>BSYR01000064.1:4261887-4870728 GCA_030270665.1 Hibiscus trionum | reverse complement strand
AAAGAGGAAATTGGAGCCGTTGATGCCAGTGGTAATGCTAGTACTAGTGGCAGAACGGATGCCAACACGAATGCCAAACATGGCGCCAACATTGAGTCCAAACAACATACTGATGCCAGCACTGCCTCGGCAAAGCCGACAACTCCATCGCATGTTTATCCACCACCACTATTTCCAGCAAGACTTCAAAAGCACAAACAAGACCAGCAATTTAAGCGCTTCTTAGAAGTTCTTAAGAAGTTGCAAATCAACATTCCATTGGTAGAAACCCTTGAGAAAATGCCCAATTATGTAAAATTCATGAAGGACATTTTGTCCAAAAAGAGAAAATTAGGAGATCTTGAAATTGTCGTTCTCACTAAGGGATCCAGTGCCATGATCATAAATTGATTGCCATTGAAACTAAAAGATTCATGGAGTTTCACTATTCCCTGCACAATTGACAATAAATTTATGGGCAAGGCATTGTGTGACCTGGGAGCCAACATCAACTTGATGCCAATGTCAGTTTTCAGAAAGCTTGGCATAGAAGCTAGACCTACCACCGTGACACTCCAACTGATAGATCGACCCTATGGACATCCCAAGGGTAAGATTAAGGATGTATTGGCTAAGGTAAACAAATTTATCTTTCTAGCTGATTTTATCATTTTGGATTATGAAGTCGATATGAATGTCCCAGTTATTTTGGGTAGGCCATTTCTTGCCACGAGTAGGGCTCTTATTAATGTTCACAAAGGGGAACTAACAATGCGTATGAATGACCAAAATGTTACTATTAACGTGTTTCAAGCTTTGAAATGTGCCGATGAACCTGATGAATTTCAAGCCGAGTAGATGATGAAGTCTATTTTCACGTTGGACATGGCACAATTATGCCAGGATACAAAATTTGATGCCAGCATGTTTGATGGCATAGTTGAACTGTTTGAGGAACCTAAGAAACCAGCCTCGGAGGCTAAAGATGTAAGTTACTTTGAGCCGCTAGAGTTGGCCGACAAAGAGTTAAAGAAACCTAAACCATCGATTGAGGAACCACCAGAGTTGGAGCTTAAGCCACTACCAAAACATTTGAAGTATGCTTATTTAGGTAAGGACTCAACGCTGCCAGTGATCATTGCCACTGATCTCACTAATGATAAGAAGGCAAGATTGCTGACAATACTAAGCAATTATAAGCAAGCGTTGGGTTGGACCTTGGCAGATATCCAAGGTATCAGCCCAACCATTTGCATATAGAAGATCAATTTAGAGGAGTACCATGGTAAGACCATTAGAGGTCAGAGAAGGCTAAACCCGAGCATGAAAGAGGTAGTTAAAAAAGAGATCATAAAATGGCTTGATGCCAGAATCATTTACCCCATTTCTGATAACTCATGGGTTAGCCCAGTCCAATGCGTGCCAAAGAAAGGTGGCATGACTATGGTACAAAAAAATGACGCTGAATTGATTCCCTCTAGGACCATCACCGGATGGAGAGTGTGCATGGATTATAGAAGGTTGAATAAGGCTAAAAGGAAGGACCATTTCCCATTGCCTTTCATCGATCAGATGTTAGACAAATTGGTAGGTAAAGCTTTCTACTGTTTTTTGGATGGTTATTCAGGTTATAATCAGATTGCCATCGCCCTTGATGATCAAGAGAAGATCACGTTTACGTGTCCTTATGGGACATTCACTTTTTAGAAGGATGCCATTCAGGCCATGTAATGCACCAACAACGTTTCAACGTTGCATGATGTCCATTTTTTCTGATATGATAGAACATAACATAGAAGTATTCATGGATGATTTCTTAGTGTTTGGTAAAACATTTGAGGAATGCATTCATAGTTTGGAGCAAGTCTTAAAGAGATTCATCGAGACAAACCTAGTGTTGAACTAGGAGAAATGTCACTTCATGGTGAAGGAGGGCATTGTTCTCGGTCACAAGGTAACTAAGAGGGGACTTGAAGTTGATCAAGCCAAAATGAAGGTAATCAAGCAATTACCGCCTCCAACGAGTGTTAAATGTATAAGGAGTTCTTTTAGGTCATGCCGGTTTTTATCAGTGGTTTATTAAAGATTTTTCAAAAATTGCTAAACCTTTATGCTCGTTGTTAGAACATAATACCACTTTTGCATTTGATGATTCTTGTTTGAGAGCATTTCATGAACTTAAGGAGAAATTGATTAATGCCTTTATAGTCGTAGCACCAAATTGGAATGAGCCCTTTGAGCTCATGTGTGATGCCATCGACTATGCTGTTGGATCACTTTTGGGACAACGACATGGCAAAGTCTTCCATGACATATACTATGCCAGTAGAACCTTGAATGAAGTGCAACTGAATTACTCTACAATCGAGAAAGAATTTCTTGCAATTGTATTTTCTTTTGATAAATTTAGATCTTATCTAATTGATAACAAGGTTTTGGTTTATACAGATCATTCGACCTTGAAGTATCTTTGGGCAAAGAAGGATGCCAAGCCCAGACTAATCCGATGGATGCTCTTACTTCAAGAATTTGACATAGAGATCAATGACAAGAAAGGCAACGTGAACTTAGTAGCTAACCACCTCTCACGATTAGAGCATCATCTTCAGGATGGTAAGACCACTACTATTAGAGATGAATTTCCAGACGAATATTTGCTTGCAGTTAATGCTATGCCATGGTACGCTAATATAGTCAACTACCTGGTAAGCAACATTCGACCACCGGACTTGGCATACAATGCCAAGAAAAGATTCCTACGGAAGGTAAGGTAATACTATTGGGATGAGCTGATATTTTTCAAGCAATGTGTTGATCAAGTGATTCACCGGTGTGTTCCGGAGGACGATCATCAAAACATATTGCATCTATGCCATGCCGCACCATATGGAGGTCACTTTGTTGGGATGAAGACTGCTGCCAAGGTGATTCAGTCTGGATTCTTTTGGCCCACGCTATACAAGGATGCCCACGAGTATGCCAAGGTATGTGACCGATGCCAAAGGACAGGAAACATCTCTGGCAGGTATCAATTGCCGCTCCAGAACATTATGCATGTGGATTTGTTTGATGTGTGGGGGATAGACTTTATGGCTCATTTTCCCCCATCATTTGGTAACATATATATTCTCGTGGTTGTTGATTATGTATCAAAGTGGGTAGAGGTTGTTTCCTTACCAACAAATGATGCCAAGTTCTTGCACAAACACATTTTTACTCGATATAGTGCCCCTAGAGTGATCATTCATGACGAGGGTACTCATTTTAAATGTAATATAATCTCTAAAGCTTTGTGCATGTATGGAATTCAACAGAGAATCGCCACGGCGTATCATCCACAAACAAACGGGCAAGCTGAGATTTCAAACAAGGAAATCAAGAGCATTCTAGAGAAGATTGTAAATCCAACAAGAAAAGACTAGTCCTTGAGACTAGATGAGTCCTTGTGCACTTATAAGACTACTTTTAAAACTCCTTTGGGTACTTTTCCGTTTAGACTTGTTTTTGGTAAACTATGCCATCTGCTAGTTGAGCTAGAACATAAAGCCTACCGGGCCATTAGAAAACTTAACATGACATGGAGAGTTGCTGGAGAAAAGAAGTTACTCGACCTTAACAAGTTGGAGGAATTTAGGACACATGCCTATGAGAATGCTAGGATCTACAAAGAGAAGGCCAAACGTTGGCAAGATAGGAGGATAATGCCAAGGCAATTTAAAATAGGCCAACATGTTCTATTGTTTAATTCCCGACTTAAACTGTTTCCAAGTAAACTTAAATCAAGATGGATGGGTCCTCATGAAGTTGTTAAACCATGTAACGCCCCGGTTTTGGGCTTAGGAGTTTTGGGCGTTGACCGGTTTGGTCAAAGTCCTGTTCGAATCTAAAGAGGTTAAATTAGGAAAGCCTAGTTCGGGTTGCATTAAAAATATGGAAAAATGTTCTAAAATCATCTTTTAATATAATTAGATGAACTGTGAAATCAATTTTGGAAAATGAGTTTTGGAAGGTTGATATTTTGGCTAGTGACCAAAATGTAATTTTCGCAAGTTTGGTGGCTGTTTTATAAAGAGTTGAAACTTTGAATCTTTAAGGAGCTATTAATCCAAAAGTGTTTTCTCCAGATTTTTCTAAGATATTTTGGGTAATAATCTGATTTTAAAACATATTAGAAGTGGAGGGAAAATTTATTTGGTATTTTCTCAACTAACTTCTCATTTTCTTCCTATCTTTTTCTCTCAACCCAAACACTCCATTTCCAGAGTTTTGTTTCTGATTTTCTCACCTAAATCCCTCCATTCAACTCTCATTTGATTGCAAATCATTGTATCTTCAAAACCTCTTCAATTGCTACAAGTTTCATCAAGGATTTTCATTCCAAAAAGTGGAGAAACACAAGTTTGGAGGTAAGAACGTCCTTCTCCTCTAAACTATCAGTTCTTTACTGAAATTCCCAAGTTCTCAACTCTTAATTGATGTTTAATTAAAGGCTTTTGGGTTTGGAATTGGATCTTGGCTTATTATGCAAGATTTTGATGATTTTTCATGATTTTCGTTAGATCTGATTAATCTGGGTTTTGAGATGTGTTTTTGGTGTTAAATGAACTCTAATTTGATAAGGAAATGAGTTTTGATTAATGCAATCCCGGATAGGTTGAGTTTCCTAAGTTTAGCTTGTGTTTTAAGGTAGTTTTTGAGGTGATCTTGTGGATCTGTTGTTGCTGGAGGTATAAGGATGTTAATAGGTGGTTTTTAGATGTTATATGATGTTAATGGAAGTGAGGTTTTGCTGGATTATGGCTGGGCTTTGTTTAGAAGTGGTTTAGATGCATTTTCGGTTGTTTTTGGTGGCCGAAAATGGAGGTTGGATGAGAGCAGCGAGTTTAGGTGCTTTCATTGAAGTAATTGATGCATGGTGATGCATTAATTTACTGCTTTGATGTGTTGAAACAGGGGAGGCATCTTTGGATCCAAGTTTGGTTGTTTCGGAAGCTTGATTTCGTGCTTCGGCAAGTGGCGAAGTGGAAATCGGTGAGTGCAATTATGGAAATTGGATTTCAGCTTTTTAAACCAAGGTTTGAAGGTTGTGGGAGCTTAGTTTAAGTCTAAACAACTTTGCTAAGCTCAAGTGTAAGTTTTCGGATTTTCTCTCTAGTGGTGGCCATGATTTTGATGTGATGCAAAATGATGATTTGCATGTTTTAATTACTGTTTTGAAAGCATGTTTTAGCATGGTTTTTGCTGATGATGTAAGCCATATGTTGAAGGTAACTCTAGGTAGGAGTTCCTTGATTTTGTACATTGAGATGATGTGGTTGATGCTTTGAAATGCATGATGAAATGGCTTGATTTAATGCTTTAAAACAGTGGATTAAATGATGGAAATGATGTGTATTGGCAAGTGGTGTTTTTAAAAGGTTAAGGTCACTAAGGTGGTTAAAAGTCCTTGAGTGAGCCTTGTTTACTTAAGAACATCAAGGTGGTTAAAAGTCCTTGGATGATTCTTGTTACGGACACAAAGGTGTTTAAAAGTCCTTGTGTGGTCCTTTCTATGGTGTTTAAAAGTCCATAGGCCAAGGTGTTTAAAAGTCCTTGGGCTCAAGGTGTTTAAAAGTCCTTGAGGTGATTCAATTCATGGTGTTTAAAAGTCCATGGCCAAGGTGTTTAAAAGTCCTTGGGATCAAGGTGTTTAAAAGTCCTTGATGTGATACTTCATGGTGTTTAAAAGTCCATGGCCAAGGTGTTTAAAAGTCCTTGGGAAGTTGTTGAACTTGTTTTACGAAATGGAATTTGTCACTTGAGCCAATATGACATGTTAAGTATGTAAGAAGCATGAGATGCTTGTTTTTGATATATGACATGAAGCATGAGTTTGCTTGTTTTAAAGTATGCTTTGAGCATGTGCAAAGGTTGACTATAAGCATGATTTATAAATGGTTTTAATTGCATTATTGAATTGTTTTTAATGAGCATGCCTCACTAAGCTATTGCTTACGCTCTCTACGTTTTCTTAATTCAATAATGCAGAGCATTAGAGTACCTTGAGGGCAGCAAGAAAAGGCAAGCAATCAAGTTCAAGTGAAGCTCAAAGTATGAAGGTTTTATAAATGCAATTTAGCTTTTGTATGTTTTGGCAATGGGGGACCAATGTGTATGTTTTGGGAGGTGTTTGAGGCTCCCTAAGTATGTTGAATGTTGATGTGTTTGCTGGTTTTTGCATTGGAACCATATATGCTTGTTTTGGGAAGTTTGGTGTTGAATAGCTAGCTTGTTAGGAAGCATGCCATTAGGATTTGGGGCTTTTCATATGTGTTGGTTATATGTTGAATTGGTGCTGCATTTATGGTCCTTGCATGTTGGTAGACCATGTGGTATGATTTGGTGTTGTATAATTGAGGTTTGATGCATGTATGTTGCTGTTTTAAGTCGATTTCTGGCAGGAGTATCGATACTCGGGCTTGCGTATCGATACGCAAGAGCCAAATATGCAGATTTCTGCCCAGGCGTATCGATACGGGCTGGGTATCGATACTCGTCTTAGTTTCTGTCATACCCGCGTATCGATACGACTCCAGGCGTATCGATACGTGACCGTTAATTTGGTTGAAAGTATCTTTAAATGTTTTGTTTTGTTTGCATTTTGGTCCTGAAACTTGTTTGTGCAATTGTGTGAGTTTGGGAAGTCCTTTTGAGCTGAAATTTCACAGAGAAACATGAAACATGATTAATTTCAAGATGGTAACTTCAAATTGGGTTAAGTCCTTATAATTATCAGAAATTACAATTTGGTCCCTAAAGTTGTAATTTGATCAATTGAGTCCCTGTTTGATCTCTGATGGTTGTGATCTTTTGGTATGATGTTTGTGTGATCACCTTTAGGCTTAATGTGCATTTAGACAAGTTTTAAAAAGAAAAAAAAGGGTCGTTAATCAAGGTTGACTTTCGGGTTGACTTTGGTTTTCCCCGTGTGACTTTCTTAATTCGGGTCAACCGTCTAGGCCGGGTTAAGGGGGTTACATTTGGTGGTATCAGAGCTGAGTTTGCGAGTAATTGGGAATGTTTGTATGCATGATTGAAGTATGTATGCTATGAATGCTTGTTGTTTGAAAGCATGTTCAGTGGCTTGAAATGTTGATGCAGTTGAGTTGTATGTTGTGATGTTGCATGCTGAGGGTACCCATTGCCAAACAAAAGCTAAAGGAAAGATGTTGTTTTGAAATGAAATTGAGCTTGAATACTTGGATTGCTTACCTTGCTGGGCCTGATTTTGTTTTTATTTGTGTTGTGATTGCATGATAAAAGTATGGCACCACGTAGAGAGTTAAGGAGTAACGTGAGAGCTACGGCTCCTAATGAGAACGAGAATGAGGAGAGTGCGGTTCTACCTCCTCCACCTGGTGGTGGTGGAGCTGAGGGAGGTGGAGCTGAAGCAGCGGCTGATGCTGGAGCTGCAGGACCTGAGGTTGGTCAGGGGCAAGCTGTGCCTGATATGTCTGCTTTGGTACAAGCTATTGCGGGTGCTTTTCGAGCAGCAGTAGCTGGAGCTCAGGGAGTTGGGCATCAGGGAGATGCTGGAGTCAGATTGCCTTTGGAGCGTCTGCGCAGTCTTGGAGGGACTGAGTTTAGAGGTTTATCAGCTGAGAGTTCTGAGGCTTGGTTGGAGAGTACCAAGCGTATCTTGGGTCAGATGAGTTGCACGGATGTGCAAAAGCTGGGCTGTGTTGTGTCCTTGCTGCAGGATGATGCTTATACATGGTGGACGACTACCATTTCTGGTATGGCTGAAGCTGATGTTACCTGGACATTCTTTCAGAATGTGTTTAAAAGAAGATATCTGGGAGTGAGATATCTGGATGAGAAAAAGCGTGAATTCATGTCTCTTACCCAAGGGGGCATGAGTGTAGCTGAGTACGAGGTACAATTTGTACGGCTCAGTCAGTATGCACCGGAGCTGATACCTGATGAGAGGGCTAGGTGCGAGAGGTTTCGTTACGGTCTTGTGACGGATGTCAAGATGTATTTGTTGGCCACCGAGTATGTTGATTTTGATGTATTGGTGGGCCGAGCAAAGGATGTTGAGATGAACCTGAGTTTGTCTGCTAAGGGTGTTGGCAAGCGAGCTGCTGAGTATAGTTCCGGAGGTGGACGGAACAAGAGGGGACGAGATCAGAAGTATCAGTCCTCAGCCAAGAGGGGTGGTGGTGCACCTGTTAGAGGTGGTTATGCTAGAGCTGATCCTGGTGCTTGTTGGATCTGTGGTTCCCGTGGTCACTTGAAGCGTGACTGTCCTCGTGCTGAGAGAGTGGTGCAAGTTCCTGTTGTGGCAGCTGGTAATGCTGGGAATGGGTGCTGGAATTGTGGTTCTGCAGACCACATCAGGCGAGATTGTCCGAGGTTGGCTGGTGAGCAGATGCGTGCTCCTGTTGTTGCTGCACCGCAGAGAGGTCGTGGGCGCGGCCGTGGTAATTTCCAGAGGAGAGAGGAAGGTGGCCGAGGGGTAGCTCATGTTGTAGCTATTCAGCCTGAGGGTGGAGGCCAAGCGAGGGTGTATGCTCAGCGCGAGGGAAGGAATGATGCGGATGTGATTGCAGGTACCTTTACTTTGCAGTCCTTGTCATTGCTTTCTTTGATTGATTCTGGATCTACGCATTCATATATTCTTCGTGAGCATGCTGAATTGCTTGGTTTGCCTGTTGAGTCTTTGGATGTTGGTGTTCGGGTCACTAGTTCTTTTGGTGAGACTGTTGTGACTCGAAAGTTGTATAGAAGGTGTCCTTTGGTTGTTCAAGAGCATGTTTTCCATGTTGATCTTATGGAGTTGCCCTTCTATGGTTTTGATGTGATCCTTGGTATGGATTGGCTTGCTGAGCATCGTGCTGTTGTGGATTGTGAGAATAAGCGTGTTTCGCTTAAGCTTACGGATGATTATGAAGTTGTGGTGGTTGGTGAGAATGTGAAGTTTCTTGCCAATGTTGTGTCTTCTTTGGAGGCGAGTAGGATGCTGAGGCAAGGTTGTGAAGCTTATCTAGCTTTTGTGATGAATCCTAGCTCTAAGGAGTTGAGGGTGCAAGATATCAGGGTTGTAAAGGAGTTTCCTGGTGTTTTTCCTGAGGAGTTGCCTGGTTTACCTCCTAATCGCGAGGTGGAGTTTGGAATTGAGCTGTATGACAATACAACTCCTGTGTCCATTACTCCATATAGAATGGCACCTAAGGAGCTGAAGGAGCTGAAGACGCAGTTGCAAGAGTTGCTTGATCGTGGTTTTATCCGGCCGAGTGTGTCACCTTGGGGTGCTCCTGTCTTGTTTGTGAAGAAGAAAGATGGCACGATGAGAATGTGCATTGATTACCGTCAGCTGAACAAGTTGACTATCAAGAATCGGTATCCTTTGCCGAGGATTGATGATCTCTTTGATCAATTTCGGGGAGCTGCGGTGTTCTCTAAGATTGACTTGAGGTCAGGGTATTATCAGTTGAAGGTGAAAGATGTGGATGTGCCTAAGACAGCTTTCAGGACAAGGTATGGGCATTATGAGTTCCTTGTGATGCCGTTTGGTCTGACAAATGCTCCTGCTGCTTTCATGGACATGATGAATCGTGTGTTTCATGAATACCTGGACAAGTTTGTTGTGGTGTTCATTGATGATATCCTCGTGTACTCGCGTACTGAGGAGGAGCATGAAGAGCATCTGAGGATTGTTTTGCAAGCTTTGTTGGAGAATCAGCTTTATGCTAAGCTGAGCAAGTGTGAGTTCTGGCTAAGAGAGGTGGTTTTTCTTGGGCATGTGGTTTCTGCTGAGGGGATTCGTGTTGATCCTCAGAAGATTGAGGCGGTGATGAGCTGGAAGGTCCCTAAGTCTGTTCATGAGGTCCGTAGTTTCCTTGGTTTGGCGGGATACTACCGGAGGTTTGTGGATGGTTTTTCCAAGATTGCTGCTCCTTTGACAAAGCTGTTGCAGAAGGATGTTAAGTATGAGTGGACGGAAGCGAGACAGCAGGCTTTTGAGAAGCTTAAGGCGGCTTTGACGCAAGCTCCTATCTTGATTCAGCCTGAATCAGGGAAAGAGTTTGTGGTTTACAGTGATGCATCCTATGTTGGTTTGGGGTGTGTGCTAATGCAAGAGGGTAAGGTGGTGGCTTATGCATCGCGGCAGTTGAAAGTGCATGAGCGCAATTATCCTACGCATGATATTGAGCTGGCTGCAGTGGTTTTTGCTCTTAAGATCTGGAGGCATTATCTGTATGGTGAGAAGTGTACTGTGTACACAGATCACAAGAGTTTGAGGTATTTGATGTCTCAGAAGGAGTTGAATCTTAGGCAGCGACGTTGGTTGGAGTTGCTCAAGGATTATGATCTGACGATTGAGTATCATCCTGGAAAGGCCAATGTTGTTGCGGATGCCTTGAGTAGGAAGGTGGCTGTTGAGCTGAGGGCGATGTTTGCTAGCTTGAGCATATCGCGTGATGGTGGTCTTGTGGCTGAGTTGCAAGTGAAGCCATCTTTGGTTCAGTTGATCAAGGATAAGCAGTTGTTGGATGATTCCTTGGTGTCTCATGTTCAGGATATCGCGGAGGGTAGACCTTCGGATTTCTGTTTCAATGATGATGGTGTGCTGTGTTTTGGGAGTCGGATAGTTGTGCCCAATGATGCTGAGTTGAGGCGTGCTATTCTGACTGAAGGTCATAGTAGTCCTTTTGCTATGCACCCTGGTAGTACTAAGATGTATCGTGATCTTCGTGATGAGTACTATTGGGTTGGTCTGAAGAAGGATGTTGCAGAGTTTGTGAGCAAGTGTTTGGTGTGTCAGCGAGTTAAGGCTGAGCATCAGTTTCCTTCTGGGTTGTTGCAACCGTTGAAAATCCCTGAATGGAAGTGGGAGAGGGTTACCATGGATTTTGTATCTGGTTTACCTTTGTCTCCGTCAAAGAAGAATTCGGTCTGGGTGATTGTGGATCGCCTGACGAAGTGTGCACATTTCTTGCCTGTGCATACTACGTTCTCTTTGGACAAGCTGGCAGAGTTGTACATTGCTGAGATTGTGCGGCTGCATGGTGTGCCTAAGTCGATTGTGTCGGATAGGGATCCGAGGTTCACATCGCGTTTCTGGCAGTGTTTGCATCAAGCTCTGGGTACAAGGTTGCATTTCAGTACATCCTATCATCCTCAGTCGGATGGTCAGTCTGAGCGAGTTATCCAGGTTTTGGAGGATATGTTGAGATGCTGCGTGATTGAGTTCCAAGGTTCTTGGGAGAAGCATCTGTCTTTGGTTGAGTTTGCTTATAACAACAGTTATCAGGCGAGTATTCAGATGGCACCTTATGAGGCTTTGTACGGGAGGAAGTGTAGGACTCCTCTTTGTTGGGCTGAAACTGGTCAAAAGTTGGTTTCGATGCCTGCTTTGTTGAAAGGGACCACAGAGAAGGTGAAGCTCATTTGTGAGCGGTTGAAGGCAGCCTCTGATCGGCAGAAGTCTTACGCGGATTTGAAGCGTAAAGAGATAGAGTATGCGGTGGGTGACCGTGTGTTCTTGAAGGTTTCGCCTTGGAAGAAGGTGATGAGGTTTGGCCGGAAGGGTAAGTTGAGCCCTAGATACATTGGACCATATGAGGTGGTTGAGCGTGTGGGTCCTGTTGCGTATCGGTTGAGGTTACCTCAGGAGTTGGAGAAGATTCATGATGTGTTTCATGTTTCTATGCTCCGAAAGTATAGATCTGATCCTTCGCATGTGATGCCTGTTGAGGATGTGGTTTTGAATCCGGATTTGACCTATGATGAGGAACCGGTGAAGGTTCTGGATTCGGATAGCAAGGTTCTTCGTGGCAAGACCATTGAGTTGGTGAAGGTGCTGTGGAAGCATCGAGGTGTTGAGGAAGCCACGTGGGAGCGGAAGGAAGACATGCTGAAGCAGTTTCCTTATCTCTTTCCTTCAGGTAAATTTCGAGGACGAAATTTCTTAAGGGGGGGAGAGTTGTAACGCCCCGGTTTTGGGCTTAGGAGTTTTGGGCGTTGACCGGTTTGGTCAAAGTCCTGTTCGAATCTAAAGAGGTTAAATTAGGAAAGCCTAGTTCGGGTTGCATTAAAAATATGGAAAAATGTTCTAAAATCATCTTTTAATATAATTAGATGAACTGTGAAATCAATTTTGGAAAATGAGTTTTGGAAGGTTGATATTTTGGCTAGTGACCAAAATGTAATTTTCGCAAGTTTGGTGGCTGTTTTATAAAGAGTTGAAACTTTGAATCTTTAAGGAGCTATTAATCCAAAAGTGTTTTCTCCAGATTTTTCTAAGATATTTTGGGTAATAATCTGATTTTAAAACATATTAGAAGTGGAGGGAAAATTTATTTGGTATTTTCTCAACTAACTTCTCATTTTCTTCCTATCTTTTTCTCTCAACCCAAACACTCCATTTCCAGAGTTTTGTTTCTGATTTTCTCACCTAAATCCCTCCATTCAACTCTCATTTGATTGCAAATCATTGTATCTTCAAAACCTCTTCAATTGCTACAAGTTTCATCAAGGATTTTCATTCCAAAAAGTGGAGAAACACAAGTTTGGAGGTAAGAACGTCCTTCTCCTCTAAACTATCAGTTCTTTACTGAAATTCCCAAGTTCTCAACTCTTAATTGATGTTTAATTAAAGGCTTTTGGGTTTGGAATTGGATCTTGGCTTATTATGCAAGATTTTGATGATTTTTCATGATTTTCGTTAGATCTGATTAATCTGGGTTTTGAGATGTGTTTTTGGTGTTAAATGAACTCTAATTTGATAAGGAAATGAGTTTTGATTAATGCAATCCCGGATAGGTTGAGTTTCCTAAGTTTAGCTTGTGTTTTAAGGTAGTTTTTGAGGTGATCTTGTGGATCTGTTGTTGCTGGAGGTATAAGGATGTTAATAGGTGGTTTTTAGATGTTATATGATGTTAATGGAAGTGAGGTTTTGCTGGATTATGGCTGGGCTTTGTTTAGAAGTGGTTTAGATGCATTTTCGGTTGTTTTTGGTGGCCGAAAATGGAGGTTGGATGAGAGCAGCGAGTTTAGGTGCTTTCATTGAAGTAATTGATGCATGGTGATGCATTAATTTACTGCTTTGATGTGTTGAAACAGGGGAGGCATCTTTGGATCCAAGTTTGGTTGTTTCGGAAGCTTGATTTCGTGCTTCGGCAAGTGGCGAAGTGGAAATCGGTGAGTGCAATTATGGAAATTGGATTTCAGCTTTTTAAACCAAGGTTTGAAGGTTGTGGGAGCTTAGTTTAAGTCTAAACAACTTTGCTAAGCTCAAGTGTAAGTTTTCGGATTTTCTCTCTAGTGGTGGCCATGATTTTGATGTGATGCAAAATGATGATTTGCATGTTTTAATTACTGTTTTGAAAGCATGTTTTAGCATGGTTTTTGCTGATGATGTAAGCCATATGTTGAAGGTAACTCTAGGTAGGAGTTCCTTGATTTTGTACATTGAGATGATGTGGTTGATGCTTTGAAATGCATGATGAAATGGCTTGATTTAATGCTTTAAAACAGTGGATTAAATGATGGAAATGATGTGTATTGGCAAGTGGTGTTTTTAAAAGGTTAAGGTCACTAAGGTGGTTAAAAGTCCTTGAGTGAGCCTTGTTTACTTAAGAACATCAAGGTGGTTAAAAGTCCTTGGATGATTCTTGTTACGGACACAAAGGTGTTTAAAAGTCCTTGTGTGGTCCTTTCTATGGTGTTTAAAAGTCCATAGGCCAAGGTGTTTAAAAGTCCTTGGGCTCAAGGTGTTTAAAAGTCCTTGAGGTGATTCAATTCATGGTGTTTAAAAGTCCATGGCCAAGGTGTTTAAAAGTCCTTGGGATCAAGGTGTTTAAAAGTCCTTGATGTGATACTTCATGGTGTTTAAAAGTCCATGGCCAAGGTGTTTAAAAGTCCTTGGGAAGTTGTTGAACTTGTTTTACGAAATGGAATTTGTCACTTGAGCCAATATGACATGTTAAGTATGTAAGAAGCATGAGATGCTTGTTTTTGATATATGACATGAAGCATGAGTTTGCTTGTTTTAAAGTATGCTTTGAGCATGTGCAAAGGTTGACTATAAGCATGATTTATAAATGGTTTTAATTGCATTATTGAATTGTTTTTAATGAGCATGCCTCACTAAGCTATTGCTTACGCTCTCTACGTTTTCTTAATTCAATAATGCAGAGCATTAGAGTACCTTGAGGGCAGCAAGAAAAGGCAAGCAATCAAGTTCAAGTGAAGCTCAAAGTATGAAGGTTTTATAAATGCAATTTAGCTTTAGTATGTTTTGGCAATGGGGGACCAATGTGTATGTTTTGGGAGGTGTTTGAGGCTCCCTAAGTATGTTGAATGTTGATGTGTTTGCTGGTTTTTGCATTGGAACCATATATGCTTGTTTTGGGAAGTTTGGTGTTGAATAGCTAGCTTGTTAGGAAGCATGCCATTAGGATTTGGGGCTTTTCATATGTGTTGGTTATATGTTGAATTGGTGCTGCATTTATGGTCCTTGCATGTTGGTAGACCATGTGGTATGATTTGGTGTTGTATAATTGAGGTTTGATGCATGTATGCTGCTGTTTTAAGTCGATTTCTGGCAGGAGTATCGATACTCGGGCTTGCGTATCGA
Organism: Hibiscus trionum; assembly: GCA_030270665.1. NCBI lineage: Eukaryota > Viridiplantae > Streptophyta > Magnoliopsida > Malvales > Malvaceae > Hibiscus > Hibiscus trionum. Next base: position 4,856,126 of record BSYR01000064.1, on the reverse strand, counting down.
TACGCAAGAGCCAAATATGCAGATTTCTGCCCAGGCGTATCGATACGGGCTGGGTATCGATACTCGTCTTAGTTTCTGTCATACCCGCGTATCGATACGACTCCAGGCGTATCGATACGTGACCGTTAATTTGGTTGAAAGTATCTTTAAATGTTTTGTTTTGTTTGCATTTTGGTCCTGAAACTTGTTTGTGCAATTGTGTGAGTTTGGGAAGTCCTTTTGAGCTGAAATTTCACAGAGAAACATGAAACATGATTAATTTCAAGATGGTAACTTCAAATTGGGTTAAGTCCTTATAATTATCAGAAATTACAATTTGGTCCCTAAAGTTGTAATTTGATCAATTGAGTCCCTGTTTGATCTCTGATGGTTGTGATCTTTTGGTATGATGTTTGTGTGATCACCTTTAGGCTTAATGTGCATTTAGACAAGTTTTAAAAAGAAAAAAAAGGGTCGTTAATCAAGGTTGACTTTCGGGTTGACTTTGGTTTTCCCCGTGTGACTTTCTTAATTCGGGTCAACCGTCTAGGCCGGGTTAAGGGGGTTACATTTGGTGGTATCAGAGCTGAGTTTGCGAGTAATTGGGAATGTTTGTATGCATGATTGAAGTATGTATGCTATGAATGCTTGTTGTTTGAAAGCATGTTCAGTGGCTTGAAATGTTGATGCAGTTGAGTTGTATGTTGTGATGTTGCATGCTGAGGGTACCCATTGCCAAACAAAAGCTAAAGGAAAGATGTTGTTTTGAAATGAAATTGAGCTTGAATACTTGGATTGCTTACCTTGCTGGGCCTGATTTTGTTTTTATTTGTGTTGTGATTGCATGATAAAAGTATGGCACCACGTAGAGAGTTAAGGAGTAACGTGAGAGCTACGGCTCCTAATGAGAACGAGAATGAGGAGAGTGCGGTTCTACCTCCTCCACCTGGTGGTGGTGGAGCTGAGGGAGGTGGAGCTGAAGCAGCGGCTGATGCTGGAGCTGCAGGACCTGAGGTTGGTCAGGGGCAAGCTGTGCCTGATATGTCTGCTTTGGTACAAGCTATTGCGGGTGCTTTTCGAGCAGCAGTAGCTGGAGCTCAGGGAGTTGGGCATCAGGGAGATGCTGGAGTCAGATTGCCTTTGGAGCGTCTGCGCAGTCTTGGAGGGTTTGAGTGTGTGCAGAATTAATGCCAGGGACATTTCGAAGAATGATGCCAGTAGCACTCCCAACCAGCATGCTCGCCGAGGGGGATGCCATGTGTAAAGTGTCCACAACTTCTATATTTCATGCACATTCCATCTCATATTATTGTTGTTTTTGAGTACATTCTAGGCATAGTTAGGACCATGCATTACATTTACAATATTTCTTTACTTTGCCATGCTTTTATAGATTATTTGTTATTTGGTGAAGAAAAGGTACTGTTTTAGTTTAATTTTAGTTTCATGTACTAGAGGCTGACAGAGGGAAAGATGAGCTGAGGACATGATGCTGAGGCACCAGACTAAGGAGCTATACTGATGTGGTTCTAGACAGAAACAGCAGCTGCCGCCGCCCAACCTACCGCCCAGGGCAGCAAAGTGAGGAGTTGGTAAATTGAAGTGGGATTGGTAGATAAGAAAATCCTGATTCTAACGATGTCATCCACTCAATTTTCTGACGCCTGGAGCAGCAGACAAAGCCGTCGGAGGAGAAGAATGAGCTTACTTGTAGAACAAGGCAACGGGAAAAGAAGTCCATATTCAACTCAAAGAAGTTAGATTTTAAAGTTGCATTTAATACAAAAGCCTTTTGAGGACTTCTACTCCAAGAAGGATTTCTACTCCAAGAAGGACTTCTACTCCAAGAAGGATTTCTACTCGAAGAAGAACTTCTACTCCAAGAAGGACTTAGACTAGATCTTTGCCTATATAAACCTCATGTATTTAGCAAATAAGGGGAGAGACATCTTAGGTTTTCTTTAGGCATAACTTAGGTTTTCTGCCACAACTATGTTCTAAATCTCTATTTGGTTTGGGGTTATGTTGTAATTAGTTGTGAGAACGGTTGTTTAGGTTTCAAGTTTGTTTTTGCAATAAAATATTCTAAGTTTACTTAATTCATGATCTTCACTTCTTCAATTAGTTCCAAAAGTCCAGTTGAAGAAATCCATTTGTCGAGCACGAGAGTGTCAAACTCACGAAAGAATTAAGTACGGTCTCATCATTTTGAGGTGTTGACTACTTCGACTTAGACATAAGTTAGAATTTCAACGGCTAAAAGGAGCAACCAAACGTCGACTGCCTGTGTTAGGTTTACACTGAGATTGCTAGGTATTACCTACATCACGTGGTGATAGAATCCTTGCCTAGACATAGGAAGGGTCACTTAAGAATTGCTTCGCCAAACTTGGAGTATCTGCCAGACGTGCAGTTGGGACTTCTCTCCATCCCACTTGCCGAGACAACGAAAGTTGGAAGAACAGAGTTCTAATGTGGCAGTGAAAGTTTCCGCAGCCTCAATCCGCCATTACCCGTCAAGGCAACATATCGTGGTAGCGCAAAACAACTTGACCTACTCAACGCAGTTTCACACTAAGCAACAGCATAACCCTGCCCTCTCTATCAATCTGATCACTTTCTCTTTTACTTGTGTTTTCTTTTACTTTTCTTCTCAACAACTATCATACTTGTGCAATTTACTTTTCTTGTGCAGGAACGACAATTTGAACCAAGCTGTCCAATCCCCGTGGGAGACGATATCTTATATACTATAACTTGACAAGAGTGTGCACTTGGGCTCATAAATAGAGTACACCCAAACGCACTACAAGTTTTTGGCGCCGTTGTCGGGGATTGGTAACAACGAAATTCATTTTTAATTTATGCACTTTTATTTTTATTTAATTTTAGTTTTTATTATTCTTATTTTCGTTCAAAAAAAATTATTATGTGGGAAAGTGCTTATTCAGGTGCCCCATGAGTTAAGGGCAACAATATATGGGAAAGTTCTTGCGAATTTTGCGAAGGCAATCATGCATTCAAAAGTTGCCCTCAACTTTTTGCAACAGACATGTCGAGGAAAACCACGCAGGAATGATTGCCTGAATATGAACAGCAGATGCCGCTGCAGTAGAAACAGAGGCAGCTGATGCCGCTGCCGCTGCCGTAGTTGCTGCTATAGTAGCAAGATTTTTTATGGTATGATAAAAATCTCAATTTTTTTACCATAACAGTTTTGCTACAGAAATCGACATGCCCTGACAATGTAATCATCCTCAAGAGCAATCAACATCCTTGGAGGACACACCTCAAGCTTTCCTTGCGCTCACGGAAAAAGTGTCAACTGCCATGGACGCCAACATCGCTAAGATGGATGCACTGATGAGCAATTCAGTCCCCATTAATGCGATGGATGAACCTGAACAATTAAGCCTGAGGGATATTGATGTCCCAGGACAAGATGACGAAGTGCAATACGAGGAAAGATCTCCGATGTGTGAGGAGCAATTAGAAACTCCAAGCCAAGAGGATGCAGAACACTACCCGGGCAGCAAGATTGACAGCTGTTCCGGCAGCTACCTAGAACCCTGCCCTAAGGATGAACTGACAGCACCTGAGTAAAGCTATACCTCATTAGAAAGGCCTGCCGCGACAAAAGCCTCCATAATAACGCTCGCCTCGGCAGCTATGGATTATATATATCTAGAGGAGCCATTGCAGACAGATTTACAGCCGTCAAAATCTTTACCGATGGAGATTTTCGAGAAACCTAAAGAGTTTTCCCTTGACCGGCACAACACTATGACAGAAGACTACCACAATAGCTGGTTGTCGCAACAATTGCCTCGGCAGCAAAAGAAACTTTCCCTTATGATGAACTTCGACAAAAAGGAGGTAAGTACATGGTTAGGTAGTTATATAAATTTTCCTAATCACATGTTCATGCCCTCAGGAATAGGAACAAGAAGGAAGGTTCACATGGATTACAAGGGAACGAGGAAGAAGGACTCCTCCACCATGAGGATAATCACTAGATGGAGGGTGTAGATGGATTACAAGAAGTATCGAAAATGACCCTCTTGAGCTAAACCGATAAGGGAGTAGTTACTTTAGGAGATGCATATCAATGCACTCCTAGTGTAACAAAATTTTGTATAAGTTGTTATTGTCCACATCTTTATTGTTTTATTTAGGAGTAGATTTTACCTACTTAGGACTAGATTTTATTTGCATTCTATTCCCGTCTCACAACTACTTACCCAGATTCAGACCCTAAGGAATCGAGCCGCTGAGCACAACAGGGGCAACATTACCGCAACTCGCAACTGGCGGAAGAGTAGATAACTCCTCCACATCTTCTCTACCATCTGACAGCAACTAAGCCTGAGTTTTCTTTCCCTTTCTCATATTTATTTTTCAGTTTTAGTTTTATTTTGTGCATTGAGGGCAATGCCCATCTCGAGTTGGGGGGTATAGTTCTTATATTTTTAGGCATCTTAGTTGCATATAGATTGCATTATACTTTCCTTCTTATCAATCAGAAAAGAAAAATTTGTTATATAAGAAAAATTTCTTATCAATCTCGAGTTGGGGGGGTATAGTTCTTATATTTTCGCACCAATAATAAATTGAACTTAATATGGGAAAAGAATGAAAAATGACTTAGAATTTTTTCTTTTTTTGCCAAAAACTGTCAAACACTACTGTTACTTGCTGAATTTGTTAGAATATCTAATGAACACTGCCTGCTTGTTTTTAGAATTCTTTGCAAAATTCTAACAATGGTTGCAGGTAGCCATCGAGGCAGAAAACAGAAACATAAAAATGCAGCACTGCCACGGCAGTAGAAGTAAAAACAAAGAACATTGATGTTTACCCTAGAGGTGCCTACAACAGGCTCTAGGAAGAATCATGTGCGAGGACACTCCGCTGCTATCAAAGTCCATGAATCTGAAAGTTTTGAAGTGACAGACAAATTAGCATGAGTGAATGAAAGTCTTCATGGGATGACTCTACTCCATGGGTTCAAGGTTTTGTATTTTTCTCCTATCTTAATTTCTGACCTAGAAGAGTAGATGTGATAAGTTGAAGCCCTCATTGCCATGATTAAAATATTATGCTTAATTGTGCTGCCTCGGCAGCAACCTTATATATCGTAACAACATCTTTGTTTATGTAGTTATTCTGCATATTCAGCCTGTATACAGTCCTGCACACATTGCACTTGCATTAGAAATTAATTCTAAGTTATTTTCTTGCTAAGTTCTTTTCACTAATCTAATATAGGTGCCACGGCCTTGAGGTGTGAAATCAAGTTAAAAACAAGTTTTTGTTTCTGGTTAATATAAGGGCAAGTATGTTTAGGTTCCATTGCTTGAGGACAAGCAATAGTTCGAGTTTGGGGGTGTGTAAAGTGTCCACAAGTTCTATATTTCATGCACATTCCATCTCATATTATTGCTGTTTTAGAGTACATTATAGGCATAATTAGTACCATGCATTACATTTTACAATATTTCTTTACTTTGCCATGCTTTTATAGATTATCTGTTATTTGGTGAAGAAAAGGTACTATTTTAGTTTAATTTTAGTTTCAGGTACTAGAGGCTGACAGAAAGAAAGAGGACCTGAGGATATGATGCTGAGGCAGCAAACCAAGGAGCTGTACTGATGCAGTTCCAGACAGAAACAACAGATGTCGAGTAGCTGCCGCCGCCCAACCTGCCGCCCAGAGCAGCAAAGTGAGGAGTTGGTAAATTGTAGTGCGATTGGTAGAGCAGAAAATCCTGATTCTAATGATGTCATCCACTCAATTTTCTGACGCCTGGAGCAGCAGACAAAGCCGCCAGAGGAGAAGAACGAGCTTACTTGTGGAATAAGGCAACGGGAAAAGAAGTCCATATTCAACTCAAAGAAGTCAGATTTTAAAGTTGCATTTAATACAAAAGCCTTTTGAGGACTTCTACTCTAAGAAAGATTTCTACTCCAAGAAGGATTTCTACTGCAAGAAGGACTTCTACTCCAAGAAGGACTTGGACTAGATCTTTGCCTATATAAACCTCATGTATTTAGCAAATCAGGGGAGAGACATCTTAGGTTTTCTGCCACGGCCATGTTCTAAATCTCTCTTGGGTTTGGGGTTATGTTGTAATTAGTTGTGACAACGGTTGTTTAGGTTTCAAGTTTGTTTTTGCAATAAAATATTCCAAGTTTACTTAATTCATGATCTTCACTTATTCAATTAGTTCCAAAAGTCCAGTTGAAGAAATCCATTTGCCAGGCATGAGAGTGTCAAATTCACGAAAGAATTAAGTATGGTCTCATCATGTTGAGGTGTTGACTAATTCGGCTTAGACATAAGTTAGAATTTCAGCGGCTAAAAGGAGCAACCAAACGTTGACTGCCTGTGTTAGGTTTACGCTGAGATTGCTAGGTATTGCCTACATCACGTGGTGACAGAATCCTTGCCTAGACATAGGAAGAATCACTTCAGAATTGTTTCGCCGAACTTGGAGTATCTGCCAGACGTGCCGTCGAGACTTCTCTCCATCCCACCTGTCGAGACAACGAAAGTTGCTGCAGCGTCAATCTGCCATTACCCGCTGAAGCAGCATATCGTGTCAGCGCAAAACAACTTGACCTACTCAACGTAGTTTCACACTAAGAAACATCATAACACTGCCCTCTCTATCAATCTGATCACTTCCTCTTTTACTTGTGTTTTCTTTTACTTTTCTTCTCAACAACTATCTTACTTGTGCAATTTACTTTTCTTGTGCAGGAACGACAATTCGAACCAAGCTGTCCAATCCCTGTGGGAGACGATATCTTATATACTATAACTTGACAAGAGTGTGCACTTGCGTTCATAAATAGAGTGATCGGTGAACGATATAGTGATCGGTACGATAAAATTTCAACTTATTAACAACATTTAGTCGACATTACTCAAACAAAACATTACCATTATACATATTAGTCCAATTTATTCATAAGAAGGCCACACTTAACTATTTATGACCAATTTGAAGTTATTACAAATTCTAGGGACTATTATATAAATCTTACAAGTTAAAGGTCCTTCGATGCATTAGACTACACCACAATAAAATTCAATTCAACATTGAATAGCCTGCAAGATTTTGTGCATAATGGTGATCATTTACTCATTCAATTTAAACATCCTAACTTCAGTGACTAAAATGTAAACATTTCAACTTTCAGACTAAGCTTCTTAACCACTTTAACTAACCCCGTATCGAAACACTCAAGGATGTTTCAATACGGGTGGACGATGGTAAACCTTGTTGATTTTTCCTCTTTGACCGTAACGATACGGGGAAGCCCTATATCGATACGAGTTGACTCTATTTGACTTTGACCCGTTTCGATATGTTATGAACCCAAATCGAAACGAGGGATTCCGGTAGCAAAATGTTTCAGAATGACCCTAATCTGTTTCAATATGCCATGACCCCTAGGTTCAATTATGCTTACCTGTATCGAAACGCCATCACCTGTTTCGATACGGCCTGACCTGTAATGACAGATTCTTGCTGGTTTTTATTCGTTTTAGCTTATCAACCAGTGTCCAAATGCAGTGAAACTTCACAAACAACAATATAATCATAAATTCTACTAACATGTCAAATTTTAGAGCCATATGAATCCATTTACCCGGTTTTTACCTTTTAGTGCCAAAACATGCATTTTAGTTACCTTGAACTTTAACAAAAGGATCATTTTGAGCTATAGGCGTAAACATGATACAAGCACAACACATACATAACAAAATGGGCTCAAATGACCAGTTCAACTACTTTTCTACCTTCCTAGGAGTTCAGAGGATCAAAATACATTACTTAAAGGCTTGTAGTGACTTGTCTTGCCCGGCCAATTCGATCTCCACACTAACAACCTTTCAACCTGAAAATGTATGGGATAAAACATGTTAGGCATACATTGCCTAGTGAGGTAGTAAAAATATGCAAAGACTTAACAATTGATGCATAAACATGATCTCATGCTTATTAAACATTAATGCCATGCTTTAATATTCATTGCTAAACATATAAGATTTCTTGTCTATCCCTTGGATTGAATCATGGTAGTGGATACGCGAATTCCTCCATCTCACCAAATCATGTATGGTCCATATCCTCTGCCTCGCCAAATGACAAATATTAATACACATCCCTCCGCCTCGCCAATCAATATAGGTCGTAACCCTAGGATCGTAGTCCACCCGTACTCTGAGCTCATGAATTCTATGGCATGCCAATTGTATCCATCTTCCATTCATATCCAAGGTTCATTATCAATAGCTATGTTCAATGATTCATATACTTGCTAATTCAAAAGTCATAACCGTAATCTCATAATCCATATTCATAGTTCTCATGCTTACTTAATAATGAATCAATGCTTGTTCAATAATCAATATTAATAATCTTGCCGGAGGCGATGATAAAAACATAATTAATACTTGCTATCAATGACAATATTGATGTTCAATGCCATGCTTACCAGGCTTACCAACGTGTCTGACTCTCTATACAATGCATCACCCTTGTAACTAATGTTGGACATATAATCATAGTTCGCAATAATGAACTTGGGAAGGCTCTGCGCCTAAACCCGAGACTCTACTACACTCACCTTGTAAATTCGAGGCTCCTACGGTTCTCGAATTTACTACGCCTCTATTCCTAGCTTCTGATGGGGTCGAAGGATGATCCGAAACGATTTCTCGTGCTAGGAAAAATCATTACAAAGTCGTTAGAACATTATTTCGAAATCGTATTCAATATCTAAACTAAGATAATAAAAAACTAACACCAAGGCCATGGATAACCAAAACCTAGCTTAGGTTAAGCTTAGTTTATCCATGGAATTCAATAATAACTTGAGGGGTTTAGCTTACCCGATTTCTAGCAATGGCTCAATGAGGTTAAAACGAAGAAAAGCAAAACTTAAGCTTGCTCTCCAATGGAGGTGTGTACTTAGAGGAAGATGATGAAGATGAAAATAGAGGCACTTTCTTATTTTTGTTTCGGTTATACTCAAACTTTATCTTTCTTTCTTTAAGCAATGAGCCGAAAAAAGCTTTCCTTCAAGTGAAGGAATTTCATTTCATTTGTTAAGGAAACGATGTTTAAATTGAGTAGGGGCTAATCGCAAGGTTAGTCCCTCAACTCTTGGTAGATCGAACTTTTTCCCCCCTAACTTCCAATTTTTTCAATTAGACCACTAAACAATTTTTCATACGTTCAATAAGGTCCTTAAAGACCAATTTGACTCAATTAGGGTCTAATAACGATGTAATTAGATACACAGGCAATATCCATGCAATATTTAAAATTTTTTGATATAAGGTTTCAGATTACCGAGACCCAAATCCGACTAGCTAGGGTTTTGGGGTGTTACAACTCTCCCCCTTAAAAAGAATTCGTCCTCGAATTTTTACCTAAATGAAGAGATGCAGATATTGCTTTTTCATGGTTTCCTCTGGTTCCCATGTAGCCTCCTCCACGGAATGGCTCCTCAAGAGTACTTTGACCAAGGGTATATACTTGTTACGAAGTCTCTTAACTTCTCTTGCGAGAATCTGGACTAGTTCCTCCTCGTAGGTTAGGTTTGGTTGAATTTCCACTGACTCGAGTTCTAAAATATGTAAAGGATCGGAACGATTCTTTCGAAGCATCGATACATGGAAGACATCATGAATCTTACTTAGCTCGGGAGGTAGCTGCAATCAATACGTTACAGGGCCAACTCTTTCTATGACTTCGAAAGGTCCAATGAATCGAGGACTTAACTTTCCCTTTTTGCCAAATCTAAGAATCTTCTTCCACGGTGAGACCTTGAGGGAAACTTTCTCGCCTACTTCATACTCGATATCTCATCTCTGAAGATCGGCATAAGCTTTCTGTCTATCAAAGGTAGCTTTCAAATGGTCGTGAATGATGGTGACCCGTTCTTCAGTTTCCCGAAGTAATTTAGGGCCCAAAACTTGACCTTCTCCTAAATCAGACCAACATAAAGGAGTACGACATCGTCTGGCATATAATGCCTCATACAGTGCCATCTGGATGGAAGCTTGGTAGGTGTTATTATAGGCAAACTCAATGAGAGATAAGGATTTCTCCCAAGTGCCACCAAAATCAATGATGTACGCTCGAAGCATGTCTTCCAAGATCTAAATTACCCTTTCTGATTGGTCGTCAGATTGAGGGTGAAAGGCCGTGCTAAGATTAACTTTAGTACCCAGAGCTCCTTGTAAGGTCTTTCAAAATCGAGATGCAAAATGGGGATCCTGATCGGAAATGATAGATAATGGTATTCCATAGAGCCTAATCACTTTTTTGATATACAAGCCAGCTAGCTTAGGAAGTCCGTAATCCATCCGTACCGAAATGAAGTGCGCTGACTTGGTGAGACGGTCTACAACAACCCAAATAGCATCGTGTTTCGAAGGAGTTAAAGGTAGACCACTAACGAAATCCATTGTGATCTTCTCCCATTTCCATTGAGGTGGATCAATAGGTTGCAACAAATTGGTAGGGGCACGACGTTCGGCTTTAATACGTTGACACGTGAGACATCGAGATACGAAGTCTACTATGACTTGCTTCATTCTTGGCCACCAATACAATTCACGAAGGTCTTTGTACATCTTCACAGACCCCAAATGAACAGAAAATAAACTTGAATGAGCCTAGTTAAGGATGTCATTACGCAGGGTTTCATCGGCGGGTACGTAAATCCTATCACAGAAATATAGGAGCCCTTCGGAATTAACCTTGAAATCAAGATTATCCTGAAGTCTCGAAGCAATGGCTTAAAGCTTAGGATCTTGATTTTGCAAAGCTTTGATTCTCGAAATGATTGTAGACTGAACTTGAAGTTCAGCTACAAGGCCACAACGCTTTTGAAGACGGAGATAAGCATTAATAGCTCGAGGAGCTACAAAGAATGGTATTCATGATAAACCATACTATATGATAAATCAAAGAACTATGATCGTATTAATAATACTTACGAGGTGTTGGTTTACGGCTGAGCGCATCATCTACAACATTAGCCTTGCTTGGGTGATAATCAATAACAAGGTCAAAATCTTTGAGGAGTTCCATCCACCTTCACTAGCGAAGGTTCAACTCCTTTTGCGTCAGAAGGTACTTAAGGCTTTTATGGTCGGTAAAAAGATAGCATTTTTCTCCATAGAGATAATGCCTCCATATTTTTAAAGCAAAGACAACTGCGGCCAATTCTAGATCGTGGGTGGGATAATTCATTTCATGTGGCTTGAGTTGTCGAGATACATAGGCAACAACTTTTCCTTCTTGCATTAGAACACATCCTAACCCGAGATGTGAGGCATCACTATAAAAGGTGTAATCCTTCTCGAACTCGGGCTGGGTTAAGACGGGTGCATGAGTCACCACTTGTTTCAAATGATAAAAAATTATCTGTTGTTCCTCGGTACACACATACGGTTTTTCCTTCCGTAGAAGCTTAGTCAAAGGTGCAGCTATCATATAAAATCCTTTGACGAATCTTTGATAGTAGCCGGCAAGGCCGAGAAAACTTCTAACTTCGCCAATGTTCTTCGGTAGGTGCCAATTAAAGATAGCTTGAATTTTCTTCGGGTCCACTTGAATGCCTGAAACTGATAAAACATGCCCTAAGAAGGCAACATCAGTGAGCCAAAACTCGCACTTAGAGAACTTAGCATATAATTGCTTTTCACGAAAGGTTTGAAGCATAATGCGAAGATGGTCACGATGTTCTTCAGTAGTCTTTGAATAAATTAAGATATCATCAATGAAAACCACCTCAAATTTATCAAGATAAGGCCGAAAGATTCGGTTCATCAGCTCTATGAAAGCCGCCGGAGCATTAGTTAGTCCAAAAGGCATTAGTTAGATCATCGATTCTAGGCAATGTGTATTTATTCTTGATGGTCACCTTACAGTTGCCGATAATCAATACACAATCTCATGGAACCATCCTTTTTCTTCACAAAAAGGACCGGTGCTCCCAAAGGAGAGGAATTCGGTTGAATAAAGACTCTATCATGCAATTCTTGAATATGAACCTTTAGCTCCTTTAATTCTACTGCAGACATCCGATAAGGTGCGATGGAAACTGGGGTAGTCCCCGATTGTACTTCAATGCCAAATTCCACTTCACAGGTTGGAGGTAAACCCGAAAGTTCATCAGGAAAGACATCAAGGAACTCACAAACAATATCAATATCTTGTATCTGAGGTCTATTCTTAGCTTCTAAGGTTAAATCTTGCAACGTAGGGTTCTAAGATTTCATCAGAACTACACTTTCCTTACCCAGACCCCGGAGATATAACTTCCTCTTGCAACAATCTACCCACGCATGATGTTTACTAAGCAATTTATGCCTAGTATCACATCAAACTCATGGATTGGCAAAGCTAGGAGATCCGTTGGAAATGGAACTCCTTGGATCATTATTGGACAATTCTTACATACGAAGATTATAGTGATATGTTCACCTAACAGGCTGGTCACAGAGATTCTTGGTATTATAGGTTCACTCGACATCTCATAACTCCTAAATAATTCCGTGCTTATGAAGGAATGAGTAGATCCTGGATCTATCAAAGCATACAAGGGATGTGAATATAACATAATCGTACCTGCGATGACGTCATGCTCGTCATCCTCATCTCAGCTTCTTACATGGTACATCTGTGTAGAGGCCTTTGATTCCTGCTTATTGCCAAACTTTTCTGAGCCACTGGGTCTCCCCGAAGCTCTCGATGGTACTTGTCTTTGTGCTTTCCCTTGGAAGGATTGAGCAGACGATGCAATGTCCCCTTGTATAGCTATAGAATTGGAGGAATTTTGAGTACAGTCTCGGATGAAATGTCCTTGCTCTCCACAGAAGAAACATGCTCCAGTCTGCTTGCGACATTTCCCTGCCTGATGTCTCTTCTGACAGAAGTTACAAATCGGATACTATGTGCCTTGGTTCGAGCCTCCAATACTCTCAACAATGGCCGCCTTGGACAAAGACTGAGAAACAGTCTAGGGCTTCTCAATATTTCCAGAGTGAGAGGGCTGAGGATACTAAGCTTGCTTGGGGCAATGCTACTTGCCCTTCTTATTCCATCTAGGAGGTCAGGAATCATAACGTGCTCTTTTCTCGGATCTGCCTGACATGCTCCCCCTCTGAGTTCTCTGAGCAGCCTCTGTAGCCTTAACACGGTTCACCAAATCCTGAATGTTGGTGATGCCAAGGGCCGTAAACATGGGTCGTAGCTCATCGCTAAGGCCAACTATGAACATTATGCACTTGTCTCCTTCTTTCTTTATAAATTCGGCTCCATATCAACAATATTTGCAGAAATCATGGATATATTGCTCGATAGGTCAGCCACCTTGCCTCAGATGGAGAAAGGTGTTCCGCCTTTTCGCAAGGTAATATTCACTAATATACTTATTCCGGAATTCTCGGAGAAAGAACTCCCAGGTGATCGATTCTTCAGGAGCTGTGAGAATAGTGGTTTCCCACCACATAAGAGCTTAATCAGTCAACAACGCAATAGCACACTCCAACTTGTGTTCATCCAAACACTGTAACTGCTTGTTTAGGATACATAATGTGTTATCCAGCAAATATTCGGCAACTTCAGGATTATCATCGTCTTGTCCGGTAAAAGAATAGGCTCTAAGCGAAGCCAACTTGTCCACAGGGGCACATACATACTAGACAAAAGGAGGGGTAGGCTGAACGGATGGTGCTGCTTGCATCTAAGTCATAAATTGTTTAAACATGTTAGCCATGTTCTGATAACATTCAGCCTGAGCGGTAGGGGCTACAGGCTCAGCATTCTAAACTGGGGGGTACTTGGGGGTGCGGTGGACTTGGAGGATTTCCTACTTATCTCCTCTCCATGGGCTGAGGAGCCGGTGTCAGGCTCGTTAATACGAGCTTCATTAGTCCTAGACATATCTATAAGAAAGATCAGATTAGTCGGCAGGTCACCATATATATAAGATACATAACTCCTAGGTGGCAAAGCAATACTATAATAGTGCAATAAGCTTCGGCTTAGTCCTAGAATCGACTAAACTCTAGCTCTGATACCAAAAATGTAACACCCCCTTCCGGCCTAGTCGAGAACTGGGTCGGAGTGTGTTATCGGTGAACGATGCGGTGATCGGTACGATAAAATTTCAACTTATTAACAACATTTAGTCGACATTACTCGAACAACACATTACCATTATACATATTTGTAACGCCCCAGTTTAGGGCCCGAGAGTTTAGGTGTTGATCTAGGATCAGTCCAGGTTAAAATTAGATTTAAAATGATGATTTTATAAAAGTTGCCATTAATTTCAAAAATACCATTAATGAATTTGGAGATGAGAATTTGAGTAAAAAGAAAAGTTTGAAAAAGGAGTTGGAAAAAGGTGTCATCTTCTTAAAAATCTCCTTTTCTCCAAAACCTCTCCAAAACCCTAAAACCACTATTCCATTGCCTCAAGTCCCTTTTCCAAGCAAGTCTTCAAGGTAAACATCCCATTGTTTTAATTCTTCTTCCCTTAAGTTGTCACTAATTAGATTTTTCTTAAAAATCCATTACTTTAGGGTTATTTCAAAAGGCTTTGAGTTTAAAAAATAATAAAATGGAGGGATTTTCGTGTGGATTTTCTAATGTAATGTTTAAGGGTATTTTTAATCATGCTTGGATGTCTTAAAAATTTTAAAAAGATGGCTAATGGTGGGAAACCCGAAATTGATATAAAAATGGGATTTTTAGGTTAAAAAGGTTGAGTTTTTGGGTCGAAAACGTGGCTGGTGGTTCCATTGATGTTGTGAGATATTTCTAGATGATTTTGGATGTGTTTTGGTTGTTGAAATGGCTGGTTTCAGTGTGGGGTTTGTCTAGAACGAAAATGGTGAAGTTTGGATGAAATTTGGGTTTGAATCAATGTGCTTTGGTTGCAAGGAGTAGATTTCTGGGTTGTTGCTGGTTTACAAGTGTATTAGCATCCTAATATTTTGTTTTGGGTTGTCTTGAAGCAACGGATATTGATTCGGGTACTTCGGGTGCGATACCAGATGCTACAGAGGCTTGAGATCAGCGTTTCGGCTTTTGTTTGGGCTCAATCGGTGAGTGGTAACGTTTTGAAGTTTAAAATGATTTCAAAGTGGGTACTTAGGGGTTTGGGTGGAGCCTTGAGGGCTAACCTAAACCCAAGTGCATGTTTTCTAATTCACCTTATTCGTTAAGTGTTGGTGTGTACGATTATTTGTGATGTGTGTGAAATGTGGATTGCCTTTACTCTCCGTTTAATGTTGTTGTGTAGTCGTTGTTGGTGTCGAGCCTCACGTGATGGTTGTTGTTGCTACAATGATGTGTAGTCCCACCGGTAGTGACTAGTAGGAGAGTACAATGATGTGTAGTCCCATCGGAAAACTACTAGTTGTCCTGAACGATGATGTGTAGCCCCACCGGGTTTTGGTTATGCATGTGCATACCATGTATTGTTTATGACTGTGCTTCTTTATATCTTCTCCTTAAATGGTTTTGCTTTAAATCTAAGAATATGGTTTAAAACTGCATTGTTGTTGTGATTTAGAGCTCCGCTCACTAAACTTTAAGCTTACGCTCTCTTCTTTTCCAATGATGCAGATCGTTAGAGGCTTGAGAGGAAAGTGGGCAAGGGAGGAGTTTCTCGGAGTTCTCGAGTGGCTCAAAGTATGGTTTTATTAGTTTGTAATAACACTTAGACAATAGGATTGCTAGGCTTGTTGTTATGTAGTTGGTGTTCAAACTCCTATATTTTGGCTACGTTTATGTTTCTAGCATGCTTTAAATGATAGTACTATGTTATGTTGAGGTTTAATGTGGCCATGTATAAATTGTTTTGTGTTTTGTCATGTTAGTGTTTTTGAGTCTTAGTGTTCATGTGAGCTTAGGGCTTGAAATCCAATTTGTTCTTGAATGCATGCCTAATGATGTGATTATGATATTTTGCATCTAGATTGTATGTATGATATGTTGCTATGTGGTTTTTGATGATTCAGGACAAGTTTGGGGAAATTTGGAGGTGTCAAAGTATGATTTCAGGCCAAACTGTGTGCAGGAGTTTCGAAACGCTCTATATTGTTTCGGAACGGTCAATGCTTCAGGGGTACCCGTATCGGAACGGGGGTGGTGCCGTTTCGGTACGTTTTGCCACTAGAGGCTCTTGTTTCAGAACCATCTATGACCGTTTCGATACAATTTGCCACTGTGAGCCCCTGTTTCGAAACCCGTTCCGATATGTTTTGTCTCTGGAAGCCCCCGTTCTAGAATAAGGTGGTATCGTTTCGAAATGGATTGGCTTTTACTTTTTGAATGGAGCCCGCATTTCGGAACGAGCAAGCCTGTTTCAAAACGCAGACAGTTAAATCGGTGAAATGGCATCTTCAAAGGTTCCTGAACGTTACATTTTAGTCCATATGGCTTGTATGCTCCCTAATTGAGTTTATATGTATCCTTTATGATGGTTTTGCCTCATATGCATGGAACTTGACAAATTAAGCTACTTGGTAAATTAAGTTATTGTACGCTCTGCTTGGAATGTATTCGTTTTCATTTTTCCGCTGTTGTCTCCACACATAAGAATAATTGTGACATTTAGACAATATAAATAAAAAATAGGGTTGCTAATCGAAGTGAGGCCTTAGCGGATTTTGCTTCGGTTTTTCCTGTGTAACTCGTTCGGTCCGGTCTGTTGGCTAGGCCGGGACGGGGGGGGGTTACATTTAGTGGTATCAGAGCCTCGGTTACGAGGTCTCCCAAGAAGGTAAGTCATGTAAGTTTGTTTGTTTGGTTTGTTTGCTATTGCACGGTGTATGGAAGCATGCTTTATTATTCTTGTTGTTGGTTGAATTTTAGTCAAGTGTTCCCATTGCTAGGTGTTGTTATTGAAAAAAGATTTTTGGTTTAAAGAGCTGAGAACTTGGATCCTTGCCCTTGCTAACCTCATGTTTTCTTGTGTGTGATGTGTTTATTGTTTAGATTCTATCTCGTTATGGTAAGATCGAGAGGACGGCCTAGAGCGGGTGACTAGGCACCCGAGGATGTGCCTCTTGTTGCTCCTGCTCCCGATGGTAATGGAGTGGGTGGCGAAGGTAATGTGCCTCAGGCCGGTGCACATGCTGGAGGTGATGGTATTGGACCTCAGGCCGGTGCAAATGTTGGGGGTATTGGAGCTTAGGCAGGTCAGGGTCCGGCAGGTGCAGACATGACCCATTTGATTAAGACTATAGCCGGAGTTTTTCAGACAGCTTTGCTGGTATGCAAGTTGCAGCACCACCTCAGGGTGCAGGGACTGGTTTACCCCTTGAGAGACTCTGTAACTTGGGTGGAGTCGAGTTCCGTGGTTTGACTCTCGAGGGTTTAGAGGCTTAGCTCGAGAGTACTACACGCATCTTGGGTCAGATGGAGTGCTTAGACACTCGTAAGTTGGGTTGCGTTGTCTCCTTGCTTCATGGAGATGCATATGCTTGGTGAACCAACGTTACTTTAGGTATGGCCGAAGCAGATGTCACTAAAGAATTCTTCAGAAATGCTATTAAGAAGAAGTATCTCGGAGTCCGATATCAGGATGAGAAGAAGAGAGAATGTAGAACTAAGGTTTTGATATAATATTTGAAAAATGTTTTGGACTAAATTGAAAATAATTTAAAATGTGTTTTCAGTCAAAACAACTTGAAAACATGTTTAAAGATTTTTAAGGCTTTGGAATGAGTTTAAAGTATATTTAAAGTGGTCAAAACCAGCATTTTTAGGTACCCGTACCGATACGGTCTTGGACCGTACCGATACGCTTTAGGGTTTCAACCACCTAAATTTTCTAGTAGCCAAAACCCGTACTGATACGCTTAGCCGTATCGATACGGTGTGATTTGAAATAGCCCAACGGCTAGTCGCGTACCGATACGGTTGTATCGCGTACCGATACGCCTAACTTCCCCAACAGTCATTTTCCCAACGGTCTTTTAAATTGTAGGACCGTACCGATACGCCAGGTAAGCGTATCGATACGCATCAGCTGAAGAAGCCAACGGCTCTTTCCTCATTGAGATCGTATCGATACGGTTTGGCGAGTATCGATACGCCAAGCTGCATAACTGCATTTATGGTGGGAAATAAAGGCTCCAACGGCTCTAATTCAATCCCAACGACTAGTAACGGCTACAAACTCAATTGGGAGTATAAAAGGGACCTCCAAGCATCTTGTAAAAAATATGCTTCAATTGTTACAACATTATGATGTCAAAATTTGTCTAGAGCTTAAATTGTAAATTCCTTGCTTAGACAACACTTGTGAGCTTACATTGTTATATTTGCTCAAGTGTTTAGGTTTTGGGTGAGTGCTTAGAATTGCAAACAAACACCTATTAGAGGGATTTCTAGTTTGCTAAGTCTTTCTTTGTACAAGAGAGTGTTCCTTCAAGCTTTGGGTAGAAAGCTTTGAGGGTTGTAACGGTTTCCTCCTAATCCGAGAAAAGGGGACGAAATTCTTAGTGAATTTGTTTGGAAATATTTAGTGGGGAGCTAAGGTAGTGGATGTAGACCTTGGTTAGAAGGTTGAACCACTATAAATCCTTGTGTCAAATTGCCAATTTTTCACCTCCCACTTAAACACCCAATTATCCAACTTCTCCACACTTGGCGAGCAAGAACGATTGATCGAATCGAGCCCTTAAAATCTCAACAATTGGTATCAGAGCTTGGCTCAATCGAAGGGGATTCACATCCTATTGAGAAGATCCGGCAAGCTCGATCAACATTTCATCAACCGGCTCAAATGGCGCAATCCATCGACAAACCGCCCTTCTTCGACGGAAATCACTATGCCCATTGGAAGACAAAGATGAAATTCTTCTTGAAGTCAAGAGATTACAAGCTATGGGACATAGTTGAAGATGGTCCGTTCGTGCCTCAAGGAAGCAAAGCGGAATGGAGTGCCGACGATCGCAAGAAGATGAAGCTTAATTGCAAAGCCTTGCACATGCTCTTTTGTGCTTTTGGCGCAACCATCTATGAGAAGATGTCTTCTTGTGAGAGTGCCAAGGAGGTATGGGACAAGCTTGAAGTCACATACGAAGGAACCGATGAAGTCAAGGAGACCAAGATTGGGCTCCTCACCTTAGAATATGAGAACTTCAAGATGGATCCGGAAGAGAACATCGAGAAGATGTTTGATAGGTTCTCCACTATCACAAATGGACTTAAAGGTTATGGAGAAGCCATCCCGGAAGAGAAGCTTGTCCGAAAGCTCATCTACTCCCTTCCCGAGTCACGGGACTCAAAGAGGACCGCCATCATCGAAGCCAAGAATCTCAAAACCTTGAAGCTTGATGAACTCATGGGGTCTCTTCTCACTCACCAAATAATGAAGAAAAACAAAGAAGAGGAGAAGAATAAGGAAGAGATTAGAGCGATGGGGAAGAAGAAAATCATGGAGCTAGACATCAATGCTAGTGCCGTAGCTCTCAAATCCTCCACATGCCATCATGTAGATACAAGTGAGGAGGAAAGTGAAGATGAAGAGATGGCCTATCTCTTCAACAAATTTGCCCCGTTCATGAAGAGCAAAATGGAAAAATCCAAGCATGAATCGATGAAGAAGATGAAGGACTCCCACAAATCCAAAAAGAATAGATCATCTTCAAAACAAGCATATGTGGCCACATGGAGTGATGAAGACTCCACCGATGATGAAGTAGCCCACATATGCTTGATGGCCCTCAATGAGGGGGAGGTAACTTCTAACTCATCTATTTCAAATTCATATACATTTGATGAGTTGCAAGATGCCTATGATGATTTGCTTTTGGAATTCAAGGCATCATTTTCCAAGAACAAAAAGTTGATTTCAAAAATAAAAATTGAAAATGATTTGCTTTCCAAAACAAATCTTGAACTTGAAGCAAAATTGAAAGATTTTGAACAAAAATGTTTTGATTTACAAAGTTTGCTTCTTAAAGTTCAAAAAGAAAAAGATTTGATTTCCAATGAACTTGAAAAGAAAATTAATTTTGGAAAATCAAATTTTTATATAAGACAATCTAGTGCCCCTAGATTTGTGAATGGAAAATGTTTTAGAAGTGTTTGGGTCCCAAAAGGACTAACCACTTCAACTAAAAAGGATGAAATTGAAAAATGGATTCCTAAGGGGACTAAATTTTGTGCTACTAATGTCTATGGATCCAAAGCAATTTGGATACCAAAAATTACTTGATTGTCTTGTGCTAGGTGTGATGGAGAGTGATCAACAAGTCAAAAATTGAGGGGGAGCTCCATGCACACAAAGGAAGAACACTTGAAGAAGGAAGGCTTCACATCCTCCCTTGAGTTCAAGTGTGGTAAAATCTAGTTGCTTTTGTGTTTATTTGATTTATTTTCATTTATGTCAACTAGATGATCATATATGTTGAACTAACATTCTTATGATGCTTTGAGTAAGGGGGAGCCAATTTTTAAACCAAAATTTTAAGTGTGTCATTTTATTTTTTTGCCTCCTAAGTTATTTTGAACTCAATGTCATTTTAAATTCCTTTTGATATAACAAAAATGGGGAGAAATGGTTTGAAAAATTAAATTTTCAAATGAATAAGGGAGAACTTTATTTGATTTCACATCTTTAGTCTCTTATTCACATTTTTAAAGTTAAAGGGGGAGAATCCCAAACAATTTTTCAAGTTGGTTTTATTATATCAAAAAGGGGGAGATTGTAGAACTAAGGTTTTGATATAATATTTGAAAAATGTTTTGGACTAAATTGAAAATAATTTAAAATGTGTTTTTAGTCAAAAACAACTTGAAAACATGTTTAAGGATTTTTAAGGCTTTGGAATGAGTTTAAAGTATATTTAAAGTGGTCAAAACCAGCATTTTTAGGTACCCGTACCGATACGGTCTTGGACCGTACCGATACGCTTTAGGGTTTCAACCACCTAAATTTTCCAGTAGCCAAAACCCGTACCGATACGCTTAGCCGTATCGATACGATGTGATTTGAAATAGCCCAACGGCTAGTCACGTACCGATACGGTTGTATCACGTACCGATACACCTAACTTCCCCAACGATCATTTTCCCAACGGTCTTTTAAATTACAGGACCGTACCGATACGCCAGGTAAGCGTATCGATACGCATCAGCTGAAGAAGCCAACGGCTCTTTCCCCATTGAGACCGTATCGATACGGTTTGATGAGTATCGATACGCCAAGCTGCAGAACTGCATTTATGGTGGGAAATAAAGGCTCCAACGGCTCCAATTCAATCCCAACGACTAGTAACGGCTACAAACTCAATTGGGAGTATAAAAGGGACCTCCAAGCATCTTGTAAAAAATATGCTCAAATTGTTACAACATTATGATGTCAAAATTTGTCTAGAGCTTAAATTGTAAATTCCTTGCTTAGACAACACTTGTGAGCTTACATTGTTATATTTGCTCAAGTGTTTAGGTTTTGGGTGAGTGCTTAGAATTGCAAACAAACACCTATTAGATGGATTTCTAGTTTGCTAAGTCTTTCTTTGTACAAGGAGTGTTCCTTCAAGCTTTGGGTAGAAAGCTTTGAGGGTTGTAACGGTTTCCTCCTAATCCAAGAAAAGGGGACGAAATTCTTAGTGAATTTGTTTGGAAATCCTTAGCGGGGAGCTAAGGTAGTGGATGTAGACCTTGGTTAGAAGGTTGAACCACTATAAATCCTTGTGTCAAATTGCCAATTTTTCACCTCCCACTAAAACACCCAATTATCCAACTTCTCCATACTTGGCGAGCAAGAACGGTTGATCGAATCGAGCCCCTAAAATCTCAATAGAGAATTTATGGCCTTGGTTCAGGGTAGAAAGACGGTGTCGAAGTACGAGGTTAAGTTTGTGAGGTTGAGTCAATATGCTTTCGAGTTGGTTCCCAGTGAGAGGGAACGGTGTGAGCGTTTCCGATATGGGTTGACTAGAGATGTGAAGACTTATATGCTTGCCTCTGACTACACCGAGTTTGATGTTTTGGTCTCTAGGGCCAAGGATATTGAGTAGAACCTAGGCTTGAGTGCTCGTGCTAGTGGGTCCGATTACGGGAAGAGACATGCGGATTGGGATAGAGATCATGCCAAGAGGCATAGAGATAGAAGGTATCAGCCCGATTCGAGGCATAGGGGCGGTAACCATGGACGGGGCCATCAGGTCCAAGGAGCCGTTGTTCACACTCCTAAGTGCTCTAGATGTGAGAGACGCCATCAGGGTGAGTGTATGGGTACCTTTGGGGTATGTTGGAACTGTGGTTCTCGAGATCATTTGAGGCGTAACTGTCCACACCCGGCTAGGGGCGGACCGGCTCCAGCTAGGGGTTTTGAGCATCAGAATGGCCGTGGGCGCGTTCGTGGTAATTTACAACCGAGGAACGATGGTCAGAGGAACTTAGCTCATGTGGTGGTAGTTCAGCTCGAGGGTGGAGGATCGGCTAGGGTGTATACGCAGCGAGAGGCTGGGAATGATACAGATGTCATTGCAGTTAATTTCTCGATATAGTCTTTGACTTTTCTTTCTTTGATAGATTCGGGTTCGACACATTCATATATTTTGGGTGAACATGCAAGGTCCCTAGGTCTACTGTATGAGTGGTTAGAAGTAGGTGTAAATGTTACTAGTTCTTTCGGTGATACCGTGGTAGTTAGAAAGATGTATAGGAGGTGTCCCTTGATGATTCAGGGCTACGTGTTTCCGATTGACATGATGAAATTACCGTTCTATGGTTTTGATGTGATCTTGGGCATGGATTGGCTCGTAGAACATAGAGATAGGGTAGATTTTGAGACCAATAGAGTCTCCTTGAGGCTTACAGATGATTTTGAGGTTGTAGTAGTTGGCGAGAACATTAAGTTCTTGTCCAATGTTGTTTCTACTTTAGAAGCTCAGAGATTGATGGATTCGGGTTGTCAGGCTTACTTGGCTTATGTGATGAATCCGAATATGAGTGAGATTAGACCGTAAGACATCAGAACAGTTTGTGATTTTTCGAGTGTTTTCCAGAAGAGTTGTTGGGTTTGCCTCTAGATAGAGAAGTTGAGTTTGCTATTGAGACGTATTCTGATTCTGCACTCGTGTCTATTGCTCCGTACAGAATGGCACCGAAGGAGTTGAAAGAGTTGAAGACACAACTTCAGGAACTGTCAGATAGAGGTTTCATTAGGCCTAGTATTTCTCTGTGGGGTGCTCCGGTCTTGTTTGTGAAGAAAAAGGACGACAGTATGATGATGTGTATAGACTATAAGCAGTTGAACAAGGTAACAGTGAAAAACAAGTATCCTTTGCCTCAGATAGATGATTTGGTTGATCAGTTGAGAGGTGCTTTAGTGTTTTCGAAGATTTATTTGAGATCCAGTTACTATCAGTTCAAGGTGAAAGATGGGGACATACTGAAGACCGCTTTCCTTACACGTTATGGGCACTATGAGTTCTTGGTAATGCCTTTCGGTTTGACTAATGCACCAGCTGTATTTATGGATATGATGAACCGAGTGTTCCATGAGTTTTTAGATAGGTTCGTGGTAGTGTTCATAGATGGTATCTTAGTGTACTCTAGGACCGATGAAGAGCATGATGAGCATTTGCGGCTAGTGCTTCAGACTTTGCTTGAGAATCAGTTGTATGCCAGGTTGAGTAAGTATGAGTTTTGGATTAAGGAGGTAGTCTTCCTAGGTCACGTGATCTCGGCCAGTGGGATTAGTATGGATCCCAAGAAGATAGAAGCCATAGTGAGTTGGAAACAACCAAAGTCAGTGACAGAAATCCGTAGTTTCCTAGGCTTGGCGGGGTAATATCGAAGATTTGTCGAGGGGTTTTCAAAGATTGCGACACCTTTTGACTAAGTTGCTTCAGAAGAATGTTCTGTATAAATGGTCAGACGCAAGACAACAAGCGTTTGAGAAATTGAAGAAAGCTTTGACCGAAGCTCTTATTTTGATTCAACCTGAACCAGGGAAAAAGTTTGTGATTTACAGTGATGCCTCGTATGTAGGTTTAGGTTGTGTGCTTATGCAAGAAGGTAAGGTTGTAGCTTATGCTTTGAGACAGTTGAAGGTTCACGAGAAGAACTACCCCACTCATGATATTGAGTTAGCCACAGTAGTGTTATCTTTGAAGATTTGGAGACATCACCTTTACGGTGAGAAGTGCACCGTTTATACCGACCACAAGAGTTTGAAATACTTGATGACTCAAAGAGAGTTGAACCTTAGACAGTGTAGGTGGTTAGAGATTCTTAAGGACTATGACCTTACGATAGTGTACCATCCGGGTAAGGCAAACGTAATGGTCGATGCTTTGAGTAAGATAGTTGTATTTGAGTTGCGAGCCATGTTTGCGAGATTGAGTGTGTCAAGTGATGGCGGTTTGATAGCCGAGTTACAGGTTAAAACTTCGATGGCTCAATTGATTCGAGAGAAACAATTGCAAGACGAGTCTTTGGCACCTCACATGCAAGATATAGCCGAGGGTAGACCCACATATTTCTGTTTTGGTGAGAACGGGATCCTATGTTTCAAGGATAGGATAGTAGTTCCGGAAGATTCCGAGTTAAGGTGTACTATCTTGAATGAAGAACATAGCAGTCCTTTTGCTATGCATCTGGGTAGTACGAAGATGTATCGCGGGTTAAAAGAAGAGTACTACTGGTTGGGTTGAAGAAAGATGTGGCCGAGTTTGTGAGTAAGTGTATGGTATGTCAGCGAGTTAAAGCCGGGCATCAGTTTCCTTCAGGTTTGTTACAGCTGTTGAAGATTCCGGAATGGAAGTGGAAACGTATCACCATGGACTTTGTGTCGGGTTTACCGTTGACTTCTTCGAAGAAGAATTCAGTGTGGGTGATAGTCGACAGATTCACTAAGTGTGCTCATTTTATACCCCTTCACACTGCCTACACCTTAGATAAGTTGGCCGATCTGTACATTAGTGAGATAGTGAGATTGCATGGGGTACTGAAATCGATTGTATCAGACCGAGATCCGAGGTTTACAGCTAGATTTTGGGAGTGTTTGCATCGTGCTTTGGGTACTTGGTTGAACTTCAGTACTTCGTATCACCCGCAGTCAGATGGCCAGTCAGAGAGAGTTATTCAGGTGTTGGAGCACATGTTGAGGTGTTGTATCATCGACTTTCAGGGTTTTTGGGAGAAGCACCTACCGTTAGTAGAGTTTGCATACAACAACAGTTATCAGGCTAATATTCAGATGGCACCGTATGAGGCTCTGTATGGTAGAAGATGTAGAACACCTATTTGTTGGGCCGAGGCCGGACAGAAGCTTGTACCTATGCCTGACTTGCTTAAGGGCACTACCGAGAAGGTAAAGTTGATATGTGATCGCTTGAAGGCAGCTTCAGACCGACAGAAATTGTATGCCGATTTGAAGATAAAGGACATAGAGTATGCATTGGGCGAGAAAGTGTTTTTGAAAGTCTCACCTTGGAAAAAGGTGATGATGTTTGGTAGGAAAGGTAAGTTGAGTCCGAGATTCATTGGACCTTACGAGGTAGTTGAGAGGATCGGTCCCGTTGCGTATAGGTTGAGACTCCTGACCGAGTTAGAGAAGATTAACGATGTGTTCCACGTTTATATGATTCGGAAGTATAGATCGGATCCGTCTCACGTAATGCCAGTTGAGGAAATTGAGTTGAACCCCGAGTTTTCGTATGATGAAAAGCCGGTTGAGATTCTTACTACGGACAATAAAGTGTTGCGTGGGAGGTCTATCGAGTTAGTCAAGATTTTGTGGAGACAACGAAGTGTGAAAGAGGCTACTTGGGAGAGGAAGGAAGACATGGAAAGACAATTTCCATATATTTTTCCGTCAGGTAATTTCGAGGACAAAATTCCTTAAGTGGGTGAGAGTTGTAACGCACCGGTTTAGGGCCCAGGAGTTTATCGGTGTTGATCTAGGATTAGTCCGGGTTAAAAGTAGATTTAAAATGATGATTTTATAAAAGTTGCCATTAATTACAAAAATGCTATTAATGAATTTGGAGATGGGAATTTGAGTAAAAAGAAAAGTTTGAAAAAGGAGTTGGAAAAAGGTGTCATCTTCTTAAAAATCTCATTTTCTCCAAAACCTCTCCAAAACCCTAAAACTACTATTCCATTGCCTCAAATCCCTCTTCCAAGCAAGTCTTCAAGGTAAACATCCCATTGTTTTAATTCTTCTTCCCTTAAGTTGTCACTAGTTAGGTTTTTCTTAAAAATCCATTACTTTGGGGTTATTTCAAAAGGCTTTGAGTTTGAAAAATGGTAAAATGGAGGGATTATCATGTGGGTTTTCTAATGTAATGTTTAAGGTGTTTTTAATCATGTTTGAGTGTCTTAAAAATGTTAAAAAGATGGCAAATGGTAGGAAACCCGAAATAGGTATAAAAATGGGATTTTTAGGTTAAAAAGGTTGAGATTTTGGGTCGAAAATGTGGCTAGTGGTTCCATTGATGTTGGGGGATATTTCTAGATGATTTTGGATGTGTTTTGGTGGTTGAAATAGCTGGTTTCAGTGTGGGGTTTGTCTAGAACGAAAATGGTGAAGTTTGGATGAAATTTGGGTTTGAATCAATGTGTTTTGGTTGCAAGGAGTAGATTTCCGGGTTGTTGCTGGTTTACAAGTGTATTAGCATCCTAATAGTTTGTTTTGGGTTGTCTTGAAGCAGCGGATATTGATTCGGGTACTTCGGGTGCGATACCGGGTGCTATGGAGGCTTGAGATCGACGTTTCGGCTTTCGTTTGGGCTCAATCGGTGAGTGGTAACGTTTTGAAGTTTAGAATGATTTCAAAGTAGGTACTTGGGGGTTTGGGTGGAGCCTTGAGGGCTAATCTAAACCCAATTGTAAGTTTGCTAATTAAACTCATTCGTTAAGTGTTGGTGTGTACGATTATTTGTGATGTGTGTGAAATGTGGATTGCCTTTACTCTCCATTTTATGTTGTTGTGTAGTCGTTGTTGGTGTCGAGCCTCACGTGATGGTTGTCGTTGCTACGGTGATGTGTAGTCCCACCGGTAGTGACTAGTAGAAGAGTACGGTGATGTGTAGTCCCATCGAAAAACTACTAGTTGTCGTGAACGGTGATGTGTAGTCCCACCGGGTTTTTGTTATGCATGTGCATACCATGTATTGTTTACGATTGTGCTTCGTTATATCTTCTCCTTAAATGGTTTTGCTTTAAATATAAGAATATGGTTTAAAACTGCATTGTTGTTGTGTTTTAGAGCTCCGCTCACTAAGCTTTAAGCTTACACTCTCTCCTTTTCCAACAATGCAGATCGTTAGAGGCTTGGGAGGCAAGTGGTCAAGGGAGGAGTTTCTCGGAGTTCTCATGTGGCTTAAAGTATGGTTTTATTAGTTTGTAATAACACATAGACAATGTGATTGCTAGGCTTGTTGTTAGGGAGTTGGTGTTCAAACTCCTATATTTTGGCTATGTTTATGTTTCTAGCATGCTTTAAATGATGGTACTATGTTATGTTGAGGTTTAATGTGGCCTTGTATGAATTGTTTTGTGTTTTGGCATGTTAGTGTTTTTGAGTCTAAGTGTTCATGTGAGCTTAGGGCTTGAAATCCAATTTGTTGCTTGAATGCATGCCTAATGATGTGATTAGGATATTTTGCATCTAGATTGTATGTATGATATGTTGCTATGTGGTTTTTGATGATCCAGGACAAGTTTGGGGACGTTTGGAGGTGTCAAAGTATGATTTTGGGCCAAACTATGTGCAGACGTTTTGAAACGTTCGATATGGTTTCGGAACGGTTGATGCTCCAGGGGTACCCGTATCGGAACGGGGGTGGTGCCGTTTCGATACGTTTTGCCACTAGAGGCTCCTGTTTTGGAACTATGTAGTGTCGTTTCGGTACGATTTGCCACTGTGAGCCCCTGTTTTGAAACCCGTTCCGATACGTTTTGTCTCTGGAAGCCCCCGTTCCGGAACAAGGTGGGATCGTTTTAGAACGGCTTGGCTTTTACTTTTTGAATGGAGCCCGCGTTTCGGAACGGACAAGCCTATTTCGAAACGCAAGCAGTTAAATCGGTGAAATGGCATCTTCAAAGGTTCTTGAACGTTGCATTTTAGTCCCTATGGCTTGTATGCTCCCTGATTGAGTTTATATGTATCCTTTATGATGGTTTTGCCCCGTGTGCATGGAACTTGACAAATTAAGCTACTTGGTAAATTAAGTTATTGTACGCTCTGCTTGGAATGTATTCGTTTTCATTTTTCCGCTATTGTCTCCACACATAGGAATAATTGTGACATTTAGAAAATATAAAAAATAGGGTTGCTAATCGGAGTGAGGCCTTAGCGGGTTTCGCTTCGATTTTCCCTATGTAACCCATTCGGTTCGGTCTGTTGGCTAGGCCAGGACGAGGGGGTTACAATATTAGTCCAATTTATTCTTTATAAGGCCACACTTAACTATTTAGGATCAATTTGAAGTTATTACAAATTCTAGGGACTATTCTATAAATCTTACAAGTTAAAGGTCCTTCGATGCATTAGACTACACCACAATAAAATTCGATTCAACATTCAATAGCCTGCAAAATTTCATGCATAATGGTGATCATTTACTCATTCAATTTAAACATCACAACTTTAGTGACTAAACTGTAAACATTGCAACCTTCAGACTAAGCTTCTTAACCACTTTCAACTAACCCCGTATCGAAACGCTCAAGGCTGTTTCGATACGGGTGGACGATGGTCAACCTTGTTGACTTTTCTTCTTTGACTGTAACGATACGGGGAAGCCCTGTATCGGTACGAGTTGACTCCCTTTGACTTTGACTTTAACCAGTTTCGATACGCTATGAACTCATATCGAAATGAGGGATTCCAGTAGCTAAATGTTTCAGAACGACCCTAATTTGTTTTGATATGCCCTGACCCCTGGGTTCAATTATGCTTACATGCATCGAAACGCCATCACCCGTTTCGATACGGCCTGACCTGCAATGACAGATTCTTGCTGGTTTTTATTCGTTTTAGCTTATTAACCAGTGTCCAAATGTAGTGAAACTTCACACACAACAATATAATCATAAATTTTAGAGCCATATGAATCTATTTACCTAGTTTTTACCTTTTAGTGCCAAAACATGTATTTTAGTTACCTTGAACTTTAACAAAAGGATCGTTTTGAGCTATAGGCCTAAACATGATACAAGCACAACACATACATAACAAAATGGGTTCAAATGACTAGTTCAACTACTTTGCCACCTTCCTAGGAGTTCAGAGGATCAAAATACGTTACTTAAAGGCTTGTAGTGACTTGTCTTGCCCGGCCAATTCGATCTCCACACTAACGACCTTTCAACCTGAAAATGTACGGGATAAAACATGTTAGTCATACATTGCCTAGTGAGGTAGAAAAAATATAATACAAAGACTTAACAAGTGATGCATAAACATGATCTCATGTTTATTAAACATTAATGACATGCTTTAATATTCAATGCTAAACATATGAGATTTCTTGTCTATTCCTTGGATTGAATCATGGTAGTGGATACGCGAATTCCTCCGCCTTTCCAAATCATGTATGGTCCATATCCTCCGCCTCGCCAAATGACCAATATCAATACACATCCCTCCGCCTCGCCAATCAATATTGGCCGTAGCCCTAGGACCGTAGTCCACCCGTACACTGAGCTCATGAATTCTATGGCTTGCTATAAAGTGTCCATAAGTCAAATATTTCATGCACACTCCAACCAGAATTAAACGCAAAGCTCCCGACCGTGGCAGCTTTTTCAAAAGAAAGACTCGAGTCACATGCGAGGAAGTCTCCGAGGGGGATTCCTCTTCTACTTAAACTCATTTGCATTCCATTTTATTGTATCCACATGATCATGAATTTTATTTTTCTTTTTTTCTTTATAAATATGGGTCGTTTTCATGCATTGAGGATAATGTACATCTTGGGTTTGGGGGTGTTCATTTTCTCACATTTTTCCATGTCATGCATTTCACGATTAAATTTTTTGCTTGCCATGCCATTTAGATCATGTAGATTAGTTGCATACTGAACCGCTAAAAAAAGAAAAAAGAATTTTGCCTCAATTTAATTTTGAAGGATGTTAACATTTGTTAGACAAGTTTAATTTGATCTAGGTTTCTTTCTAACGGGGAAATTTTAATCTTTAGTTGTCATGCCATGCCAGCAGGGTAGTATGACAGGATGGCTTGACAATTGATCTCTAGTTTAGGGAATTAAATTTACACTTAACACGTAATATGTATCTAGTTCCCTAGAAAACTTAGAATGTTTGAAACTATGCTTAGATTGAAAATAAAAGAGAAAAAATGTCAGGGTAAAGAAAGTAAGGAAGTAATATTCTGCTACGACAATATAAAAAAAAATGATGAACTCTCCTCTACCTAGGGATAATAAGTACTTAGAGTTTCGTGGTTTTCTCCCTCTTAGTTCTTAAGTCCAAACCCTTAATGTATGAGTTGAAGAGAAAGCCTAGTTATGTCTGGATTAAGGTGGGGATTCGTGGTATGTGTTGAGTGCATAAAAGTTCTATATTTTACCCTTCATTTAACCATATTTTTGCTGCACTCGAGCATGATTAATTGCATTTAGGATAGATTTTTAAATACACATCACAATTAGTTAAAACTACACAGATGCTGCTGAAATTGGTCACTTTTGTAGGTACCTGCCGCGGCAGAAATCTATGGCAGCAAGGGAGAAGAGGCGAGTTAAGGAGCTGGAGTTGAAGGACAAAGAACACCATCTGTCGTGGCACCTGCCGTGGCAGCCATGACGACAGAGAGATATTGAGGTGGAAAGGTGAAGTGGAGCTCGACAAATAGAGGATTTCAAGCCGGTCTGTCGTGGGTCACTCCCATATTTTTCTGAGCCCTGAAGCAGAAGGAAGGTCATGCTCAAAGTTCAAGGAAGAAATTCAAAACAAGAAAAGATGACGAATTAAAGGCATCTACTCAGAAGATTTAGTCTTTAATAGAGTTGTATGTTGAGTGTTTAAAAGTTCTATTATTTACACCTTTTTAACCCATATTTCTGCTGCATTCAAGCATTATTTATTGCATTTAGGTCAGTTTACAGCAAAACATCACAATTATATTAAAAGGCACAATTTCTACTAAAATTGGTTGTTTTTACAGGTTGCTGCTGTAGCAGACGGAAAGGGCAGGCGCTGGGCAGTGAAGCAGAAGAGCTGGAACTGAACGAGCAGTCAAGGAGGACGATGCTGCCATGGTTGTCGCCGTGACAGCAGAGGACGACAGCAGTTTTGTGGAGAAGATGCAAAGTGGACCTCGACAGATAGAGAAAATTCAGCCCGTCTATCGTGTGAAATCACCATATTTTTCCAAGCCCTAGATCAGAAGATATTCCAAGCCCAAAGTTCAAGGAGAGATAATCCCAAGAAACAAGGAGGACAGCTGGAAAGTAGATTCCTTGAAGATTTAGTCTTTATTAGAATCATACTTTAAATTAAAGTTGTAATCCTTGTTAAATTAGATAACTTGAGCCCAAAGCTTATATAAGGGCATATATCTTAACCTAGAGGAATAACCGATTACCCTAGCCTTCTCTCTCAACCTCTAGTCGTTTTCCTTCCCACACCATGTTCTAAATTCCCCCTAGGGCCGCGGGTTGATTTGTAAAGTAGTTGCAAGGGTTGTTTTTGTTTTAGGACTTTTCAATTCAATAAAATAAACTTCAAGTTCTCTTATTTTTGGTTATTAATATCTTGAAAGAGCATCGGGAGAGCATTGTGAGGTTATCTATTTACTTAGCATCGGGAGAGTTAAGTATACGAAAGAAATAAGAGCAAGTTCTCTAGTTTATAGTTGAACTATCTCGGACCTAGGGATAGGACGAGGTTAAGTGGCTAAAGAAGAATTCATCCACATCGGTGTTCATCCTTCGATTCACGCCGGGAGGTATCATCAAAGACGTGATCATCGACAGACTTGGACCTAGGGATAGGCCAAGGCACATCTGGGATTCTTGCCAAACTTGAAGTACGAAGTTGAGTGTTTGCTGCCGCGACAATCAACAGACTGCTGCCGCGACAGGTGCTGCCGCAACGGGCGCGACGACAGGACTGGATTTCCTAAACTCTACATTACCTACACTACTGAGCAATTCAATACAAGCCCATTCTCTCTATCTTGATATCTCTACTCTTTTATTTACGTTTACTTTATTATTCTCGTGACAACTTTCTCAAACATCTTCTTTACTTTCGTGTAGTGAATTAAGGTGAAGCTATTAGCCCAATCCCTGTGGAGACGATATCCGATACTTCGTATCACTTTACTACTTGCGTCGTGTATACTTGCACTACAATTGCGATAGACTATTTTACACGCAACAAGTTTTTGGCGCCGTTGCCGGGGATTGACAACATAACTCTACCTTTTCTTTTACTGCACTTTTTGCTTTTAGTTTTATTTTTATTTTTCTGTTTTTCTTTGGTGTGTTCAACTCTTGCTTTTCACAAGGTTCCCTGTTTATGCGCAGATCGAAACGAGGTGAAGATCCTGAGTATCCATTAGATCCAGAAATCGAACGTTCATTCAATCTTAGGAACCGACTTCGTCACGTACTAGCCAGGAACGAATACCTTGAGGAACAGTTAGAGATAATGGCATACCGAGGAGACAATCCTCCTGCTGGAGATGGAGCTGTTATACCGCCTGTCGGCGACCCGCCTGCCGCTGTCGGACGACGGTCCTGTCGTGACTACATGTTGAACGACCACGTAGAACTAGAAACCACGCTGTCGGATATTGAAGTTGACAACTTTGAACTGAAACCTGTCATGTTTAGCATGATCAACAATGCCGGTCAATTCAGTGGTGCTGCTACAGAGGATGCTAGGGAGCATTTAAAAACGTTTCAGGAAATCTGTGGTTCGTTTAGACTACCAGGAGTTAATCCGGAGATACTGAGGCTTCGGTTATTTCCCCATTCATTAAGGGACAGGGCAAAGACTTGGTGGAATAAACTTACGCCGGGTTCAATTAGAACTTGGGCAGATTTGTCTCGTGAATTTTTATCTCGTTTTAATCCTTCACATTTATCTGAGCGATTACGTAACGAAATTGCTACATTTCAACAGGAAGATGACGAGCAGATGCACGAGGCCTGGGATAGATTCACCACTCTTCTACGGAACTGCCCTATGCATGGATTCCCGTCTGGAACCAGGTAACCAAGTTTTATAATGCTGCCAACTTACAAACTCGTATTCGAATTGATTCAGAAGCAAACGGATTACTATTGGACAAAGACCCGGATGAGGCAATGCAAGTATTGAAAAATTTGGCTAAGAATGAAGAGCAGTTTCCGACAGCAAGAAGAGGGGGTAAACGGGTCCTAGCTGTTAAGGATTATGAGGCCGACAGCACGATGAAATCACAGGTGGCATACCTTACTAAGGCAATGAAAAAGCTCATGAACGAGGATGCACAACATGGATTTGCTGTCGAGGAGGTATGTGACATTTGTGAGGGAAATCACAGTTCGGAGGAATGTCCAATACAATTAGAAGAGGGAAAGTATGTTGGAAATTACAATAAGCCGAATTACAATTCCAACAACTATAATCCCAACTGGAGAAAGGGCCCCAAGTTTTCTTGGAGTAATCCTAATAATGCCCTGAATCCTCAAGCACACAACAATCAGAATCAAGGTGGACCTAGATTGATGACTCGACAGCAACCACAGCAGCAACAGCAACAGCCCCCTGCTGCCACGAACAGTATATTGGAACAGACTCTGGCTACGTTTATGTCTCAGACAGGAAATTATATTGAGAACATAAATCAATTTGTCAAGAAGATGGAGACATTCATGGATGAAACAAAGATGCGGATGACAAATCATGAAGCTACTCTGAAATCGTTGGAGACACAAATGGGTCAGGTTTCCCAGCTTATCAACCCGAGGCAGACTGGAGGATTTCCTAGCAATACTGAAAATGCTAGACAGCCCACACATGAGCAGTGTAAAGCCATTACTACTAGGAGTGGGAAGATACTACCAGGGCCAGAGAAGGAAACTGAAACAGTGAAGAAACCAGCCTTGGGCAGACCTGCCGAGGAAGCTGCCCCGACAGGTAACAAACAGCCTGCTGCCGATGAGCCTGTCACGACAGTAGAAGCGACAGAGAAGAAAAATGATGAACCCAAACCTCCTCAGATTCGTATGCAGTGGGAAGGACGTATTGCTGATTATCGTCCCCCACCTCCTTTTCCTCAACGGTTACAGCAAGCGAAGCAAGAATCTCAGCTCAAAAAGATTTATGATATTTTTAAGCAGGTTCATATTAATATTCCGTTGTTAGATGCCGTAAGGGAGATGCCCGGTTACGCCAAATTTCTCAAGGATGTCATGTCAAAGAAATCTAAACTTGGGGAATTCGAAACGGTTAAGATGACAGAAGGATGCATGAGTATTCTTCATAGGCAGCCACCCCAGAAAAAGAAGGATCCGGGGAGCTTCATCATACCTTGTGTAATCAGAGATAAATATGTGGGTAAGGCACTTTGTGATCTTGGTGCTAGTATTAATTTAATGCCAAAATTTGTTTTTCAGAAATTATGTATTGGAAAAGCTCGGCCCACGACAGTAATTCTGTAGTTGACAGACCGCTCTTATGTTCACCCGGAAGGAAAAATCGAAGATATTCTGGTAAGAGTGGATAAATTTATTTTTCCTGCTGACTTTCTTGTTTTAGATTGTGAAGCAGATGAAAACGCACCAATCATCCTTGGGCGACCCTTCTTAGCCACGGGAAGATCACTGATTGATGTGGAAAAAGGAGAACTCACCATGAGAGTGAACGATCAAGAAATTAAGTTGAATGTTCTCCAAGCTATGAAGCATGTTGATGTAGACGAGGAATGCAAAGCTATCACTGAAGTTACCTTTGATCAACCCTGCATCAGGTCGGGCTGTCACGACATCAACATTGGTCACTGCCTCGGCAGCCACTTACAGGACTGTCATGACAACACCGATGACAGCAACTCCTCAAAATCCGAAACATCAGATACTGAAGATCAGGAGGAGGTAAACTGGATAGGCGATCGTCCAGGTAAGTTATTCGAACCTTTAAATTATACTTCGGATAACCATGCAATTCAAAAGCCATCAACTGTTGAGCCCCCTGTTTTAGAACTGAAGCCCCTGCCAGGGCAGCTAAAATATGCATTTCTTGGTTCAAATGATACGTTGCCCGTAATCATCTCTTCCAAGTTGATGCAGGAATAGGAACAACAGTTAATAGGGATGCTGCAGCAGCACAAAAACACAATTGGATGGACGATAGCTGATATTCAAGGCA
Source organism: Hibiscus trionum (assembly GCA_030270665.1). Lineage (NCBI taxonomy): Eukaryota > Viridiplantae > Streptophyta > Magnoliopsida > Malvales > Malvaceae > Hibiscus > Hibiscus trionum. The sequence goes on along the minus strand of BSYR01000064.1, from coordinate 4,820,742 downwards.
TTAGTCCGGCGTTATGCATGCATAAAATCCTTTTAGAGGAAGATCATAAGCCGACTATAGATGCTCAAAGGCGGCTAAACCATGCGATGAAAGAGGTGGTGCGTAAAGAGATAATCAAGTGGTTAGATTCTGGTATAATTTACGCCATCTCTGACAGCAAATGGGTGAGCCCGATGCAATGTGTTCCCAAGAAAGGTGGAATGACCGTGGTGACCAATGAAAACAATGAGTTAATCCCAACCAGGACTGTGACCGGTTGAAGGGTTTGTATGGACTATCGGAAGCTTAACAAAGCTACCCGAAAGGACCACTTTCCTTTACCCTTTATTGATCAAATGCTTGATAGATTAGCGGGTAAACCTTACTATTGTTTTCTTGATGGTTATTCAGGTTATAATCAAATAGCCATCGCACCGGAAGATCAAGAAAAGAAGACTTTCACATGCCCCTACGGAACGTATGCTTTTAGGAGGATGCCTTTTGGACTATGCAATGCACCTGCCACCTTCCAAAGGTGCACGATGGCCATATTCTCCGATATGGTGGAGGATTTCCTTGAGATTTTTATGGATGATTTTTCAGTCTTTGGGGACGATTTTGAGAGCTGCCTAGGCAATCTACAAAAGGTACTTGAAAGATGTGAAAAAGCAAATCTAGTTTTGAATTGGGAAAAATGCCACTTTATGGTGGATGAACGGATAGTCCTTGGTCATAAGATTAGCTGCCGTGGCATAGAAGTCGACAGGGCCAAAATAGAAGTGATCGAAAAGCTGCCGCCGCCGACCACAGTCAAGGGAATTAGAAGCTTCTTAGGACATGCTGGTTTTTACAGGAGGTTCATTGCGAATTTCTCAAAAATCATCAAGCCCCTATGCCATCTCTTGGAGCAGAACCGACCCTTTAACTTTAATGATGAATGTACTGAGGCATTCAAGGTTCTGAAGGAAAAGCTGGTAACAGCCCCAATTGTACAGCCACCAGACTGGACACAGCCGTTTGAGATCATGTGTGATGCTAGTGACTATGCTGTCGGGGCAGCACTTGGGCAGTGGAGAGACAAATTGTTTCATGTCATATATTATGCCAGCAAGACACTGAATGAAGCCCAAGTGAACTACACCACCACAGAAAAGGAGTTATTAGCTGTGGTATTCTCTATTGACAAGTTTTGTTCTTACATACTTGGAACGAAGGTCATAGTGCACACAGACCATTCTGCCCTCAAATATTTGTTCGCTAAAAAGGATGCAAAGCCTCGATTAATAACGTGGATCCTGCTACTGCAAGAATTCGACCTTGAAATCAAGGACAAAAAGGGACAGAAAATCAGGTGGCAGATCACTTGTCAAGGTTGGAGAAGGGAAAGAGTCTACCAAAAGATGAGACAAACATACTGGAGACCTTCCCAGACGAGCAGCTCTTTGCTGCCGCAATCACTACCGCGACAGCCATGGTGGCAGGTACGTATTCTGAACTTCCTTGGTATGCAGATTTCGTTAATTTCTTAGTTAGCGGAATAATCCCTTCTGACCTTAATTATCAAGCCAGGAAGAGGTTCCAAAATGATGTTAAACATTATTATTGGGACAAACCTCTTCTTTTCAAAATCTGTGCAGATCAGGTTATAAGGAGATGTGTACCACAGGAAGAGCAGAAAGATATATTGCATCACTGCCATGCTTCACAGTATGGAGGACACTTAGGAGGCAACAAAACTGCTGCCAAGGTGCTGCAGTCAGGGTTTTATTGGCTGTCACTATATAAAGATTCACAAATCTTCTATAAAAGCTGTGACAGGTGCCAAAGGACAGGAAACATCTCACGGAGAAACGAGATGCCGCTGCAGAACATTTTAGAAGTCGAGATCTTCGACGTTTGGGGGATTGATTTTATGGGACCTTTTCCATCTTCATGTGGGAATCTATACATCCTCCTGGCAGTAGATTATGTCTCTAAGTGGGTTGAAGCTATCGCCACTCAAAAGAATGATGCCAAGACAGTTCAAAGATTCTTGCACAAGAACATTTTTTCTAGGTTTGGCATCCCTAAGGCGATTATCAGTGATGAAGGGAGACATTTTGACAACAGGGTTATTGCTGCCGCCTTGAAGAAATACGGTGTCAAACATCGGATCGCGACAGCATATCACCCACAGACCAATGAACAAGCTGAAATTTCTAACAAGGAAGTCAAGAACATTCTTGAGAAGATGGTTAAGCCAACTAGGAAAGACTGGTCCTTACTCCTAAATGATGCATTATGGGCTTATAGGACAGCTTTTAAAACTCCATTAGGAATGTCTCCATACCGGTTGATTTATGGGAAAACATGTCATCTACCTGTCGAGATAGAGCACAGAGCATACTGGGCAATCAAGGCAGTGAATATGGACTTCGACAGGGCAGGGCAGAAAAGGCTGTTAGATCTGAACGAAATTGAAGAAATCCGAACAATGGCCTATGATAATGCAAGAATTTACAAGGATAAAACGAAGAAGTGGCATGACAAAAAGTTGCTGCCACGACAGTTCTGCCCAGGGCAGCTTGTATTGTTGTTCAACTCTAGACTGAAACTTTTCCCAGGGAAACTGAAGTCTAGATGGTCTGGCCCTTTCCAAGTCATACAAGTTTCCCCCATGGTGCCATCACAATCCGATCACTAAAAGGCGGGCTCCAATTCAAAGTCAACGGACAGCGTCTCAAGCATTATCAGGGGACTGAAGCCCCATGAATAGAGGAAATGGTTACCTTAGGAGATGCCCCACCTGGCATCCCTAACTTAACCTAATTTTTATATTATTTTATTATTATTATTTATTAATTATTAGGAAATAAGATTCATTTTATTTGAATAATGTTTTTATTTTCATTATTTTTAGGAAATAAAGGAGTCAAGAAGAACATGAGAAGTGAACCTAGCCCACCATCCATCCACCAGCCCAACAAGGCCCAAATGTTGAAGCCTGTCGTTACAGCTGCCGCGACAGACACGGAAAATACAGGCTGTCAACACGCTGTCACGACAGACGTGGAAACACGTCACAGACGCGTAACAGACGTGGAAACGTGTGTCAGACGCGTCAGACACGCTAAATCTCAACAGCCGGCCCCGTTATTCGCGCCTACCGTTACAGTTTCAACGGGTAGCAAATCCTTCTCTATATAACCCCGTTTCATTTTCATTCTCACTCACTTCTACTTTTCTTACTTGCTCTCCCTCGTCAGTTTTCATTTTCTTTCCTTATATTTTTCACAACCCTTGCACAAATATGTCTTCTAGGAAAACCCGACGCAATGCTGCCTCCACTTCTTCACCGACAACAACTCCCCCATGTTCCTTTGCCACCAGAGATATGTGGGAAGAGAGAGGCTTTATCTATACACCGAAGGTGGAGAATCTGGGCCTCAAGCCATTCATAGCCCGGAAGGTTAGAGCTTTATTATGGCAAACATTTGCGGAGCAGCCGGAGGAAATGAACGTGACGCTGGTACGAGAATTTTATACTGCCATCAGCAGCAGGACGGCGACAGCGGTGTTTGTTCGAGGGAAAGAAGTGTTGTTTCAAGTAGAGAACATCAACTCCTTATATGGCCTTTACATAGGCCACAATGACGATGCACACCAGCAGTTCCTCAACACATTAGATACTGCTGCCTATGACGTTGTCATGGCAGAACTGACCGATAAGGGAACCCAATGGAATACCAGCCGTAAAAATCTACGGACGGTGAAGCGGACCCAGCTGCTGCCGGAGGCAAAGTTATGGAATGCTTTCATAAAAAAGAGGATCATGTCGTCATCCCACCATACCACCGTCGACCAGCAAAGGTTAGCATTGATACACTCTATTTTACATGAACGGCCCATTAATGTGGGCAATTATATTCGAGAGAGCATCTTGGAGTGTGCACATAGACCGATGGGCCTCCTTTTCCTCCCATACCTCATCACTTCGCTCTGCCGCGGCCATAATGTCCCCGAGGTACGCACTGATATGATAGTCAAAGGACGAGGTTGGACTGAAAAGAATATCCTCAGCCTTATGGAGCTGACCATTGCCACCCCTCTGTCTTCATTCGACCCCGCGGCTGCCACAACTGACGCGACAGAGCAACAACATACTGAACCTGCTGCTGCAGCCGCTGCCCCGACAGATCCCTCCGCCCAGATATTAGCTGCCATTCTGAAGCTGGAAGAGAGACAATTGGACTTAATGACCTTCATCAGGGACTTTACCGCCTCTACGGTAACTTTTATTCAAAGCACTTTAAATTTCCCTGATGCTTTTTTCCTTACTTTTCCTGCCCATTACTTTACTGTCACTACCCCTGCCCACACCCCTACACCTGCTGCTACCCCACGAACACCCTCTGCAGCCTCAACACCATTGCCTGCCCCGAAAGCAGCAGGCAGCACCCATGCTGAGCCATCTGCCCGTGGCACAAAACGAATAATGACATCGGAGGAGCTTGATGCCTATATTGCTGGATTTTCCTCCTCCTCCTCTGTTTGGGCTGCCAGCGATGATGAACCCTCTATCAAGAGGGATTTGTCAAAGGAATTTTCACAACTGAAGAAGCAGAAGCGGGTGGCAGACAAAAAGAACATACCAACAACCGACAGCAACAATGGTGGGAGCAGCAGCAGTTCTGCAGTTCAGGTTGTAGAGCAACCCCCTCAAATTTCCCCAATCAGACTCCAGCCACCACGGGAGGCCAAAGCAAAGAACACATCTACCTCCCCAGTGCCCTAGCCAGCTCCGAGAGCTAAAGCCCGCCGCTCGATCAGACTCAGCAGCAGCAGCGAAGACAGCGATTAAAATTTAAGTTTCCTATCTTATTATTGCTGCCTGCTATATATTTTGTGATGTACTGCCTTATCTTTTGTTTTTCATCTGTCATTTTGCATTGAGGGCAATGCAACCCTTGAGTTTGGGGTGGCATCCCTCCATTAATGGGGTGCATCTTTGTTTAAAATTTGGTGTCTTTTCTTAGTTTATTTTTCTTTAAAAAATGAAAATATTGAAAACTTTGGCTGAAAACTGTGACTTGAACTTACCTATTGTGACAGCCCTGTCGTGGCAGCAACTTTAGGATAGTCTTTAGGAGAAGTTTAGAGCATTTCTATAGTTCTGAAAAACTTAAACACCATTGTGACTGTTATACTGCTTAGACTTCTTTTAGCCAAACTAGAATAGAAAACTTAGCACTTAGAGTAGAAAAGAGACTAGAATCTCAGGAAACCTAGAGGTGCCTACCACTGGCTCTAGGCAGATAACCAGAGAAAAACTTCTAGAGGTGCCTACCACCGGCTCTAGACAGTTAACTAGAGGTGCCTGAAATACTGGCTCTAGTAGAAAAAAGGAAATAACTAGAGGTGCCCGATTCTGGCTCTAGTAAGAAGAAGAAAGAAATCAGTCTCATAAGAAGAAACTCTAAACAAGCTAAAGTATAATATTCTAGTGAAACTAAGAGAGTCTTGGCATATAACTGTTCACAAGCATGCACACACTGCACGAGGACTATAGAGAGATTCCGGACAGATCCTAGATTATCCGACAGGGTGCTGCCGTCACAGGGAACGAACGACGGGTAAGGGAAAGGTCACTGTTTGAAAGCCAAAACAAAAATATTTCTTTTTTCTTTTAGGTCTTAGTTGCTTGAGGGCAAGCAAAAACTTGAGTTTGGGGGTGTGTTGAGTGTTTAAAAGTTCTATTATTTACACCTTTTAACCCATATTTCTGCTGCATTCAAGCATTATTTATTGCATTTAGGCCAGTTTACAACAAAACATCACAATTATATTAAAAGGCACAGTTTCTACTAAAAATGGCTGTTTTTGCAGGTTGCTGCTGTAGCAGACGGAAAGGGCAGGCGCTGGACAGTGAAGCAGAAGAGCTGGAACTGGACGAGCAGTCAAGGAGGACGATGCTGCCATGGCTGCCGCCGTGACAGCAGAGGACGACAGCAGTTTTGTGGAGAAGATGCAAAGTGGACCTCGACAGATAGAGAAAATTCAGCCCGTCTGTCGTGTGAAATCACCATATTTTTCCAAGCCCTAGATCAGAAGATATTCCAAGCCCAAAGTTCAAGGAGAGATAATCCCAAGAAACAAGGAGGACGGCTGGAAAGTAGATTCCTTGAAGATTTAGTCTTTATTAGAATCATACTTTAAATTAAAGTTGTAATCCTTGTTAAATTAGATAATTTGAGCCCAAAGCTTATATAAGGGCATATATCTTAACCTAGAGGAATAACCGATTACCCTAGCCTTCTCTCTCAACCTCTAGTCGTTTTCCTTCCCACACCATGTTCTAAATTCCCCCTAGGGCCACGGGTTGATTTGTAAAGTAGTTGCAAGGGTTGTTTTTGTTTTAGGACTTTTCAGTTCAATAAAATAAACTTCAAGTTCTCTTATTTTTGGTTATTAATATCTTGCAAGAGCATCGGGAGAGCATTGTGAGGTTATCTATTTACTTAGCATCGGGAGAGTTAAGTATACGAAAGAAATAAGAGCAAGTTCTCTAGTTTATAGTTGAACTATCTCGGACCTAGGGATAGGACGAGGTTAAGTGGCTAAAGAAGAATTCATCCACATCGGTGTTCATCCTTCGATTCACGCCGGGAGGTATCATTAAAGACGTGATCATCGACAGACTTGGACCTAGGGATAGGCCAAGGCACATCTGGGATTCTTGCTAAACTTGAAGTACGAAGTTGAGTGTTTGTTGCCGCGACAATCAACGGACTGCTGCCGCGACGGGCGCGACGACAGAACTGGATTTCCTAAACTCTGCAATACCTGCACTACTGAGCAATTCAATACCAGCCCATTCTCTCTATCTTGATATCTCTACTCTTTTATTTACGTTTACTTTATTATTCTCGTGACAATTGTCTCAAACATCTTCTTTACTTTCGTGCAGTGAATTAAGGTGAAGCTATTAGCCCAATCCCTGTGGAGACGATATCCGATACTTCGTATCACTTTACTAATTGTGTCGTGTATACTTGCACTACAATTGCGATAGACTATTTTACACGCAACATTGTACTTTAATTAAAACTTGTATTCTTGCCATATTAGAACACTTGGACCCAAGGCCTATATAAAGGCATGTAATTCGACCTAGGGGAGGATATCTCACTCCTAGCCGTCTTCCCCTAAAACCCTAGTCGTTTCTCTCTCTCCACCATGTTCCAAACTTCCCCAAGGGCTAAGGGTTGATCATGTAAAGTAGTTGTGATGATTGTATTGTTCTTAGGAATTTTCTGTTCAAGTAATAAAACTTCAAGTTTATTTACTCTGGTTTTCAATATCTCTTAAGAGCATCGGAAGAGCATTGAAAGGTTATCTATTTGCTTGATATCGGGAGAGTTAAGCATACGAAAGGACTCAATAAGTGTTTTCCAGTTTATGGTTAAACCATCTTGGCTTAGGGATAAGTTCAAGGTTAAGTGGCTAAAGAAGAATTCACAAACATTGGTGTTCACCCTTTGATTCACGCCGGGAGGTATCATCCAAGACGTGTTCATCAACAGAACTTGGACCTAGGGATAGGACAAGTCATAACATGGATTCTTGCCAAGCTTGAAGTACGGAGTTGTTGGTCGTTGCCGCGACAACAACGGACCTCTGCCGCGACAGGTGCTCCCGCGACAGGAACAACGACATAACGATAGAAGTTCCTCTGAACAATGCAACACTTGCACTACTGAACAATTCAATACCGGCCTATTCTCTCAATCTGATTCCTTTATCTTTTACTTTAGTTTTTATTCAAGATTTCTTCCAACAATCATTTAAACTATTTCTTTTTCTTGTGCAGCAATTCAAGGATAGAGTTATTTCCAGTCCATGTGGAAACGATATCTGATACTCTAGTATCACTTTACTACTTGCGTTGTGTACACTGCACTATTTCGATAGTCTTATTTACACGCAATAGTATGCTTCCTCTTATCTCTCACGCTAAACAGTGTCACGAAGCAAGCTTATGTTAATGCCAATAAACCCTCGCTAAAGAAAAACTATATATGAGTTTAGGAAGTAAAATTGGCTAAGGGAGTGAAAGGTTACTTGATGCATATTGCCCACACATCATGCACATTCATGAATTTAAACTAGAGTTATATTGATGGGCTTGAATTATTACCTGCTTGGCATAATTACACTAAGATACTGAGGACATGCATAGAGCCAAATTCTGCTTGTCAGCATTTGTTGGTATTACAACCAAAATTTTGTCGAGGTAACTTTTTCACAGTTTTTATTTTCTTTCTTTGCATTACTTGAGGACAAGCAATGAGTTAGGTTTGGGGGTGTTACCTCTCCAAAAGTACAGTTTTTAATGTCAATTTTACAACGCTCTTGCTTGTTTTTAGGTACATTTAGTTGCATTAGGTTGTTAGAATCATGCATTTGCATAAGGAGTTTAGTATGCTATCTATGCCAGTGTGAAGGGTTGTTTTGGTGGCTATTGTTGTAGGTTTAACATAGGCTTCGACACATGAAAGGAACACAGTTAGGATTGCCAAGGAGAATGCCAAGTGTTGTTGGCATAGAAGGACCAGACAGTGCCAAGCATTTGTTGGCAGAGAAGTGAACTTGATGCCACACCAAGAGGTTGTTGAACCCCAAAAAAAAGGAAAAGATTGGGCTGCTAAAAGATCGCAAATGGACCAATCTCCGGAAAAAATAGCAGATAAGGTGATGCCAAGCTATGGTGGAAAAGACTTGCCAAGCTTGTGTGCCAAGGAAACATCGGCATGTTGATTTCAGCCCTAGCTTGATAAGCTATCACACCGGTCGGATAAGACTCAATATCTTATCCTTGGAGCATTTGATATTCAAAAGAAGAAGCTATCCTATTCCCCTCTTTGGAAGCCTTTAAAAACACCAACCAATCAAGCATTTGAGAGGACCGTGAAGGCTTAGAGTGATTGGAGTGAGGTGTTGGAGTGATCGACGAGTGAAGGTCGGCTACACTGAGGAAGGGAGGTTCAACCACTTTGCCGAAAACCTATATTTGAGGGCTGGATCGAGAGACCCCTCAAGCCTATTCCCTTGGCTTTAAGTTGTTTCCCTTTTGTTTTTATGAGGATGTATTTGAAAACGGTTATGGTTTTGTTGGTTAAATCCCTAACCATGAACTAATTTCATAGTTGGTACGGGATGTTTGGTTTAAACGTTGCAATCATGCCTTAGTTTCTTTAATAATAATTTTGTTTCGGAAAAGTTTTTCTATTCGACATACTTGAATTTTTCCTAAGTACTTTTCCAAGCGAGAGATGGCACAGTTAGCCTATTTCCCTTCAATATCTTAACATACTTTGGGTGGTGACGATTAAGTTATTGAATACTAGAGAGAGAAGCTTCGAGAGAAGTTGCTCAAGTAGATGAACTTACTTCGGAAGTGATATATATCCCCTAGGAGTATAGATTGGTACTTAATCAACTCGGTTCATTCAGAAACATTCACTATAGAAATATAGGTGGTTTTGCATAATCGACTTAGGGAAATGACCATTGAGAGAGGCATTGCTAATGTTGCAACTGCTCAAAAAACAATGCCAAGACAGTTTGCCAACAAGGGTTGGCATTAGGAACATTAAAACATGGCATTCCCTACCAACACGCATCATTCATCAAGAACACCTTCCTTGCCAACATTTTACTTTACTTTTATTTTTCTTTTTAATAGTTTCAAAACAGTCTTCAAAACAAACATATTTTCTTCGAAAGCAAGAAACAATCAAACAATCGAATTCTAAGTCAATCTTTGTGGGATCGATACTCAACTTACTGTTGTATTACTTGCAGACCGTGTATACTTGCATGCAAAAGACTCTTGGTGTTGCTTTATAATTGCTCACTCTTTAAAAATTGCCCCTTTTTTCCTGCATTACTTTACACATCTTCTACAAATTCTACACTGGACAAGATAGAAAAGGATTTGAAGGAAGATATTGCACAAGCTCAGAAGAATACAATCAGCTAGATTGCAGCTATGCTATGGTTTAAGGATCCCGATAGGGGGAAGACCTCTGAGGCTATTGATACTTTACCACAATTTCCTAGGATTGCTTATGCCCACTCAGGGACTTAAGGGGAAGCTGCCCCATCCAAAGCCAAGTTTCAACTTCATCTAGGAGGATCTTCTATCAATGGCCCAAAAGTGCATGGGTTTAATAACGAGGAAACCCAGGATTTCGAGGTACCCGACCTTGACGAAGTCACTGATAAGGCTAGAGCGAACCAAAAGCTGGAGGATCATTGTGACAAGCTAGAGGGAATCATTAGAGCCCTCCAAGAAGGGAATATCTATGGCGGTATGGATGCCAGAGACCTGAGCCTAGTAACTGACTTTGTCACCAGTTTAAGGTTCTTGACTTTGAGAAGTACGATGGAACCACCTGTCCCTCAGCCCACATGACCATGTACTGCCAAAGGATGTCAACGCACCCAGATAATGAGAACCTGCTCATTCATTGCTTCCATGATAGTTTGTCAGGATCTGCATCCTGCTGGTACACTTAGTTTAGCTTCGAAAATGTACGAACCTGGAGGGATTTTTCAAGAGCTTTTATCGAGCGGTATAAACATGCGTCCGACATGGTCCCTATTCGGCTCGTTCTACAAGGGATAGAGAAGAATCATAATGAAAGCTTTCGCCAATATGCGCAAAGATGGCGAGACGTAGCTGCTCAGGTACAACCACCACTACTGTAAAACAAGATCACCCCTATGTTTGTAGAGACTTTGAAGGGCCCCTTTTATGATCGTATGATACATCATGCGACTAAGAGATTGACAAACATGCTAATGAATGGGGAGTTAATCTAGACAGCAGTCGAGAACGAAAAAATAGTTAGGGGCAACACAAAGAATCCCTATAAAAAGAAGGAAAATGAGGTAAATATGACGAGCGCTTACAACCCTAGGTACCCAAAAGGGGTGATTGTTAACAAACCTAGTTCTCAAGTCGTGAATACATCAGTTCCAATGCCAAAGGAAGAACGGAAGTACCAAGGGAATAAGAAATTTCACTTCGAACCCATTCTTATGACTTACGCAGAATTATTCTCGAAATTAGTCGAGTCACGACTAGTGCTACTACGACTAGTGCTTCTTTTTGGATAGATACGTTAGTAAAATGATGAAAACTAGTTTGGGGGTAGAAAAGGAAATGAGCTTGTTTCAAAAAAACATGAAATCTTAACTGGATCTATTTTTCATATTTTATAAAACTATGATTAAGGTGATTATTAGACTTGCATTACAGATGAACTATGGTTTGGGAGTAGAAAAGGAAAATAGCAAATACTCCAAAGTAATTCTTCTTGGTCGAGAGTTTGGTCGAGGTCGAGCATTAACTAAGATTCCAATTGTGTCAAGAAAGTGGAACGTCGTTGATCAAGACTACGTTGGACCCCCTAGAGACGATCCATAAGAGAGCGTTTTGTAACCCCCTCGTCCCGGTCCGGGCGACTGACCGGTCCGAGTGGGCTACAAGGGAATAACCGAGGCGAAACCCGTTAAGGCTTCACTTCAGTTAACAACCCGAGAAAACTATTCATTTATTATTATCTTATCTAGATGCATTATTATGTCCTCTGTGAAAAAGGCAACATCGGAAGAAACAAGCGAGGCAAACAACCAAACAGCCCATTTTAAAATTAAACTGCAGGCCGTATCGGAACGCCCAGAGGGTGTTTCGATACGCCTTGACTAGGTCAACTGGCCAAAGTCAAGCTGAGGAGACCGTATCGAAACGGGTGTTGACCGTATCGAAACGCCCTCATCATTTAACTTCTGGTGGTCAACGCTACGAAGCCCGTTCCGAAACGCATAGGACCGTTTCGATACTCTGAATTTCTCGTCAAAATCTCAGATTTCTAGTAGCAAAAATGTATCGAAACGCCCCCTTTGCGTACCGAAACGCCTGGTTTGAAACAAGAAGCCGTATCGAAACGGGACCAACCGTTTCGATACGCCTGCTGCGAACAGACAGGTTTTAGCTGGTTTATGGCACAAGGCTACCCAAAACACCAACTAAAACCTCCCACAACCAAACATACAACAACTCTAGATGCAAGGCACCCTATACAACATGCTTGGCACTCAACAAACATGTAAAAGCCATACATTGATAGGAAACATCAATCCAACATAACAATCATGCATGGCATTCAAAATAACATGCTTCAACAAGAACATACACTTAAGCATTCATAAAAGGCACAAGGCCAACATACTAGGCATAAGCAAACCTTAAACATAACATCCACATAACAAGGAATCTAAACATGCTCCTAAAACAAAATAGCCACATAAGTCCCCATTTCTTGACTATTACATCATTAACTTAAAATAGTTTATACCTGAGGATAGAAAAAGCTCAACTAGCACACTTGGAGGCCCTCTTCTTGCACTAGCAACCCACGAACTACGGATCTGCATTGTCGAACAAAGGAGGGCGTAAGCATAAAGCTTAGTGAGGGTAAGCTCGTAAAACAAACCTCGACAATGCAGGGTCCAAGCACGAGCAACAACCATGGTAGAATGCATGACCTTACCTTCAAACCACATGAGCCAAAATATAAATGATGCATGAACATAATTATCATCATCATGCCATGCTCAACAACTCATAAGCTCAACACATGAAAATACATATATCAATGTATTAACAACCACATTCCACAATCCGTATTGGCACCTAGCTATGACCCGAATACGCGGATAACCGTTGGAACTCACATCCAACCACAACCATTACCTTACGGTGGGATTACACTCATCACCGACTAACATATATATATATATATATATAAGAAGATTTCCGGGCGAACCCGTTCTCCATCTTGATGACTACCATCACCAAGACCACGCGCGCATTTGACACTCGTGTGCACACTAAACATCCTAATGATCGATCATTGTACCCAAGCATACTAGTGCCAATACTAGAACATTTCATAACCTTTCACAACATCATTTCATATCAACTTTTGTGCTTAGCACGTACTCACCATGACTTACCGTCATGCACAAACCACAATCCAAACCACATGCATATAACAATGCATCAAAATCATGCCTCAACATACATGTATAACACAATATACATAACCACCATAATCACAATTAAACATGAGGCATACTCAACATTTAAAGTTCAACCAAAGTCTCAAACTAAAGCTTGGAATTAGACTACCAATCTAATCCCAACTCTAGGTGGGTCTACGAAGCCCAACCTAGTCCACATGCTTGAACCAACCTTTGAAAATCATTTAAACTGAGTTAAAAACATTAACCACTCACTGACTATTCCAAGCTCAACCACACTAGTCGATCAAGCTCCCAATGGTTCTGGATTCGTTCCCGAGGCTTCACCAACACAAATCATTGCTTATAATCATCTCAACACAATCAAAATAACCTCAAATCAGTTCACATATCAATGTAGCAAACCCATAACACAAACCAAGCACAAAACACATGATTTCAAGCTAAAGACAACCCCAAAACCTTCATTCCCGAGCAGCCCTAAAGCACAGTCCAAAACCAATGATTCCACACTTACATTACTCCCAAAAGCTTTCAAAACAACCCTTATACATAGCCTAACCATCAGTCAACAAATTCTCACACCAAACACACCCAAAACTCAACCTAAAGCCCTTCAAAAACCTCCCTAAAACCCAATTTCGGGAAACACCATAAAACTTTGTAAAAATCGAATATGTTGGACCTTTTTGATAGCAAACAACTTATATAACCTCAACAAATCAAAAACTTAAGTTAAAGATAATAAAGATGACATTTTTAATCAAAACCTCAAAACTCCAAATTACAAAACTCTAAGCTTTAATGAAAAATAATGGTACAAGCTTGTAAAGGAAAGAGAGGACAAGTCGAATATGGGCTTACCTTTGAAAAAAACACTAAAGATGAGGGAGAATGGTGATGGAATAGTAGAATTGGGGAAGGGGAGTTCTTTTGTTGTGAAAATGAAATGGAAGAGGAGAGAAGAAGATGAATAGTTTGGGTGTTTTGAAATAAGGGTGTTTTTATTTTTACAAGTCAAAGTATTTACCACTTTGTCATTAATGAGATGGCTAAAATTCTCATCTCTTAAAATCCATGGGATTGGATTTAGAAGATAGACCCAACATAGATTTTAATTATTTTGAAAATGAAACCGAAGCCCGAAACATTATTTTAATATTATTTTCACCCGACCCCCAAACCTGGGTGTTACAACTGTCCCCCACTTAAGGAATTTCGTCCCCGAAATTACCTGACGGAAACAAGTACGGAAACTGCTCAAGCATATCAGCATTCCTCTCCCACGTGGCCTCTTCCACGCCTCTATGTCAACACAACACCTTGACCAACTCTATGGTCTTGCCACACAACACCTTGCTATCTGAAGCAAGTATCTCAACAGGTTCTTCATTGTAAGACAAATCTGGATTCAACTCTATCTCCTCAACGGGCATAACATGAGACGGATCTGATCTATATCTTCTAAGCATCGACACATGAAAAACATCATGGATCTTCTCTAACTCTGAAGGCAATCTCAAACGGTAAGCTACTAGCCCAATCCGCTCAACAATCTCATACGGACCAACAAACCTCGGACTCAACTTGCCTTTCCGGCCAAATCGCATTACCTTCTTCCACGGAGATACTTTCAGAAACACTTTCTCACCCACTGAGAACTCAATCTCTTTTCTCTTCAATAAGATTTCTGACGATCGGAAGCTGCTTTCAAACGGTCACAAATCAACTTCAATTTTTCGGTAGTCCCGTTAAGCAAATCCGGCATAGGTAACAATTTCTGACCCGTTTCAGCCCAACAGATCGGAGTCCTACATCGTCTACCATACAAAGCCTCATACAGAGCCATCTATATACTAGTCTGGTAACTGTTGTTGTAAGCAAACTCAACTAAGGGTAAATGCTTCTCCCAAGAACCCTGGAAGTCAATCACACAACAACGAAGCATATCCTCTAAAATCTGTATCACTCGCTCTGACTGTCCATCTGACTGCGGATGATACGAAGTACTGAAATGCAAACGGATACCTAGGGCACTATGCAAACAACTCCAGAACCTTGCTGCGAATCTCGGATCTCTTTCTGATACAATAGACTTCGGAACTCAATGCAACCTCACAATCTCGCGGATGTACAAATCCGCCAACTTGTCTAAAGAATCTGTAGTGTTCACTGCTAAGAAATGGGCACACTTAGTGAATCTATCAAATATCACCCAAACAGAATTCTTCTTCGAAGGAGACAACGGTAACCCCGACACAAAATCCATAGTGATCCTCTCCCATTTCCATTCCAGAATCTTCAAAGGATGTAACAAACCTGAAGGAACCTGATGCTCTGCCTTCACTCTCTGACAAACCATGCAACGGCTCACATACTCGGCTACATCCTTCTTCAAACCAACCCAGAAATAATCATTCTTCAAATCACGATACATCTTAGTACTGCCCGGATGCATCGAAAAAGGACTCGAATGTGCTTCGCCCAGAATCAGACGTCTCAACTCATCATCTTCAGGTACTACAACTCTCTCTCTGAAACACAACACATTCTCATCACTGAAACTATACTCGGTCGGTCTACCTTCGGCTATGTCTTGAACATGAGAAACTAAAGATACGTCTTGTAACTATTTCTCTCTGATCATCTGAATCAAAGAAGGCTTCACTTGTAACTCTATGATCAGACCACCATCATCAGATACACTCATCTAGCAAACATAGCTCGCAACTCAACTGCAACTTTTCTGCTCAACACATCGGCTACTACATTTTCCTTACCCGGATGGTACTCGATAGTCAAATCCTAGTCTTTCAACAGCTCAAGCCATCTTCTCTGCCTCAAATTCAACACTCTCCGAGTCATCAAATACTTCAAGCTCTTATGATCTGTGTAAACCGTGCACTTCTCACCATACAAGTAGTGACGCCAAATCTTCAACGCGAACACGACTGCGGCTAACTCAATATCATGCGTAGGGTAGTTCTTCTCATGGACCTTCAACTGTCTCGAAGCATAGGCAACAACTCTTCTTTCTTGCATCAGAACACAACCTAAACCTACGTAGGAAGCATCGTTATAGATCACGAACTCCTTCCCTGAAATTGGCTGCACTGACATTGGAGCATTCATCAAAGCTTCTTTCAACTTCTCAAAAGCACTCTGTCTCACATCTGACCACTCAAACTTCACTTATTTTTGCAACAATTTAGTCAACAGAGCAGCTACTCTAGAGAAACCATCAACGAATCTCCTATAGTAACCGGCTAATCCTAGGAAACTCCTAATCTCAGTCATTGACTTAGGTTGTTTCCACTCAACAATAGCCTCAATCTTCGTCGGATCAACACGGATACCTTCAGCTGACACTACATGGCCAAGAAACACAACCTCTCGAATCCAGAAATCACATTTACTAAGCTTAGCATACAGCTGATTGCTCATCAATCTCTGCAAAACAAGTCTCAAGTGCTCATCATGCTCCTCTTCTGATCTCGAGTACACAAGGATGTCATCTATGAAAACAACTACAAATCGGTCAAGATATTCTCGGAAAACTCTGTTCATCATATCTATGAAAGCTGCTGGTGCATTCGTGAGCCTAAACGGCATCACAAGGAACTCATAGTGACATTATCTAGTCCTAAAGGCTGTCTTCGGAACATCACACTCTTTCACCTTCAACTGATAGTACCCTGATCTCAAATCTATCTTCGAGAACATTGAAGCGCCCCTCAACTGATCAAACAAATCGTTTATACGAGGCAACATATACTTGTTCATTACTGTCAAATGGTTCAACTGCCTGTAGTCAATAAACATTCTCATACTGCCATCTTTCTTCTCTACAAACAACATTGGAGCACCCCAAGGAGAACTACTAGGCCTAATAAAACCACGGTCTAACAACTCATGAAGCTAACTTTTCAACTCTTTCAGAGTCATACGGTACGGAGCAATAGAAACTGGAGTAGACCCTGAAACAGTTTCAATCACAAACTCTACATCTCTGTCAGGAGGCAAACCCGGTAACTCTTCTGGAAACACATCCGAAAAATCACAAACTGTTCTGATATCTTTCGGTCTAACCTCACTCATATTCGGATTCATCACATATGCTAAGTAAGCCCCACAACCGGAATCCATCAACCTATAAGCCTCTAAAGCTGACACAACATTCGACAAGAACTTCACGTTCTCGCCTACTACCACTACCTCGTAGTCATCAGAAAGCTTCAACGAAATTCTCTTTGTCTCAAAATCTAGACTAGCTTTGTGCTCAAACCAACCAATCCATACCCAAAATGATATCAAAGCCATAAAACAGAAGCTCCATCATATCAACAGGAAACACATGACCCTGAATCTTCAACGGACACCTCCTATACATCCGTCTAACTACAACTGTCTCACCGAAAGAACTAGTCACATGCATACCTACTTCTAAGATCTCAACAGGTATGTCTAACTTCTTTGCATGCTCACTCAAAATGTAAGAATGCGTAGAACCCGAATCAACTAAGGAAAGCAAAGACATGGACTATAACTCAAAATTACCTGCTATCACATCTGTGTCATTCCCTGCCTCTCTATGTGCGTAGACTCTAGCTGGTCCACCGGCCTCTGGCTATACTGCCACAACATGAGCAAGATTCCTCGGTGCCTCTATCCTAGATGCATCAACCCTCGGCTGGAAGTAACCATGACCGCACCCACGGCCTCTCTGATAGTCAATCGCTCTCGCAGGAGCCTGCGCTAGGTTTGGTGCTTGTGCCGCCTAATGCGGACACTCTCTCCTGAAGTGGTCTCTCGATCCACAATTCCAGCAAGCATGAAAATTACCCCAACACTCTCCTGAATGCTGCCTCCCACAACGAGTGCACTCGGGCAAAAGCCCTCCAGCTCTATGGACCTGATGGCCTCTACCATGGTGGCCATCGCCACGCCTATGGTCAAACTGATGTCCACCGCCACGATGCCTTTTGGCATCACCTCGATCAAAGTTGTTGTGCCTCTTTCCCGAACTGGATCCTCCCGAACGCTTTGTTAGCCTCAAGCTATGCTCGATGTCCTTGGCCCTAGCAACCAATACATCAAAATCAGAGTAATATGAAGCCAAGGTGTATCTCTTGAATTCCTCATGAAGTCCATATCTGAACCGGTTACAACGGTCCCTCTCAGTAGGAACCAACTATGGAGCGTACTGACTCAGTCGAACAAAACGCATCTCATAATCAGTCACTGATGCATCTCCCTGAACAAGAGCCATGAACTCCCGCTTCTTCTCATCCAGATATCTCGGTACCAAATACCTCTTCCTGAAAGCAGTCTCAAAGAAGTTCCAATTGATCTCAGCCTCAGGCACACCAGTAGTAATGGTGACCCACCAGGTGTAGGCATCACCCTAAAGTAACGAAACTACGCAGCCCAACTTACGAGCACAAACACATCCCATCTGAGATAGATTACAGATTGTCTTCTCCAACCACAACTCGGATCTCTCAGGTGTAGATCCCCTGAACTCATCAGCCCCTAGGCTTCGAAGCCTCTCTAAAGGTAAACTAGCATCATCACCTCTCGGCTGAGCTGCAGCCTGAGCTCCGGCAACTGTAGCGTGAAACGCTCCCGCTATAGCTTGAACTAGCGGAGCCATGTCTATCCCCGCAAGACCTTGGCCACCCTGACCAACCTGAGGTCTCGCTCCCTCAGCTCTAGCCTCGCCTCCTACTTCAGGCTGAGGAGGTGGTGGTGGTGGAGGAGCTCCGACTCCAACAACAGGCTCTCCCACAGTAGCCTCTACTCGAGCCACCAGCTCATTAACAGGAACGCAACACGAGGTTCTTGACGAACCATCCTCAGTCCACCTCTAGGCCTCGACATAAGCGCTCACAGATAACAACTACAACACAACAACAACATACAAAACTTGGGTTAGCAAGGGCAAGGGTCCAAGTGGCTCAAGCATGTTCCCTCACTTAAAAATCCTTTTTCCGATGTAATAGAAGCAATGGGACTCCACTTAACATGCTTCAAATAACATACATATACGATCAAACAAGTATACATTAAAGCATACTTGACAAACAAGCAAACGTACTTACATGGCAAGCAAACATTGTGCAATTGTAATACACGAATTTAACTTACCTCACTTACTTGCCCCAGGTCTCGGAAAACTTAGGCTCTGATACCAACAAGTGTAACCCCCTCGTCCCGGTCCGGGTGACTGAACAGTCTGAGTGGGCTACACGGGGATAACCGAGGCAAAACCCGTTAAGGCTTCACTTCGGTTAACAACCCGAGAAAACATTTCATTTATTATTATCTTATCTAGATGCATTATTATGTCCTATGTGAAAAAGGAAACAACGGAAGAAACAAACGAGGCAAACAACCAAACAGCCCAACAAAACAGCCCATTTTAAACTTAAACTACAGGCCGTATCGGAACACCCAGAGGGTGTTACGATACGCCTTGACTAGGTCAACTGGCCAAAGTCAAGCTGAGGAGACCGTATCAAAACGGGTGTTGACCGTATCGAAACGCCCTCATCGGTCAACTTCTCGTGGTCAACACTATGAAGCTCGTTCCGAAACGCCTAGGACCGTTTCGATACTCTGAATTTCTCGTCAAAATCTCAGATTTCCAGTAGCAAAAACGTATCGAAACGCCCCCTTTGCATACCAAAACGCCTGGCTTGAAACAAGAGGCTGTACCGAAACGGGACCAACCGTTTCGATACACCTGCTGCGAACAGA
Source organism: Hibiscus trionum (assembly GCA_030270665.1). Taxonomy (NCBI): domain Eukaryota; kingdom Viridiplantae; phylum Streptophyta; class Magnoliopsida; order Malvales; family Malvaceae; genus Hibiscus; species Hibiscus trionum. The sequence continues at coordinate 4,800,912 of BSYR01000064.1, read as the reverse complement.
CAAGTTTTAGCTGGTTTATGGCACAAGGCTACCCAAAACACCAACTAAAACCTCCCACAACCAAACATACAACAACTCTAGATGCAAGGCACCCTATACAACATGCTTGGCACTCAACAAACATGTAAAAGCCATACATTGATAGGAAACATCAATCCAACATAACAATCATACACGGCATTCAAGATAACATGCTTCAACAAGAACATACACTTAAGCATTCATAAAAGGCACAAGGCCAACTTACTAGACATAAGCAAACCTTAAACATAACATCCACATAACAAGGAGTCTAAACATGCTCCTAAAACAAAATAGCCACATAAGTCCTCATTGCTTAACTATTACATCATTAACTTAAAATAGTTCATACTTGAGGATAGAAAAAGCTCAACTAGCACACTTGGAGGCCCTCTTCTTGCACTAGCAACACACGAACTACGGATCTGCATTGTCGAACAAAGGAGAGCATAAGCATAAAGCTTAGTGAGGGTAAGCTCGTAAAACAAACCTCGACAATGCAGGGTCCAAGCACGAGCAACAACCATGGTAGAATGCATGACCTTACCTTCAAACCACATGATCCAAAATATAAATGATGCATGAACATAGTTATCATCATCATGCCATGCTCAACAACTCATAAGCTCAACACATGAAAGTACATATATCAATGTATTAACAACCACATTCCACAATCCGTATTGGCACCTAGCTATGACCCGAATACGCGGATAACCGTTGGAACTCACATCCAACCACAACCATTACCTTACGGTAGGATTACACTCATCACCGTTTCACGCGGAGGGGATTCCACTCATCCTCACACTCCGTCGATGGGATTCCACTCATCACTGACTAACATATATAAGAAGATTTCCGGGCGAACCTGTACTCCATCTTGATGACTACCATCACCAAGACCACGCGCTCATTTGACTCTCTTGTGCACACTAAACATCCTAATAATCGATCATTGTACCCAAGCATACTAGTGCCAATACTAGAACATTCCATAACCTTTCACAACATCATTTCATATCAACTTCCGTGCTTAGCACGTACTCACCATGACTTAACGTCATGCACAAACCACAATCCAAACCACATGCATATAACAATGCATCAAAACCATGCCTCAACATACATGTATAACACAATATACATAACCACCATAATCACAATTAAACATGAGGCATACTCAACATTTAAAGTTCAACCAAAGTCTCTAACTAAAGCTTGAGATTAGACTATCAATCTAATCCCAACTCTAGGTGGGTCTACCAAGCCCAACCCAGTCCACATGCTTGAACCAACCTTTGAAAATCATTTAAACCGAGTTAAAAACATTAACCACTCACCGACTATTCCAAGCTCAACCACACTAGCCGATCAAGCTCCCAACGGTTCCAGATTCGTTTCCGAGGCTTCATCAACACAAATCCTTGCTTATAATCATATCAACACAATCAAAATAACCTCAAATCAGTTCACAAATCAATGTAGCAAACCTGGAACACAAACCAAGCACAAAACACATGATTTCAAGCTAAAGACAACCCCAAAACCTTCATTCCCGAGCAGCCCTAAAGCACAGTCCAAAACCAATGATTCCAACACTTACATTACTCCCAAAAGCTTCCAAAACAACCCTTATACATAGCCTAACTATCAGCCAACAAATTCTCACATCAAACACACCCAAAACTCAACCTAAAGCCCTTCAAAAACCTCTCTAAAACCCAATTTCGGGAAACACCATAAAACTTTGTAAAAATTGAATATGTTGGACCTTTTTGATAGAAAACAACTTATATAACCTCAACAAATCAAAAACTTAAGTTAAAGATAATAAAGATGTCATTTTTAATCAAAAACCTCAAAACTCCAAATTACAAAACTATGAGCTTTAATGAAAAATAATGGTACAAGCTTGTAAAGGAAAGAGAGGACAAGTCGAATATGGGCTTACCTTTGAAAAATCACTAAAGATGAGGGAGAATGGTGATGGAATAGTAGACTTGGGGAAGGGGAGTTCTTTTGTCGTGAAAATGAAATGGAAGAGGAGAGAAGAAGATGATGAATAGTTTGGGTGTTTTGAAATAAGGGTGTTTTTATTTTTACAAGTCAAAGTATTTACCACTTTGCCATTAATGAGATGGCTAAAATTCTCATCTCCTAAAATCCATGGGATTGGATTTAGAAGATAGACCCAACATAAATTTTAATTATTTTGAAAATAAAACCGAAGCCTGAAACATTATTTTAATATTATTTTCACCCGACCCCAAACCCGGGTGTTACACGTTTCTGATGAGAGATAGAGCCAAATATATATATGTTACAAATGGTATATGTATCAATAAATCAACGAATAGTCCTTGGCTTAGTTTGGATGTTTAGGATCTTTATTTTCGCTTTTGTTTCCACGTCTCTTCGTTTTCTAGAGACTGTGTTTTGTATTCTCTCATGCATGGTCTTGCATGGCCTAGGGGTGGATGCACGTGCTCTGTTTGTGTTTTTCCTTTATTAATGAATTCCCTCTTTCGATAAAAAAAAGAGCAACGTTTTTTTATTCTGGAACAATTCCAAATATCTTTTTTTACTTTAAATGTACAATATCGATTAATTTTTTTGGATATTGTTGTTGAAAAATATATTTCATGATCTATTACATTTATTATTGGATTCGAACCCACAGAAAATGAGGACAACATGAGTATCCTTGACCACTCGACCAAATAGTGGACATCGATTAAAAGAAATATTATACTCACATTTTCAATGCAAAAATCTAATTAAAAGCTAGATAATTACACTAGAGGTCACTTAGTTATAGGTTTAGTAACTAACATGTTACTCTTTTTCTAGAAGTAACAATTGAGTCACTTAATTATAGGTTAAGGAAGAATCATGTCACTCAATTAAAATTTTGTGTCAAAAAAGTCACTGTCATTAAAGTTGAAACAAGCTCAATATAATAACAATTTTAGTCCCCTAAACGTATGCATTATATTAATTTGGTCATAATATAATGAGCTTAATCCTTTTTATTTAAAAATTCGAGATATAATATATCCTTCTTATTAAATAAACAAAGGTTTCGAGAATCCTAAAATTAAAGTTTTGACTCATGACTTTCTAAGTCTCAATCTAACAATACGACGATAAAATTATTATGATTTTATGTTATGTTGCTCTTTTCGATTCAAAGAGAATTTTTATCGTTCATGTTTCGCTGTTGATGTTCCAAATGCTAGAAAATAAAAAATCATCAAAATCTTAAATGAGTGTTTAGATGCTAAGAAAATGAGAAAGAAAACATTTTTTAATATACCTTTTTCAAACTTTTGATAAAAAAAAATACATTTTTTCATTTTTATACATAGTAGCATTATGTATATGTCACATCCGTAGAACTTCGCTACTTAGTATGTGCGGCCTTAGACGACTTTCGGATGCTGGTGCGACTAAGTAAGCCTAAAAGTGATCAAGCAAAATTGTTTAGATCCTTGCGGAAACGAAAAGAACAACAGAAAGAGATGACACATAAAGAGAAGCGATAGTGTTGAGTGAAGGTTAATGTATTCCTAAAAAATGAAGTGAGTAAATGAGGTGGGGGCAAGCCTCCATTTATAGTTGATGCCCCCTACTTCCAACAGTTGAATTTAAAATACTTCAACGGTCTAGATCACTCTAAATCTCTAAGGATCTCTCAAATCAAGGAAGACCATAAATTATTAATCTAAATAAAGGAAATCAATATTTACATGGTTGATTTTCTCCAAGGACTTGGTCAGCTCGGATTGGGCCAACTCAAGATGGATTGGACAGGCACATGATGGTGCAAAGGGCCTTTTGGACAGCCTGGTTTACGCTGGTTGCACCATGGTGCTCGCTGGTCTCGGTCCCTGGTCCACGGTCCATGACATTTTCCCCACTAGATTTAGCGACGCCCCCATCGCGCGGCTAGAATGATACTGGTCCACTTGGTCTCTAAATTGCTAAAGGGCCTCAGCTGGTTCCCAACTCCCCTTACTGTCGGGAAGTCCCTTCCATTGAACAAAGTACTCATGCCTCAGCCGGTAACTCGGACGTTGAATGACTCTTTTTGCTTGGATCTCCCGAACCTCATTCTCGTATGAGACCTTCACTATAACTGGCGCTTGGTGTGACTTGCCTCGATCTGGATCCCCCTCATCCTAATTGTATGGCTTAAGTAAACTGACATGGAACAATGGATTAGCTCGGATGGATGACGGCAACTCCAATCTATTGGGCATGGTGCCTACCCGCTTCACAACTTTGAACGGACCCTCACATCTTCGCACAAGCCCTTTGTGCACGGTCGGGTTGTGCAAGATCCCGGTTAATTTGGTAAGGAAAAGGTCACCAACATGGAAGTTTACGTCCCTACTCCGCTTCCCCGCCTTGTGCAAACAAGCTCAAGATAAGTAATTGTAACGCCCCGGTTTTGGGCTCAGAAGTTTTGGGCGTTGACCGGTTCGGTCAAAGTGCTGATCGAATATATAAGAGTGAATTTAGGAAAGCCTAGTTCGGGTTGCATTAAAAATATGGAAAAATGTCCTAAAATCATCTTTTAATATAATTAAGTGAACTGTGAAATCAATTTTGGAAAATGAGGTTCGGAAGGTTGACATTTTGGCTAGTGACCAAAATGTAATTTTTGAAAGTTCGGTGACAGTTTTATAAATGATTGAAACTTTGAATCTTTAAGGAGCTAATATTCCAAAAAGAGTTTCTCCAGATTTTTCTAAGATATTTTAAGGCTTTATTCTGATTTTAAAGTTTATGAAATGTGGAGGGAAATCATTTTATCATTTTATAACTAACTTTTCTATTTTCTCTCAATTTTCCTTTTCTCTCATTTTCTCTCAACCCAAACACATTCTCCAGATTTTCTTCTTTGATTTTGTCAATCTAAATCACTCATTTCAACTCTCATTTGATTCCTAATCATCTTATCAACAAAACCTCTCAATTTGCAAGTAGTTTCATCAAGCTTTTTGGCTCTAAAAAGGAGAAACTCAAGTTTGGAGGTAAGAACGTCCTTCTCCTCTAAACTCTCAGTTCTTTACTGAAATTCCCAAGTTCTCAATCCTTGATTTGTGATTTGTTAAAGGCTTTTCAATTGAAATCTTGATTTTTGGCTAAAATGCAAGATTTGGTGATTTTAGTAGAATTTTCGTAGGATCTGTTTAAGCTGGGTTTTGAAGTGTCAAAATGATGTTAAATGAATGCTAAATTGATTAGAAGTTGAGGTTTAATTAATGCAATCCCGGATAGGTTGAATTTCCTAAGTTTGGCTTGAGTTTTTGGTTGTTTTTGGAGTGTTTTTAGCGATCTGTTATACCTGGAGGTATAAGGACGTGTTTGTGATCATTTTGGATGTTAATTGATGTTTAAAAGTGGGTAGAAGTGATGGATCTTGGCTGGGTTAAGTTTTGGAAGTGTTTGGAGGTGATTTCGGTTGTGTTTGGTAGCCGAATTGTTGGATTTGTGATGAGCAGCGAGTTGTGTTGTGTTGCTGGTGTTTTTAATGCATAATGATGCATTGATCTTCTGTTGTTGTGTGTTTGAAACAGGGGAGTTTGATCCGTGAGCTTTAGAGGTGTTGCGGGAGGTTTCGGATGCTTGGAAGGCTTGTTGGCTAGCCTTGTTTTGGTTATCGGTGAGTGAAGTTGGGTTTTCAGCTTTTAAACCAAGGTTTGAAGGTTTTTGGGAGCTTAGTGTAAGTCTAAACAACTTTGCTAAGCTCAAGAGTAAGTGAATGGATTTTCGCTCTTGTTTTATGATTGTGAAATTGGCTTTTAAGCAATTGTGGTTGATGATTGAAATGCATGTGTTTTGCATGGTTTAAATCTGTTTTGAAAGCATATTTTAGCATGGTTTAATGCTGGTTTTGAAAGCCATATGTGAAGGATGCTCAAGGTAAGGAATCCTTGGTTTTATACATTGAAAATGTGGTTTTGATGCATGGTGTTGCATGTTGTTCAATGGCTTTGTTTAATGCTTTAAAACAGTGAATTAATGTTGGTAAATGATGGTTTTTGCATTATGGTTATGCATGTGAAACATTGGACTAATGTGGTAAGGTGGTTATATTGGCAAGTGATGTAAGTGGTTCTTGGTTCTTTGATCGGATATAGTTAGCCGGCTATAGGATTGGGTGCACCGTGAATTAAGTCGCCTTGGAGGTGGAGTGGTCAAGAGTGGACCGGTAAACTCCCTTCAAGTATCCTAACGAGATGGTTGAGGTCATAATGGAGGTGTTGCCCATTCGAGGACCTTGGTTGAGCAAAGGTTATATGGTGTTTAAAAGTCCATATATGGGAACCTTGTGCTTGTTGAGATCACAATGGCGGTGTTAAGTCCATGTGTGGATCTTGTGTAGGGTGTCCCGGATCTCGTTAGTGATGTTATACAACTACCAATCGGTGAATGCAAAGGTTGTATGGTGTTTGAAAGTCCATACAAGGGAACCTTGTGCATGTCAAGGTTGTATGGTGTTTGAAAGTCCATACATGGGAACCTTGGGGAAAAGTTGAGGTTGTATGGTGTTTGAAAGTCCATACATGGGAACCTCGGGAAGGCTAAGGTTGTATGGTGTTTAAAAGTCCATACATGGGAACCTTAGGATGTTGAGGTCAAATGGTGTTTAAAAGTCCATTTGGGAGACCTTGGATTGGTAGGGTGTATGGAGCGTAGGGACAACGCTCGGAATCCGCGTATCCGATTGGGTGTTGAGTTGAAAAGTGAATGTGGTTGATCACTTGAAGGCCAATATGATGTTCTTGATTGTGATGAAGCATGGGATGCTTGAAATGATGCATAATTGCATGTGAAGCATGAGATGCTTGAAAAGTTGCATGGTTGCATGGAAAGTGTATAATGCTTGTGTATGCATGTTTACTTGTTAAGTTGAACAAGGGTTGATTATCATTTGGAAAATGATGCATGTGAGCATGAAATATCTTTAGTGCATTGGAGTCTTGTTAAGACTTGTTTTTAAAGGCATGCGATGATGATGTTGTGGTTCATATATGTTGCCTTTGGTTTAATGCATGTGTTGATTGGTTTGTGAAATGGTTTTAAAAGATTCTTGCTTGAAATGGCTTTCAAGTTTAAGAAAGGTATGTTGTGAAATGAGAGTGTTTTCCAAGGTTTTGTTTTAGCTTGCATATGGTGTTTACGCATGGTTTGGCTAAATGGATGATTTTGTAAGTTGTGCTTTGAAAAGGTTTTCTTAGCTTGCTAAGCTAAGGGTTGGTTTTCATGTATGTGCAATGCATGGTTTTGAGCTTGTTGTTAAAAAGGGGTTTTCAAACATGGCTTTGGTAAACAAATCGGGTTTGTTTTAAAAGTGATTTATGACCCGCTGCATAGATGGTGTTTTGGTTTTGAGCTTACCTCACTACGCATTATGTGCTTACGCTCCTTTTTGTCCATCAATGCAGATTCTTGAAGTTTGGACAGCAAGGAGCAAGGGATTCAAGGTGGACTCCAATTGAGATGTATGTCTCGGTGAATAGCTATAGTTAATAAAGGCAATGAGGGTAGAATCTCTCGGGTTGTTGTGTATGTGTTCGTTTACGCTCGAACAAAGATGTTTTTTTTATGTTGATGATGTTGTTGGATCATGCCTTGGCTTTAATGAGAATGATTTTGAAGATTTATGCCTAAATGGTTGCTTGTGTAGGAAGCATGCCTTTAGATTTGGGGCTTTTCATGTATGATGTTTTATTGTTGAATTGTTGATGCAAGTATGTCCCATTTGTGTTGAGTTGCATGTTGGTAAAGTTTGGAGGCTTTTGGAGTATGATTGGATGGCCAATTATGTGTTTGAGTGAGCAAAATGCAGCAATCTGGGCAAGGCGTTTCGGAACGGGTGCCCTGCATAAACCCAGGCGTCCGAAACGGGTGCCACCGTTCCGGAACGGGTTGGCTACTGCCAGTTCCCCGTTGTGGTACGCGTTGCGGAACGGCCCCGTGTTTCGAAACGGGCTCTGCCTGTTTCGGAACGGGTGACCGTTGGGGACTGACATGGGCGGTTAAATGTTTCAGAATGTTTGCATTTTGGTCCTGAAACTTGTTTGTGCAATTGTGTGAGTTTGGGTTGTCCGTTTGAGCTGAAATTTGGCAGAGAAGCATGAAACATGATTAATTTTAAGTTGGTAACTTAAAATCTGGTTAAGTCCTTAAGGTTTTCAGAATTTACAATTTGGTCCCTAAAGTTGTAAATTGTTCAATTGGGTCCCTGTTTGATCTCTGATGTTTGTGATCTTTGAGTATGCTGTTTGCATGATCACACCTAAGGTTAACGTGCATCTAGACGAGATTAAAAAGAAAAAAAAGGGTCGTTAATCAAGGTTGACTTTCGGGTTGACTTTGGTTTTCCCCGTGTGACTTTCTTAATTCGGGTCAACCGTCCGGGCCGGGTTAAGGGGGTTACATTTGGTGATATCAGAGCTGATTTGCGAATGCTTGGGGAAAACGGTAAGTTGTGGTGATGTGTGTTTGATGTTTACCTTGTTGTGTAGTTGAAAGTTGGTTGAAACGCGTGTTTCTGAACATGTTGCTGATGTTTTCAAGCATGTTTTATGGTTATGAATTTTGGTTGAGCTTATGTGGATTTGCGCTAATGTTGTGAGCTGGTGTTATGCTTGATGATTGTGTAATGAGTATGTTATGTTGATAATATGCTGATGCAAATGGATGCTGTTTGATGTAAGCATGATCGAGTATGTTGATTGATATGCTTGAAGTTGTGATATCCATGTTGTGTTGACTGTTATGTCATGTAAAGGGGAGGATTCGGGATACCCATTGCCTTATTAATATAGCTATTGTGTTATTTTGGAGTTGGAGTTTGAATCCTTGCTTAATGCTGGTCTAACTGGTTTGTTTGCTTGTTGTGATTATATGTTGTTGTTGTTAGTGGTATGGCAAGGTCGATGGAAGTATGGCAGTTGAGTGAGATGGTTGCTGCCTTGGGGCAGGTTGTTCATGCATGGAATTCACCCTTTGGTAGAGGTGTATTGTCTCAGTCTTCTATGCCTGGATTTGAGGTGGTAAGGCAGGAGGAGGAAGTTGGTTCGGTGGTGAAGAGTTCATCATCTGATGTTCAGGAGGTGTTGGGAACCTCTCAGGCTGTGGTAAAGGTAAAGTCAGTGGATGTGCTGGCTGTGGGATGTGTGGGTTTGCCGAAGCAGCGTTTGCTTGATTTGGGTGCTGTGGAATATCATGGTTCGACACCTGAGGCATTTGAGGCCTGGTTGGCCAGTGTGATTCTAATTTTGGATCAGGAGGGCTGTGATTATGCCTGTAAGCTGGGGAGTGTTGTTTCTTTGATGTTGGAGGATGCCTGTGTTTGGTGGACATCTGTGGCTGGGCGTCACATATCCCTGATATTGACTGGGATTTCTTTGTATCTGCCTTTTATGGGAGGTATCTTGGAGGGAAGTTTCCAAGGGTTGAGCAATGTGACGGTGGTGTTGTTGTAGAGCAAGTGTTGCTTGGGCAAGGAGTGGAAGTTCAGCCACCGGTGTGTGACCGTTGTGAAAGGCGCCATGTTGGAGGTTGTTGGGGCGCAGGTGTTTGCTGGAATTGTGGTTCCAAAATGCATGTTAAGCGTGATTGTCCTCATGGAGTTAGGTCAGCTTTGGTGTTAGCCAAAGGGTCTCAGAAAGGTCGTGGGCACGGCCGAGGCAAGGTTCAGAAGTGGCAGAAAGAGCAGAAAGTTGTGAAGAGTGTGGGAAAGGAGAATTGCTGGAAATGTGGGTCTGCTGGTCACATGAGACGTGATTGTTTGATGTTGGCTCGGAACAGCCAAGGTCCCTTACCGCAAGGAGTTGGTGGTGACCCTGGTATGTTAGCTGGTGCTGCAGTGGTGCGGCAGGAGGATGATGGTTCCGCGAGGAAGAGAGTTCGTCTGATGAAGCTTCAGGGTGGTGTTGTGCTTTCAGGTAACCTTGTTTAGTAATCTTTGCTCTAGTTACCTTAGTTTGGTTTCTGTTGGTTTTCCTTGCGTGGTAAGTTTAGTCTTGTTGCTAGCTGTTGGAGTAATAGTTGTAGTTGGAAACATCTTTGGTGTGAAGAAGGCTTAGGTGAGAATCTTGTGGTTAATGATTGTTGGTATGACGGAGTTAGATAAGTTAGAAGTGAGGTAGGAGGTTGTTCTTAGACGGATTTGAGGATGTTATTGGAGGGTGTGAACTGGCATTCATGCACAGTTAAAATCATTGTTATATGCTATATTATATATGTTGGTCCATGCATACATGTGGCATGACATTAGAGGTTTTGCATACATGTACATCAGGCATTGATAGGGCATGTTGGTGATCATACATACGATGTTCACACTCGCTAATAACTAATCGAATCTGTTAGAGTGGTGGTTGGGTTAGGTTGGATGATGGGTTTTTAGAGGTTGTTTTGGTGCTGGGTGAGAGTTAGACGTAATGGAGTATATTAGCCTAGTTGCTAGTAATAGTGAGAGTGGTATGGTCTGATGGTAGAAGGATAGTGTTTGTTGCTTAAAGAGAGTTTAGTGGTTTGATGGTGAATAGTACCGGTTGAGGTTAGAATCGGTCAAGTGGTTTGAATAGCTAAGTGGAAGGGGGTAGTTCCTTGGTGCTAAGTGAAGTTGCAGTTTAACGGTTGTGTTTCCAGGTGCTGGGGGTAGCTTAACATTTAAGTTGTTGTGGAAGGGTTGTGTTTGTAAGTGCTGGTTCTTGGCAACCTTTGAGGAGTTGAGGAGTTGGTATGTATGGTAGGTTGGGCGATGTTCTAGTAAGACAGGTGTTATGGTTGAAGTTTGAAGTGGAAGGATTATGAAAGATCGAAGGCTTTTGTTGGTTATTTGGGTTCTTGTGAGAAGTGGTTGGCTGGTTGTGTGTATGTGAATTTCTTTTGAGGCCAGCTGGTGGTGTATGGAACAGCTGGCGGAGTCGAGTTGGGGTTGTGATGTGATTTTTGGAATCTGGGTGAGTAATCCTAGTGAGTTGTTGTGGTAATGTTAGCAATAGTTGTGAAGGTTTATCAGCATTCGTTGAGGAGTTTGGGTAAGCAGTTGATGTTTAAGGATTTTGCTTGTTGGGAAATTCTTGGAAGAGGTTGGGAGTTTGCAAGGGTTTTAGAAGCAGAGAAGTTTGCTTGTGGCTGAATTGGATTGATTGTCGTCATTGTGTAACAGATCTTGGGAGTTGTGTGTTGCAGTGATGTGTGCTGTAAGAGCTGAAGTTCTTCAGGTTGATGTTGGGGCTGTGTACAGTCCGGTTATGTGAAAGGTTAAGTTGTGGCTATCTTTGAGTGTCCTGGATTTTGTGAACAGCATGTGGTGGTGCTAAGTTGGTGGAGTTTTGTGTGGAAATGTCCAGTAATGGTTGAGGCTTTTGTGTTGCCTTGTGTGTGATTTGAGAAGGTTGTGGTTCTCTTTTTGCCGGTTGAAATTTCGAGGACGAAATTTCCTAAGGGGGGGAGAGTTGTAACGCCCCGGTTTTGGGCTCAGAAGTTTTGGGCGTTGACCGGTTCGGTCAAAGTGCTGATCGAATATATAAGAGTGAATTTAGGAAAGCCTAGTTCGGGTTGCATTAAAAATATGGAAAAATGTCCTAAAATCATCTTTTAATATAATTAAGTGAACTGTGAAATCAATTTTGGAAAATGAGGTTCAGAAGGTTGACATTTTGGCTAGTGACCAAAATGTAATTTTTGAAAGTTCGGTGACAGTTTTATAAAGGATTGAAACTTTGAATCTTTAAGGAGCTAATATTCCAAAAAGAGTTTCTCCAGATTTTTCTAAGATATTTTAAGGCTTTATTCTGATTTTAAAGTTTATGAAATGTGGAGGGAAATCATTTTATCATTTTATAACTAACTTTTCTATTTTCTCTCAATTTTCCTTTTCTCTCATTTTCTCTCAACCCAAACACATTCTCCAGATTTTCTTCTTTGATTTTGTCAATCTAAATCACTCATTTCAACTCTCATTTGATTCCTAATCATCTTATCAACAAAACCTCTCAATTTGCAAGTTGTTTCATCAAGCTTTTTGGCTCTAAAAAGGAGAAACTCAAGTTTGGAGGTAAGAACGTCCTTCTCCTCTAAACTCTCAGTTCTTTACTGAAATTCCCAAGTTCTCAATCCTTGATTTGTGATTTGTTAAAGGCTTTTCAATTGAAATCTTGATTTTTGGCTAAAATGCAAGATTTGGTGATTTTGGGTAGAATTTTCGTAGGATCTGTTTAAGCTGGGTTTTGAAGTGTCAAAATGATGTTAAATGAATGCTAAATTGATTAGAAGTTGAGGTTTAATTAATGCAATCCCGGATAGGTTGAATTTCCTAAGTTTGGCTTGAGTTTTTGGTTGTTTTTGGAGTGTTTTTAGCGATCTGTTATACCTGGAGGTATAAGGACGTGTTTGTGATCATTTTGGATGTTAATTGATGTTTAAAAGTGGGTAGAAGTGATGGATCTTGGCTGGGTTAAGTTTTGGAAGTGTTTGGAGGTGATTTCGGTTGTGTTTGGTAGCCGAATTGTTGGATTTGTGATGAGCAGCGAGTTGTGTTGTGTTGCTGGTGTTTTTAATGCATAATGATGCATTGATCTTCTGTTGTTGTGTGTTTGAAACAGGGGAGTTTGATCCGTGAGCTTTAGAGGTGTTGCGGGAGGTTTCGGATGCTTGGAAGGCTTGTTGGCTAGCCTTGTTTTGGTTATCGGCGAGTGAAGTTGGGTTTTCAGCTTTTAAACCAAGGTTTGAAGGTTTTTGGGAGCTTAGTGTAAGTCTAAACAACTTTGCTAAGCTCAAGAGTAAGTGAATGGATTTTCGCTCTTGTTTTATGATTGTGAAATTGGCTTTTAAGCAATTGTGGTTGATGATTGAAATGCATGTGTTTTGCATGGTTTAAATCTGTTTTGAAAGCATATTTTAGCATGGTTTAATGCTGGTTTTGAAAGCCATATGTGAAGGATGCTCAAGGTAAGGAATCCTTGGTTTTATACATTGAAAATGTGGTTTTGATGCATGGTGTTGCATGTTGTTCAATGGCTTTGTTTAATGCTTTAAAACAGTGAATTAATGTTGGTAAATGATGGTTTTTGCATTATGGTTATGCATGTGAAACATTGGACTAATGTGGTAAGGTGGTTATATTGGCAAGTGATGTAAGTGGTTCTTGGTTCTTTGATCGGATATAGTTAGCCGGCTATAGGATTGGGTGCACCGTGAATTAAGTCGCCTTGGAGGTGGAGTGGTCAAGAGTGGACCGGTAAACTCCCTTCAAGTATCCTAACGAGATGGTTGAGGTCATAATGGAGGTATTGCCCATTCGAGGACTTTGGTTGAGCAAAGGTTATATGGTGTTTAAAAGTCCATATATGGGAACCTTGTGCTTGTTGAGATCACAATGGCGGTGTTAAGTCCATGTGTGGATCTTGTGTAGGGTGTCCCGGATCTCGTTAGTGATGTTATACAACTACCAATCGGTGAATGCAAAGGTTGTATGGTGTTTGAAAGTCCATACAAGGGAACCTTGTGCATGTCAAGGTTGTATGGTGTTTGAAAGTCCATACATGGGAACCTTGGGGAAAAGTTGAGGTTGTATGGTGTTTGAAAGTCCATACATGGGAACCTCGGGAAGGCTAAGGTTGTATGGTGTTTAAAAGTCCATACATGGGAACCTTAGGATGTTGAGGTCAAATGGTGTTTAAAAGTCCATTTGGGAGACCTTGGATTGGTAGGGTGTATGGAGCGTAGGGACAACGCTCGGAATCTGCGTATCCGATTGGGTGTTGAGTTGAAAAGTGAATGTGGTTGATCACTTGAAGGCTAATATGATGTTCTTGATTGTGATGAAGCATGGGATGCTTGAAATGATGCATAATTGCATGTGAAACATGAGATGCTTGAAAAGTTGCATGGTTGCATGGAAAGTGTATAATGCTTGTGTATGCATGTTTACTTGTTAAGTTGAACAAGGGTTGATTATCATTTGGAAAATGATGCATGTGAGCATGAAATATCTTTAGTGCATTGGAGTCTTGTTAAGACTTGTTTTTAAAGGCATGTGATGATGATGTTGTGGTTCATATATGTTGCCTTTGGTTTAATGCATGTGTTGATTGGTTTGTGAAATGGTTTTAAAAGATTCTTGCTTGAAATGGCTTTCAAGTTTAAGAAAGGTATGTTGTGAAATGTGAGTGTTTTCCAAGGTTTTGTTTTAGCTTGCATATGGTGTTTACGCATGGTTTGGCTAAATGGATGATTTTGTAAGTTGTGCTTTGAAAAGGTTTTCTTAGCTTGCTAAGCTAAGGGTTGGTTTTCATGTATGTGCAATGCATGGTTTTGAGCTTGTTGTTAAAAAGGGGTTTTCAAACATGGCTTTGGTAAACAAATCGGGTTTGTTTTAAAAGTGATTTATGACCCGCTGCATAGATGGTGTTTTGGTTTTGAGCTTACCTCACTAAGCATTATGTGCTTACGCTTCTTTTTGTCCATCAATGCAGATTCTTGAAGTTTGGACAGCAAGGAGCAAGGGATTCAAGGTGGACTCCAATTGAGATGTATGTCTCGGTGAATAGCTATAGTTAATAAAGGCAATGTGGGTAGAATCTCTCGGGTTGTTGTGTATGTGTTCGTTTACGCTCGAACAAAGATGTTTTTTTTATGTTGATGATGTTGTTGGATCATGCCTTGGCTTTAATGAGAATGATTTGGAAGATTTATGCCTAAATGGTTGCTTGTGTAGGAAGCATGCCTTTAGATTTGGGGCTTTTCATGTATGATGTTTTATTGTTGAATTGTTGATGCAAGTATGTCCCATTTGTGTTGAGTTGCATGTTGGTAAAGTTTGGAGGCTTTTGGAGTATGATTGGATGGCCAATTATGTGTTTGAGTGAGCAAAATGCAGCAATCTGGGCAAGGCGTTTCGGAACAGTTGACACCGTTTCGGAACGGGTGCCCTGCATAAACCCAGGCGTCCGAAACGGGTGCCACCGTTCTGGAACGGGTTGGCTACTGCCAGTTCCCCGTTGCGGTACGCGTTGCGAAACGGCCCCGTGTTTCGAAACGGGCTCTGCCTGTTTCGGAACGGGTGACCGTTGGGGACTGACATGGGCGGTTAAATGTTTCAGAATGTTTGCATTTTGGTCCTGAAACTTGTTTGTGCAATTGTGTGAGTTTGGGTTGTCCGTTTGAGCTGAAATTTGGCAGAGAAGCATGAAACATGATTAATTTTAAGTTGGTAACTTAAAATCTGGTTAAGTCCTTAAGGTTTTCAGAATTTACAATTTGGTCCCTAAAGTTGTAAATTGTTCAATTGGGTCCCTGTTTGATCTCTGATGTTTGTGATCTTTGAGTATGCTGTTTGCATGATCACACCTAAGGTTAACGTGCATCTAGACGAGATTAAAAAGAAAAAAAAGGGTCGTTAATCAAGGTTGACTTTCGGGTTGACTTTGGTTTTCCCCGTGTGACTTTCTTAATTCGGGTCAACCGTCCGGGCCGGGTTAAGGGGGTTACAGTAATGATGCTATTGCCACTCCTTGACAAACGTGTGTGCTGCTGGATTAGGCCCCTCATACTTGGCAACAACTACATTGGGTGTGAGCGGTTGCTGCCCAGTCATGACCTCGAACGAACTCTGGTTCGTTCGGGAATCAAGTCCATGAAAACACTTTCCTATAGTCGTTCGGGAATGGGCAAAGGTTGCAACAGTCCTGCTGGCTTCTTCATCTCAATCTTGTCTTGTTGGCACACAAGACAAGTCCTCACATAGGCTTCAATATCTGCCCCCATGTGCGGCCAATAGTAGTGCTCGACAATCAAGGGCATCGTCCGAGTAATCCCTGGATGTCCAGCCCACTTTGAATCATTACATTCCCTCATGATCCCCTTGCGCAACTCTTCGAACTGAGGCACATAAAGACAGTGTCCTCGAGCATATAATAAGTCCCCATCGAGCCAAAACCTTATGGTTTTCCCTTCCATGGCAAGATCAATTAACATTTTGGTCGTTTGGTGTAGAGCGTTAGGGTGTACTCTATTTAGGAGCGCAAGTGCACACTCTTGTCATGTTATAGTATATAAGATATTGTCTCCCATGAGGATTGGACAACTCGGTTCGAATTATAGTTCCTGCACAAGGAAAACTAAATTGCACAAGTAAGAATGATTGTTTGAGAAGAAAAGTAAAATAAAACACAAGTAAAAGAGTAAGTGATCAGGTTGATAGAGATGGCAGGGTTATGCTCTTGCTTAGTGTGGAACTGCATTGAAAAAACCAAGTTGTTTTGCACTGCCACGATATGTTGCCTCGGTGGGTAATGGTGGATTTAGGTTGCGGCTCTTTCGCTGCCGCATCGGATCTCTGCTCTTGAAACTTTCGCTATCTCGGCAGGTGGAATGGAGAGAAGTCCTGGCGGCAAGTCTGGCAGATACTCCAAGTTCGGTAGAGCAATTCTGAAATGATTCTTCCTATGTCTAGGCAAGGATTCTGTCACCACATGATGTAGGCAATACCTAGCAATCTCAACGTAAACCTAACACAGGCAGTCGACGTTTGGTTGCTCCTTTTAGCCACTGAAATTCTAACTTATGTCAAAGCTGAATTAGTCAACACCTCGACATGATGAGACCGTACTTAATTCTTTTGTGAGTTTGACACTCTCGTGCCCGACAAATGAATTTCTTCAACTGGACTTTTAGAACTAATTGAAGAAGTGAAGAACATGAATTAAGTGAACTTGTAATATTTTATTGAAAACAAACTTGAAACCTAAACAACCGTTCTCACAACTAATTTACAACATAACCCCAAACCCAAGGGAACTTTAGAACATGATGGCGGCAGAAAACCCTAGCTATGCCCTAAGAAAACCTAAGATGCCTTGAATTAGAATTACAATGAGTATTTATAGACCATAGCTAGGTCTAGTGCTTCTTGAAGTAGAAGTCTTCAAAAGTAGCTTTTCACATTTAATGTGACTTTGAACTCTGAATTCTTTGAATTGAATGTGGACTTTATCATGTTGTCTTTTCCCGCAAACAATCTTGAGATTTCGTTTCGGCGGCTCTGCCCGCTGCTACAGATGTCGGAAAATAGAGTGGATGACATCGATAGAATTAGGGTTTTTAGCTTTACAAATCGCACTCTGGTTCTCCAACTCCATAGTTTGCTTTTGTGGGCAGCAAGGTCGGCAGCGGCAGCACTCAGAAGCTACTCGACAACTACTATCCTCAGTTGGAACTGCATCAGTACAGCTCCATGATTCGCTGCCTTAGCATCGCATCCTCAAATCCGCTTTCCCTCTATCAGTCGTTAGAACCTAAAACCAAAAATACACTAAAACAGTATCTTTCTTCACCAATTAAAAGATAATCTATAAAAGCAAGGCAAAGTAAAGAAATACTGTAAAATGTAATGCATGATCCTAATTATGCCTAACATGTGCTTAAAAACAGCAATAATATGAGATGGAATGTGCATGAAATATAGAACTTGTGGACACTTTACACACCCTCAAACTCGAACTATTGCTTGTCCTCAAGCAATGCAACCTAAACATACTTGCTCTAATAATAACCAGAAAGAAAAACAAGTTTTTTAACTTGATTTCATACCTCAAGGCCATGGCACATATATTAAATTAGTGAAGGGAATTAAGCACGAAAATAACTCAGAATTAATTTCTAATGACAGTGTAGTGTGTGCAGGACTGTATACATGTCGAATATGGAGAATAACTAAATAAACAAAGTTGTTGTTACTATATATAAGGTTGTTGTCAAGGCAGCACAGTTAAGCACAATATTTTAATCATGGCAATGAGGGCTTCAGCTTATCACAACTACTCTTCTAGGTCTGAGATTAAGATAAGAGCAAACTACAAAACCCCGAACCCTTGGAGTAGAGTCATCTTGTGAAGACTTTCATTCACTCATGCTAATTTGTCTGTCACTTCAAAACTTTCAGATTCATGGACTTTGATAGCAGCGGAGTGTCCTCGCACATGATTTTTCTTAGAGCTTGTTGCGGGCACCTCTAGGGTAAAACAGTAATGTTCTTTGATTTTACTTCAGTTGCCGAGGTAGTGCAGTATTTTTCTATTTTTCTTGCCTACCTCGGCAGCTACCTGCAACCATTTGTTAGAACTTTGCAAAGAATTCTAAAAACAACAGGCAGTGTTCATTGGATTTTCTAACAAATTCAGTAAGTAACAGAGGTGTTTGATATTTTTGGCAAATAAAAAAATCTAAGTCATTTTCATGCTTTTCCCATATTAAGTTCAATTTATTATTGGTGCGAAAATAAGTAATCGGCTATCCTATCATAGGCACAAGTTATGTAAAAAAAATTCTTTTCCGATTATTACTAAGGCAAGTACAATGCAACCTATATGCTACTAAGTATGCCTAGACAAATGATGCGAGAGTTATCCCCCCCCAAACTCGAGACGGGCATTGCCCTCAATACACAAAACTGGAAAAATAAATAAAAGAAAAATAAAGGCAAGAAAAGGGGAAGAAGACTTAGGTTGCTGTCATTGGCAGGTCATGGCAGCGGGCTTGGCATTGCTGCCCTACGCTTTGAGGTCTTTGATATTTTTTGGTTTGGACTTGCATAATTATTTGTGAGATGGGAATAAATAATAAAGAAAATGAAAACAAATAAAACCTAGTCCTAAAAACTACTCCTACTAAAGCGGTAAAGATATGAAAAGATAAGGTTATGTCACAGTGGGGTGGGCATCCCCCAATGTGAATACTTCCTATTCTTTTGGGGCAGAGTTTCATGTATAGTGCTTTAATCACTGCCCGTTAAGTTTGAACTTTGTCCCTCCATTTACTGATTTTATTGTCACGACACTCTGTGGGAAGGCTTGGACTACTTCGAACGGTCCCGACCATCTTGATTTTAACTTCCCAGGAAACAGCCTAAGGCGGGAATTGAACAGCAGCACGTGCTGCCCGGGCAGGAACTGTTGCTGCTGTATCTTGCTGTCATGCCATTTTTTTACTTTTTCCATGTACAGCTTTGCGTTCTCGTATGCCTCCCGCCTGAATTCCTCCATTTCTGTCATATTCAGTAATCTCTTTTCGCCAGCTTGTTTTCAGTCCATGTTTACTGCCTTGATTACCCAATACGCCTTGTGTTCTATTTCGATGGGGAGGTGGCAGGCCTTTCCGTATACTAGATGATATGGGACATCCCGTGTGGTATATTGTATGCTGTCAGTATGCCCAAAGAGCATCGTCTAATTTCAACGACCAATCTTTCCTACTCGGGTTTACAACTTTCTCCAAGATGATCTTGACTTCCCTGTTCGAAATTTATGCTTGCCCATTTGTTTGTGCTTGATATACCACGGCAATCTTGTGCTTGACATCAACATTTTGGAGTGCTTTGGCAATCAGTTTTGTTATCGAAATGGGTGCCCTCTTCACTAATGATTGCTCTTGGAATTTCAAACCTCATAAATATGTTCTTTCGTAAGAACCTATGGATGGTCTTTGCATCATTGTGAGGGGTGGAAATGGTCTCTACCCACATGGAAACATAGTCAACTTCTAGAAGGATGTACATATTACCACACGGAGATGGGAATGGTCCCATAAAATCTATCCCCCAAACATCAAATAACTCGACCTCTAAGATTGTTTTTAGGGGCATTTCGTTCCTTCTCGATATGTTTCCTGTTCTTTGGCAGCCATCACACTGTATGTAGAATGCTTGGGCGTCTTTATACAATGTCGACCAAAAGAAATCTGATTGCAGCACTTTTGCTGCCATGCACTGCCCTCCAAAATGGCCTCCATATGGTGTTGTGTGGCACTTTGAGAGTATGGCTTGTTGTTCATCCTCTGGGACACACCGTCTGATAACCTGGTCTGCACAGTTTTTAAACAAGACTCGTCCCAAAAATAATGCTTAGCATCATGTTGGAATCATTTCTTTCCTTGAAAGTTAAGTTCATAGGGCAAAACACCAGATACTAAATAATTCACAATATCTGCGTACCAGGGTGTGTCTATCGATGTTGCTGCTGCGGCTTCTTCGTGGGCGGCAAGTGAGATGCCTTCAGCTTCCAGAGATGCTACCAGAGCAGAGGCTAGTAGCAACTGTTCATCAGGGAATGCATCCTGAATTTCGCTATTGGAGGTTTTCTCTTGTCTATTCTCAAGTCGAGAGAGATGATCTGCCACTTGATTTTCTGTGCCCTTCATGTCTCAAATTTCTATGTCAAACTCTTGCAGCAGCATGATCCAATGGATCAGGCGGGGCTTTGCATCCTTCTTTGCGAACAGATACCTTGAGGTAGAATGATCTGTGTGGACTATCACCTTTGTGCCAATCAGGTAGGGCTGGAACTTATCGAAGGCGAACACTACTGCCAGCAACTTTTTCTCTGTAGTGGTGTAGTTGGTTCGGTTAGGATTTAGTGTTTTGCTACCGTAGTAGGTTACATGAAAGATTTTATCTATGCGCTGTCCTAGGGCGGCGCCAACGACAATATCACTAGCATCACAGATAAGTTCAAAGTGTTGACTCCAATCAGGGGGAACTACCACAGGTGTTGTCACTAGCTTTTCCTTTAAGGTTTTGAGTGCCTCTTGGCATGCCTTATTGAAGTTGAACGGTTTAGAGATTTTAGAAAAAATCTCAATAAATCTGCGATAAAAACATGCGTGCCCCAGGAAACTCTGAATGCCCTTGACAGCGGTCGACGACGGTAAGTTGGCTATTACTTCAATCTTGGCTTTGTCTACCTCTATTCCCTATGCGGAAATTTTATGCCCCATGACTATGCCTTCATCGACCATAAAGTGGCATTTTTCCCAATTAAGTACCAAGTCTATTTCCATGCATCTGGTGAGTACTTTTTATGGGTTTCTGAGGCAGCTTTCGAAGATGCTGTCGAAGATAGAGAAGTCATCCATGAAGATTTCCATGAAATCTTCTATCATGTCGGAGAAGATAGCCATCATGCATCGCTAGAATGTGGTCGGGACGTTGCACAAACCGAATGGCATTCTTCGAAAAGCATAAATGCAATATGGGCAGGTGAAGGTTGTTTTGGCCTAGTCCTCCAGTGCGATGGTGATCTGGTTATAACCTGAATATCAATCCAGAAAGCAATAAAAGGGTTTACCAGCAAGGCGGTCAAGCATTTGATCAATAAAAGGTAATGGAAAGTGATCATTTTTAGTTGCTTTATTTAACTTGCGGTAATCCATGCATATTCGTCAACCGGTTACTGTTCTGGTTGGTATTAATTTATTATTGTCATTGCTTACCACAGTTATGCCACCTTTCTTTGGCACACATTGTACCAGGTTTACCCATTCGCTGTCTGAGATAGGATATATGATACCAGCGTCTAACCACATGATGATCTCTTTTTTGACAACTTCTCTCATGGCCTCATTTAATCTCCTCTGGGCATCGACAGTTGGCTTTTGGTCCTGCTCAAGCTGGATTTTGTGCATGCAAATTACCGGGCTTATTCCCTTTATATCTGCTATGGTCCAGCCTATTGACTTCTTATGCTGTTGCAGCAGTGCTGTCAATTGTTGTTCCTGTTTAGGCTGCAACTTGGAACAAATTATTACTAGCAGTGTATCATTAGTTCTCAGAAAAACATACTTAAGTTGTACAGGTAAGGCTTTTAACTCAAGAGTGGGAGGTTGTTCGGTGGATGGTTTGAATATTTTGCCCCTTTTTCTGTGTAATTCAGTGGTTCAAAGTACTTACCTGGCCTGTTTGCTATCCGGTATGCTTCTTCCCGTTCTTCTAATTCCTCTTATGTCCACTCATTGCGTTGTTCATCTTTTGGGCATGTATCTAAATGGCTGCCGAGGTTGCTGTCTAGACAGTCTTGCTGTAGGCAGGGTTTGTTGACTTCAAAGTTGAACTCTGAGGAGGCTTCCATTAGCTGGCATTCTTTCGAATCATCAGCTAGCCTCATAGACTAGAAGATGTTCAATTTTACTTGTTGATCGTCTAACCTCATCGTAAGTTCACCTTTTTCCACATCAACCAGTGTTCTGCCTGTAGCAAGGAATGGTCGCCCCAGGATTATTGGTGCCTTTTCATCTGCTTCACAGTCTAGTACCAGAAAATCGGCAAGGAAAATAAATTTGTCCACCTTTACCAAGATGTCCTCAATTTTTCCTTCCGGTTGTACATATGTTCTGTCAGCCAGTTGGAGCATTATTGTTGTTGGGCGGGAGTCTCCTATTCCTAGTTTCTGGAAAACAGATTTGGGCATTAAGTTGATGCTCGCCCCTAAGTCACATATTGCTCGTACAGAGTGGTTGCTGCTTATTTTGCAGGGGATTATGAAGCTGCCCGGATCTTTTTGTTTGGGCGGCGCCTTATTGTGCAGTATGGCCATGCATCCTTCCGTCACTGCCACTGTTTCAAATTCCTCGATCCTTGTTCTCTTGGATACCATATCTTTTTAGAACTTGGCATAGCTGGGCATTTGTTCAATCAACTCTATCGGTGGAAGATTGATTTTGACTTGCTTTAGAACATCCAGGAACTTTTTATACTGCATCTCTTGTTTATGTTTCTTCAATCGTTGTGGAAATGGTGGTGGAGGTACATGGTTGATAGTTTTTGCTTTGATGGGCATCCTATCCTGGGAAGAGGTGATTGGTTCAGAATCTGACTGTTCATTCCTGGTGTTATCTGCCAGTTCCTGTTCTGGTTCCTTATTGCTTTCGTCTGATGCTACCGCGACAGGTTGTCTGGCGGCTTGAACTGGTTCGACATGTGCTGTTTCTCTTGCAACAGGCATGGATGGGTCTTGTAGTGTTTATCCCGCTTTTGGTTGTTATAGCTTTGCACTGTTCATGGGATTTCCCTTTCGCTATTTCAGTGTCACTAGGTAATCCACCCATTGGCCTAGTATTGATAACCTGAGCAAACTTCTCGAACTGAGTCTCTAGATTTTTTATAGCTGCCTCTTGGCTGTTCATCATGCTTTCCGTCTTGTACATAAAAGATTCAGTTTTATCAATAAATTTATTCGTATTAGAAATAAAATCATTAGTACGGGATATGAAAGTATGCAGGGTAGATTCTAAGGAAGAAGTGTTCGTATTCTATTATTGTGGAGGCAGCTCTCGTGACAGGTTCTGTTGATAATCTCCATGTTGTTGTGGTGGGTTTGCAGCAGACCTTGGGTTGCTCCAGGAGAAATTGGGATGGTTCTTCTATCCAGGGTTGTAGGTATTCTGAGCAAGTTTGATGTTCCTCTCATATCCTCCCATAAAATTGGCAGATGCGGTGCAGTCAGAGGAGTCATGGTTGCCCCCACACTCGTCACAAAACGGCTCCACAGCTTTTACCTCATATCCCTTCCCAACAGGTTTCACGATACTCATGACTAGCTCTGTCAGCGTGTCAAGGTGGGCATTGGCAGATTTTGAGGCTGCTACCTCGTTCATAGTGGCTGGCCGCCTAACACCGCCTCGGCGGGCTTTTGGATACTTGTAGTCATTCTTGGCGGCTTGTTTCGGAATCCGCAGTGCCTCCTCTGGTGGTCTGTCAAGGATGATCCCATTGGTTGAGGCACAAATCATCTTCCGTGATGGGTAGTTCACCCCGTTGTAGAATATTGATACCTGAGTTCAAGCCGAAAGACCATGTAGCGGGCAGTTATTCAGCATCTGTTGGTACTGCTTCCATGCTTCATACATCGGCTCGTCATTCCCTTGTCTGAAGGCTGTTATCTCATTGCGCAGTCTTTCTGTGACATTGGACGGGCTGAAATGGTCCAGGAAGTCTTTACACAGCTATGTCCATGTGTTGAATGATGTTGCTGACCGGTTGTTTAACCATTGTTTTGCCCTATCCCTTAGTGAATAAGGGAATAATCTCAACCTCGGGACGTCTTGATGGACCCCATGTATTTCGAATGCTCTGCAGATATCCAGGAATCCTCTCAAGTGCTGTCGAGCATCTTCTGTGGCAGTCCCTCCAAATGTCTCTAATGTGTTGATCATGTTAAACATGACGAGCTTTAACTCGAAGTGGTCCGCCTCGATCCCAGGTTTCGTCATTGTCGGATCGAACCCTCTAAAGTTATGTTCCAGATAATCCCTGGTGGTTCGAACCTACTGTGGCTGTCTGGGCGGAATAGGGGAATCTTGCCTTGGTTGATCTTGCTGACCTCTGGGCGGCAAGTCTTGCTAACCTCTGGGCGGCATGTCTTGCTGTCGTTCGCGGCACTGTTGGCAGGGTTGTCGTTTTCCATTTCTTTTTCCTTTTCTTCTTTGTTTTTTCCTTAGGACTACTCTGATCTCCTTCTTAAGTTCTCTTGCTTTACGCTCGATATCGTCGTAAAAGAGGAGTTCTCCTTTTGGGTTCCCCATGGTCTTACACTAGCAAAGGAAACTGTAAAATTCTTTTTTTTTCGATTAAAAACAAAAATAAAATAAAAAGTAAAGTAAAGAAAAATTGAGAAAATTAAAAACAAAATTCGTTGTTACCAATCCCCGGCAACGGCGCCAAACACTTATAGAATGTTAGGGTGTACTCTATTTAGGAGCGTGTAGGGCGTGTAGGTGTTCCCTTTTTGTGAGAGCGCAAGTGCACACTCCTACCAAGTTATAGTATAAAAGATGTCGAATCTCACGAGGATTGGTCAGCTTGGTTCGATATGTGGTTCCTGCACAAGGTAAAGTAAAAACACAAGTAAGGTGATTGTTAAGATGAAAAGTAAAATAAAATAAAGCACAAGTAATAAAAGAGGTGATTCAGGTAGATAAAGAGGGTAGGGTTATGTTGCCACTTAGTGTGAAATTGCGTTGTATAGGCAAAATTGTTCTGTGCTGCCATGATACGTTGCGTCGGCGGGTAATGGCGGACGGCAGCTATGACCCTGTCACGCGGCCGCAGCGGGTCTCTACTCTTGCAACTTTCGCTGTCTCAGCAAGTGAGATGGGGAGAAGTCCTGGCGGCAAGTCTAGCAGATACTCTAAGTTCGATAGAGCAATTCTAATACGATCCTTCCTATGTTTAGGTAAGGATTCTGTCACTACGTGATGTAGGCAATACATAGAAATCTCAGCGTAAACCTAACACAGGCAATCGACGTTTGGTTGCTCCTTTTAGCCGCTTAAACTCGAACTTATGTCTAAGCCGAATTAGTCAACACCTCGACAAGATGAGACTGTACTTAATTCTTTCGTGAGTCTTACACTTTCGTGCCCGACAAATGGATTTCTTCAACTAGACTTTTGGAACTAATTGAAGAAGTGAAGATCATGAATTAAGTAAACTTGGAATATTTTATTGAAACAACTCAAAAACCTAATACAACCGTCTCACAACTAATTTACAACATAACCCTTAACCCAAGAGAAGTTTAGAACATGGCGGCGGCAAAGAACACTCTAGCTATGTCTATAGAAAACCTAAGATGATTTGAACTAGGAGTACAATGTGTATTTATAGACAAATAACTAGGTTAAGTCCTCCTTAAAGTAGAAGTCCTCAAAAGCAGCTTTCCACATTTAATGTGACTTTAAACTCTAACTTCTTTGAGTTGAATATGGACTCTATCTCGTTTGCATTAGCCCGCAAGTAATCTTGAGATCTCACGTCGCCGGCTCTATCCGCTGCTACAGACGTTGGAAAATCGAGTGGATGTCGGCAATAGACTCGAGATTTTTAGCTCTACAAATCGCACTACGGTTCTCCGACTCCATAGTGTGCTGTGTTGAGTGCCTAAAAGTCCTATATTTTACCCCTCATTTATCCCTATTTTTGCTGCGCTCAAGCATGTTTAACTGCATTTTAGGATAAGTTTTGCATTTACATCACAAATAGATAAAATTGCACAGATTCTGCTGATTTCGGTCACTTTTTGCAGATAACTGTCATGGCAGAATCTAGGGCAGCAGAGGAACAGAAGATAACTGTCGTGGCAGAATCCAGGGCAGCAGAGGAACATAAGATAACTGTCATGGCAGCATCCTGGGCAGCAGAGGAACAGAAGATCTGGAGTGAAGAAAACTGCATCATACAACACTGTTGTGACAGTGATGCCGTGACAGTGATGTCGTGACAGATGCCGTGATAGATGCCGTGGCAGATGTCGTGGCAAATGTCGTGACAGATGCCATGACAGATGCTGTGACAGATGTCGTGACAGTTGCCGTGACAGAAGTGGCGACAATGATGAAGCAAACTGCCTTATAACTCGCTGCCGTGACATATGTCGTGACAGAAGTGGCGACAACGAAGAAGAAGAGACGGAAAATGCGAAGTGGAGTTCGATAATAGAGGATTTCAAGCCTAATTTTTAGAGACTACTCGCATAATTTTTGGAGCCTAGAAGCACAAGGAAGGCCTTGCCCAAAGTTTGAGGAGAAAGTCAAAGCAAGAAGATAGGGTGAACTAAAGAACTTTTATTCAGAGATTTAGTCTTTAATGAATTGTACTTTAATTCGAACTAGTATTCTTGGCCATTAAGAAAACTTGTACCCAAGGCCTATATATATGCTTGTAATTCGACCTAGAGAGAAAAACAATCATCTTACTCTCTAACCTTCTTCCCAAAACCCTAGTCATTTTCCCCTTCTCATCATGTTCTAAACTTCCCCTAGGGCTAAGGGTTGATTATGTAAAGTAGTTGCAAGGATTGCATTGTTTTAGGATTTTCTTTGTTCAATAAAATAGACTTCAAGTTTGCTTATTCTGGTTTTCAACGTCTTGCAAGAGTATCGGGAGAGCATTGTGAGATTACTCATTTACTTAATATCGGGAGAGTTAAGTATACGAAAGGAATAAGTACGGGTTCTCTAGTTTATGGTTGAACTATCTCAGACCTAGGGATAGGACGAGGTTAAGTGGCTAAGGAAGAATTCAACAACTTCGGTGTTCATCCTTCGATTCACGCCGGGAGGTATCATCAAAGACGTGTTCATCGACAGACTTGAACCTAGGGATAGGCCAAGGCACATCAGGGATTCTTGCCAAGCTTGAAGTACAGAGTTGTGTGATCACTGCCGCGACAAACAACAGACCGCTGCCGTGAAAGGTGCTGTCGCGATAGGCGCAACGACAGAACAGAGATCCCTAGACTTTGCAACACCTACACTACTGAGCAAATCAACAACGTCCCATTCTCTCTATCCCGATTCCTTTACTCTTTTATTTTCAATATTCTTTATTATCTCGTGACAAACAATTAAACTATTTCTTTTCTCTCTTGTGCAGCAATCTAAGGTTAAAGCTATTAGCCCAGTCCCTGTGGAGACGATATCTGATACTTGCGTATCACTTTACTACTTGCGTCGTGTACACTTGCACTACATTGCGATAGACACTTTTACACGCAACAGATTTTTGGCGCCGTTGCCGGGGACTGGCAACATACCTCTACCTTTAATTACTGCACTTTTATTTATTTTTATCTTATTTTTATTTTTATTTTTATTTTTTATTTTCTATTTCTGGTCGTTATATCTCAGGCATAATACAGGTTCAAGGGCATCAACATGTCAGGAAAAACCATTCGAGAGCTGATGTGGGAAAGTTCTTGCAATTATCATAAAGGTAATCATGCACTCGAAAGTTGTCCCCATTTTTTTGGTGAATATATGGACAACCAACGATGGAACCAACAAGAACAAAATATGCCGCCACAGCAGCAACAGGGATAACATATGTCGCTGCCGCAGCAGCAAAATTTTTTATGGTATGATCAAAACCCGCAAAATTTTTTGTACCATAACAGTTTTGCTGCAGAACCCGACATGCCCTGGCAATATCATCATCCTCAAGATCAGTCAAAATCCTTAGAAGACACACTACAAGCCTTCATGGCACTCACTCAAAAACTGTCGGCTTCTATGGACGCAAGTATCGCCAAGATGGATGAACTCTTGAGCAGACCGGTCCTCATTCATGCCACATATGAACCTGAAATCTTGAGGCAAGATGACGAGGATGCCCATGTGAAGGAATACCCAACACATGATGAGTCTGAGCAACAACTTACCATGACAATGATCGAGGAGCCGGAATGGAGCAACACCGCAACAACGCTGAGTGAAATTCAAGAGAATGGCACTGCGGCAACCACATCCGAGGCAAACTCTCAACCCACTACCTCGATTATGCCCGACCAAGATTGCACACATCCATCCCTGTCATGGCACTCGCACGACCACCTAGAAGAGCTACCCAATAACAATGCCTCGCAAATGGAATACGAGCAGGTAATAAACGAACATTTTGAATTCATTAAAAACTCACAAATTCCATTGCAGGTATTAGAGGAACCAAAGACTGTGGACTCAGAATCATCGAAGTCTCTACTGATGGAGACCTACGAGTGGCCAACAGAAATTGATATGGGTAGTCATGGCACTTTCTAATGTCCCCTTGACCTGCAAAGCAACCTGACAAAGGACCGTCAAAATAACTGGCTGCCACAGCAGCAGACACGACCTGCATTCGGACTTAAATTCTTAGGTGATTTTTATGTATGAGATGCATGTTGTTTGATTCGATTTAGATACTTACCGTTTATCGTATCACACCTAATAAAGACTTATTTCGATTATCACTGAATGATTAAGAGTTAATCATAACTATGTTAGGTTGCTTCAATGTTAAATGTTAACATGTTGAGACTAATAGTTAGTCTAGAGAACAAGTAGTTGTTCGTAGTTTCATAGATTTATGAAATCTCTGAAAGGGCTTTCAAATTTGATAAAAGTTATCAAACTATCTTTCACGGTGAATCCATAAGAGTTATGGTTAGACGTTATGAAAAAATGCATGTCTAGGATTGGAATCATCAAAGACCTGGTAATTAAGTGTGCCTAGTGTGCCACCTATCTTTCATGTTGACATACCTGGTGCATTTGTTCGTTAACGCAAATGGTTTATGAAACCTCGTGATCCTTCTTGACCCATTAACCGTAACATAGGGATAATCAGTTTAAAACTCCGTAAACACGTTGTTACTTTGTTCGCACGATGTTTGAAATGCATGTTAGACTGCACGGTGTTTGTTTTGCATGGTTATAGCCCATAGCCTTTATAGTTTTGGTTTTTATAAATACGGCCTGCGTGTCGTGCCTTTCTCTATCTTCTATTGTACTTCTCTTCCCATCTCATTCCCTCCTATGTAAAGCGAGTTTCTGAAAATTGTAAATACTCATGGAGATAAAGCAAGAACCAAGGTAGCAGCGTGGTGGGCCTTCCCTGGTGGACCGGGCGTTTCAGAAGCAGATTCTATCTTCAGTAGAATGGTCCTCCCATTGGCTTGGGACGGGTCGCCTTAGGTTAAGAAGGGTTATAATCATTGCATATTTATTTACCGCTTATATTTACCTTGTATGTGATGCAATGGATGTTTTATAAGCATGATTAAACATAGTTCTATTGATAGGATCAATGTTAAAATGATGAGATAATTAAGTAAATCCCTCACTATAATTCTAAGTATGTTTTAACCATCCAATATTTACCCTCGTTAATGCTTCGATCGATATAATGCGAACTTTGCCAAAGCAATGTCACATTTATCTATCTTAGTTAAACGCGAAGAATAAGCTAGTGATATATATTCGCCGGTTGAGATATTGGTATTGACTTAGCTGGGTTGTTCTAATAGGATTAGAAAACCTAGTGGTTAAAAGTTTTGGATAATCATAAGATGATTTAAAGAACAAGATTTGTTCGCCAAAAGATGAGGAATTACATGAGATGTAATTAGTAAGGTGTTACTTACCTAAATAACCATTTCCTAAAAGACTTGCCAAAGCTGATTTAGGAATGGTGAAATACGGATCCTCACTCACTAGAAAAACTATCGAAACGTTTTTCCGAAATTAAAACTAGAGGGTTTTTAATTTTGAAGAAAATAGTGGGAGTAAATTTATCGTAAAGACCTATCTATAAATTTTAAAATTTAGTAAAACTTATGTAGCACATTTTCTTTGTTGTAGAATTAATGGCAAATAATACTCTATCTCTACGATCTATCCTTGAGAAGGATAAGCTCAATGGCATAAACTTCCTTGATTGGTTCCGCAATTTGAGAATTGTTCTAAAATAGGAAAAGAAGGAATATGTCATTGAAGAACATGTTCCTGATGAACCGATTGCCACTGCTTTCAGAGCTGACAAAGACAAGTTTAAGAAACACATGGACGACATGTTGGATGTCGGTTGTCTTATGCTTGCCTCCATGACCCCTGAGCTTCAGAAGCAACATGAGGACATGGTAGCTTATGATATGATTCAAAATCTCAAGGAGATTTATGAAGGGCAAACTCGTCAAGAGAGGTGAAAGACCTCTAAAGCTCTGTTTCAATGCAAGATGAGTGAGGGATCTCCCGTAGGAGCTCATGTCATCAAAATGATGGGCTACATCCAAACGTTGGAGAATCTCGGCTTTCCGCTGAAAGACGAATTAGCTACTGATGTCATCCTGCAATCGTTGCCAGATAGTTTCAATCAGTTCGTCCTTAATTTCAATATGAATGAAATTAACAAGACGTTGCCACAGTTGCTCGGCATGTTGAGAACTGCTGAAATCAACCTGAAGAAGGTAGGACCTAAACCTGTTCTGATGGTCCGCAAGGGCAAGAAGAAAAGTAAATCGGCAGCAAAGTCTAAAGGTGATGGTAAGACCAAAACCGATGGAAAGGAGGCATTGAAACCTAAGAAGGGAATCAAGAAGGATGGAAAATGTTTCCATTGCGGCAAGACCGGACATTGGAAGAGAAACTGCCCCACACACCTACAAGAAGTCAAGAAAGCAAAAACGAGTGAGGCATCAACCTCAGAGGCTTCTAAAGAGAAGGCATCAGAATAGACATGGACCTGCGAATGGAAATAAAGCAAGAGTTGCTACATCATCCATTAGGACATGTGTTTTTGCTTAAATAGATTTGTTTTAGTTTTTAAGATTATTATTTCGTGCCTAAGTTTTAGTTATCTTGTAAGGACAAGATATTTTAATTTTGAGATTATTTAAATAAATGTTATTCTTTTAATCTCTTATTGCACAACGAATCAATAATCTTTAAACTAATCAAATCAATAATATTTATAAGATAAATAAAACAAATGACTAATCTCAAACTCATAAAAAGTATTAAGGTAATTTGATGAGATCAAATTCAAGAATATTTAAAGTTTGATGAACTTTCAAAGAATTTGGGATTGTCCGATAATTAAATCCCACAAGTGGAACGAAAAGTCTTTGAAAGAGAATCAAATATGTTAGACATGTTTTGATTCAGAACAAGTCATTTTCGACTTCTTTACACACTAGAAAAACAAATCTCATACTTAATCGTGTTTTTTTTTTCGAAACGTCATATAAGATATGGACTAAGAATTGTTCTAGAATACCTTTGAAGTTTTAAGGTTACTTACATGTTAAAATGTTTACAAAGTTTGAACCTTAAAAACTCCATTTGTTGTTTATCCTAACGAGAACAAAGCGTTTGTTTCTCAAACGAGAGTTTATCTTGAAAGAAATTAATTCTCACAAAGGGATATTATTTCTTCAACTTTAACGAGAACAAAATATTTGTTGCTCAAACGATAGTTTATCTCGAAAGAGAATACTTATCACTAAGGGATTTCATTTTTCAACGAGAACAAAATGTTTGTTGCTCAAACGAGAGTTTCTCTCGAAAGAGATTACCTCTCACAAAAGGAAAAAAATGGAATTTGGAATGTGAAGAAATTTTAGACAACAAATTTATGAACCAAAGATTGAGAATGTTCTGCAAATGATCAAGGAACATTGGAACAAAACACAACCATTGTGTTGATCCTTAAAAGAATACCATATACTTGAGAAATATGGATTTCTCACTATCCGTACATGGAAACACTCTTCTTTTCTGATCAAGATAAACACTAGGTCTTATCAAAAAGCAATGGTGAGCCCAAAATTCGAGAAATGGCTAAGAGCCATGAGATATGAGATGGAATCCATGTCTAAAACTAAGTATAGACTTTGGTTACCTAAAAGGGTAAAACCTAAGAGGTATGGATGAGTTTTTCAAAAAGGAAAAACCGACATGGATGATAAAACATACAAAGGATGATCCATCGCTAAAAGTTTTCGACAAACTTCATAGTATAGACTATGATAAAGCATCTTCCTTGTAGCTATGTTTAATCCATCTTAATCTCACTTGCAAGTAGTTACATACGATGATTATAGAATCAAATAAAGGAATGTCAAAACCACTTTCCTAAGGGAAAACTTGAAACAGATGTGTACATGACGCATCCAGAAGGTCTTTTCACTCCAGTAAACACTTGGAAGGTATGTAAGCTACAAAGGTCTATCCGTAGACTAAGGCAAGCTTCTAGAAGTTGGGATATTCGTTTCAGAAGATACAATCAAAAGGTTTGGTTTATCTAGAAACAAATGGGAGTCTTGTTTTCAAAAGAGCTAGTGGGAGCATTGTTACTTTCCTAAGTATTGTATGTAGATGACATACTCATCAAAAGGAACTAAAGATCGCAATCCATTTTGCATTAATAAAAGATACTACGAGTTAGCAACATGAGACAGTACCTAACTCTACAACATAGGCTGAATGTATTACAGTCGACATAGCAATAAAGAAGGATGTTTGGATCTAAAGGGTTCACTTCTGAACTAAGGGTTGTTCCCAGCATATTAGATGCTACATAACTTTGTTATGATGGAACCTTTGCGTAAGCAAATAAAATCCAGATCTCATTAATAAATCCAAACATATTCTAAAGTGCTTACATCTTGGAGATATGAAAGTATGCAACATACGCACAAAGTTGATAACTTTGTCAACTCCCTGACAAAGCTTTTGACACAGCATAAGCATGTCAATTACACTAAGCCATATCGTATTAGATACGAGAATGATTGGTCTTAGTGCTAGTGGGAGATTGTTGAAGTATGCCCAAAGACCAATCATATGATGATTGAATAGACATACTATTTTACTAGATTTATCAAGTAATTGCATTGCCGTTATTATCATTTGGCATGTTTCTGTGCATCAAACTAACCATTGGATAATAATGTCCATACAATAATACGATTATTGTTAAATAGGATCCTTAGTCGAATATTATTACAGGTATGGACAGTGATAATATATAAAGACTAATATGTGGTTGATGACAAGCGTTGTCGTTGACATAGAGATGTCAAAATCAACACATAAGTATTTGTTAGAGAACAACATACTGGATTGACCCGCTATGAGCATGTTTCTTGGGTAATTATGTGAGAGTCACAACATTGCTCATGATAAACATATGTATAATCCTCAGACTTGAGATCAACATGATTTCAACATAAAGATTTACGTATTTTGACATAGTCAAATGTGTGTCGTAACTAACTACATTATAAAGACTGATGATTGGATACGTGATGACCTATGTATTAAAATATGGTTGATCAAGAAAGGATTTGTCCCTCCTACATAATGGGAGAAATATCTTCGGCCACTTGATTGAGTGAGATTAGAAAATGCATAGCCATGCTCGAATATTATGATATGAGATATCATAGAGATTCGTTTATCATAATCTACTCAAGACATCAAGAAACACTAGATGGACAACACAAGTGTGACTAACCCATGACTTGTGTTCATCTAAGATATAAAGGACAAAAGGATGAAATACATAAAGGAAGTTTATTCAGGAATTAGGAAAGTCAAACCATGACTTCATGCAACTTAGGTAGCAATGACGTATTGCTAGATGCCACTTATTGTTTGTAAAATTAGAACAGTTCTAATTTTGCTGCTAACGTTGCATGAACCTACAAGGGTCACACCCTTCGAATGAAACGAACAAAAATTGGAAACCATACTCCCTATTTTAGGGAGGTTGCCGAAAATCCCCTATGGGATAGGGGAAATCGGCAACTCCCTTAAATGGGAATAATATTGGATAAATATTATATTAATCGAATATTATTTAGAGTATGGAAAATATTTAGAGACTTAAATATTATAGAATAAGATTCCAGAAATTTAAATATATATTTTGAATTTATATAATGTATATTTAATTCCAAGTTTATGTAGAATTAGATTCTACATAATTAAAATATATATTTAAATATATTTAAATCCAAGTAAAGATAGAATGAGATTCTATATAATAAAAATATATATATTTGGATTAAATATAATGTATATTTAAATCCATGTTTTATGTAGAATAAGATTCTACATAATTAAATATATATATATATATATATTTCATTTAATATTATTAAATATAATGTTTTTTTAATATAAACCAATTTCAAGTAGAATTAGATTCTATGAATTTTGGTTGAACTTGGATTTAAGGAATTCAACTAGAATTAAGTCTCTGAATACTATTTAAAGGGACAAGGGCTAGCAACTAAATCTTCCTCTTCCTCCTCTTGAAGATTTCGACAACACCCCTAGGGATTCCCCACTGGAATTCGACATATCCCAGAAAGATCTCTGAGAAGATGTTCGATATTTTTTTTTGGTGTTCTACTTGCCCCCTGGCAAGTCCCTGAAGGTTCCCTTGCTCGATTGCAAGTCCCGGTTGAACTCCTGGTCGATTTCAGACTCCCTCAAGAATCCCGGGAGGGATTTCGACTTCTCCCTGGAAGGTGTTGAAACCTGACGAAATTTATCCCTAAGTGTTAGGGAGGCAGAAACTTTGTTCGTTTTGTTCGGGTGGACTCCGTAGAGGTCGTTGCGAACCTACGACGATTCCGGTTTTACTTGACGTGGTTATTCCGACATACCGTCGGTTTTCCAGTTTCCAGAGTTTTAAAAGGTAACTCTTCATCTTTTCACTCCGGATTCGTTCATGTACATGGATCTTGACTGGATTACGTCGGATTAATTTTTCCGCTGTGCCATGGGGCGTGCCGACGTGACCCAACAGGTTCATTAGAATGTTGTGATGTATTGCAAGGCGCGGCCAATCGTCTGTTGAGTTGTGGGAGGTGGGCAGCACGCGCCTTTTTACAAAAGTGTTCCATAGCATGGCCACGGGCAGTAGGTGGCGGCATTGGACAGATCCCACATGTTTGCCTACCAAACACGGCGTGTTGGGCTTGTAGAGTGTGGCCTTGATTTTCTCATTGTCGACAATCATCAGTGACTACCTCCACTCCTCGTGAGGGTTATCCTGCATATCAATGCCATAATATTTGTTGATGACACCGACGTTCAGCTTGACTGGTTCCCTGCAAACATAAACAAATGGTTTCCCTTGGCAGGGGTGATGGGCGTAGAATTCCCTGGCTAAAGTAACATTTTCCGTCTCTGGCTGCCGTGCAAAGATCTCCCATCCCTTGTTGTGGATGGTTTCGAACAGGGCATGCTCTAAACCAAGGTCTCCCGTTTGTTGTGTGTAATGGAAACCTTGCTCTTCCCAGATTGCCTTCTTAGAGAACTGATCTCTATATATCTTTCCTTGTCCGCCTTGGAGTAAAATCTCTAGTAGGTGGGTTTGGGTTGTGATGTGGATGCCATGTGAAACAATTCTATGTAACTGAAACTAGAAAGAAAAATAGTTAGAGAGCAGTGGAAACAAGAGAAAGATAGCAAGGAGGTGAAAGTAAAGTGAACGAATGGATTGAGAGGCGTTTAAATAGGGGTTGCCGAGAAGTGTCGTGGCAGCAATAAATGCCCAACGGTATAGTTGTCTAGCGCATGTTATGGGATTTCTACCCGTTATTTTTAGAGCCGTTGGCGGTCAACTAGTCGTTACGTGTTGCTGCGTTGGGCTGCCATGTGCTGTCTCGGTGGCATGGTGGGTGGGTTCCTTGCTGGGGCCCTCTTCTTGGTCTGGCTCTTTTATTCTTAAACCTGAAATAAAAATAAAGACAAAAATAAAAGTAATTACATAATTTTTGAAAAAATAAAAATCTGGAAACAAATCTAATCCTAAAAAATGAAACTCTAATCCAAATGCATAAAAATAAAAATAAAACGAAAATTAGGTTATGTTGGGAGGTGCATTTCCCAAACATAACCACTTCCTGAGGGTTTTTTGTTTGGCTTTTCGTCCAGGTATGTCTTCCTCTCCTCAGGTGGGTCCTCTTGTTCCTTCAAGTGTTGCGTCACTAGGTCCCTTAGCCTTCCCTTTGGTTTGTCACAGCAGTTGCTGCCCTGGCCTGTTTCAATGCTAATTTTTGC
Organism: Hibiscus trionum; assembly: GCA_030270665.1. Classification (NCBI taxonomy): domain Eukaryota; kingdom Viridiplantae; phylum Streptophyta; class Magnoliopsida; order Malvales; family Malvaceae; genus Hibiscus; species Hibiscus trionum. The sequence goes on along the minus strand of BSYR01000064.1, from coordinate 4,764,693 downwards.
AGCTCTTTCATCTGGGCACCCTTTTTCTTTTTCTGAGGGCTATAGCACATTCATCCTGATGCTCTAGTCGTCTACCCTCATTGTCAGCTCCCCAAGTTCCACATCTATAAGCGTTATGCCCGTGGCCAAGAATGGTCGCCCAAGAATGATAGGCGCTTTTTCATCGGCCTCGCAATCTAAGATGAGGAAATCGGCGGGAAGAATCAGGTTACCCATCTTTACCAAGATGTCTTCGATTTTCCCTCCGGTTGTACAAACGAATGGTCAGCAAGTTTTAGCATGACGGAGGTAGGTTTGGCAGACCCAATACTTAGTTTATCGAAGATGGCCTTTGGCAAAAGGTTGATGCTGGCTCCCAAGTCGCACAGGGCTCTGGTTTCATGTTTGTTGCGTATCTCTGCATGGGATAACAAAACTGCCCGGGTCTATCTGCTTGGGTGGCAGCTTGTTGTGCAGCATTGTCATGCACTATTCAGTGACAACAACTGTCTCGAATTCTCCAATCCTCTTCTTCTTGGAAACCATGTCTCTGAGATGTTTGGCATAGTTTGGCATACTTTGAATGGCTTTTATTAAAGGTATGTTGATGTGCGTCTGTTTCAGAATATCTAGGAATTTTCTGAACTGGTGCTCTTGTTGTTGTTGCTTGAGCCTCTCGGGAAAAGGTAGTGGCAGGTGGATGTCCTCTATATGCTCCTTGCTTGGGGGCTTAGTCCGAGGAGGATCATCTGCTTCAGGACCGCTGTCATGTTCAGATGCTGGGGCGGGTGGTGTTGGTGCTGCTGCGGCAGGCTTCTTTTTCTGGTCTGGCTGGGTTTCTTGCTGTGTCTCCACCCTGGGTTCATCCAGCTGCTTCTCACTTCTTGTAGATATGGCCTTGCACTGCTCGTAAGTGGGTTTGGCTGCCGCCTCATGAGCTGTTGGATGTTGCTTCCATTGTCCGGCTGCTATATATCTCGGTAAATTGCTCAAATTGGGTCTCCAAGTTCTTTATAGCAGCCTCCTGGTTGTTCATCCTTCGTCATGTCTATAAAAGACTCGGTTTTATCAATAAATTTATTTGTACGAACAATAAAGTCACTAGTTCTAGACATGAAAGTGTGAAGGGTTGCTTCTACTGAGTTATTGTTTTGTGGTTGTTGAGTCTGCTGTCTGGACTGGTTTTGTTGGTAGCCTCCCTGTAGCTGTTGTGGGTTTGCAGCTGTCTTTGGGTTGCTCCAAGAGAAGTTGGGATGGTTCTTCCATCTAGGATTGTAGGTGTTCTAGACAGGCCTGCTATTCCTCTCATATCCTCCCATGTAGTTGTCCGATGTTGTGCAATTAGAGGAATTATGGTTGCCCCCACACTCGCCATAGAACGGTTCCACAGCCTTTACCTCATTGACCTTCCCAGCGGGTTTCACGATGCTCATGACCAGTTCCGTCAGCGTGTCAAGGCGGGCATTAACAGAGTCTGAAGCTTCTACCTCATTTACAGTGGCTGGTCGCCTTATGCCGCCTCAGCGGGCTGTCGGATACTTGTAGTCATTTTTAGCGGCTTGGTTTAGCAGCCGCAGTGATTCCCCTGGAAGTCTGTCGAGAATGATCCCATTGGCCGAGGCATTTATCATCATCCGAGTTGGATAGTTTACCCCGTTGTAGAATATTGATACATGCGTCCAAGCCGGAAGACCATGTAGCGAGCAATTATTCAGCATTTGTTGGTACCGCTCCCATGCCTCATACATCGGCTCATCATCCCCTTGTCTAAAGGTTGTGATCTCATTCTGCAATCTATCAGTGACATTGGACGGGCTAAATCGATCTAGGAAGTCTTTACATAGTTTCGTTTATGTGTTGAAGGATCTTGCCGGCTGATTATTCAACCATTGTTTAGCCCTATCCCTCAGTGAATAGGGAAATAACCTCAGCTTCAGCACATCCTGGTGGACCCCGTGTATTTTAAATGCTCTGCAGATGTCTAGGAATCCTCTCAAATGTTGTCGAGCATCTTCTGTGGCAGTCCCTCCAAAGTGCCTTAGTGTGTTTATCATGTTAAACATGACGGGCTTCAGCTCGGAGTGGTCCGCCTCTATATCAGGTTATGTTACTGTGGGGTCGAACCCTCAGAAGTCATGTTCGAGATAATCCCTAGTGGTTCGAATCTGAGGCGCACGGGGCGGAAGTGGGGGATCCTGCGGTGGTAGATCTTGTGGACCTCTGGGCGGCAAGTCTTGCTGCCCATCCCTGCCATCCTGCGGTCGAACCCTCATTTACCATGTTTAACTTCGCTTTTCCCTTGTCTTCTTTGTTTTTCTTTAGGACTTCCTTGAGCTCCTTCTTAATTTCTCTTGCTTGACGTTCGATATCATCGTAAAAGATGAGATCTCCTTTAGGGTTTGCCCTGGTCATACACTAGCAAAGGACACGGTAATATATATATATATATATATATATATATATATTCGATTGAAAATAGAGATAAAATAAAAATAAATAAAAGGTGCATAAATTAAAAACGAAATTCGTTGTTACCAATCTCCGGCAACGACGCCAAAAAATTGTAGGGCGTGTAGGTGTTCCCTTTTTGTGAGAGCGCAAGTGCACACTCCTGCCAAGTTATAGTATAAAAGATGTCGAATCCCACAAGGATTGGTCAGCTTGGTTCGATTTCTGGTTCCTGCACAAGGTAAAGTAAAAACACAAGTAAGGTGATTGTTGAGATGAAAAGTAAAATAAAATAAAGCACAAGTAATAAAGGAGGTGATTCAGGTTGATAAAGAGAGCAGGGTTATGCTGCCACTTAGTGTGAAACTGCATTGTATAGGCTAAGTTATTTTGTGCTACCACGATATGCTACCTCGGCAGGTAATGGCGGACAGCAGCTACGACCCTGTCATGCGGCCGCATCGGGTCTCTGCTCTTGCAACTTTCGCTGTCTCGGCAGGTGAGATGGGGAGAAGTCCTGGCTACAAGTCTGGCAGATACTCCAAGTTTGACAGAGCAATTCTAATATGATCCTTCCTATGTCTAGGCAAGGATTCTATCACTACGTTATGTAGGCAATACCTAGCAATCTTAGCGTAAACCTAACACAAGCAGTCGACATTTGGTTGCTCCTTTTAGCCGCTTAAACTTGAACTTATGTCTAAGCCGAATTAGTCAACACCTCGACATGATGAGACCGTACTTAATTCTTTCGTGAGTCTTAGACTTTCGTGCCCGACAAATGGATTTTTTTCAACTGAACTTTTGGAACTAATTGAAGAAGTGAAGATCATGAATTAAGTAAACTATGAATATTTTATTGAAACAACTCAAAAACCTAATACAACCGTCTCACAACTAATTTACAACATAACCTTTAACCCAGAGAAGTTTAGAACATAGCGGCGGCAAAGAACACTCTAGTTATGTCTATAGAAAACCTAAGATAATTTGAACTAGGAGTACAATGAGTATTTATAGACAAATAACTAGGTTAAGTCCTCCTTAAAGTAGAAGTCCTCAAAAGTAGCTTTCCACATTTAATGTGACTTTAAACTCTCACTTCTTTGAGTTGAATGTGGACTTTATCTCGTTTTCCTTAGCCCGCAAGTAATCTTGAGATCTCACGACGGCGGCTCTGTCCGCTGCTACAGACGTCAGAAAATCGAAAGGATAGCGGCGATAGACTCGGGATTTTTAGCTCTACAAATCACACTCCGGTTCTCCAACTCCATAGTTTACTGCCGTGGGCAACAAGGTCAGCGGCAACATTGCTCGGCAGCTACTCAGCAGAACCTATATATAGCTGGAACTGCATTAGTACAACCCCTTGGTTCGCTGCCTCATCATTACATCCTCAGCTCCTCTTTTCCTCTTTAAGCCTTTATTACCTAAAAACAAAAATACACTAAAACAGTATCTCTTCTTTGCCAAATAAAAGATAATCTATAAAAATGAGATAAAGCGAAAGAATATTGTAAAATGCAATGCATGAACCTAATTATGCCTAAAATGAGCTCAAAACGGTAATAATAAGAGGTGGAATGTGCATGAAATATAGGACTTGTGGACACTTTACAGAGCGCAAGTGCACACTCTTGTCAAGTTATAGTATATAAGATATCGTCTCCCACGAAGATTGGACAGCTTGGTTCGAATTATAGTTCATGCACAAGGAAAAGTAAATTGCACAAGTAAGAATGATTGTTTGGGAAGAAAAGTAAAATAAAACACAAGTAAAAAAGGAAGTGATCATGTTGATAGAGAGGGCAGGGTTATGCTGCTGCTTAGTGTGAAACTGCGTTGAAAAGTCCAAGTTGTTTTGCGCTGCCACGATATGCTGTCTCGGCGGGTAATGGCGGATTGAGGTTGTGGCCCTTTCACTGCCGAAATGGATCTCTGCTCTTGCAACTTTCGCTGTCTCGGCGGGTGGAATGGAGAGAAGTCCCGGCGGCAAGTCTGGCAGATACTCCAAGTTCGGTAGAGCAATTCTGAAGTGATCCTTCCTATGTCTAGGCAAGGATTCTGTCACCACGTGATGTACGCAATACCTAGAAATCTCAGCGTAAACCTAACACAGGTAATCAACGTTTGGTTGCTCCTTTTAGCCGCTGAAATTCGAACTTATGTCTAAGCCGAATTATTCAACACCTCGACATGATGAGATCGTACTTAATTCTTTCGTGAGTTTGACACTCTCATGCCCTTCAAATGAAATTCTTCAACTGGACTTTTGGAACTAATTGAAGAAGTGAAGAACATGAATTGAGTAAAGTTGGAATATTTTATTGAAAACAAACTTGAAACCTAAACAACCATTCTCACAACTAATTTACAACATAACCCCAAACCCAAGGGAAGTTTAGAACATGATGGCGACATAAAACCCTAGCTATGCCCTAAGAAAACCTAAGATGCCTTGAATTAGAATTACAATGAGTATTTATAGACAATAGCTAGGCCTAGTCCTTCTTGAAGTAGAAGTCTTCAAAAGTAGCTTTTCACATTTAATGTGACTTTGAACTCTGACTTCTTTGAGTTGAATGTGGACTTTATCATGTTGCCTTGTCCCGCAAGCAATCTTGAGATTTTGCTTCGGCGGCTCTGCCCGCTGCTACAAATGTCGGAAAATCGAGTGGATGGCATCGATAGAATTAGGGTTTTTAGCTCTACAAATCGCAGTCTGGTTCTCCAACTCCATAGTTTGCTGCTGTGGGCAGCAAGGTCAGCGGCAACAGCACTCGGCAGCTACTATCTTCGGCTAGAACTGCATCAGTACAGCTCCATGGTTCGCTGCCTCAGCATCGCATCCTCAAATCCTCTTTTCCTCTGTTAGTCGTTAGAACCTAAAACCAAAAATACACTAAAACAGTATCTTTCTTCACCAATTAAAAGATAATCTTTAAAAGCAAGGCAAAGTATAGAAATACTATAAAATGCAATGCATAATCCTAATTATGCATAAGAAGTGCTTAAAAACATCAATAATATGAGATGGAATGTGCATGAAATATAGAACTTGTGGACACTTTATATTGGGTCATGGGACAACCCTTCCTTGATGCGCTCTAGAAAGTTCCCTACAGGCAGGCTAACACTCTCTATGTTGTACCTTTGACTTAAGACATCGACAACGTAATTCACCTTCCCTAGCTTGTACTCCAAGGAAAATCAAACTCTACAAGGAATTCTTGCCAACAGACCTGCTTGGGAGAAAGCTTCTTTTGAGTTAGAAAGTAAATATTGGCAACATTGTCGGTAAATACCACAAAGGAAAAATCAAACTCTACAAGGAATTCTTGTCATTTCCTTCTCATGGACCGTGACTTCTTCTCGGTCTCATTGAGCTTCCGGCTTTCAAAGGCAACCAGATGTCCTTCATACATAAGGACCCCACCAATGGAACCATTGGATGCATCAGTGTAGACTTCAAATGGCTTGGTGTAATTTGGTAACACCAACACCGGTTCGCTCACCATGGCTTTCTTCAACTCTTGAAAGGCATTCTGATAACCAATACCCCAATCTCATGCTTTGTCTTTCTTCAATAATTCGGTCAAGGGTGCGGCTATATTTGAGTAGCCCTTCGTAAACCTTCGGTAATAATTGGCAAGTCCAAGGAATGACCACAACTCGGTCACCTTGGTCGGTGGCTTCCACTCATCAATTACTCGAACTTTGGCTCCATCCATTCAGATTTTACCACCACCAACAATATGGCCTAGGAAAGGAACCTCCTTCTAGGCAAACAAGCACTTCTCTTCTTTGACATAGAGCTTGTTGTGTCGCAAGACGTCGAACACATGTCTCAAATGCTCAACAAGAGTCTTGCTATAGATTACAATGTCATCAAGGTAAACTACAATGAATTGATCAAGAAAGAGTTGTAGTACCTTGTTCATAAGAGTGCAGAAAGTGACAGGAGCATTCGTGAGGCCGAAAGGCATCACTAGGAACTCATACGAACCGTAGCGCATCACACAAGTTGTCTTTGGCTCATCCCCTGCAGCTATTTTGACTTCGTAATACTTGGACCTCAAATCCAACTTGGTGAACCACATTACACCATCAAGCTGATCGAACAAGTCTGCAATGAGCAGAATCGAATACTTGTTCTTCACAGTGAGCTTATTCAAAGCACGATAATCAATACACATTCGAAGCAATCCATCATGCTTCTTATGAAACAATACTGGAGCACCGTAAAGTGCCTTGGACTGTCAGATATACCCTGCTTCTAGGAGTTCCTTCAACTTTCTGCGCAACTCCTCTAACTTGGGCGGAGCCATCCGGTAAAAGGCCTTGGCTGGTGGCTCCGCGTTTGGTACGAGTTCAATTCTGTGATCTACCCCCCTCTTTGGTGGCGAATTCTTTGGCAACTCGGCATGCATCACATCTCAGAATTCTGCCAATAATTGTCACACATCATCATGTAGAACTAATGTTTTGATATAAAAATTGAGAAATGTTTTGGACAAATTTGAAAAGAATTTAAAACATATCTTTCAGTCCAAACAACTTGAAAATAAGTTTGAGGTATTTTAAGAGGTTTTTGGCAAAGCTTTTCATGCTTTTTAATAGCCAAACTTGACTTTTCAGCAAGCATGTATCGATACGGTATACCCCGTATCGATACGTTTTTGCCCAAGTTTTGATTCTGCCAAAACCCGTATTGAAACGGGTGAGACCGTATCGATACGAATAGGGATTGTTTCGATACGCCCCTTAAGCATACCGATCACTGTTTTAACAACCCCAATGGCTATTTCCCAACGACCTTTTAAATGACATACCGTACTGATACGCCCTCAAGCGTATCGATACGCTTAGGCTGGCAAGAGCCCAACGGCTAGTTTTTGAAGAAGAGCATACCGATACGGGCCCTCGTGTATCGATACGGAAGGCTCCAGAACAACATTTAATATGAGAAATAAAGTCTCCAACGGCTCCAATTTAACCCCAATGGCTAGTAACGGCTACAAACTCAAATAGGAGTATAAAAGGGACCTCCAAGCATCTAGTAATGGTTAATGCTTCAATTGTTATACAACATATGATCAAAATGTGTCTTAGTGCTTAATTGTCTATTCCTTGTATAGACAAACACTAGTGAGACAAAATTGTTAGATATGCTCAAGTGTTTTAGGATTGGGTGAGAGCTTTATTGTGTAAACAAATACCTATTAGAGGGATTTGAGTTTGCTTATTTTTATCTCTTTGTAAAGAGGGCTTGATCAAGGCTTTGGGTAGAAAGCTTGATCGGTTTGTAAGGGTCTCCTTCTAAGCCTAGAAAAGGAGATGAATCAATAGTGGATTGATTGGAAATCCTTAGTGGGAAGCTAAGGTAGTGGATGTAGACCTTGGTTAGAAGGTTGAACCACTATAAATCATATTGTCTTTATTCATTTTAGCTCCCACACCTCTGTCACCCAAAATCCCACTTCTCCAACACTTGGCGAGCAAGAACGGTTGAAGGAATCGAGCACTGAAAAACCCAACGCATCAGGGACCTTCTCGATCATGGTAGGCTCATCTTCCACCAATGCTGCTAGAAAGGTGGGCTCCTTTTTGCGCACCCCCTTAGTGAACTGTATCACTGGAAGTATCTTGGCCCCAACTTCGGTCTCTTGGCTCACTAGAACAATGCACTGGTGCTTCGGGTCAAGGATGCATAAATAGTCGACACAAGGGACGGTAAATGCATTAATCCACTCAAGGAAGATAATCCCAATAATAAATTCAAAATCATCAAGTGGGATTACCTTGATGGCTTCCTTACCGGTCTAACCTCCAATGTCGAGCTTGACTCCTTTTTCTTTCTCTGCAATCGAAGCTTCTTTGGAATTAACAGTTTAATAAATCCACTCACCTTCTCAACACAAAGGCCGAGTCTCTTTGCTGCTTGTTCGAACATGAACAACTGTGAGGCTACGGTGTCAACTAGTGTGCTTGTAACCCCCTAAACCTGACCTAGAAGAAAAGACCGAATTTAGGAAGTTACGATTGAAAACTTTTCCCTCAAGTAATAGATTTTAGGTTTAAATAATTTATAAAACATAATAATTATTAAATAATAATAATTACCGTAAAATACCAAAAAAAAATTCGCAAAACCTAAATGTTATAACAAAATATTCCAATCATTTATTTAAAATATCTAAAATAAAGTCTGTAATTAGATGCTAAAACATTATCCAAAAAATATATAAAGTTTCACGGTCTAAATTACATAAATGTCCAAAAACATAAATTTAAAATAATATGTAGTCTAAAATAGAGTTCATGCTGGTGATAAATTATCTGAGTAAAATACGAGATGCTCCAAGTACCGAGTCACCTAAAAGTTGGAGTATATCTGAAAGAGAAACTAAGGGGAGTAAGCTAAAGAGCTTAGTGTGTCTATAAAGTGCAAGAAAAATGGCATTCTCAAAAACATATATTTTTCGATAAAATCTTTAAATTCACAAATGAAGATGCACAATTCAAAAGCTTTAACTTATAAAAATAATTCAATGAATCCCAACTACAACATCGTTCGAAGAGTAAGGTTCCTCATAACCACTATCTACATCCACCAATCGATGTGTGGTAAAAACCACTACTTCCAGCGTACAATCCCAACCCATGCAGACAATGATGTAAAATCACATTCATAAAAGTCTCAAAACATAGTCTGATATTTCATAGCTCGATAAATCCGATATTACACAATTCGATAAATCCAATGTTTAATTAAATCAGAATTCCAGTAAAAATACATGAAAAATTCATCATGCCACATCACATGAAAAAATATGTATACGATATAAAATAATATCACATGGTAAAAATCTTTATTATTTAGCACAATAAGAAAATACACAGAAAAATAATTTATATATGTAGCACAATAAGAAACACACCTCAAGCAGCAATAGCTCTAACGATAAGAAGAACGCCTCTCACATTCAGGTCTAGCACTAGCCTTAGCTGAATCAGAACCTACGATATAAACGATATATTAATTAATATCTATCAATATGCCACCAACTAAAAACATTAATACTAATCTAAAAAAATACTCACGTGTAGTCCTCGTGGTACATGTACGGTTAGATCGAATAGACGAAAGAGGTGGTAATTCGTCTTCCTCAAAGTCGATGTCGTCTAAAACACACACAAACACATACATATATAAGCGAGAAATATATCTGTGTCATAATAATTTCATGATGATATTTTCTATGTGTAATGTAAATATATTTTTAACAAAAATAATGTAATAATAATGAGTATAGTATTAATTATAAGAATCACGAGGATAAAACATATATAATATAATTGAATAGAATTACTATTACAAGGAACCGTCAACATATTAGGGTAGAAAACCATGGAACAAATACCGTTAGAATGAGGCTATGGCTTGGAGACACGATAGAATTTTTACCACGAAGCAGGATGCGACTTGATCAGATTCGATGAAAGTTGGTTAGTGTGTTCTCGATGACGATATGGAGAGCTATGTGGGAGAAGTAACGGCCGAAGGGAAAAATAGTAAAATGAGGAGGATTAACGTGTTTAAATACCCAGTCCTTGGGGTAAATTATGAAATAAGTTCTTGTTTTTTTCTAGGGTTCATGAAGTAGGTACCTAATATTAATTCTTTGTAAAAAGGTCACTAAATTCATTTAAATTTCAATTAATTCCCAAATTTCTCAATTAGATTTTCATAATAAAATTCTCAATTCCTAGGGTTTTAAATTCAAGGATTTCAAAATTTGGTTTCTAAATTAGGAATTTTACGAATCTAGAGTTTACAATTTGGGCGTAATTTTCGGGGTGTTACAGTGCTCATCTTCTGGCTAGCTACGATGATGTCTACAAATATAAGCTTGAGAGTCTCCCTCTTGTCAGCATCTTTCTCTTGGATGACAACAACTTTCTCATTCTGCGGAAAGTTCCTTGTCAAGTGTTTTCCTCCGCAAATGTATCACTTGAAAGTTTCATTGTTCCTTTCACATAGCATGTGAATCTCCTCATGGGATGGCCTCTCATTACCACTTGAAGGCTTTCCGGACTTGTCCTTTGCCGACTTGTCCTTGTCTCCTCCCCAATTGCCTTTGAACTTTGGCTTTGGTTTGGATGGCTTGGACTTTTTGTTCTCAAATTCAGCTATGTTTTCGACTGCGGACAAGGGTTCTTTAACCCTCATCCGCTTCAACTCCATCTTGTCCCACTTCTGAAGTTCATTCATAAAGTCGAAGTAGCCTTCATCTTCACTCAAACTCGGGAGTTAGAGCTTAAGTTCACTAACTTCTTCACATACTCTAAGATTGTCCCGCCGTGTTTAAGTTAATGCATTTGCGACCGTGCCTCTTGTTGAGCATTCTTTGGATAGAAGTGCTCCTTAAATGAGAACTGAAAACCTTTTCATGTCTTGAATGGAACATCATTTTCCTTCTCCTTGGAGCATCTATGTCGCCACCATAAAAGAGGGACATCAGTAAGATAAACAAAAGTAGTGTTTACCTTAATTGTATCATCATCGATACTCGTGACACGAAAGTATTTTTCAAGTCCCTAGATGAAATTGTCTACATCTTGGGCTTTCCTCGACCGATTGAACTTGTTAGGCCATGGAACTTCGATCTTCGACTTGGGTGCCCCTACTTCGACAAGCATTCCACTTTTCATTTTTGCTTGGTAAATGCGAAGCTCACTCTTGAGCTCCTTCATTTCCTCCTTCATAGAGGCTATCTCGGCTTCAAGGGAGTTGTCTCGGTTGTCCAGCTTCTCATACAACTCACCAGGAAGGTTCTCAACCTCTTCTTTGATTTTCCCCTCAAGGGATTCCATCACGTCGGTGTGTGACTCTTCATCTTGGGCCTCCTTGACTTCCTTTATGAAATCCTCAAGTCTAGCGACCCTCTTGTCCAAGGTTGTGACAATGTCCCTTAAACTCTTTCTCTTCTTCCCAGCAGCGGCACGAGTCTCTCGGTTAGTTGTTGGGACCTTGTTGTTGCTTTGTTGTGCCATTTCTTCCGATTAACCTAGCTCTGATACCACTTGTCATGTCCGTAGAACTTCGCTACATGGAATGTGCGGCCTTAGACGACTTTTAGATGCTGATGCGACTAAGTAAGCCTGAAACCGATCAAGCAAAACTACTTAGATCCTTGCAGAAATGAAAAGAACAATGGAAAGAGATGACACACATTGAGAAACGAGAGTGTTGAGTGAATGTCAATGTATTCCTCAAAAATGAAGTGAGTAAATGAGGTGGGGGCAAACCTCTATTAATAGTTGATGCCCCCTAAATCCAACGGTTGAATTTAAAATACATCAACGATCCAGATCACTCTAAATCTCTAAGGATCCCTCAGGTTAAAGAAGACCATGAATTATTAATCTAAATAAAGAAAATTAATATTTACATGGCTGATTTTTTCCAAAGACTTAATCAGCTCGGATTGTACAAGCCTAGGATGATGCAAAGGGCCTTCTGGGCAGCCTGGTTCACGTTGATTGCACCCTGGTGCTCGCTGGTCTACAGTCCATAACATATATAAAAAGCTAAACTTCATACAATTTTCTATTGATGTTTGAATAAAAAAGGATTCAAAATCTTAAAAGAGGTTTATGTTTAGGTGAGAAGATGAGAAAGAAAGTTAGAGAAAATTTTATTGTCAATTATTTAAATTAGTTATTTTTGCATTCAAATAAACACATAGGTGCATAAATTAAAAACATGACGCTACTCTCTGAAAACCCTAGCCTAAACCCCTTTGAGAACCCTAGCGGCCGCCCACCGGAAAGTTCGGATCCCGTGGTAGTGGCACCGGCGTTGGAACGTCCCGCGTCTCCATTCCATGAAGACCTGCACAGGCAAGCCAAGAAAGGTCGTAACGACGGGCATCCCCCACTGGAAAACCTAGCGACTAATCAGAGGTTGGACGATGTTATAGTGGATGATCCCATGCAGGAGTCGATTCCAACAGATGATATGGGGCAGCGGGGTAAGGACCCTAATAAGCCTGTAACAGGGATGAAACCTTCATTCCGCGACGTTATGCTGGGGGAAAACTCCCAACAGACCCAAAGAGGATCGCTAAGTGAATTGGATGTGATTGTGCGTGATTCGGACGTCAGGGTTATGTTGGATGGACCGTTGTCGGAGATTCGTTTCTCGGATAGAGTGCACGCGGCAATTGATGAAAAACTGGCATTCTCACTAGTGGTGCGTTTGTTAGGGAAATCTATTGGTTATCGAGCACTCCTTAATCGCATAGAAGCTCTATGGAACCCTAAAGGTGAGATTTGTTTAGTTGACTTGGATAATGACTACTATTTGGTTCGGTTCGCTAGTGAAGAGGACTATAACGCAGTCTTAAATGGTGGTCCGTGGGTTATCTATGGAAGCTATCTAACGGTCCAACCATGGAGCCGCTCTTTCTCGACGTCGAAGGGGTATCCCTCTCGGATCATGGTGTGGGTGAGGCTACCAGGGTTACCCTATCGATATTACACAAAAAGCCTATTGCGTTCAATCGCTTCATTATTGGGACAGGTAGTGCAGATCGACTACAATACTACGGAAGGGAAAAGGGGCCGTTTTGCCAGACTAGCTGTGGTGGTTGACCTTAAGAAACCACTAATTCCGGGGTTGATTATAGATGGTCGTCGCCAAACTGTGGAGTACGAGGGGCTCCCGGCTATTTGTTTCGGCTGTGGGAAGTATGGGCATTCAAAGGAAGTGTGTGGGCAGGAGATACAATCTGATAGAGTTGAGGCCGTACAAAATGTAGCCCTTGAGAGTCCGGAGGAGCTTTATGGGCCTTGGATGCAAGTCACCAATCGTCAGCGTAAAGGAGCGAATGCGATGATGGCCAGTCGCAAGGGTGGGGACGTCTCGAACAAGAGTAAGGTGGGTGTTGAGTCTCGATTCGAAGTACTAGCTGAGGATCCGACTGTGCAATTGGATAGGGATGGAGGGAGGTGCGAGACGCCGAATCCTGTGCCTGCAATGCTGGGGGATAATAATGTTCCAGTGCCACCCATGGTGGTAGAAATTTCCTTAGATGCGGTGCCTTCCTCACCAAGAAATAATGGGCACCGTAATGGTGCAGGGATAGTAGTGACTGGGGCCGATGAGCACCATAATGGTGCAGGGGGAGTAGCGACTGGGTGCTACAGGTACCTACGACACTAAATAAGGAGAAGTACGTAGCGGTTCAAGTAGGACGTCAAGAGACTAGGCCTGTGTTGAAGGACCAGAATGGTCGTGGCTCCCTAACCTTAAGTCGAACTAGTCAGTCGAAGGGTTTGGCAAAGGGTTTGGCGGCAAGTAAGGGACTAGCTCGTAAAGGGCTAAAAACAAAGAAAAAAGATGATCACATCTCCAGCTCCGATTGGATCCAGGACATATCGTCGGAACTAAATCGCGCGGCTGCAGGTGTAGGTACACAGGTTCGTATCAGTAAAGGGCAAGGTGCATCCTCCAGCGATGTACAGTGGAGAGAAAATCTCACATTCGCTAAGGTGAATGAGTCTGCAATGCAGAATTGAGAATTTGGTACCCTTCTTAATGTTTATTTTAATGGTTAAGATAATGTTTTGGAATGTACAAGGAGCTTTGGACTCCGAGTTTAATCGTTATTTCCAGCTGTTTGTTAGGACTCAAAAGCCTGAGGTTGTTGCAATAATGGAACCCCGTATCAGTGGTTCTAAGGCGGATGATTTCATTCGTCGATCGGGGTTTGACTCATCTTTTAGAGTGGAGGCGATGGGTTTTTCTGAAGGTATCTGGGTTCTCTGGAAGGACACTTTACAGATTGATATTGTTGCAGTCTCAGATCAGTTTATACATGCTATTTGTGTTGATAACTTGAATAATGGTCGGTTCTACATCACCTTTGTGTATGCAAGTCCTACTAGGTGTATCAGACAAGGGGTTTGGGCGCAGCTTCGGGCGTTGGAACCTACTGATTTGAGCCCATGGATACTTGGTGGTGACTTTAATGTAATTAGTAATGCTTCGGAGAGAAGTGGTGGGTCCCAAGCTCGTTCCGGCGTTTGTGCAAGATTCACGGACTTTATTTTTGATGCTGGTTTTCTTGACATGGGTTTCCATAGGCCAATGTATACATGGCGTAGGGGGAATTTGGCTCAGAGATTGGACCGTTGCTTATGTAGCTCAAACTGGTACTCATATTTTCCGATATCGGAAGTTTACCACCTGCAGCGTCTTGGTTCAGATCATCGCCCTGTCCTTTTGAATACTGATGTGGTGCACAGTGCGTCATGTCATACACAACCTTTCCGTTACATTCATGCATGGAGTGAGCACCCCGACTTCGCAAACCTTGTGCAACGTTCGTGGGATGATGCACGCACAGTGGTGGAAAACATCTCGAATTTCCGTGAAGACAGTCGGGCTTGGAATTGGAATGTTTTTGGACACATAGGCAAACGCAAATGTTTATTGTTAGCTCGTATCAGGGGTATGGAGAGAGCTTTGGAGACTTCGCGATCGGATTTCCTGGTTTCTCTTGAGGAAGACCTTAAGCTAGAGTTGGCGCGGGTTCTTGACTAAGAAGAAAGCCTTTGGCACCAAAAATCAAGAGCCACGTGGATTGAAAAAGGGGATCGCAATACGCGATATTTTCATGCAGCTACACTAGCTAAGCGGCATCGTAATACTGTTCGTATGCTTAAGGGCAGTGACGGGCAGTGGTGTAGCGACGCAGAGAAGCTTAAGGCCCATGCGGTTGCATTCTTTGAAAAATTATACACAAGTGAGCCCCGGATGAGGTCTATGGGGCCGATGGGGAAGTTCCATGCATTTAGAAGGGAGGAGATTCAATCGATGATGGCAGAGGTGACGATGGAAGAAGTGCGTGAGGTGGTCTTCAGCATGCAACCACTCAAAGCGTCGAGGTGTGATGGCATACCGGTGGCATTTTTCCAACAGAATTGGAAGATTGTTGGAGAGTCGGTGTGCCGCTTGGTTAGGAATTTCTTTGACACAGGTACTTTGGATCCTTCAATTAATCACACCCTGCTTGTTTTAATTCCAAAGGTTGAGCGACCTACTCTTATAAGCCAATTTCGGCCAATAAGCTTGTGCACAGTGGTGTATAAGATAATCACGAGATTGCTTGTTTGTCGCATTAAGCCTTTCCTCCCGAAATGGATTGCCCCTACACAAGCGAGCTTTGTACCCGGGAGAAGCATAATAGATAATATAGTCGTGGCGCAAGAGGTAATGCACTCAATGAGCATGAAAACTGGAAAGAAAGCTTGGATGACCATTAAAGTCGATCTTGAGAAGGCATATGACCGGTTAGAATGGGATTTCATCGAGGAGACATTAGTGGATGCTGGTTTGCCGGGGAAAATTGTTTCTCTCATTATGATATGTATCCGATCGACCTCGATGCAAATAATATGGAATGGTGAGCTTACAGGGTTTTTTCAACCGTCCCAGAGGATTAGGCAAGGCGATCCGTTGTCGCCATACATATTTTTTTTATGCATGGAAAAGCTGTCTCAAAGCATTTCTGAAGCGGTAGATAATGGCGGTTGGAAACAAGTAAGGCTTTCTCGAATTGGCCCAGGACTATCCCACCTATTTTTCGCGAATGACTTAGTTTTATTTGCTGAGGCGTCCATCCAGCAAATGGGGATTATCAGGGATATTTTGTCAAAGTTTTGTAGTTGGTCAGGGCACCGGGTAAGTATAGCTAAGACGCAGATATGTTTCTCCAAGAATATTGATGTCGAGTTACGTGAGACTATTGCACAGGAATTTGGTTTTGCTGTTGTTACGGATCTTGGGAAATATCTCGGGGTTCCCCTCCTTCACTCTAGAATTACAAAGGCAACTTATGCCTATCTCCTTGACATGGTTCAAAAGAGACTGTCGGGTTGGACAGCGAAAGCTCTGTCCCTTGCAGGTCGCATCACCCTCGCGAAGTCAGTGCTGCAGGCGATACCAGTGTACACCATGGAATCAACTTGGCTGCCGAAGGGGCTTTGTAATGAACTTGAGCGTCTGATCCGTAGATTTGTATGGGGTGCAAGCAATAACGCTAATGTCGTTCCATTGTTTAGATGGGAGGTGGTACAACAGCCGGTGGATCGCGGTGGACTGGGGTTTAGGGATGTTCGAAAACAGAATACTGCGTTTTTAATAAAGCTTGGCTTCCAGCTAGTAAGAGATGAGAACAAGCTGTGGGTCAAGGTCCTGAAGGCTAAATACCGTTGGTATGGTGTGATACCCTTGCAACTTCGACGAACGCGTTGCTCCCGTATATGGAAGGGTCTATCGAGCATATGGGATGAGGTGCGTAGAGGAATCTGCTGGAACGTCCGTAATGGCCTCCTTACGGACGTTTGGCTTGATACATGGCTGGACGGAGACGACCCCCTTGCTGCTTTCTGCTTGAACCCGCAGGATATGGTTTCGACTCCGGTGGCCGGCATGGTAACTGCTACTGGGGAGTGGGATTGGCAGCCCCTTGTCAAGGTTTTGCCTGAGGAGGTGCTGTTGAAGATTGCAGCGGTACCGCCACCTAGTGCCAGGCTCGGGGATGATAATCCTGGCTGGCGTTGGGAGGCGTCACGGTGCTTCAGTACAAAGACGGCGTACCAAGCGTTGTTGCCTGAACAGGGGGTGCGGGTACGGGTGCATGGAAGACTGTTTGGTCACTGCATGTCCCTAAGCGTGTGCAGACTTTTTTATGGCTTACTGTACATGAACGTTTGCTTACAAATGTTGAGCGGGTTCGTCGACACATCGCTGCGTCCCCCTCTGCAGCCTTTGTGGAACTGTTGAGGAGGATATCGATCACGTACTGCGCAAGTGCAAGAAAGCAATGGAGACTTGGTCGAGTCTCGTACAAGTACAGGACAGAAGCGTGTTCATGGCGGCTCCTTTTCGGGACTGGCTGCTTGGGAACCTGAACTCGAATGCTGTGGGGTTGCAATATAATGGGTCGTGGGGGGTTCTTTTTGCTACGACTTGTTGGCTTCTTTGGAAGGATCGTTGCAACCGACTCTTTGATGTGAACTATGTGGAAAAACAACACCTTGTTGTGCAATGTAAGTTGTTAGCTGCTGAATTTAATCACGCTTATTGCAGACAACAGGGGCGGCTGAGGGATGAGAGACCGGTGGGGAGATGGTGTTGTCCGCCACTTGACTGGATCAAAGCTAATACTGACGGGGCCGTTACTCCAACTAGTTGCTGGGCAGCAATTGGTGGCGTGCTGCGAAATAGTGATGGGACCTGGATCCTTGGTTTTTATCGCCGGTTAGGACGTTGCTCCGTCCTGTTGTCGGAACTTTGGGGCATCCACGATGTGTTGATTCATGCCTGGAGACTAGGTTTCAAACGGGTGGAGGTTGAGTCGGATAGTTTGGAGACTATCCGGATAGTGTCGAGGGCCTCTGACGCCTTGCAGGGCCATGGGTTGGTTGCGGAAATTTTACTGATGCTTGAATGGGATTGGGCGATATGTTTTCGCCATATTCGACGTGAAGGGAACATGGTTGCCGACGCGCTTGCATCTATGGGACAAGGCACCACTGCTCAGGAGCAGCATTTTGTGGAGCCACCAGACTCTATTAGACCTCTTTTGGAGGTAGACTTGCATACCTAGGTGTTTACCCTTATTTTGTATTACCGAAAAAAAATAAACACATAGGTGCCACATCATTATATACATGTCAATATTTTTCTTATGCGTCGTATTTTTAATAATTGAAAATGTATATATTTTTTTTGAAATTCCTATTCTACTTCTACCTAGAGGGGAGGGAAAAATCTAGGTGAAGGCAATACTCCTGAGGGGTCTTGAACCCGGGACCTAAGGGGAAGGGAGTGGAGCAGGTGAGCGTGCTCAATTGAAAACGTATATTTAACTTGGTTAGTCTCTGAGGTCAAATATGTGGACGAAATTATACATTAAAGATCACATTTGACAAAAAAAAAAAGATTAATATGAGAATTGACGCATAATGTAAGAGTCATTTTATCTATTAATCCTAAATAATAGATTAAATTGACTAAACCTGAGAAACATAGTAGTTTTCCCCAAACCGTTAACCGAAGAAAACAAAAACCAAAGAGTGTTGTCGGAGCCCATGCCCCATACTGTGGGCGAGCATTATCGCCACATGTCATTAAAACATTGGCCATCTCAGATTTTCCCCAGCAAAATCCCACGAATCAAACACCCCCACTCACTGTCTAAACTCTAAACCTTCCGTGTTCCACTTACTTCAAACGATAATATCCCAAAACAGGCAACCTGCGGCCACCACTTCTCGACGACCACAGAGGAAGAGGGAATCCCCGAATAAACCATGGAAATCCCGATACTATCATTATCATCCAAGACGACGCCCTACTTGGGTTCCTGTTGCGTTTCTTCTTCTAATTCGAATGTTAGGTTACTCTGTGAGTTTGGGTCGAGGAAGAGGAGAATGTCGATACGCTGCGCAAAGGCGTCCGTGGAAAGCAGTGGCGAAGCTGCGATTAAAGAAAGGGAGAGCTTTACCGGAAGTGCCATGGGAGTTACTACACTGGATCAAAGCTTTACTGAAGATTTTCCTGTTTGGGATAAAATTGGTGCTGTTGTTAGACTCAGCTATGGAATCGGTAATTTTTCAACTTCTATTTTTTTGGGGTTTTGCTAAAATTGTTCCAATATGATGGATTTTGAGGAGAAAGTAATACAAATATTGATTAAAGCCTGAACCTTTTTATATTTATATTCCTTGGGTATTTCCAAAAGTAACATTTCTTTAAAAGGTTTTGTCTTCAAAACCGCAAGAAACAGGAAAGAGGGGAATGTTCTTTTAACGCTAATGGCCCAAGGTAGTGAAGTAAAAGTGGACCTTTCTTGGTTTTCCCCCTTTAAAGCCAAACATAAAATGATTTTGAGTTTCAATTCCAATTTTGTGAGAAGAAAGGCAGATATCAAAGATGGCCACTGTTTTGTTTTATTTTCAAATTTCTATCTATTTAAAGCATTATCATTTATGAACTGTTCAATTTTGTGAATTATGCTCTTGTTTAGGTAAAAGCAGAAATCTTAGCAGCAATAAACAGTTCCGACTTCTGATTTTTGTTTTGCTTTGTATGTGTGATTAGGGATATATGGAGCAATGGCTTTAGCTGGGAGGTTTATATGTTCAGTTACTGGAATCGACTCCACAGGAGGTTTTCACCCTTCTTTCGATGCCATTCTTGAAGGACTTGGTTATGCAGCTCCTCCAATCATGGCCCTTCTTTTCATATTAGATGTATGTTCACTATTTGCTTGTCACTTTATAATTCGTTTTTTACCTAATTGGTTATTGAGTCACTCCAAAGGTTAACCATGTTCTTTCTTTATGTCATTGAAATCTTGGTAAAGATTATATATTTGGGTCTATGCTTAGTAGTTCAGGTCGGACTTCTTGGTGTTATAAAATCAAATTTTTACATGGATTTTCAGCTTTTGTTCATGTTCAGGAGTTTGTGTTTATATTTTGATGAACTTGCGTGGTTACAGGATGAAGTAGTGAAACTTTCTCCTCATGCTCGTGCAATAAGAGATGTGGAGGATGAGGAACTAAGGAGCTTCTTTTATGGAATGTCACCTTGGCAGGTAAATCATCTTAAATGTACTTACTGCTTAGATATCCCCTGTCACAGGCTTCACCTTTTACGAAGCAATGGCAATAAACCGGTTTCACTTTGCACAAATTTCGCAGTTTATACTAATAGTCGCCGCAAGCTCAGTTGGGGAGGAGCTCTTCTACAGAGCTGCTGTTCAGGTCTGTCACCTTGAAAACTTTTCCTAGCTATATGGAAATTCTTAAAAGTTTTTCTATCCGGGGGATCTGGTATGCTAGAAGTTGTATGTTCTGCTATAATATTCTCAGGAAGCTTGCTATGCGTACTGGTTTGCTTTTTATGTTTAACTGATAAAAAATCGCTTCTGTTTGACAAATATTTAGGGAGCATTGGCTGATATATTCTTGAGAGGCACTGAATTGGTTTCGGATGCTCGAGGAATGGCTTCTTTGGTATATATTCTGTTCTACATATTGTATATTCTTAATGCGGTAATTATTCTTTTTTCTCACAACTAAGTTCTGTGATTTTGCTTGTTTATTCATGATTACAGACGGGTGTGCTACCTCCCTTTGTTCCATTTGCTCAGGCATTTGCAGCAGTAATAACAGCTGCTCTTACAGGTTCTCTATATTATGTGGCTGCCTCTCCGAAAGGTAGATTCTGTCACTGTCCTTTTGATAAGCTTATTGTCATCCTCAAAATTTCAGTTTTTTACTTGTTCCTTTCCTTTTTCCCATCTTCAGATCCTACTTATGTAGTTGCACCAGTTCAACGATCCGGTTCTGCTCGTGAAGATCTGAAAAAGCTATTTGCAGGTAAGATTTGAAAAGGATTATTTTCTTGATGGCCTTGAGTTGCATCACCATGGAACTAGTAGTTTCCCTTGCTCCGCACTAATGTGAGATCTAACTAATATAGTTGCATCACCACATAACTTTCTTTTTGGCGAACATGGTGCAGCCTGGTACGAGAGGAGACAAATGAAAAAGATCTACTCTCCCCTTTTGGAAGGAATATTGGCCCTTTACCTTGGATTTGAATGGATAGAGGTAACATTGTTGTTGCATTATTCAAGTAGTTGGAAGAATCAAGTAAACCTTTTTTATAAGAACTGCTAAACTAATTTGGCATCTTCACATGCTGCTGCTACCTTTGACAGACAAACAACATTCTTGCACCTATTATCACACACGGTATATACTCCGCCACTATACTGGGACATGGTCTTTGGAAGATACATGACCACCGGAGAAGGTTACGCCAGAGGATTCAACAGCTTAAATCAGAAGGGAAGAAGTCAAACAAACTATGAAGTAGGAATTTTGTATATGACAGTCTACAAAAAAGTAGAAACACTATGGATTATATGTGTTTTTTTAATGTACAATCACGTTGTATACTAACAGTGTGCTGAAGAAAATTAGAGCACCCCCAATGTATGAAACAAATTAAATGTATTTACACAATAATACCAGTTCACAAAAGAAAGAGGAAGTTTTCTCCAAGCTGCTTTGCTTGTCTTGTATTGCAAGTAATGTTAAAGAATATATCAAGCATCAAGCCTCATTTGAAGTCAAGTGAAGAATTAAATGCATTGTTTGTATTTGTGGGGGGTGCCAAGACAAGTTGAGCAAGTTAAAGGAACCATTGTTTTAAATTGACAATGCTCTTTGGCCATATGTGAAACAAGGAAGGAATTAAGGTTTTTTTGGGGTGCTTTTGTTTTGATAGTAACTTGTGCCGCTATTAGGTAAACACATCTCCCCTGTAGCAAACTTTGGTGCAGTAGGGGAAAGGGAGAAATCATTTTTATTTTGTAATTGGAAATATATCGTTAGGGGTTATTTACATTCCAGATCACTGAACTTAGCTTTAATTTTTATTTAGATCACAAAATTTTAATTTAATCAAACTATTTCATTTAACTTTTATTATTAATAAATTAACTCACTTATACTAACACATTTTGAAAAAATTCAACTGAAAAAATGATGTTGACACTTTTACCTAACATATTTTTTACATAGGCTAAAGAGGTATTTTTGTCTTCGAGTTCGACCCAAAAAATCAATTCAGCCCCTCGCCAAAAAACACATCCAATTAGACCTTTCAGTTCACAAATTGGATCATATTAACCATTTGGCCGACGTTGATCGTTATGTTGTTGGTGTGGCAGTTAATGATACTGACGTGGCGGTCCATGATGCTGACGTAGGGGTCAACGATGATGACGTGGTAGTACACCGTGGGATGATGATGTGACAAAGGGACTGAATTAATTTTTTAACCAAATTCGAAGGTATAATTGTTTTTTTGTCGAGTTCAGGGGCATAATTGATTTTAATTAAAAGTTCAATAACTTATTTAATATTTAAGTTAAAAAATAAGAATTTAGAGAATTACTAAAATTTTAAAAATATTAAAATTTGATAAATAATTTGTTTAAATTTCAAGTTAATTTATCTGATTTATTTGATTTTTGAATATAATGGGATAAATAATTTGGATGTTCGAGTTAAACTTTTACAAATGGAATATATGAAAAGTCGATTGAAAAAATTGTGTAAATGTTCTTTGGGTTTCCGATAATTTCAAAAATGAGTAAAGTGAGAACTCTCACAAAAATTAAAATATTCTTATTTCTTATAAAAGTTTATAAATTTAATATTCAAAAAATATTGAACATAAAAACAAATATAAAATATTAAAATATATTAGAAATTATAAAATGATAAAATTTAAATAAAAAATCAAAAAATGTTTATAAAGTATTAAAAATTGAAAATTTTCATCGAAAAGTCTTCGATTTCATCAGTCCGAGTATTACCATTCGTTAAGCAGATTTTCAGTGAAATCAACCTTGTATTAGAGTAACAATAAAACTCAATTTTTCTTTCACTTTTCTACATCAAATTGATGTTCATTAATATTCGATGTTGAAAAATGAAGGCAAATTTTGAATTTATTACTACTCTAATACAATGATGATTTCATTAAAATATGTTCGTAAAGAAAACTTTTTTGGTAATTTATAAATATTCTTAGACTTTGATTTTTTTTATATTTTTAAATTTATGTTTTTTTTTAACTTTTTTTATTTATTATAGTGTTTTTATTTTTAATACTTTATGGTTATTTAAATATTTTTAAATTTTTATTTTTAGCTTAAAGATTAAATAAGTTATCGAATTTTCAATAAAAATCAATTATGCCCTGAATTTGAAAAAAAATAATTATGCCCTCAAATTCGGTTAAAACAATCAATTCATCCCTTTTGTCGCGTCATCGTCACACGTGTACTATCACATCATCATCGTTGACTACCACGTCAGTACCGTTGACCGCTACATCAACACCGTTAACTGTTATGTCATCACTATAACGGCCAACGTTGGTCAAATGGTCAAATTGATGCAATTTTTGAACTGGAGGGCATATTTGGGTGTGTTTTTCGGCAATGGGCTAAATTGTTTTTTGGGTCGAACTCAAAAATAAAAATACCCCTTTAGCCTTTTACATATTATGATCAAATAATGTTTAATTGAAAAATAAAAAAGCAATTGTTATAATTTTATAGAAAATTTATTATTTTTCTTTGAATTTATTTAAAGAGAATATTTGAGAAAATTCTTAAAAAATATTTAACTTATCAATCAAATATTATTTAACAATGATATATAAAGAATATGTTAAGTAAAAATGTCAATTTTAATTTTTTTCCGTTAGGATCATTTAAAAATGTTCGTATAGGTAACTTATTTATTAATAATAAAATTTAAATGAAGTAAGTTGATTAATTTAAAGGTTTGTGATCAAATAAAAATGAAAGTTAAGTTGAGTGATAATGTAAATTACCTGAAACGGAGCATTTGTTGTTGTTTGACCTTTACCCAATCCAAAAGATAATGGGCTTTTATTCCTTTGAATCACCCGATTTTGGGCAGCTTCAAACTAAAATGCTTAAAGGGGAGCCCAGTTGTCTAATACTTGCTACTGTTTCCTTGAGATATTGTTGGTGCAACGTTTAATGATAAACGGAGATTGTTAAAGAAAGGCCAGAATAATTTTTTTTAATCGTTTTGATGTTTTTTCTATGTTCGGACATTAAAAAGTTAAATTTTAAATTTTAATTTTAAAATTTAAATACCTTAAAATACACATTTTACCCCAATTCTTTAACCTAATATAAAATTAATCCTTAAACTTTAATACTAAATGTTAAACTTAATTTTTTTTTAATGTAGGACCTAAATAAAAACACCAAAAAGTAGGGGATTTATATTCCATGCAAATGAAGATAAGAGAAGGGAAATGATTACCGACTTTGTTGAAGCCTGGAGGGATAAGTGCCTGGGAATCTGAGCCATGCAGTGACCATGACTATTCCTTAAAACCCAGCTTCCCGTGCACACATTTTCTTTTTAATTCTTAATTAAACGACCCCACCCTTGATGTAATCTCATTAAGCCTTTTAAACTATCAGAATCTTGGTCGATTCTTTTGTCTCTACTCCTCCCTGCTCAGCTTTCTCTCTTCAGGTGTGTTGAAAAGAAAAGAAAGGAAAAAAGTACTGTATTGCTTGGGAGTCCAAGCATCAAATCAGCCTCTTTATTCAAATGGGATTTTCATTTCAGCAAAGAAACGAAAGAAGAAGAAGAAGAAGGGTGTTGCAGTTGCAGATCTATAAATGAAGTAGCTAGGGATAGGGAGACAATGGTATGTATCAACGTTTATCATGTATGATTCAAAGGGTAAAGAGGACAGAGGGGGACCATGCTAGAGAGAGAGAGAGAGAGAGTATGTAGCTAAACTAAAATCATCTCCGGCCAAGGCCTATAAATGTGATGGTGTCTCACAGATTTCGGTGGGGTCCAAGACGGGGGCAAAAGCTGAAAGGATAATGTACCACCACTGAGAGCAGTCAGAAGTACTCACAAGTATCCACATGAAAAGCTTTTAACATATACGTATCTTTTTAACAAATGATTTGTAATTGTACCTGCTTATGTTATATGTTCTAAATAAGATTCATATATGTACACATAATCTACAGTAGATTCAGCACTCAGCAGTATCTTGCTGCAAGCTATTCTTCCATCAGCACTGAAGCGGTTTCACAAATCCCACAGTGGATCACCATCTGGGGTTGAGTCAAATTTAGTTTCCAAGTAAAACAGTACGTGAAAGTTGTGTTGGCTGTTGCAATGTCAAAACAAAATATAGAAAGATATATGAATAAAAAAATTAAATTCTATACATTAATCTTAAATTTTAAACCCTAAAAATTAAACACTATAATGTATATCTCAAAATAATAACTCTAAATTTTAACCTATATTTTTTATTGTCGGAGCATACATAAGAGGATAAGGAGATAAAGCATGCGATGGTGTAATTGTATGAAAGTACGTACCACCGAGTCTTCTAACATCGATGCACCGCTAGCTAGGCTCATCCAATTGGAAAGGTAAGTGAGAGACAGTGGTCCAGCACTGTAAAATTACTTCTCTATCGTACATAGTTATCATCACCTCTCTCTTTTCAGTAAGAAGATAATATTGTCTTCGACACCGAAAACAATCAAAAGAATCCCACCCTGAAATCAGTAAATCAAAACGAAAGGAACCACATTTTCAGGAATTAACAGTTTAAAATATAGATTGAAATCTAGTCTATTACTGTTTTATTTATTACTTTTAATATACTCATTATCATTATGTGTGTAAAATCTACTAATAAATTGATTCAATCATATTACAAGTGATGATGAAGATTAGATTTATTTTAAATAGTAATAAATGAAAAACTAATAAGGAGCTTGTGGGTACGATCTTGGGAATCCCATTAAACGTTTTGGGATTTTTTCGTCTTTATACCTATCCCTAACGGATCCCTGCGGTTTTCGGTTATTCTCCGTACCCAAAAAAATTAATACATTAAAACAAATATTCAACATTAAATCTTCAAAATTACAAACATAAAGGATAAATTTAATTTTGCCAACAACAAAACCATTTCAAAACTTTAAAAACATGACTAAAATATTAATTATTGAAACATGACAACCTACACTACCTTTAAAAGAAAACATGTAACTAATAATCTACAATTTCAAATCATGATATGTTTGTTCTAAAAGTTTTCCAACCATATATGTTACATCATTAAATTTTACTCATATGAGTTTATAGCGAATATATGAAGTCGCTGCGATTGTTGTTTTTGGAAACAATTTGCAGTATTTTTTTCTAACCTTTGCTTACTCAAAAACTAATAGCTCATAACATATAACTCGAGATCAAGAA
Organism: Hibiscus trionum; assembly: GCA_030270665.1. Taxonomy (NCBI): domain Eukaryota; kingdom Viridiplantae; phylum Streptophyta; class Magnoliopsida; order Malvales; family Malvaceae; genus Hibiscus; species Hibiscus trionum. The sequence goes on along the minus strand of BSYR01000064.1, from coordinate 4,738,311 downwards.
CCGTTTGTTTTAAAAGAATTTAGACTTTTCGTGTGGTTATAGAAATATAAGGCTCACTTCCTAATTTATCTTGTAGAATTTCTGGTAATTTTCCAAAGTCACTACTAAAACTATTTTCTAAGAAACCCGCTACCAAATTTTTATGACATTTCAACATTCAAATATTCATATTTTTTAAAATACATATCGAATTCGATCACCGTGTATTTTAAACAAAACTATACTAAATCACGTTCACAATGATGTATAGACCACATTCTAATTATTTCATAGAATTTATGGAGAATTTTTAAACTTACTCAAGCCAGACATACTAAGGTTATGGCATATGAGATTTTTGTTGAAAAATGGGTAAATTATCCTCATGACCATACAACTTTGTAAAATATTAGGGATCCCTACGGATATTTTTCGAGGGTCCCAGGGTGATGTATACGGGTACGGTTGAATTATCCTCACGGTTTGGATATAGCAATTCCTGTCCCCATCCCCATTTGAGCACCGCATATAAAACTTCCCATGCCCCCTTCCCCTTGGGTGAAGATTTCGGTTATTCCATATACTCGTCATTTCAGATCCCTACAATTTTCGGTTATTCCCCACCTGATTGCCACTCCTACCCCTAAATATAAGGTTGCATTAAAAAAGTAAAATCTATTTTTTATATTATATATAATAAGATTGAAAAATATTAAATAAATATACCCATTTAATTGAATTAAAATTTTAAAAAATGTGAAGTAATAAAATTAAGGAAAAGATTTTGATATATGAACTTTAGTTTATACAAGTGTGATTATTTTATCATTTTGAAGTTAATTTAAGGTTTATGATTTTAGGATTAAAATTTTTTATTTTAGAGTTCAAATAGGTGGAGTTGTGCAAACTTCAGTTTACACCATCTGTATATGAACTACTCTAAGATTTAATGTAGGTAATTATTTAATAAATAAATTGTGTAAAATAATTTTATAGAATCCTACCTATTTCAATTTGTTGATGGTCAAAATGACAGAGGTCCGGAGATGGGGGTCCGACGGTGACTGGTACGGTTGTCTCAGGTCGGATGGCCTTTTTGGATAGGAGCTCGTGTGTTCTTCTATTTTCTTGAGTGACAGTGGTGCTTATTAGGGAGAGACATGGTTCTCTCTTGTTGCATGCCTCGTTTTATATTACTCGGACACGTGTTATGATAGGGTTTTCGTGGTGCGTTGATTGGACTGGCTATGACCTGACATCTTAGGTTTCCCTCGTTATCTGTAGCGACCACGTGCGCGGGATGCCATAGGTTGCGAAGTGTATCGCGTGCGGTTTGTAGGCAGTTTTGCGCGTTCGTCTGCGTTGTTGTACTGTCACCGGGTTTCTCTTGTGTTGCATTGTTCGTAGCCTTGTCCATCCTGGTTTTGACATGTGGCAGTGCTTGTTTATAGGTACTAACATTTGCCCCCAGGTGAGGAAAGGTTATAAAGTGACCTTGGCGAACCTGAGGATTTTTTAAGAGGATTCCCTAGATCGTCGTGCAAAGGCTGTCAAAGGGTATGTGTATGGCCGTGTGATAAAAGTTCGCAATGATTCATTTGGTTTTCCTTGAAGGATGAACCACTATATGTGAAACATTAGATGGTGAACCTGGTTGATAACGAAGCGTGCCGAGGAAGACATGGTTCGTAATTTTAAATGAACTGTTGGTTTGCATTTTTGAGTTTTAATTTGCTTGCTTTATTTGGCACTTGTGAGTGCTTTGAGAAGAGTAGAGGAGAACTTTGGGAAAATGGAACATAATCTTTCTTTGTTTTAATGAGTGAACTATCTATTATGGTGAGCAACAAGGTGCATTGCACCACTGAGCTGGACGAATTGTTGACGATGTTAGGGTATCAGGGTCTTCTTGTTGTTAATCATTTATGGTATCAGTTCAGTGTGCCTATTAGGACATTTCGTCTGAGTGCATGTTGTGATGAGGGGCGATCATAGTTTCTGATTCCTCTGTTTGTTTTTGAAGTTGGGTTCCATTTGCTACTACATCCTTTCTTCATAGAGTGGTTGACCTGATTTGATGTGGCGTTGGGTTAATTAAGTGGGACTAGTTGGTGGACGTTGGTAACTTATTTTTTGAATTTTAAGATTCATGGGGACGAACCCTCCATCGATGTGTTCCATTTTTATAATGTTACAACTAGTTATAACAAGAATGTGAATGGTTTCAGTTCTATTTGTCACAGCAGAGGGAAGGGGTCATTGATGAGTAATCAAACTGATAATCTTCATCTGGACAGGACAAAGTATATTAAGGTAGAGTATGTTATTGGGAGTTTTCCGTTTCCTGTTGTATGGCACCGATCGACGAAGGACATGGTTGTACCACCCAATGTTGGGAAAATGTCATTCGCTGAGTGAAATCTTATTAGGAGGCTAGAGAACGCTCCTTCTTGCCGCTTTAAAGGAGTATGTACCCTAAGAAATATTTGGGTACAATGTTTACAAGGTAAAACTACTAATGGTTGGGACGAAGTAGATTTTAATGTGTTTTTGAAGGGTTCCTTGACAAGCGTGCCTATTCACGTGAAGGCGTGGCCCTTTGGTTGAGGGGGCAACGTGCGCATTGCAAGGATTCATCTAGGTGGTGAGGAAGAATAGAAGAACTTCTTTTTAGGGTATACTAGCGTTCGTGCTCGCCCTTGGCAATATTGCTAAGAAGATGCTCCCCCGAGAGGGGCTAGCGGGGAGGTCGCTCCCCTCGCTTCAAGGGGTCGTGTGAATGTGAATCCTTGTGGCTTTGGTCGCGGTAGGGGGAAAAGAATAGAGTGTTTTCGTGGTTTTCTGCTACTTCTGATTTGGATGAGGCGGGGAGCTATCCGCGCTTAGAATATAGGTTGAAGAAACGAACATATACTGATAATGGTTTACTATAATTTTAAAGGGGAAAGAATTTTCTGCTTATATGCGCGTTTTGGTTCATTAATTTCATGATTATCTCCACCTTCTCTTATCATATGTTTCACAAGGATTTCCTCTTATGGCAAATGGCTCAAAGAAACTCTCTGTAGGTGTCGAGGGGAAGATGTTGGGAAAGGGGGCAGTACTTAACGCCGAGGTTTTAATATTTTACCTGAGGTACACCATGATGCTCCGCCCATTTTACTCGGAGTTCAAAGTTCTTCTTACAAGGTGACTACTGCTGCTACAAGGGGCGTTGCTCATGTGGATTTGTGTGCTGGTCTTTCTATCGCTTGTGCTTTGCCGGGTATTATAAATTATGTGTTGTTCTTGTTTTGGCTGAGCAAATTTGGTGCTTAGTTTGTGAGAGGGTTTGTTTATTGTGTTTTCTTGCAAGGTCAACTGCTTTAGACCCTGTTGTTACTCATTGCTCTGGCAAACTCTCATTGTTTCCAAATAGTGCGGTGACTCCTCTGGTGCTTTTGAAAGAAATGTGTTGTGCTCTGCTTAATATTGAAAGAAATGTACATGTCCTTCTTGGGGAAATGTGAAGATGTGTTCGCATGCAATGGGGTACTCCTGTCTTCTTGAGAAGATTGCCGAGTTACGCTCACGAGTGGAAGATTATGTTACTCAGTTAAAGGAGTTGCGAGTGGGATATGAAGTGGATGTTCGGGAATATGTGAGGGATTTGCAGAGAAGATATATGGAAGAAATTGCTAAGAAATAGAGGGAGAGTGACTACGCTTCTCAAAATTAAGAATACGTTATTTGAGACTATGGAACAGAGTTTTAAGATTGGGATTCGAGGTCTCAAAGAAGTGTTTGAGAGAATAAAGGTCGCACTCATTGAAAGCTTTGCAAATTTCGCACAAGAGTTATTAGAGTTGAAAGAGTCGTGTAAGAATGAGATCATGGCACTAAAGGCTGGCCAAGATGTTGTTATGGCGGGGAAGGTTAAGTCTGCTGCGGACACCGCTTCTGCCTTTATGGTTGAAGGAATGGAGAAATCCTGAGATGTCGTTATTCTTAATTTTCAGCGGCGCGGGGTCCATTTGATTCTAGGGATGTAGATTTTAGTGTTTTTGCGAGGGAGCCATAGATTTTGATGTAAAAAACCCTTCTAGGCCGTGGGAAAGCTTTGCTGTTAGGTATAGGAGCATCATGACTTATTTTGTGCTTAGTTTGAACGTGTCTTCATCTCTAAATGACCGCAATAGCGGGGATGTATAAGTGTTATTAATACTTATTGTTTGCTATTTTTATTATATATACATATATCTTGCTATGATTTTTTTTCGCAGCATGTATGAACTAGTTGCTTTTGTAGAGAACCTGAAGAATCTTGTTTGAATATTTATTTGAGTTGCACCCTTAGAGAGATTGATAAGGAGGAGTTCCTATATTTTGTGAAATGGGACGTGCCATACCATATGGATTGTCCGTCTTTTCTTATGTTGTGCTTGTGTTGGGTATATATATATATATTCTAATGTACTCGGTGGGGGTTTCTTTCGCCAGATGAACTTGCTAAAAATCGAATGATAAAAAAGACCATAGTGGTCAGAGTAGTCTGGAATTGTTGTGCTTTTGATCTCTTCACGACTTGCGATACATTATTTTGCACTTTTTAGTTAGCTTTGTAGGTTGGTAGAGTTACGAAGTGTGTCTGACTTAACTTATTGTGCTAACACGGTGAAGCGGTTTGCGTTGCGGACTATTGCATATGGCGAGACATATGTTTTTTATTTTGAAAAGATGGCTCTGTATATAGTTTCTTTTCTTGTTCCTTATTGGTTTAATTTGTGGCGATTTAGACGTTTCAGAAAAGTATGGGATGAAAGAGGAAACTTCTAATTGGCAATGACAAGTACATACGCCTCCCTACGCAACTATTGATTAAATTTTGAGGATTGCGTGATTTTAGTCATTTTAAGATTGTGTGGTTTGGAGATTAAATATTGATGTCGATGGCTTTCCATATATATATGTATATATATATATATATGAAACATCGTAGCTTGGTATGACCCTTGCTTGCTATAAATAGGGCTCCCTTGGCCTGTATGCTTATAACCTAGTTTTACGAGTAGTTTTACTTTCTCCTTGTGGGGGTGTGTTATTGTCTCTTTCTTTTTTATGACCTAGGTTATCGCCCTGAGATGAGGGGTAGAAAATATTTCTGCAGTGCGTATAACTTTTTAGTTTTAGGCTAATTGCAACGTCAGGCAACAACATTCGGAAAGTGATGGTTAACCATCTATAGTGAGGAGGGACAACAGTCAATGTATTCGAAAAATCTTAGATGTAGGGTTTTCTGAATACTATTCCTTGTTGGTGTTTGTTAGTATATCGGAAGGCGATAGTTGATAATCGTGATATCGATGCTGCTGATATTTGCTTAGTTTTTGTAGGCTCCCAGTTACGTGTCATCGGAGTGGCTGTTTGTTTGTGAGTTGTGGTATTTTGGTGCCAACGACTGTGGCGACATGCAATTCACAGCAGATGGTTGATAGGGTGGATCTTAAGCGGAAATGGGAGAGATGGCTGTCATTTCTGTGAACTCTGCCTGCAACATTATGAAGCCTATTTTTTCTCAACCAAAGGACTTGTTGCTGATTCATAGGCCTCTTCTGATCAAACCTGACTTGGAGGATTCTTAAGCGGCTCTCTATTTTTCTTATATAGGCTTATATTTGTAATATTTTATTTATTTAGTTCGTGTGAGAGAGTTTGCTTTGAGCGGTAGTAAAGTACTGAGATTTGTAGCATAGAGCGAAGTTTGTTGGTAGCAAGCTTTGCATAACTTTCGATAACATGAGAGTCAACTTTTATTGGTTTTCCTTTATGGTAAGCTCTTGCCCCTAGGGATGGGAAATTTGTGGGGAGTCAGGTAGAAAATTGGAATTACATTTGGATTTTAGTGTTTATATTGTATTTACCTTGCTGTTTTTGTTTTTGTAGCATTTCATTAATGTAAACCTCCATTTATTTGTATATTTGTAAGATAATTTGGTGGCAAGCCCTTACTTCCTCTCGTATTTGGTTTGCTAAATGATCCTTCCTTTTTATTTTAATTTTGCAACTAAATTGTTGGGAGAATTCCCGTCGCATTGTTTCTTTTAGGGCGGCATATGTTCCTCAAAAGGGCTCTTGCCCCCATGTCTGGGATTATCTTAATTGCCATATGCTTATTTAGGTGTTTGTTAATTAGCTGTTTTGGCAACCATTTTGATGTTGAAAAGAAATTTTGTCATTCATGTGGGAATGAATTTTAGATAGCAACTACACTATTTGGCATGCGATGCCCTTGTGCTTTTACTGGCCACGTAATGTAATTTATGTTATTACGGCTTGTGATTTTGCTAGTTGTAGTGCTTTCTGCGTTCTTTGATATTTGCATAATACGTTTTGTGTGTCTTAGCTTTGTTGTAATTTAGAAAACCCTAGGCAGATCATGATGGAGAGAGAAGGTTTTGATTGGCTCTGATAGGTGTATATGACTTGCTCACGTATTTATTGCTTGAAGGATTGATAGTTGTGTGATTTGGGTTCTTCTTCTTCTTCTTCTTATAAGAATCCTGTAGGATTTGGTTGTGTGAGTTGGAGAATCTTTCTTTCAAGATTTCTCAAATACGCTTATTTATTTATTGTCGCCAATTATCTACCCGCTACTGGATAGGTTGATGGCTTTGAAACAACAAATTACTTTTTCATTTCTCTCACCGATGTATGACATTTTTATTCGTGTATTTATATTTGCTATTTGATTAACTTTTTGAATATATGCGTACCTTTCTTTTGGATCACGTATTTCTAAATAGCGGTCACATGTTGTGCCTTAGTTTGTGTGTGGTTATTATCTTTCAGGCACTCTTATTATTCTTGCCCCCAACGAGGGAAGGTTATAAAGTGACATTTGCAAGCCTAGAGTTTATTGTTTCTCATTTTTTAGTTTTATAAGAATTCTTAAAATGCATCTTTGTTTAGAAGATACACGAATGCGTTAATATATGATGTTTTTTTTGTTCACTCATGCGAACATTTAGTTCCCTTTTTTGAAGATAGTTCGTAGAAAGCGAACTATTACTTTAGCATATTTTGCATATTTTATTTGCTAGTGTAGACATTTGCCTCTTTTTGCATAGATTGTTTTGAGTCTTTTTCATTATAAGTATGTAGAACCGTTAGTCTTGTATGTGTATTTGTCGTTATGAATTTCGCGTTCTTGTGCTTGCATAAGTATTTTAAGTTGGGAGGATTATTATATATTTACTCATGTATTAATTTTTACGAACATCATCGTTGCTTCAGAGGACATTATATGTATGCCTACCCTTATGATTTTTGTATCGCAAATTGGAGATTTAGTTTGGCTTGGCTATCTCGCTCTATTCTTTCATTATGCTCACTCAAGTGACCGCTTTTATGCATGCTTCTTAAAAGTGGCGAATGCTCAAACGACCCTTTGTTTGTTTTTAGCTCGCTTGCTTCGAAAGCAGTGACCGTTTGGGAGCGACTAATGATCCTCTCATCTTTCTGGTCGCTTTACTATGTGTACTCGCTTTGGGAGTAGCTAGCGATCCTTTCATCTTTCCGGTTGCTTTACTATACACGCTAACTTTGGGAGCGGCTAGCGATCCATTCATCTTTCCGGTCGCTTTACTCTATATGCTCACTTTGGGAGCGGCTAGCGATACATTCATCATTTCGGTCGCTTTACTATATGCGCTCACTTTAGGAGCGGCTAGTGATCCTTTCATCTTTCCGGTCACTTTACTATGCGCGCTCACTTTGGGAGGGGCTAGTGATTCTTTCATCTTTCCGATCACTTTACTATGCACGCTTACTTTGGGAGTGACTAGCTATCATTTCATCTTTTCATTCTCTTTACTATGCACGCTCACTTTGGGAGCGGCTAGCGATCCTTTCATATTTCTGTTCTCTTTACTATGCACGCTCACTTTGGGAGCAGCTAGCGATCCTTTCATCTTTTCGGTCGCTTTGGGAGGAAGTTGTGGATTGAAACACATTAGTAGGAAGAGTTGTGTATTTGGTTAAAGTAATTAAAATGCAATGCTGAACATGTATGCTCACAAATGTAATATGTATGGTTAAGGTTTTGTATTAAAACATTTATAATAAAGTTAAAGTGAAATGCATGTTGACTTTAGACGAGTTAGGTTGTACTTTTGCTTGTTTGATGACCGATCACCACCCTTTCATGTTGCCGACGTCAAGCGCGTCCGTTGAGCGGTATAAAGCTTTGCTCTAGAAACCCTTTCATCTTTTCCGGTCGCTCTTTCCTCCGGCCGGAACTACCTCCTCTCCCCTAGTAAGATGGTCACAATGCTTCCTTATGCTCCTCATCTTAACCCCTTTTACTTTTTTGTGTGTACTTCTGTTGGGAACGCTCCCTATTTGTTTTTAATGAACTCGTCTAAGTGTCTCCTTCTAACGTCTAATTCTATTACGTTCCTCAGATGGATGCATTCATCTGTGTCGTTTCCCTTTAGCAGACTTTTCCCTTATTTCGTTTGGTCTCATATGCGGTGGAGGTTTTAGAATTTTTAAGTGATTTGCATGGTGTAAGATACATTATGGTGGGTCTGTTAAATGATGGTATGTTCTGAAATTGAGTGGTGGCACCTTTCTTGTTCAGCTTTCTATGCACTGCTGAGTCTTTTTCTTCGCCTGGGCTTCATGCTTTCATTTTCTAAGTAATGTCGTTATCATTTTCTTGTTTTCATGATTTTCTTCCACCTCTACAGGATAATAGGTCTCTTTTCCTTGGTTGTGGTCTAGAGGGGCCAGGCTTCTCATGCTTTCAGCTGAATCCGCCAAATGACTTATCATCGTGGTGCCTTGGCCTATTTCTGTCATATGCGCACACCGTTCCCCTATCGCTCTTGTACGCATCAAAATTTTACTCGGGCTAAATACTCCGCCCGAGTCCAGTCCAGTGAATTTAATAAAATACAAAAAAAAATACGGAAATAATAAAACTCAAAAGACCTAATCTAACTCTGTCAACCTTTGTCCGCCGTATGTAAGAGTCCACGACCGAAAGGAATCATATGCTTGCTGAGTAATCCCGTTTCTTGTGCCTCACACACACATCCTAGATTATCCCAACGATTTCCATACAATTCTGGTGGTGAAAAGCTCAAAAACTCCTAGTCTCGCCCTATAAATACTGACCCCAAAAACCTCAAAAAATACAGAAGCATCAAGGAAAAATTAGAGCAAAAAATGAGTAAGGCTAGTGAGAAAGTTTGAAAGGAGAAGGAAATCAAGTGATTACCTTATGGTTCACAACGACCGAAGTATTACTTCACGAGATCTGAACGGTGGAAGGTTTCTAAACAATGTCAGAGATGATATATCCTGAGCACAGTTTGATCTGACGACGAATTCACAACTTTGAAAGAGGTACCAATTTTGGGCATTGTGGGGCTACTATAATCTTCCACACACGTAATCGACTACCGAGCCTGACCATGTCTCTAGTTCAAATGCAGACTAGTTCTATATGTTTTCGGTCGTACCCAACCCAAAACGATCGATGGCGATTCCAATCCATGACGAGCTTATGAAGGCCCAATTATTTTTGGCTCGGAAAAAAACGGCGTCAGCAGCTTAGCGACTCCACTAGGGACAATTCAAGAGAGTCAGACAACACAAAAATGGGTACATGTTGTGTTGCATCATTCCATGAGCTTTTTACTTGAGCTCGGTGCCATTTAAGTGGTGGGGGGAAACACTGCTCCTTCGTGAGGTTAACCTTCGTATGGGATAGTAGTCGCCTACGGGTTGTATATGATCTATGGCTTCGTGAGGGTAACCTCCTTATGGTCATAAGGAAGTGCATCCCCCTCTAGGGGTGGGCAAGACCGGGTACCCGGCCAATTTGTCTAGAATTGGTCCTGGTCCCGGTAACCACCGGTTCCTTAAAATTAGAACCAGTCCCGATCTCGGTTAGACCGGGTCCAAGATTTCAAGAACTGGTCCCGGTACTAGTGGGAACCGGTACCAATACCGGGTACCCGGTCAATTAGTCTATTACTAATAAAATTTGAGCAGCAGGGGAAAAAATTCCAACCATCAATAATAATATTAAATAACAAAATTAGAATATTGTAGGCTTCAAGGTTGAAGTCTTAAAATGATTCATACTCATAATATTCATACACAAAGAGAAATAAAGGAGCGCCTTTAGTTGCTTTCAACCTCTTCAACGCCATTCGGTACCAGACCAGTACCGGGTACCTGGTACAGGTCCCGATCCCATTGGGTACCCACCGGGTACTGGGTCCAAAAAAGTAGGATCCAGTCCCGGTCCCGGTTGCAACCGGGACCTAAATTTTGGATCCAGTCTGGGTCCCACCGGAACCAATACCGGGTAAAAATCCATCGGGTCCGACTGGGTCCGGGACCGGGACCGAGTAATCGGGTTTTTTGCCCACCCCTAATCCCCTCGAGTTGAACTTGGTCCTTAGACCTATAATGGGGGAGGACCAGGGGCCTTACTTGCCTTAGCAGGCGTCAATGAGGACAATTCTGGTACCATGTCTAGAATCGTAACCCCATATAATAAACCGTAGAAACCTACCCATGTTAGAGCCATGTTGATCTCAAACCTTAGTGTGTTACCCATTGATATATGAGCATGTGTTTTTTTTTCTCTGCTTTTTTATATTATGTTTTTTAAGTATATGATTATTTATTATATTTATGTGACACTAACCAAATTTTATTGTGTTGTTTATTGTTTTTATGTACATATGCATCATAATCATCATAAAGAAGTATTGGTTATTAAATTAATTTGATAGAAAATCTTCGCTATGTCCAAAAGAGTTCAGTGCATATCAGAGAAGAACAGCGATGTTCGAAAATGAACAAAAAACATCTTGAGAAGAAGAGGCAACAACATTTTAGCAAGACCAGATTAACAAATATTCACCTTTAACTCAAGAAGAATAACACTCGAGAGTTAGTAGAGATTTGGAACCAATGGAGTGCAAATAAGAGACAGATTTTGTAAGACGCTTATGGAGACATAGCCTACTTTTCGCGAGTACACGTAGATAATGGGCTGATACTGGCCATGGCACAATTCTAGAACCCCTTATAGAAATGCTTCACATTCAATGGGGGAAGATATGACCCCGATGATAGAAGAATATGTTGCATTGCTTCATCTAAGGAAAGTGTATGAGTTTGAGATTTATGTGAAGAGAGCTTAGCCTAAAACGTACAAAGAGAAGCTTGTGACTTTTACCGGGACAAGCATGTCATGGGTTGAGGCTCAGTTTCAAGGCAAAGAGGAAGCATAGCTATTGCCTGGGATAGACTTTGGGGTTTGATTCATTCTCATCCTGATCCGAAAAGACGGGTCTACATCTTTGCCTTACGGATCTACAACTTGATCATTTTTTCCTAAAGCATCCGAACATATTGAAGCATCAGTAATAGATTTATTCGAGGGAGCTTGAGACAAGCCTTAATCCAGTCTTGACTATTTTGGCGGAAACCTTTCAATCCCTTAATATCCTCAAAAATCATGAAGGCATGTATTTTCTTGGGTGTGCACAGTTTCTCACCTATGGATGCACAACAACTCGAGGGTAAAGGGGAAATCAACCATTCACATGCATACTCCACACTATTCACCATTACGGGAGTACCTAGCAGAAGGACCAAAAAAAGAAAGGACATCAGAAAAATGGGAATCAGTCTTGCGAGACTTGAAGTTAGAAGACATTACTTGGCGGGTTTACTAGTTGGACCACACTTACATCTTGTACAAGTGTGGTTCCTTTGATTGGGTCCTTCTTCTTGGGATTTGGGGTGCAACCAAATATGCTTCTTTATTAGTATCAAGACAATACGGGTCACTGCAGTTTGTCCCAGCTACAAGGGGATTAGGGTTGTGTGAGTTTCCATTTGAAGGCGAAAAATATAAGAACCATGTTCTTGAGATTTCCAGGGCTTGAGCTCATCCATATCAGGCTAGGCTTGCATCTCCAAAGCTTACACCATATTATCAAGTCTAGAGAGCTAGGAGGAAAATTGCCACATCCCGCCACTTAGCCAAGGGAAGACTCCGACCTTAGAGGAACACTTCAGAGTAATACCAACTGAGGCTGAGATTGTTAGACAAGAATGTGAAGAAGAGAAAAAGGTGCTGGATAAGAGAATTGATGAGCTGGAAGCCAGAATCCAAGAGCTTGACTACGATGCTAAGTATTACCAAAGTCAGTCGAAAATGTTTGAGAAAATATTGAACAATGTGAGTGCAGACTTTAAAGATTTACAAGGGGAATATCAGGGGCTTCAAGAGAAATTAAAGAATGTAGGCTTGTGAAAAACTCCACAAGAATGGAAGCAAGAGCTCCGTGATCGGGAAATGATACAAAACATTGTATAAAGTTATTGAGAACAAAAGAAAAGCGAGTGGAAGAGCTTACATCTGATTTGCAAGTGGCCCGATAGACAAATAAGAAAACCTTTAATGATCTCATGGCTAGTCTTGCTCAGAATCAAAAATTGAAGGAACATCTACTATCTCTGCAAGGAATTCTTCAAATCTACCAACAACAAGACTTAGTGATCGAGCTTGAGAAGGCACGAGTTGAAAACCAGACTTTGAAGGAGTTGGTAACGACACTAGAGAGTTCATTGCAACAACATAGAGACTTGATAGATGATCTTCATAGGGCTTCTGAACTCATTGAGGAACAATGGGACCTACGACTTCAGTTTACAAGAGGAGACATCAAAGTGAGGGAATACTTGATGAGAGAAGCCCTTCCTCAAATCCGAAAAGTAGCTGAGCGTATCACCGGTTTAGCCAAAGAAGCTGAATGACTGAAGTTTTGGATCAACCCCTCGACACACTTTGTAAATGAATGGATGGTGTTCCTGGGAAAAGTCAAGAAGTTGAAGCTAAACCATATCGCCGAGTTTGGCGTTAATTGTTTTATTTTTATTTTTAAAACGTTGACTGAGGATTTTTAGGATATATTTTGTTTTTGGATGTTTAGTGTATGCTTTTTGTCACTTTAATTTCTAGATGTTTTTAGGATATGTTGATGGATGTTTTCTTCTTTCAGTTATTTCATAAAGATTTTTTCAGTTTGTCCAAATATTGTTCTATCTTATTAATTTTCTAACCAACACCTAGTTGCATTCATTCTTGCATTCATCATTACACATTTCATTTATACAATATGTGTTTTATATGCATTAACATTAAATAAGACATTAATTCATGGGGGTTCAATATCAGTGATACTGGAAACGAAAGACAATCAAATCAATCACCCCTACTACACACGATGCAAGGCTAGAAGAATGGAAGAGAGACTTCAGAAGCTAGAGAACTTTCAAGAACAAGTCACTCATGATATAAAGGGCTTGAGGGAGGACATAGAAAAAACGTCAAGAGACTCTTCTAAGCAAATTAGAGGACAAGCTCTCATAGTTGTTATCCAAGGCAAAAAGAGTTGAGAAAGGAAAAACTCACGAAGTTCACAAGGAAGATTCATCATCTTTACCTTTTGGACCAAAAGAAACACATCCTCAATTTGTGTTCGTTGCCGATGGACTACAATCTAATGTCCATAACCAAGCAAATTTTCATGGTGCTTTTGGTTCAAACATGTGGGCAAGCCCATTCAAACCAAATGTTCCAAACTTTGATGATCCAGTTGAGTCGGAAAAACTGAATAAAGTTCAACCTAAATTTTCTAATTTAGCTGATGAAAAATTCAAGCGTTTGGAAGAGAGAATCAAAGCTATGGAAAGTACTGATGCCTTTAGTGGAACCGATGTAATGGACTTAAGCTTGGTCCCTGATCTGATTTTGCTCCCCAAATTCAAAGTGCCAGAATTTGAGAAATTTGATGGCACAAGCTGCCCTAATGCCCACCTTACCATGTTTTGCCGTAGAATGATAGGGTACGGGAATGATGATAAGTTGTTAATGCATTGCTTTCAGGAAAGCTTAGTTAGGTCTGCCATGCGATGGTACAACCAGTTGAATAGGGCCCAAATAAGTACATGGAGAGACTTAGCACGTGCTTTCAAAGAGCAATACAAGCATGTTTTGGACATGGTTTATGATCGTTTGACACTCCAAAACATGAAATAGAAGCACAACGAAACGTTCCGACAATATGCCAAACAGTGGAGGGACATGGCTGTACAAGTCCAACCACCACTACTTGAGAAAGAGACGACAACCCTTTTCATTAATTCTTTGGAATCCACATACTATGAGAAGCTTGTTGGTAGTAGCACTAGAGAATTTGCTCATCTAGTGACAGTGGGTGAAGCAATTGAGCGTGCTATTAAAAGCGGAAAACTTAACATTCTTGAAGCTTCTAAAAAATCGTATACCAAAAAAGAGAGGGAATGAAATTAATGTTGTGGGAGACGATGGGCATTCATATCCCAAATATCAATATTAACCACAATTCATGTATCCTACAAGATATTCGAAACCCAATACAATCTCTTCAAGCCAAGTAAAACAACCACAAGGAGGGCCCAAGCCATCAAGGACTAATACGAAAAGGCAATCTTTCACGCACGCCTATCCCAATTTCTTACAAAGAGCTGTATGTTAAATTATTAGAAGAGTGATTGATATCTCTTGTCTTTCTCACACCATTGAAATCACCATACCCAAAATGGTACGATCCTTCTACACATAGTGAGTTCCATCATGGAATTCTCAAACATGCAATCGAAAATTGTCCAGGTCGCAAAAGAAGGGTTCAAAGCTTGATTAATCAAAATATTCTTCAATTCAATACATCACATGGACCTAATGTTGCTAAACACCCTTTGCCAACAAATGAGGAACCAAGGGTTAATGTCGTGATGAATAATGGTATGTTTAAGATTAAAACAAGCTTATATAAAGTACAATCACCATTAAAGTGGGTTTGGAAGAAAATGACAGAAAGAGGATTGGTGACTCCTAACTTTTAGCTGTTGTGAATAGTAAGGAGGATTTCTATGAATTTTATGAGGAAATGGGTCATGAAATTCAATATTGTAATGTGTTCAGAAAAATTGTCTAGAATCTGATGGATAATAAAGAAATAGAGTTCTTTGAAGAGAGCCAAGAAGTCAGAGATGTTTTTACAATGGATGAACAATCATCCAAAAAGGGTGGTGAGGTTGGTTGACCTTTTGTGATCAATTGGCCACGAATGCATGAAAAAGGATTAGAGAAACCTCCGCCTCGATTGGTGATTGAGCTTCCTTCTCCTTTCTCATACAAAAGTAATCAACAAGTGCCATGGATTTATGGCTATAACATGACCACTAAGGGGGAAAGAGGATTTTGAAATTGCAGCTGCAAGAATCAATGGAGTTGGGAACTTCAATAGAAATGGAAGGTGTTACTCCTCCGACATTTCAAAACCAGTGGAAATAAAAGATGTTGACGTTCCGCTTAAAATTGTCTGTTGGAAAATTGACGTGGAGAAAATTGACGTGGGAAAATTGACGTTCCGCTTTTGATTAGTCTAGCTACGTAAAATGTAGAATTCACTATTATAGATATCACACCTGCTTATAACTGTCTGTTGGGATGACCATGGATTCACGCAACTAGAGCAGTACCTTCAACACTTCACCAGAAGGTTAAGTTTGCGATTGAGGGATTCCTTGTAAGTGTTGACGCTGAAGATGACATTATTGCATTCGCATCAACTAATGCTCCATACATAGATGTGGATGAAAATGCAGCCGAATGTACATTTTGATCACTCGAGTTTGTGAATGCAACTTTTTTCGTTGAAGGAAGGAAGATCCCAAAGCCTAAACTTTTAAAGAATAATATGATGGGAATAAGGCTCACTGTCGAGAAAGGAGCCAAATCAAGAAAGGGACTTGGGAAATTCTTGCAAGGAATGCACACGACGATACAACCATTCTTGAAATATGATTGGGGTGGTGTGGGATTCAAGCCTAACCCACATCAAAAGATGAAACAAATTTTGAGAAAGAGAGCACAAAGACGAGCCAGACTGATTGGCCAGAGCATTGAAGGGGAGTTGATAATGTTTCCTCGTATTTCTGAAACCATTGTGTCAAAGGGGCACATTTATTCTAGGAAGGAAAATGAGATTTTAGAAGTACCACAAGAGAAATTTAAAGAGTTGAGCATAAATGCTATTAAAGAAGAGGGAGAAAGTGCAGAAAATCGGTCAAAGATCTGTCGTGTCCTCCGGGTTGTGTCTTGAATAATTGGACTGCTATTGAACTCCTCATTATTTTTAAATCCTTATTAGAGTAATGCTCAAAACTTACCCTACTACTTGAGCTTGAAAATAGTAGGGATTTATTGTAAGGGCCCCCATTTAGGCATCGGTTTATCAATTTAATAAATGAATGCATTTCCCTTTTAATATGGTCTCGTTGTTTGTTCATTTTTTTCATTTTTGTTCACTCTTTTCTTATTCATAGAACATTTTAAATTTCTTTCCTTGCGCCTTGTGTGTGTGTGTGTGTGTATTTCCTTTTACACATTTGCATGTCTTTAGATATTGTAACGGCCGGGTTTTGGGTCCGGGAGATAATCGTGTTTGGTTAAACCGATTCGGGTTAGGTTAAAGTTGAAGCTATTTTAAATGGATAACCTTGGTTTTAATAAAAAGAACAAAATGGGAATTTTGAAATAAAAGAAATAAAGAAAGGGTTTTTGAAATGCTATCACCTTCTCCAAAAGAAAATTCCCTTTTCACGTTAAACCTCCCTAAAACCCCATTTCATTATTCCATTGCTCATAGCTTTCTATCCAAGTGATTTCTTCAAGGTAATTGATTCTTTAACTTAGTTTTATCTTCCTTGAGTCGTAGATACTAAGATTTTTGCAAAAACCCATGGTTTGAACTTGTTTTGATTTTAAAGTTTGGTTTGAAATGGGAAAGAGTTTATGGGATTTTCGTTGGGGTTGGTTGTGGCTGGGTTTAGGTGTGTTTTTAACTTTGTCTTATTGTTAAAATAACATGGAAATGACGGGTTGTTATAGGAAACCCGAAATGGGTATTGCGGGTAACTTTGGAAGTTGGAAATCTTGAGTTTTTGGATGGGTTTTGGGTCTAAATGACAACTGATGGTTTGGTAGCTTTGGGTTGATGTTTTGGATGTTAAAAGATAGATTTTTGATGATAAATTCGCTGGAATTGGATGCAAGTAGTTTGTGGTTGAATTGAATATGTTTTGGATGAAATTTGGGCTTGAATCGATGTGTTTTGTTGCAAGAATGTTGAGTTCTGAGTTGCTGCAGTGTTTGTGAGTATATTAGCATCATAATGTTCTGTTTTGGTTTGCCTAAAGCAGGGGAAACGGATTTGGGTTTCGTGGACGCGAATCTGGGTAGTTCGGAGGCTTGAATCGACATCTTGGACAGCGTTTGTGTGTTGGCTGGTGAGTGGAAACTGTTTTGAAGCTTTAAAATGTTCAAAGAATGTTCCTTGGGGTTTGGGTGGAGCCTTAGGTGCCAACCTAAACCCAAGAGTAAGTGTATTAGTTTCTTGCCTTGTTTCGTTAAGTGTCAGTGTATATGTTTATACACGTTGTTGGTTGAAATGCAATTGCTTTTATCTTCTTTTTATGTTGTTGTGTTGTTGTCAAAGCCTCACGTGATGGTTAGTGGAAAGTATGTTGTTGACTATAGTGATGTGTAGTCCCACCGGTAATGACTAGTAGGTGAGTACGATGATGTGTAGTCCCACCGGATTCATGCTAGTTGTTGTGAACGGTGATGTGTAGTCCCACCGGAAATGGTTGTGCATGTGCATACCATGTTTTGCTTGTGCCTTTGGATTATCGTATTTCCCTTCTAAATGATTTTGTCTTTAAACTAAAGTATATGTTTTGAACTGCATTATTGTTGTTGTGATTTTGAGCTCTGATCACTAAGCTTTTAAGCTTACGCTCTCTTTTCCAACAATGCAGATCGTTAGTGGCTTCGAAAGGCAAGCGGGGCAAGGGAGGAGTCTTGGAGTTCTTTGCTAGCTCAAAGTATGGTTTTTATGGTTGTCATAATAATACTTAGGCAATGAGAATGCTAGACTTTTGTGTTTGGGGAGTTGGTGTCCAAACTCCTTTGTAGTTGTTTTTGTTGCAAACATGTTTTGAATGTTGATACCATGCTATGTTGAGGCTTGTTTAGGCTTTTGGTCAATTGCTATGTATTTTGGCTTGTTAGCGTTTTTGAGCTATAATGTTCTTATGAGCTTTTGGGTTTGAGATCCATATTAGCGTGTATGCATGTTAGAAGCTTGTCTTTAGGGTGTTTTGCCTCTAGATTGTTTGTTAAATATGTTCTTATGTGGTTTGTGACCTTTCGGGGTAAGTTTAGGAACGTTTGGGGATGCCAAAATACATTTTCGGGCCAATCTGTGCCCATGTGTTCCGGAACGTCTGGTGTTGTTTCGGAACGACCAAGCTTTTGGGGCACCCGTATCGAAACGGGGGTGGTGCCGTTTCGGTACGTTTTGCCTCCGGGGACTTCTGTTTCGGAACTATGAGGAACCGTTTCGGAATGACCTAATGTTGCTTTTTGAATGAGAGCCCGTATTTCAGAACGGGTAGTCCTGTTCCGAAACGTAGGTAGTTAAAGTGGTTAAAAGGGCATCTTTGAAGGTTTCCAAATGTCACGCTTTAGTCCCTAATGTCTGTATGCTTCATAAATGAGTTTACATGTATCCTTTGTGATGGTTTTGCCTCGTGTGCATGAAACTTTACTAATAAACTATTTTGGTAAGGTTAATTTATCGTTATGCCCTCTGCTTGGTTTGTATCAGTGTCTGCTCTTCCGCTGTTTGCCGTCTCACATAGGTTCAAACATGGCATGTAGACAAGATTAATAAAATGAAAAAATAGGGTTGCTAATCAGGGTGAGGCCTTAACGTGTTTTGTTTCGGTTTTCTCCGTGTAACCCGTTCGGTTCAGTCTGGTGGCTAGGCCGGGACGAGGGGGTTACAGATATCAATTGCATGAATGACATTGCTTTGAGCTCAAAAGTCGACTTTGAGCATGATGTATGCTTAGGAGAGCATGAGTCCGACGACAACTATGAGGAGTGTGAGTTGGCTCCTGATCTACTCAAACTAATAGAGCATGAGAATAAGAAAATTCTTCCCCACCAATAATCGATATATACAGTGAATCTGGGAACCGAAGATGACAAAAGTGAAATAAGGATCAGTACTTTCATATCTTCATATACAAGAGATAAACTCATATCTTTACTACAAGAATTTATAGATGTGTTCGCTTGGACTTACCAAGATATGCCTGGATTAAACACTGATATTGTAACGAACAAACTTCCATTGGAACTAGAATGCAAGCCTATACAACAGAAGCTAAGAAGAATGAGGCCAGAAATGTTACTTCAGAAACGAGAGGATGTAAAGAAACAATATGATGCTGGGTTTTTACAAGTAGACAAGTATCCAAAATGGATGGCTAACGTTGTTCCAGTACCAAAGAAAAATGGAAAGGTGTGAATGTGTGTCGATACCGTGACCTCAACCGTGCTACTCCTAAATATAACTTACATCTGCCTCATATAAACACGTTGGTAGAAAATACAACAAAGCATTATTTGTTCTCATTCATAAATGGTTTCTCCGGCTATAACCAAATCAAAATGTATCCCAAATACATGGAAAAAACCAAATTTGTGACAATATGAGGCACATTTTGCTACAAAGTGATGCCTTTTGGCCAAAAGAATGCTGGAGCAACATATAAAAGGGCCATGGTGACTTTGTTCCATGACATGATGCACAAAGAAATCGAGTTTTATGTAGATGATCTGATTACTAAATCTCGGTCAGAAGAAGAACATATCACCAACCTCAAAAAAAACTTTTTGAACGTTTGAGGAAATTTAAATTAAAGCTTAATCCTACAAAATGCACTTTTGGAGTTTCTTCGGGCAAATTGTTGGGGTTTATTGTCAGTAACCGAGGAATTGAGGTGGATCCTAATAAAATGAAAGCTATCCAAGAGCTTCCACCTTTCCGTACTCAAAAAGAAGTTTGAGGTTTCTTAGGGAGATTGAATTATATCTCTCGGTTTATCTCTCAACTAACAGATAAGTGTGATCCCATTTTTCGTCTCGTGAGAAAGCATAATACGGGTGATTGAGATCCAGCATGCCAAGAAGTTTTTGACAGAATTAAGAAATACTTGTCAAATCCTTTAGTGTTAGTATTGCATGTACCAGGCAAACCTTTGTTTTTGTTCCTAGCAGTATTTGAAAATTCCATGGGTTGTGTACTAGGCCAACATGACGAGGCTGTAAGAAAGGAACAAACTATCTATTACCTCAGTAAGAAGTTTACCGATTGTGAATTAAGATACTCTTCTATCGAATTCTCTGTTGTTCTTTAGTCTGGACCACTCGCGGGCTTTGTTAGTACATGTTATACCATACAACATGGTTGATTGCAAAGCTAGATCCAATAAAATACATGATGGAATCACCAGGCTCATCAAGAAGAATGGCTCGATGGCAAATTCTTCTTTCTGAATACGATATCGAGTACGTAAACCAGAAAGTCATCAAAGGCAGTGCTATCATAGATCTCTTAGCAAGTCGTGCTTCGTCTGAATATGAACCTTAGAGTTTTGACTTTCCTGATGAGGACCTAATGTTCTTTAACTACTAGTAAAGATGAACCAACTAAGGAAATGCCTTGGAAAATGAATTTTGACGGGGCTTCAAACGCATTTGGGCATGAAGTTGGGGCGTCTAAGTATCTCCCAAAGGGAATCATTATCCCTTTTTCGGCCGACTGAATTTTGAGTGTACAAATAATATGGTAGAATATGAAGCTTGTATAATTGGTTTTCGTGCAACA
The DNA here is from genome assembly GCA_030270665.1 of Hibiscus trionum. Lineage (NCBI taxonomy): Eukaryota > Viridiplantae > Streptophyta > Magnoliopsida > Malvales > Malvaceae > Hibiscus > Hibiscus trionum. Next base: position 4,717,471 of record BSYR01000064.1, on the reverse strand, counting down.
ATCCAACGAAAAATTAAAGTCCTCAAAGCATTTGGCAATTCTTCATTAGTGGTTTATCAACTTCGCAGAGAGTGTGAAACAAAATATGCTAAAACGGTTGAATATCACAAGCTCGTCCTTGAATTAATAAAAGACTACAAGAAGATATGTTTCCATTACCTTCCCTAGGAAGATAATCAAATGGCTGCCGCATTGGCCACTTTGGCTTCTATGTTTAAAGCGAATAAAGAAGCCGCTATAATGTCGATACAAATGAATATCTATGACTCACCCGCCAGTTGTTATACCATCAAAGATGTGGTAGATGACCACCCTTGGTATATGATATTTTACAATATATCAAGTATCAGAAGTATCCCGAGGGATCGACCGATGTTAATAAAAGAACAATTTGGAGAGTGGTTGCGGGATACGTCCTTGATAGAGAAATCCTATACAAAAGAGGGAGCGACCAAACGCTGCTCAGATGCGTAGAAAGTCATGAGGCAAAAAGGATAATTGAGGAAGTTCGCGAGGGAATTTGTGGAATTCATGTAAATGGCCTCAATATGTCTAAGCAGATTTTGAGGTTAGGTTATTTCTGGGTATCTATGGTAGAAGATTGTATCAAATTCACGCAGAGATGCCACAAATGTTAGATTTATGAATATAAAATTTATGCATCATCATCACATCTTCATGTTATAACAGCTCCATGGCCATATACAGTGTGTGGCATGAATGTGATCGGACCAATTATGCCAAAGGCATCAAATGGACATCGTTTCATCTTTGTAATGATCGATTACTTCACCAAATGAGTGGAAGTTGCTTCGCATGCAAGTGTAACCAGATCGAAAGTATACAAGTTCCTAAAAAAGGAAATCATTTGTCGGTATGGTCTACCAAAAATATTTATCTCTGACAATGCTTTAAATCTGAACAACAAAATAATGAAAGAATTGTGTGAACAATTTAAGATAAAGCATCATAAGTCAGCGCCCTATCGCCCAAAAATGATTGGGGCTGTCGAAGCAGCTAACAAAAATATCAAGCGGGTCGTTGAGAAAATGGTGATAACATATAAGGATTGGTATAAGAAATTACCTTTTGCCTTGCTAGCATATCGCAAATCTGTGCGAACATCTACGGGGGAAACTCCATGTTCTTTAGTTTACAGAACAAAGGTAGTATTACCGATTGAGGTTGAGATTCTATCACTTTGTGTCTTAATGGAACTTGAGTTGGATAAAGCCAAATGGGTTCAAGTAAGATATGATCAGTTGAATCTGATTGAAGAAAAGAGATTAAAAGTGATTTTTCATAGGCAAATGTACCAAAAGTGGATGATTCAGGCCCACGATAAGAAAATCTAACCAAGAGAGTTCCGTAAAGGGGATCTGGTTCTGAAAAAGATGTTGCCTATGCAAAGAGATTTTCGAGGAAAGTGGATGCCAAATTGGGAAGAACCATTTGTTGTGAAAAAAGCCTTCTTTGGTGGGGCACTAATCTTAACAGAGATGGACGGGAATGAGTTATCGAATCCTGTGAATTTTGACTCAGTGAATAAATATTATGCTTGAATCCATGACATACCAAGAGGTGAAAACCCGAAAGGGACCTGTTGGTAAAAAAATCAAGAGATGAAAACTTTAAAGGGTCCTTGTTAAAAAAAGAAAAAAAAAACAAAAAGAGAAAATCCGAAAGGGACCTATTGGTAAACAAAAAAAGGAGAGAAAAGGAGAATTCAAGATGAATACTCGCAAAGGGCGTCTTGAAACCAATGGAAAATTCAAAATTAGAAGCTCAAAAATGGTCCAAATATGATCGGAAGAAAGTTCATATGTCTTCAGATGTTTGTCCAAGAACTCAAGCTCTACTAGGCAGAAGTCACAATCAAAAAAGATTCTTGAGCGAAGTAGCAATGGAGTCCCTGCAATTGATATCTAGGGGCATTTTCTCCCTTTTTTCCCTTTGATCTTTGTTGTCTTAAACATTTGATTATCATCTTTCAAGGCTTAGGCCATTTTCATTCAATAAGAGGAAATTTTCAATGATCTTGTTACCTTGTGTTTCCTTGTACTTACCATTTGATCATTTGTGCATTCTTTTTTAATTGATGAACTCATTGCTTTACTTAATGGTGTTTACAATATGTTTGATGTTTGGTGCATTACTCAAACAAAAGAAGATTTTAAAACACAATGGTGCTAGAAAATGCTCATGAACATCATTCTCTGATAAATGAAAAATGTTAGAATTCAAGAGGCACGGTATGGAGAAAAAGGGAAAAGTACATGGACCTTGACCTGAATGACGACAAAAACAAATCCAGGACTTAAAACACATACAATTTGCATGCATTTAGAATAAAACAACATTTTTCATATAAGACAAGCACATTAGAAACATGTTCATTTTTATCATGACAGATTAACAGGAATTGCCTCTGATATAGAGTGCCACCAAGATGACTCAATTGCTTCCAAGAAGGAATGTCGCCAGTTACCTCCAAGAGGAAGTGTCACCAATCGCCTCCAAAATGGAGTGCCATCAAGATGAAATATCATTAACTACCTCCAAGATGGAGTATCACCAACAAGCTTCCAAGAAGGAATGCCATCAACTACCTCCAAATTGGAGTGTCATTAAAAAGCTTCCAAGAAGGAATGTCATCAACTACCTTCAAGAAAAAGTGTCATAAAAAAGCTTCCAAGAAGGAGTGTCATCAACTACCTCCAGGACAGAGTGTCATCATTAAGCTTCCAAGAAAGAATGTCATCAACTACCTCCAAAATGGAGTGTCATCATAATGCTTCCAAGAAGGAATGTCGTCACTTATATCCAATACGAGTGTCACCATTTGCCTCCAAAATGGAGTGCCATCACCGCCAATTTGTTTCTCACTAAAAAAATTTGTTGCTTCTAGTCTTTGCTCCATTCCTCTCATTTGAGCATTGAGCAAAGAGGGGCAACTGTATGCATCAAAATTTTACTCGGGCTAAATACTCAGCCCGAGTCCATTCCAGTGAATTTAATAAAATCCAAAAAAATACAAAAAACCAAAAATAATAAAAATTAAAAAAATTAAAAAAAAAACTAATCTAACTCTGTCAACCTTTGTCCGCCGTATGTAAGAGTTCACGATTGAAATGACTCATATGCTTGCTGAGTAATCTTGTTTCTTGCGCCTCACACACACATCCTAGCTTATCCCAACGATTTCCCTACAAATTTGGTGGTGAAAAGCTCGAAAAACTCTAGTCTCGCCCTATAAATACCAACCCCAAAAACCTCAAAAAACACAGAAGCGTCACGAAAAAAATCAGACTAAAAAACGAGCGAGACTAGTGAGAAAGTTCGAAAGGAGAAGGAAATCAAGTGATTACCTTATGGTTCACAGCGGCTGGAGTATCATTTCACGAGATTTGAATGGTGGAAGGCTTCCAAACGATGTCAGAGACGATATATCCTGAGCACGATTTGATCCGACGGCAGATTCGCGACTTTGAAAGAGGTGCCAATTTTGGGCGTTGTGGGGGTGCTATAACATCCCCCACACGTAACCGACTCTCGAGCCTAACCATGTCTTCGATTCAAATGCAGAACAGTTTTATAGGTTTTCGGTCGTACCCAACCGAAAATGATCGATGGCGACTCCAATCCATGACGAGCCTATGAAGGCCCAATTAATTTCGGCTCGGACAAAAACGGTGTCAATAGCTCTAGTTGCAACAACTTCAAATTCCTACACGGTCTTCTCGCTATGCTCTCCTTTCAAATGTTGCATTCTTCCTTTGATATATTCCTACTGTCGTCTAAGCTACTCCAGCGCGGTATGGGTATACTCCTCCATGGCTTCCAGTTTGCTCTGCATGTTGGCTAGTCGATCACCTATGTCCTGAAAAACATGAGGGGTTTTCTGCTTTGCCTCCTTTCAGCTTTTTCTTTCGTCCATATGCTCCTTCGTGACCTCTTATGTTGGGGATCGATCTATGTCATCTCCCGAGAATCAGGATGAAAGGTGAATGTTCCACGCTCACCGCACCAATTGTTGATGGTCAAAATGACAGAGGTTCGGAGATGGGGGTCCGACAGTGACTGGGACAGTTGCCTCAGGTCGGATGGCCTCTCTGGACAGGAGCTCGTGTGTTCTTCTCTTTTCTTGAGTGGTGGTGGTGCTTATTAGGGAGAGATTTGGTTCTCTCTTGTTGCATGCCCAGTTTTATATTACTCGGACATGTGTTATGATAGGGTTGTCGTGGCGTGTTGATTGGACTGGCTATGACGTGACGTCCTAGGGTTTCCTCGTTATATGTAGCGACCACGTGCGCGGGCACGTGGTCGCGGGATGCCATAGGTTGCGAAAAGTATCGCGTGCAGTTTGCATGTAATTTTGCGCGCTTGCTTGTGTTGTTGTGTTGTCCCCAAGTGTCACTTGTGTTGCATTGTTTTCATCCTTGTCCATCCTGGTTTTAACACGTGGCGGTGCTTGTTTATAGGGACTAACACAATTCTAAATCCTAAACTCAAAACTCAAAACCTTAAACTTTAAAATCTATATTGACATTAAAATAGACAATGTTGTGAATAGTGAAATTAAAAAAAAAACTTTGAAAGACTAAAACATAAATTATCATGTATATGATGCAGCCCCATGCGGAGCCTCTATTTTCTCCATTCTCTTAAAATTTTGTAAGTTCTCCTTAGAATTTTATAGGCTTACCCACCTTAACATAAAATTTTGCATCCGTCCCTGCTTGGCAGTAAAAAAAGAAAAAAAAAACTGAATGTGCTTCTCTAGCAGTGCCACTTGATACACATTAATCCTTCACATGGCTAGCTTACCCTAATTCAATTTCAGGCCATGAGTTTCTGTGGCTCATTCTTCACCTCTCTCTCTCTCTCTCTCTCAAATCCAGTGGACCACCGTATATGTATATATGAAGGAGCTATATCATATATCAATTAGATGGTTAAAAATGCGTGACCATACAATAGTGCAGTTTGGCAGAGAAAAACACGTGCAATCATAGTTTCGAGTTTAAAGTTGTTACTATTTTTTTCTTAAGGTGACAAAGAGAGCACAGTTTGGATCAGAAAAACAAGACAATGACATGCAAGAAATGGCGTTTTTTTCTTTCCATCTGACTAATGGGAATGTTTGTTTCGTTGGTTCTTCAATTTGGCAATTAAAGTGAAGACATAGGTGTGTGGCGGGCGATGAAGAAGTAGGGTTGCAGGCCTGAATGAGTTCATCACAAACGACATTAGCCTACAATACATGCACCCATCAATAAAACAATTTTAAGTTCACTTTTATGTATTCAGCTGATAAATGAATATTAGCACAAATAATATGTATTATTTAAACAATACAAGTGTCACATTCTAAAATTACCAAATGTCGAAGTTTTTCTAACAACATCGACTGAATAAGTAACAGCATAATACTTTAAATATCAAACTGGGATGAAAAAATAGATATCAAACTGAGACAATTTTAATGACACATATTCATTATATTATGATGGTTGAGTGATACCATGGGAAATAAAATTTCCAATCGAAGCTATTAGGTGATTGATTGATAAATTCAAATAATTATTTACTAAACAATTAAATGTTGAAAACTAAATATTGAAAAATTAAAAACACATGAATTTAAAATATAAAAATCTTTGATATTCTGTTTAAAATTAAATATTAAATATAACAAGACTGTTTGATCGATATAAATTATATATAGATAATATAGTTAAAAGAAATAAAAATAAAATAAAAAACGTGTTAAAAATATTCAACGTAGCTTCTTATCTACTTAACATTTTCATACTTTTTCATTGAAAAATTATAACATATATGTTTAATTTTAGATTATCAAACATGCTTAAAATATTAAATCATTAAAATTATTAATTTTCAACAGATTATCAAACAAACCTTTAGTTAGAACAAAACTAATATCTTAATGCATCACTATAATCAAAGGGTAAATTACTTGTATCCCAAAAAGAAAGTTTGTTGAGGCCATATTTATTATTTATTTCTATAGATTTATCTAATTACCATGTGACAATAATATGAAGTTAATGGGATGCAGGTTGATTTAAAAAAATTGAATAAATACTCTTCAAAATTTTTAGGGTTTTTAATCTAGTCGCTCTCTCTCAAATCCCTGTCGCCTGTAATTTTACTTTTCTTCCTTTAATTTGGTTGGTGGTCGACAACTAATACTAATATTGGTTGTCGACTACCGGGTTTATTGTTTTTCTTATTTTTTATGTTTTAATAAGAATATATGCCTTTGTAGCACGCATTTTTTCTATTCTTGCGATATTTTTTTTATTTTTTGTGGTTCGTTTCAGTTGTTCTTGTGGCATGATTTTCACCATACCTTAGCAGTTAGTTGGTGCTCATACAAAGATCTTCATGACACTAATCTCTGATTATTGTTTTGTCGGTGGTCTTAGAAAGATGGATCCCCACTCGGTTGATGGTCGGTTGCCGATGTAATCAGACTTGGGTAGCGGAGCAATCTGCCTGATATCTTGGTTTGCTCACCACTCCTTTTTCACCCCGTAAAATGTCTCATTTGGATAGAGACAATGAGATTCCAGAAGGTTTCTGGATTTTGGTATGCTAATCTCGATGTAAGTGTCTACTTTTCTTTGCACCATTGTAAGAGACTTTTAGTTGACTTGTTCTTTTTTTCTCTTTTTGATGCATTGTATTGTATTATCTTTCACGGTGATTAATAAAATTCTGATGTCATTGTTAAAAAAATTTTGAATAAATTTGGCTAAAAATACTTATATTGCGCCATTTTGTATGGGTTCAAATCCTGGTGTGAAAATGCAATACATCTCTATTTAATAAAAAATTGAATAAACTTGAAATATATAACATAAATGGTGGAATTAATGCTACCATAAGAAATTATTAATTGGTTGAATGTTTATTTAATGAATTTGAAATTACATCGAACCTCTCAATAACTGTTTTTACTTAAATAATGTGTGCATTTCATTATCAAAATGTTTATATAATAAGCTAAAGTTAAGGATGAATGATTGGTTTTGAAGTAAAAGGATTTGGAAATTAAGGACTTTAATTGTTATCCTTCAATAGATTCTAATGAAAAATTAGAAACTTATATAAAATATAAAGGCTTAAATGCACATTTGGCCCCTGAAGTATTTTTTGGACATTTTGTCCTCTGAACTAAAAATCGTTACCTCATATGCCCCTAATTAAAAATCGTGATCTCATATGCCACTTTTGTTAAAAAAAATTCTCACGGACCAATCAGAACATGTCACGTGTCATTTTATTAACAAAAAGTAACTTAAATAAAATAGGTGAATTGCACATTAAATATGTCAAATTTTATTTTTTTAATATAGTCCCTTATTGAACTGCAACATCAATTTAATAATATGGTATGTGTTACGAAAAGCCAAATTACCTCGCAGGAGATCTTATGAATGACATAAGCCAAAGCATCGAGCATGCAATTTCCATCCATAGCAGCCGAGCTCGACATATCATCAATGGCGTCCATGTGCCCTTGTCCACCCTACAATCAAATTATATATATGTCAGAGTTTGAAATATTAACTAAAAACCATATGTTCAAAGACATTAAAAAATGTGAAAACTTAGAACAATACGTTCAGAGCATGATGATCGATGTTAGGAGTGAGATGACGCAAAACATTGTCGATGATTCGGAGAATAGGTTTGACATCGATAAAACGGCCATCGGGCGAATGAGCCGACTGGATTTGCTTCATCAATGCACCGTCATCCGATGCCAAAAACATCCGTCGCTCACTCGATCTCATCAGTTGCTGCTGTGAGTGTGAGCCTTGGGTTGCCATGTCTGGAAACATGTTGCCAAAAGAAGGAATAGTGTTTTTAAGCAATGAATAGTTGTATTGTGGTTTGATTAACGAGCATTTGTTTAGGGTTTATATAGTGATGGGGTAATGGAATAAAGCCCCCATTGAATTGGTATCTTGCCTTTGCTTGCGAGACGAGTCTTGGCTAAAGCTAAAGGGACTGTGTTTTCATAAGATGAACAGTTAAATAAGGGACTAAAATGAATAAAAAATAAAATATGGCATGTTTAATGTGTAATTCACCCATTTTATTTAAGTCAAGTTATTTTTTTTGTTAATAAAATGACACATGGCACGTTTTGATTGGTCCACAAGATTTTTTTTTAACGAAAGGGGCATATGGGGTCACGATTTTTAGTTCAGGGGGCATATGAAGTCACGATTTTTAGTTCGGGGAACATATGAGGTCACAATTTTTAGTTCAAGGGGCAAAACGTCCCAAAAAATATTTAAAAAAAAAGATTGATATTTTGTTATGTCAAAAAAAATTGATATTTTGTATATACTTCAAGGGCCAAATGAGCATTTAAGCCAAATATAAAATATGGTATTGTTTGCTTGGAATTTGAATGCAATAGTATGAATAACAACTTTGAATTATTTTTGATCCAAGAAGAAAAGAAAATGCATTAATAAGAAAAAATATTACATCGCCGCAAGCCATGTCCCACGTACAAAAATCAAAAGACATGCATAAATATGCAGCCCGAGACACGAGCAAAAGCAAAAACACAACAGGGATATTCCCTGGGTAAAACGACAACCGATGAAAGGCAAAAACAGACAAAGTCAGAGACTTGCCACATAGGCCAAAAGCAAACGAGGATGTTCCCATGACAAAGGGATATCCCTAACCCGAGAAAGGAGGAGAAACACAATACAGAAACCCTTGTCAATCTTGAAGTCGGTCTTGAGGCTCGATCGAAGCATCCGAGTGAGAGCTCCATCCGGAGGCAGGCTCCCCTGTCGGAAGACAAGGGTCTTATCAACTGGACTACTATGATCGAAGAACTAGACTTTAGGATTGGCTTAACAAGGTTACGGAACCCAGCCTCGAACAATGCCTTCAATTCGAAACTGGAAGAGCGCAAGAGAAAATTTAGATCACTCGCAAACATAGAACACAAAAAGATCCAGGGGGAGGGTTCATGTGGACCACTAATTTTCGACCCTCCCTATCGAAAGAGGTGGTGTCAAATATGATCATATCTGATGTGGATAACCCTTTGGGGAGTTATCCGCTTGCTTGATAAAGGGGGATCTCCACACCATCGAAAATGACAATTAAACAACAAACCACCGAAAAATACTAATCCAGTTGCATCACAACTCTTCATGATTTTCAACCTCTTGCAAGTTTCAATAAACATCTCCCAAGGAATATCTCTAACAAGCATCCAATCACCAACTTTATCTTTGTATGTTAGCACATAGTCATTTCCATGCAAAATATCCTTCAACTTGCTCTTACTCAATATTTCCTTCCTAGCAGCACCATGAAACCCACATTGACCAAGCGTAGAACAGCTGAACATTTTCTCAAGAGCAGAAGACAATTCCCGGTAAGTTGAATAAGTGCTCAAATCTACCTTCCTCAGATAAGGAGCATCGTCCTTCAAATTTAGATTATTTTTATTATTATCTGGAAAACTGTTGGGTTTTATGGTGCTCGATTCCTTCAACCGTTCTTGCTTGCCAAGTGTGGAGAAGTTGGATAATTGGGTGTTTTAGTGGGAGGTGAAAAAATGGACAATAAGACACAAGGAATTATAGTGGTTCAACCTTCTAACCAAGGTCTACATCCACTACCTTAGCTCCCCACTAAGGATTTCAACAAATTCACTCTAGAATTTCGTCCCCTTTTCTAGGTTTAGGAGGCAACCTTTACAACCCTCAAAGCTTTCTACCCAAAGCTTGAGTAAACTCTCTTTACAAGAGAAATTCTAAGCAAACTTGAAATCCCTCTAATAGGTGTTTGTTTGCACTATTTAGCTCTCACCCAAAACCTAAACACTTGAGCAAATTTAACAATGTTTAGCTCACAAGTGTTGTCTATACAAGGAATTTACAATTAAAGCTCTAGACACAATTTGTCATCATAGTGTTGTAACAATTGAAGCATATAGCCTTCTCTTGATGCTTGAAAGTCCCTTTTATACTCCTAATTGAGTTTGTAGCCGTTACTAGCCGTTAGGGTTGAATTGGAGCCGTTGGAGACTTTATTTCTCATTTTTATTATAGTTATGGTGCCTATCGTATCGGTATGTAGGGACCCGTATTGGTACGTCCTTCTTCAGAACTAGCCGTTGGGCTCTTGCCAGCCTAAGCGTATCGATACGCTAGGGAGCGTATCGATACGGTCTGCACTTTAAAAGACAGTTGGGGGTTGTTAAAGCAGGGATCAGTACGCTTTAAATGCGTATCGAAACGACCCCTATCTGTATCGATACGGGAAAGCATGTATCGGTACGGGTTTTGGCAGAATCAAAACTGGGGAAAAAAGGTATCGATACAGGGTATACCGTATCGGTACGGTAGAGCTGAAAAGTCAGTTTTGAGTACTTTAAAAACATTCCAAACTTTTCCAAAAACCTTTTTAAATACCTCAAACATATTTTCAAGTTGTTTGGACTTAAAGACATGTTTTAAATTCTTTTCAAATTAGTCCAAAACATTTTTCAATTATTATATCAAAACATTAGTTCTACACAAACTCGAGACAACAGAGCTGTCAACTGAAGAACAAACCGATAATCCAAGATGGTTACGCTCCCTTAACCCTAAGCCACGGTCAACAGAGGGAGTAGAAACATTACTCTGAACTTTCTCCTCCACGCCCAGAAGCGGTGGAGACATCAGAACCTAAAACTTCTCAAGACGGCTTCTTTTACGGAGAGAGGTTGGTAAAGAAACAGAGACAAGAAGATCGATTACTGCTTTCAAAATTGCAGGCGAGATTAGACGCAAGTCAACCAGTTTCATAAGGCCCACAAATCGAGGAAATGAGTTTTGCATTGAAGGGTCATCAAGGCCCGCAGTCCAAGGTACGAGGATCCTCGGTGAGAGCAAACATTTCTTGAGACCCGTGCCATCTTCTGAGGTAAGGAAGACGACAAAATAAGGGGTTTTCTGTCGAGCTAGCTTCGTTCCAAAACCGGTGTCGTGTTCCTGTGGAGAAGACACTGAAACTCTCGCCTTTGTTCCTATCCCTGGATCGCCGGCTGCCAAAGCTTTCTGAGCTTCGTCTCCCGCTTTATCCACCGGCAGAATGCATGAAACCACAGCAGCACCTTCAGCCATGCACAAGAAGCTTGAAGCGCTGGTTCCTGGATCTTTCAGTCGAGCATTTAGAGGTTCCGGTGATAGGAGAGACCAGCGACAGATGGCTATGAACCAGCTCCCACCTTGGACGACGAAACCTGCAATCTTCACGTTCGATACCAAAGACAAGTCTCTTGATCCCGGCCAACCAGAGTAAGGATACCAGGGTGGTCCCTTGTCCCTTTGCGCCCTTTCAGTTAGGTCAAACCTGGGCCAGGGACAGAAAACGAACGACCTAGACCAACTTCCCCAAACGCCCCGCACCATGCTATCCGTCGTCCCCCTAACCACCGTGTCCAGATCGGTTTCGTTGATGGAGACCGACGAAGTCTCTCAGAGGAGATCTCTACGCCGCCGAAACGAACATACGAGCAACAAACCATCATGAACCGAGAGCCGTAAAGGAAGAAAGGATGGAAATGGAAGGCCTAGGGAGGAGCTTTCAGAGCACCATACCATTGTTTTTTGGTAACAACTTGGCCTTAATGTTTCAAAAGTTAAAGCTTTCAATTCCCTTTGTCAACAACTTTGAATTATACTAGGTAGCATCACGCATATTATAATACAATATTTACTGGTCATACATGTTAGATGGATAGGAAATTAGGCATGCCGTTTTATCATTTTTGTTTTGTTGGTCTTTTATTTATGGTAAATTATACTAGTGGTCATTTAACTTTAAAAGAAATTTATTTTAGTCACTGAATTTAAAAATATATTTTTTAATCGCCACATTAGCTTTTGTTTTCATTTTGATTATCCATGCATACATCATAATGTGACAACACATGTTACTATTTGGCTGGTTGAAAAAAATAAACAAAAAAATTGGATGGTTGACCTTGGATTTTTAACCCTAAGTTCCCAAGAAACTTTAAATTGTTTAACCACGACACCAAAACATTCCATTTGCTATGTTGACTGAGAATATATATTTTAAGGTAAAATTGAGGGGGGAAGTTAAAAAATAATTATTCATATAGTTAAAAATTAAATTACATAAATATTACTAGTTTGTTTTGTAATTTTATATTATTGAAATGAATTTATGTTAGTCATGTGGACGTTGAGATTATTATAATTAACTATATATATTTTAAAAAATATACCTAAAATTAAATCAAATTCAAAAATAATTCAAAAGTAGTAATTAAACTAAATTTTATGAATTTGGTTTAATTTTATGTAGATTTTAAAAAAGTTAATTTTTTCTTAATTTTTAAATTGGTTATAGTAATCTCAACGGTCCACTTGACTAATATAAACATAGAAAAAAGTATAAAATTATAAAATAAAATAGTAATTTTTAAGTAATTCAAAAAGACCTATACAGAAATCATTTAATTATTATTTAGTTATCTTTTTACTTGGTATTTTTATTGTGTCATGATTTAGTAGTGTTTTAACTATTTGAACTTAACTTAAACCCAAAACTTATACACATTTTCTGTAATTAATTTGATTTTTAGATTAAAAAAAACTCTTTCCAGTTTTACCTTAAAATTTATACTCAACCATGTAATAGAGGGAATGAATTAGTGTAGTGGTTAAGCAATTTGGGGGGGGGGGGGGGGGGTTGGAGACCTAGGTTTGAATCTCAAGTCTAATCAATTAAACTTAATTTATTAATTGTGTTTTTAGCCAACCAAGTGATAGCATGTGTCAGTAATGAAAACTAATCACAAATAACCAAAATGAAATGAAAGTTATTGTCAGTGATTAAAATTAAAATTTTAAGGTCTACTGGCCAAAATATTTTTTTAAGTCTAATGACTTATATGATATTCACCTTTCTATTTATTTCTAGCCTAATTCTTTATTCATACCATTAAAAACAATTTTTTTATAAAAATACTAAAAATAAGATTTTCAAAGATAAAATTCCCAAATTTTGATCATGAAACTCTTTGGGGAGTCTGATTCATGAAATGTAAAATTATCTCTGAGAATAAGATTCTCAAAATGTAACATTACTTGACATATGAAGGGAAAAAGATTATTACACATCGTAATCGTTTTTTTTTCGCGAACCAAACACATAAGACCAATAATTTTTTATTAAGTAGATAAATATTTATATTTCCAAAAATAAATGTCAAGATTTGAATACATGATAAATAATATGAGCATCTTTGGCCGCTCGGTCAATCAATAAATCTCAAAAATCGAATAATTAATGCACAAGTTGAGCAGGCAATTTTATTTCACTAGCTAAGATATTTTTCTTTTAGATACTCTTCAGAATAATCTCATATTTAATATTAATTGATATTAAAACAACACTTTTTATTGGTATATCATTTAAAGATACACCCATTATTCATTACCAATTGAACTAATAAAATTTGAGAAACAATGAAGTCGATGTGTACAGTGGCGAATGCAAAGATTAATTTGGGTGGGCTTGTGTTTACTCTGAAAATTTAAAAGTTTATATATTTGTTTTAATTTTTTTAAAATTTTATGAATTAGTCCTTAATTTTTAGGGTAAACTATTTCATTGACCACCATATTATTGGAAAAGTTGCGAATTGACCACATTACTTTTTTTCGAAGCAATTAAACCACCAAACTATTTAAATGGTATCAATGTGACCACCAGCCGTTAAAAATAACAGAAAAATTGACAGAGCTGTTAAATAAAATTGGTATAATTACACATTTGGTCCCCTATATTTAAAAAATCTATCAATTTAGTCATAGTTTTAATCTAATAAAATAAATTAATTATTTAATTAGGTGGCCTTATTGGAGGATTTTAATTATTTTTATTTAATTTGATTAATTAATTTCTCCCTCCAATCAGGTGATGACATGTGTCACCTGATTGGAGAAGGAAAAACGAAAGCAATGAAAGCCTCTAGAGGGATCAAACCCACAACCTCAAACATAAGAAAGAAAGACGAGCATACTTGCCACTGGGCCAAGCACATTTTTGTGATGTAAGTTACATCATTTAATATATGTTTTAATTACTTGTTAATGCCCGGAAAAATGAAAACAAGGAGAATGACCTTTGGTGGATTCGAACCAATGCTCTTGGAGTAAAAGTAAAATGTGTTTACCACTATGCCAAGCATAATGTTAAGATATAATATACAACATTTAATATATGTCTTGAATATTTGTTAATGCCCCAAAAAAATAAAAGAAAATAAAATGTGGTTTTAAAAAATCGAACATAAAATATTTAACCCAATATAATTTTAATTTATTTAATTAAATTTTAATTTATTTAATTGGGTTAAATATTTTATGTTAGATTTAACCCAATATTTAAACCACATTTTATTTCCTTTTATTTTTCCGGAAAAATATATGTGTTAAATAAATTAAAATATATTAGGTTAAATATTTAACCCAATTAAATAAATTAAAGTTTAATTAAATAAATCAAAATTATATTGGATTAAATATTTTATGTTCGATTTTCCTAAAACTACATTTTATTTTCTTTTATTTTTTCGGGCATTAACAAATATTCAAGATATATATTAAATGTTGTACATTACATCTTAAAAATATGCTTTGTCTAGCGGTAAATACGCTTTACTTTTACTCCAAGGGCACTGGTTCGAATCCACCAAATGTCATTTTACTTGTTTTCATTTTTCTGGGCATTAACAAGTATTTAAAACATATATCAAATGTTGTAACTTACATCACAAAAATGTACTTGGTTTAATGGCAAGCATGCTTGTCTTTCTTTCTTATGTTTGAGGTCATGGGTTTGATCCCCTTTGAGGTTCTTCATTGCTTTCATTTTTCCTTCTCCAATTAGGTGATGACACATGTCACAACTTTATTAAATAATTAATTTATTATATTAGATTAGATTAATATTAAGACTAAATTGATAGATTTTTTAAATATAGGAGATTGAATGTGTAATTATACCAATTTTATTTAACAGCACCGTCAACTTTTCTGTTATTTTTAACGGCTGGTGGTCACATTGATACCATTTAAATAGTTTGGTGGTTTAATTGCTTCGAAAAACAGTAATGTGGTCAAATCGCAACTTTTCCAATAGTATGGTGGTCAAAGAAGTAGTTTACCCTAATTTTTATGATTTGTGTTTACCCTGAAATTTTGAAATTTTTATTATTGTGTCCACCCTTAAAAAAAATTTAGCTTGTGCCCACCTTAAAAAATATTTCTGGATCCACCACTGGATCTATATACATAACTTAATTTCGTCTTCTTCCATCACTCCTGTGCTTTTAGTTACTAATTGTCTTAATTAACTATACATGTACAAGTACAAAATAGTATGACCATACTTCATTATCAATAGTAAAAAATGGCTTTATCATAATGTATATAATCATCAGAATTTTTCGTAGAAGGAATTGTTTTCAGAGGTGTCGGTCCAATTAACTAATACGTATTAGTTTTTTACTTGTACACATTTGTTTCCCTGCTAAAATTGATCTTATTGATAATAATAATCAGTGCAGATTCTAGTAGGGTTTATGTGTATAA
This sequence comes from Hibiscus trionum, assembly GCA_030270665.1. Lineage (NCBI taxonomy): Eukaryota > Viridiplantae > Streptophyta > Magnoliopsida > Malvales > Malvaceae > Hibiscus > Hibiscus trionum. The sequence goes on along the minus strand of BSYR01000064.1, from coordinate 4,701,782 downwards.
ATGTTTGGTAAAAGTAGGCAATCTTAATGCAGTGACATAAATGGCCTTTCTATAATTTTGAACTTTTAATTTAGTCCTGTGATTGAAATAATAATCCCCACGGAAATATATGCCCAGAGAGAAACAAACACTGTACACACTGACTCTGATTTCCTCAGAACATGATACCGCACTGCCAACAACAACCCTAATCTTCCTTTATTAAATGTAACATAACAAATCCAAATTTACATGAGTGCTTTTCTTTTTTTTTTAACTTTGATTTCTGTTCATCTCACATACCAGTAAATGAATATACCAAGCATTAATAAACTCACACCAAGTTAATCAAGCCACTATCTTAATCTTATACATATCCATCAGGCACTCTTTCTTCCTCAAACTGCAGGTAAAATTCATATATAAAAAAGGAAATTTCACACTCACCGTCTTTGCTTTTATTTTTCTCCGTCAAGATGGTGTTGGTCTATGCCCTAGTCGAAGCTCTAGATCAAGCTCTTCGGTTGATGCTTCCTTAAAGCTGTTGCTGCCGTCGTTTATATTATCATTATCCGCAGCTGGTTCGGCCCCGGTAATCGAGTAACAGAGAGAAGAGGAAGAAGAAGTGTTCAACCCCGGTGGTGCCATCAAGTTGTTAAAAGGATAGGGTGACATAGAGCATGCGTTGATGGGTGGAGAAGTGAAAACCCCATTAGGGGTAGTAGGTAATTGGTAGAGAAAGCAAAGGCCGCCATTTGTGGCGAATTCTTGAGTGGAAGACGATGGTGAGGTTTGATTGATTAATGGAACAGTAGCGGTGGTAGTAATAGTAGAAGGGTGTGATTGGTGAAGGCGAGCCCTGTCGCGGCGGTGCACATTCATGTGACCGCCGAGGGCTTGAGCAGAGCGGAACTCCCTTCTGCAGAAAGTGCAAGTATAAGACCTAGGGGGCCAGGTAGTGCCCATAGCATGAGCTGTGTCCTCGGCAAAGGCCTTAACCTCCCAGGAGTCATCGTCGGGATGTTGAGGTTGGGGGTTAGGGTTCCAGACCCAGGAGCCAGCAGCCATGGGGTTGTGATTTTGTTGGGATTGAGCTAAGTTTTGAAGTTGGGTGAGAGAGAGAAGGCTAAGGTCAGCAGCCATGGTGGTAGGAACATTTAAGATAGAGTTGATGAGGATTGAAATGGGGGGGAATGGGTTAAATATAGTGGGTGTGGGGGAGGATGGGCTTAAAGAAGGGAAGGTAGAGACAAAACGAAACCCTAACACCGGGCATATCACCCAAATCTTGTAGCAAAGCATTTGGATGTATTGTTTGCAGCATTGCATTGTCATTGGCATTATAATAATCGAACTTTGCCCACTCAACTCAACTAACTACCTATCCCTATTCGTCTGTGTGTGCACGGACTTTGTCATACTTTGGCTGCAACGCCAACTGTTTGCTGCTTCTAATCTCTCTCATGCATTTCTTGCTCTTCAATTCAATCCAAATGATGGTGGCACCCGAGGCCTCCCAGGTTCAGATCTCACACTGTCCAAGTTTAATTTCAGATTAATATTAGTGATTTAGTTTGAGTTAAATTAGTTATTAAATTATTTGTTCTCTTTACTCCTTGCAATATTGATCATTTGTAATGATTGAGGACCAGTTCCATGTTACTGATTAGTTGAAAAGTAATTTTAAACATCACGTTAAAAAATTATCTACTTATTGCATTTGCCTATAATTACGTGTAATTACATGTATGTAGCATGTTTGATTAATCATTATAATTTGTAAATCTTTCTGAATAGAGTGTAATTAAAGCCTCCAAATGTATTTTTAATTTTTAGGAGAGGGGTGAGAGTTAATGTGATCATACAAATAATTATATTCTTTAATTTTATAATTAGTATTATTTTAAAATTTAAGCGTATGTAATTGTGTAGAGTGTAGTTACAATTTATTATATTAGTTAAACCTCAATTAACCCTAATTCTCTGCCGCGCTCATCATCTGCCTGTAATTTTTTTTAATTGATGTACGGTCGGTAATTAATTTTAGTATTGGTTGTCAACCACCGAGTTTATTTTTTCTTGTTTATATTTTAATAAGAATCTCTACCTTTTGTGGCACGTGTTTCCTCTGTCTTCGTAACACGCATTTTCCTCTGTCCTTGTGACATGTTTTCTTTGTTTTGTGGTTTCGTTTTTATCTATCATTGTGGCATGATTTCAGCATACCCTTAGCGGCAGTTTATTGCGCGCACAGAGATTTTAACGACGCTAGTTTCTGTTTATGATTTTGTCGGTGGTCATAGAAAATTAGATCCTCACTCGGTTTATGGTTGTTTACCGATGTAACCAGTCATGTGTAGCAGAACATTCTACCTGATAGTTTGGGTCGCTCACCACTCCCTTTTCACCCGTTATGCGTCTCAATTGGAGAGAGACAAGGAGATTCAGAAAAGTTTCTGGATTTTGATGGTATGCTTATCTTTATGAAAGTATTCATTTTTCTTTATTTTTGGGTTGTAAGAGATTTTGGTGGATTAGTCTCATTATTCTCCTGCTTGGATCCATTATATTTGTGATATCTTTTATAGTTTTAATAAAATTCATGGGTATTATATAAAAAAAGTACTAATTATTATCTCTCTCTTTCTCTCAATATCTAGAAATTGAAATTTCTTGTAATTACATGAGTATAATCACCAGGGTAGTAATTACATTTTTTTTGAAATAGTCGTTGAATTTTTATTAAATCATAGAAAAACTCAATTACAATGCAATCAAGAAGAAGAAAAGTTGGGTTAAAATAACCCAAAAAATTCTTACAACTCAAAAACAATGAAAACAAAAATTTCTATGGAAATACGCATACCAACGAAAATTCAAAAGCTTCCTGAATCTCCTTGTCTCTGTCCAAACGAGACGCATAAGGAAGGAAGGAGTGGTGCGCGATCCATTCTGTCAGGCAAAAGGTACCGCTACCTAGGACTGATTTTATCGGCAAACAACCATCAACGAGTGGGGATAAAACATTCCAAGTGACCACCGACAACACCATGAATCAGAAACTAGCGCCGAGTGAATCTCTGTGCGAACAACAATCGAACGCTAGGGTATGCTGAAACCTGCCACGAAGACAGATGAACCAAACCAAAAAAAAAAAACAAAACAAAATCATGTCACAAAGACAGAAGAAGAAGCGTGTCACTAGGACAGAGAAAAAGCGTGCTACAGAAGCAGAGATTCTTATTGAAATAAAAACAAGAAAACTGATAAAATCGGTGGTCGACAACCAATACGAAGATTGATTGCCGACCACCGATTAAAGAAATTGAACAAAAAGAAAAGCAGCTAGAATTGAAATAATTTTGAGAGAGGAGCGGCTAGGAATTTTTGAGAGAGGGTTTTTTTAGCGGCTAGGGTGTAGCAATTACATTTTTATGCAATTACATTGTGGTATCCAAACATAACCCAAGTTAAATGGAATTTTGATAATTTGAAATAAAAACGAAAAGCTAGTTCCGTTTGGTTTTAAGAAATATTTTTTATTTTCATTTTCAGAAAATAATTTTTATTTTTAGTTTTTTAAAAATTAGAAAACATGCTAGATTAATAGGGATGAAAAATTTGTTTTCAAAAACGAAAATAATGAGAATGTGTTTGGTATCTAGCTTTTCAAAATAAAAATGAAAAATAATTAAAACAAAATATAGTTAGAAAATATTATTATAATAATAAACAAATAAAATATGAGTAACTAAACCAAAGTTTAAAAAAAACATTAGAAGGAATCGAATCCAGATTAAAATGAAGTTAAATTAAAAATACTCTTGATTTCATATTTTCCATTTCCCTAAAATATTTTCAGTGAAAATAATAATGTATCTTTTTAATGTTTTTCAAATTTTTTCTTATTTTTGTTTTCATTTTCTAAAATCTATTTTCTAATTTTTCAACCAAACACGTTTTCTTCATCGTTTTTTATTTTCAAGAAAATGAAAATTAAAAGAAACTTCATTCTCTAAAACCAAAACGGTAATATTTTAGAGTTTTTTTAAATCAATTTTTATTTCAATTTTTATTTTTAATCTGATTTTTATTACTCTTTATACCAAAAGCATTTTTGATTCCATAAACTGATTTGAAGAGTAATAAAAAATGAGTTTAAATAAAATTTTTAACAAATTAGTTATTCTTGAATTACTATACAGTCAATGATATTAAGACTTGAGCGTTACTGTATTAAGACTATCATACAAGAATACGAGGAATAACTCCATAGGTTAAAATATTATCATTGTATTCTTTTTCATTAATTTTATATTTTATTTAATCTTCTTATTAATGTATTACCATGCACTCATTCGATGTGGACTGTCAATGCCATATATAAATTAGTATCCAAATTCTATATTTTGTTGGTTTCTTATTGTTCCATGCAACTAAACCCTTATTTCACCTTGAAAGACTATGGCCAAAATAAAAATTATAGTTGAGCCAATAATATACACAAACAAATCTAACATAGAGCCATATATTGTTAAAACTCTAATATTTTCTTTGATATAAAAGAGGTGAAATGCCGGTTTAAATAATATTACAATAATTGATATTTAAATTTTAAACTTTATATAAAAGGCTTAATTCAATTAGTTTTTTTTTTCAAAAAAAACATTAGCTTCTTTTTCAAGAGGGTTGTCTTCGGCGGCCTTTCGTCTGCTTTTTTTAATCTGTGTTATTTTTTGTTTTTAGTTTCAACCAAGTATCATTCGTTTGGGATTTTTTTCACACATGTGTTTGTCCGTCTACCTTTGTGGCATGATTTTCTCCTATCTTGTGACACAATTTTTATCTATTATTTTTGAAAGTTTGGTGTAGTGTAGTGGTTATCACGATGCACCCTCTGATCAAGGAAGGTCGATGCTCTAATATAGTTAGATCTCTTTTGTGGTAGTTTGTCAATGCAATCAGAACCGTTAGCAGAGCAATATGCAAGATTTATTTTCTCGATATCCACTCATACATTAATAGCGTTTAGTTGGAAGAAACATGAAAATTTTCATGATTGTTGTTGGGTTTTCTATAGAAGATGAACGACATATTTAAGGAAATATTCAATATATAATTTTCTTTCTTCAAGAGTTTTCTTGATGTACTTGTCCCCATGGTTCTTTTTATGATTTGAGTGTATTGTATTTATTGTACTTTCCTTATTTTTAATGAGATCCAGTTTCTTGCTCTTGTTAAAAAAAAGGCTTAATTGATTTTTTTCAAACTGTACTTCTTTTTCGCTTTAGATATCTAATATTTTTTTTGTCAAAATAGGTATCTAACGTTTATTCATTGCCATTTTAGGTGTTTGACTATTAACGACCGCTAAAAATCGTTGGTCAGTTACAACATGACACATGGTGAGATTTTAATGTTTAATTTCTTTTATAAAAAAAACTTAAAATTCTTAATTCTCAAAATCCCACCACACTCTAATTTTCAAAGAACACTAACCTAAGTCTAAAAATCTCCAAATTCATCCACTGTTACCGTTGAATCAATCGTCATTGCCCACCCTTTTCATTGCTAAACCCCAATACCGAATACCTTATTCTTTCATCATTAAAAATCGACAAATGACGCTCTGATAACAAACAGTACTCGGACAAACGACATCGTCAAGGGAGACATCATTGTGGTGATGGCGATGTGGTGATCGACAATGACATAGGAGGGATTAAGGGATTTAGTGTTAGAGATATGGAGATTTGGGGGTGTTTTGTGAGTTCAAGATTTTTTTTTTGAGAAATTAGGAATTTTAGGGTTCTTTTTGAAAATTTAAGAAAGTTAAATTTTTAAAAATCAAAAGAAAATAAAATCAAAGTCAAGTATCAAGTAATGAGTAGATGTCGAGTTTTTTAATCAATCAACTTTAAAATGTTAACGGGATAAAACTTGATTTAAAATGTTAACGGGATAAAACGTTAAACACCTAAAGTGATAACGGAATAAATATTAAACACTTATATTAATGAAGAAAAACATTAAACACCTAAAAAAATATAGTTTAAACATTTTTTAATTAAACTTATAAAAATGAATGAAACTTTATATATTATATAGTCCTTCAATATTTTGGAATGGTGAATGAATTTTGAATGTTTAGAAGTAAAAGCGTGTGAAGAAAGGTGTCACCTTCTGACATAGCTGTTTTCGCCCTCGACAACACCAAGAAACAATTATAATCAATTGCTTGGCCTACCATTGTTTAAATCGTCGTGTTTTGCTTTCTGCCATCAAATCATATACCAATTTACGTTGCTGCTCATGAATATCCATTTCATCTCCCCACTACAAATTCAACGATACCCCTTTCTAAATTAATTAACCCAACAGTTTGACTGTTAAGCTGCTTAGTTGAAATTAATTTAACCATAAATGACGGGGACAACCTTTTAGTGACACACTCCCATGATCCAGCTAATCTTGTCCTTATAGTTTCCAAAGGATGTTCTCAGTTTTTTTATAAATAAAAAATAGTTGACAGAAAGCTATCCCATTTCAGCATCATAAATTTCAAGAAAAAATTTTATGTTGGCTTTTCCCCTCGAAGGTTTCCCTTATAAAATATGAGTGTCTGTTTTTATTTTTAACCTTTGATTTGTCTCATTAACAATATTGAATGTAATGGTAATCAATAAAATATTCAATTTCTATCGACTCAATCAGCTTGTAGTGAATGGTTTTACAGATTTGTTTGATGCATGGTGGACAAAGAAAAAAAAAGTTAAAAGAGAAGTAAAGGATGCAGAAATGTAGTCACTTCAAGTAGCTGTATAAAACCCATAATATAATCTTAATAAATTCCCTAGTATCCATCAAAAAAACCCTTAGTTTAAGAAAATATTGCACATCAAGGAATTTACTCAAAGATTATCACTTAATTTTATAATATCCAATTGAAAAGACTTTTATCTCTTTAATTCCCCTACATACATAAGCTATGTGTCTGTCGCTTCTGTGTTGGCATTACTATGTGAAATTAGGGTGCAATTTAATAAAGCCGAAATATGAAGTTTCCAGGATTTGATGTTTTCTTTCAAGGATTATTATTGATCATAAAGTGTCTATGAGCATATAAGCTGAAATTAGTCTTTTAATTAAATTTCAAATTTGTATTAGGTCTTATTGTCGAATTTTGTAATAAGACATGACCGATTCAAAGAATTAGGGGTCATGTATAATTTATTAAAATGAGAGCCTCATTTGAAAGAAATATAAATATTTGTTGACTTGTGTGTGATAGACTGACTTTTGAACAAAAATATAAAGTCAGAATTTATGAAGTACAACAATATTTTGTGTTCCTATGTGTTTTTACCACTAGTAAGGATAGAACACAATGCAGGCCTGTGGGGTCCACGGTCCCTAAAAAATTAAAAAATTATAATTTAGATCCTTAAAGTTTTAAAAAAATTAATTTGCCCCCTCCCCCAAAATTTAGAAATTCCTCAATGATTTTTAAAAGTTTTCATTAAGCCTCTCAAAATTTAGTTACGCCCTAAAATTTTTGAAAAAAAAAAGTTGGCCCCCCAAACTCTATCACCAAGTTCCGTCGTTAATCACTAGTTCATAACTAATTTTTTATTTTTCCTCATAAATATAACTCATTTTGGGACTCTTCTATTATACATGTCGTGAATCACCATATAGAAATAAATATTGTTGTGCAAAATATGCACATATTGGTTTGGGGGAAGGCATCTTTTCTCTTATGGAGCAAGTAAAAATGGGAATGATGGGTCAAAATCCCATGACATCCCCACTGACGCAATTCACTTGTTTCCTAACAAAGCTTTTTGTGCATAGCATCGGGAAGATATCAAGTCCATAGCTATCACTGTCATGACCTGGTTGAGTTGCCAAGGTTTTATCACATGCATATTCACTTTTCAAATTTGAATTTACTTCAATTCATATATGATTTCCAAACTATATTCATTCGTGTGTTATATTTCAGATTCGAATTTATGGATCGAAGAGAACGATTTCGGTTTATACTTTCTCGAAACAACTCAACAAATTGGGTTGAAACATTTTGATAACAGATAAAATGATTTATTGCTTTCAAGGGAGATTTATTGACAAGTTTTCATCACTGATTTCTCAATGTTGTTCTTCACTTTTCAGTGTTTGGTATTACAGATTTTTACGCTGCAAACTGAAGGGGTAAGTAGGAAGTTTTCGGATCAGATTGTGTTAAAACAAAATTATACAGGCCCAGTATATATATGATGTCTAAATATATAAATGAGGCCCATTCCCCAACTGTTACCGCAAATACAACTGGTTCGGATACGATGCTAAACTAGAGTGTGCACAATTAACTATAACCGTTAACTATAACTATTAACTGATATAACTGTACATTTTACAAGTCAATTAATCTAACCTTTGAAGATTAAATAATTTTGGTTAACTAACCATTAAAAATAATGGTTAACGGTTATTACCACAATTACAAATTTTGACAAACGATTAACCGTTAGATTAATGTTTATTAAATTATTTATAAATTTATCATATTTTAAGGTTAGATACAAATTTAAATGGACTTCTTTAAATCTTCTATCGTGTTGTTTTATTTAAAATTATTATAGTCTAATTTATATTCACTAAAACTTTTGTTAACGATTTATTTTATTTTTAAAGATTTAAATATGCATTTGTTGTAATTATTAATCATTGTGAGTTTTTTTAAAATATTAATAATTCAAAACTAGTGAACATGAATTTATATATATATATATATATATATATATATATATATATATATATATATATATATATATATATATATATATATATATATGTTTCATAATTAAGTGCATACATGACTGCGTTTTAATTCGATTATGAAATTAAAAATCTCATTTGAATTATGGCGGATACAAGTGTTGGGCAGTTGGCCACCAAATGCAACTAGTTCCATTTCCATAATTCATATTAAATTATTGATATATATATATATATATATATATTAATTAAGTATTTTTCAACATTTTAATATAATATTTATCGGACATATATTTTTATTATTTTCAAAAGTATTGAACATGTGAAAAAAATTCTAATAGATTATAGGTTAATCTGTAACTTAACCGTTGGTTAATTGTCAATAATGTTTAACGGTTAACCGTTTAATATTAATGGTTAAGTTACGGTTAGCACTGTTAACCAACCAGTTAAGCTAAACGGTAGGGTTAACCGACCATGAACACCCTTATGTTAAGCAATTGCATGCAATTACAAATCTTTTGATATTAACGATCGCCGATTAGTTTTCGTATCCTCGCTTATGTAATATGTTTTTTTTTCTTTCTATTTTATAGTTTCCTTTTTCTTTTAGAACTGATTAGTTTTTGTATCCTCGCTTTTGTAATACGCTTTTTTTCTTCCTATTTATAGTTTATTTTTTCTTTTAGAATTGAATTTGATGTTCAGCCCTTTTTTTGAATTAAGATGAAAACTAAGAGACTAGGCTAAAAAGTACTAGTTTTACAATAAGGGGGACCTTGAACATCTTTGGTGAAGAACCTGCGAACATGGTCTAGAGGAGTCTCGTAATGGAGCATATCAAAGTGAGTCCAGTTAGCATGTCTAGCCAACGTATCTGCAGCATGGTTGGCCTCGCGAGGGATCCAAGACAAGTCAACTGACCAACCTCGATTTTGGAGGGCCGAGATAGTTCGAACAAGGGGAACAGAGCAATGTCGAGCATCAAGAGCATTTATTGTCACTATAGCACGTGCCGAATCAAATTGAACCTGCACAAATTCAAACTCGTGTTGCCAAGCCAAAAAAAAGACCATCATGGATTGCCCAAAGCTTCACCTTGAGAGCATCCGATATACCAATGCCTCATCTAAAATCATGAATCCTTGAACCAGAGCATTCTCGAAAAAGACCACCAAGAGTGGCATTACCTGGCGATAAACATATTGAGCCATCTGTATTGAGAGAGACCCAGCGGGTGGGAGGGGGAGACCATTGGACCGTGGTGGCAGACCATGACCGGGGAACTTATCGGGAAGATTGTGTTTTGCAGGGCTCATAGTGCTTAACCCATATATGACTTCGTTGGGTGACAAGTGAAGGAGAGGACCTAGTACCATTGAAAATTTGTTACTTACGAGACTTCCAAATATGCCAACAAATAGCCGCAGAAAATAGGTTCCAGCTAGAATCGGTGGAGGGGCAAGTTAAAGATAGCTTAATATTCAGGAGGATCTAATTGCCTTGGTCGAGAATGTAGAAATTAGTAAGAAATGAGGTTAGAGAAACCTGATCCCAGATGTATCGAACAGATGAACAGTCACACAACGTGTGAAGAATGGACTCGGTCGCGACTCCACAGAAAGAGCATGTGGGAGCAGGGGCTAGGAAACGACAATGCTGTTATTGGTTTGTCAAAAGTTTCTTCTTATAAGCAAGCCATATAAAAGGCCAAACTCTTTGGGGTATCGCAAGCTGTCATATAACCTTCCAGTCAGTAGAGCAGTGATTCCTACAAGATTTCATGAGTTGGTCATAGACATTGCCAATGGAGAAGCTTGTATCCCGTCGCCATGCATACGTATCAACAACATCGTTAAAGATCAGACATCTTGCATTTGTAATATGAGGGACAATGTGTGCAGGGAACAAAATGGAAATCAAAGGGAAGTTCCATGAACCATTATCCTCCACTAGGTCCTTAAAGTGAGGATATTGTTGCGGTGACAAAGGATTAAGGGCATGATTGCGAAGAGAGCCAACACTAGGGATCCAGATATCATCCCAAACAACAACAAATTCCTCGTTGCCAATAGACTAGGTCATGTTTGGGCGGAAATCATCCCATATGTTCGATAGCGCACGCCACAGTGAGGAGCATCAAATGGACTACGATAAAAGGTCTCTAATTTTATATTTCTGTCGCAGCAAATTAACCCAAAGGGAGTCTCGTCTTATGACCAAAGCAACAACAACCTTTATGAGAAAAGCATTATTATATTCATATGTCCGGAGGAGGCCAAGTCCCCCATGCTCAAGAGGCTGACAGAATGTCTCCCAATTGACTAACGAAATCCTTGGAGCCGAGCGAGGATCCCTAAATGAAATTCTTGATAAGTTTCTCAATGTCACTGGAAACCTTTTTGAGGAGCAAGGTAGTTTGCATGAAGTAAACGGGGATGGCCTCCAAAACTGATTTGCCAAGAGTTACTCATCCTGCACGAGATAAGGTTTAGGAAGCTCAACCCGAGAGCCGAGACCTCATCTACCAAGAATGAAATCAAAGTCAGAATATCTCACCCGTTGATGGATCATTGGCACTGCAAGATACTTGCCTAGGGAATCCACAACTTTGAAACCCAAAGCAGCACTGATATCTTCTTGCAAATTAGGCGGGGTGTTGGGTGAGAAAAATAAGTGAGTCTTTTGCTTACTTACTCAATGACCCGAGTGTAAACTAAAGTCTGAAAGAATAGCATCAATAGTTATGGCATTAACCATGTCATCGCGGGCATAAATAATTAGGTTGCCCGCAAAGAAAAGATGAGAAAGAGGAGAGCCTTGCTTATTGAATCAGAACGACGTCCATCCCCTAGAGTCAACTGCGTTCAAAATACTATGACCCAATATTTCCATTGAGAGAACAAAGACATATGGCGAAAGAAGATCATCTTGTCTAATCCTTTTTCCAGAGTAAAAGTCTCTGAATAACTTCCATTCCATTGAATTTGGAAGGTAGAATTCATGATGCAATTCATAATAATGTAGATGAGCCCTGTCAGATGCCTTTTTGAGATCAACTTTGATTGCCATCCAACCATGTTTAGCCTTGATGGTGCGCATAGAATAAATGACTTCATGATTTATAATGGCGTTATCCGTAATGTTCATTTCAATGACAAAACTAGTTTTATTGGGGGCAACAAGGAGAGGCATGATGCATTGGAAGCGCTTGACTATAACCTTAGTGAGGAGTTTGTAGACCACCGAGCACAAGCTAATCGGACAGAATTGGGAAAATGATTCGGGAGCATTGACCTTTGGAATAAGAACAAGAACCGTCTAGTTGAAGATTGGTTCAAGTTCTCCACCCTCAAATACCATCTTGATCGTGTGATAAAGAGAAGCACCAACTATATTCCAATTTTTCTGGAAAATTCTGCATGTAGTCCGTTAAAATAGGGGGCTTTTAGAGGTGTCACAACTCGTAAAGCCTCATGAATTTCATCATTTGATGGGGGAACATCCAAACCGGCTAACAATGAATCAAGGATGTTTGGAAACTGACCCTTAGTTAGGGATGGACACGAAACCCGAATCTAACGAGTTCTGATCTGACCCGATTTGATAGGGTCAATTTTTTTTATAAAAAATTCAGGATCGGGTCCGATTGAGTGGAATATGTGAGAAATTTGAGTTCGGGTCAGAGTCGGGTTTAGGGTGAAAAACACCCAACCTGACTCGGGTACTTTATCATTTTGATATGTAGATCTCAATCGTTTTGACGTTTTCATTCGCACATCTTCACTGTCTCAACTCTCACAATTTCTCTAAGTATGTGTATATATTGTTTTTCTTGTTTTTGAAAATTTTATTCTCTTTGATTTTTGGTTGCTACTTAACCATTGTGAAGTTTTTTCGATCTACATATCCCTATTGTTTTTCTTTTGGGCTTCTTTTCTTCACTGGTTATTCTCTTTAATTTTTGGATGTTGTTGTGAAGTTTTGTCGATTGTTGTTTTGGTTTGTATTGCCCATTTTAGAGGAATTGCTAAATCTCTGTAACATTTTGTGTTAAGGTATATATTAAAGAATACGTGAAGTTTTTTTTCATGGTTTATGTTATGTTTGATCTACTTGTCCAAAGGGTAGCCACTTGAACATGTTATATAAGATTAAGAAAATGGAACTTTGGAGAAATTCTTCTTTTGTTTCTAAATGGGTATTCAGACTAATTTGGGATGCTTCGGTTAGAAACTTAATGATGGTTGATGAGGAATTAGAAAAATAAAATAGAACAAAAATCTAATCTTCTGATGTTATGTTATAATGGGAACTACACATGTTTTCTTCTATTTATGGGATTTCCCTACTTACCCACTTAAGTGCTCAATTTGCTAAGGTTTATTTAAGCTGTTAGATTTACTTTCTTATGAACTGTTAACTGCTTTCTTGGTGGTTAGAACTAGAAATTTTGGATATGGATGTGTCAAGAAAGGGTTGTTTTTCCCTTAAATAAACCAATTTTGGAAACTTTAAGTAGACACTCAAATTGTTCACATTGGAAACATAAAATTCCTATGTTCTTGGATTTGTCCAATTCTTATGCAGAAATGAGTTTTTTTCTCTTTATGTTGTTCAGCTCTTCATTTTGCTTCTCACAATATAGGTACATAAATATGATCTTTTAAGAACCATCAAAATAAATAAAAAAACTTGGAAAATTCAAACATATACATATCCCGAAATCCCCAGCTCTATTGAATGTAGGTTTTTTTAGTAAATCTATCTTTATTTTTTAATGCTCGTTTTAAGCCTTTGAATGATGGAAACTATGTTAATAAACTATTGTATTAAGTATTAACAATTGTTTCATGCATGTGTTATTATATTTTTATATTAAACAATGAATAAAAATATTTTTTTACATTCTTTATATAGAAAATGTCTAATGTGGGGTAGAACTCTATTATGTCATCTCCAACTTTCAACTATCTTGAATTATCAACCGAAGGAAGTCTATCACCAACCTTAGCGGGAGACACAAATCCTACATTAAGTCAACCTAATGTGTTGGTTGAAGATAATGTGTCAAATGAAAGTAACTCATCGAAGTTAAAATCTATAGTATGAGATCACTTTAAAAAGAAAAAGATCAATAATGAGTGGAAGGCTATTTGCAATCATTGCAAGAAAAAGTTTAATGGCGATTCAAAGAATGAGACAAGCCATTTGCATGATCATATGAGAAGGTGCAATAAGATAGGTCAATTAGACATTCGACATGAAGTCCTAGTTGCTAATCAAAGGAAATCGGATGGAAAAGTTACAGTGAATGCTACCTCATTTAATCAAGATGTTACAAGGAATGAGCTTTCTAAATCAATAATAATGCACGAATATCCTCTATCTATAGTGGATCTTGTACAATTCAGAAAGTATTGCTTTAATCTGCACCCCTTATTTGAAATGGATTCCCGTAGAATAGTAAGGCGTGATTTTTACGATATATTCGAAGAGGGAAAGATGAAAACAATGTCCATGTTAGAGGCAATAAAGGACGAATTGCAATCACAATTGATATGTGGACTGTAGATCACCAAAACAAAGGATACATGGTTGTTACTGCCCATTACATTGATCACTCTTGGACTTTACAAAAGCGAATCATAAGGTACTTTTCAAACATTATTTTATCAATTACTTAGATTTTAATATAAGTCAGAATTTATATATTTTAATTATTGTTTAAATAGGTTTGAATATGTTCCAGCACCACATACTACGGATGTCATTGCTTCTACTTTGATGAAATGTTTTCTTTATTGGAATATTGATAGAAAACTTACATCTATCACAATTGATAATTTTAGTGTGAATGATGTTGTGGTTAGACTGTTAGTTGATAAATTGGGAGGTGGAACACTATTGCGTAATGGGTCATTCTTTCACATGTGTTGTTGTGCACATATATTGCATTTAATTGTTAAAGATGGAATGAATGTGCTTGAAAGTGGTATATAAAGAATCCATTAGAGTGTCATTTTATGGAGTGCTACTACAAAAAGATGGTAAATATTTGAAGATGCAACACGTCGATTGAGGATTTCGACCACAAACAAATTATATGGTGATGTTCGAACACAGTGGAATTCAACCTTTTTGATGCTCCAGATAGCACTACCTTATAAGGATGTTTTTCCATGTTGTGTGCAATTACATCAGGATCCTTTGTACAAGAGCTTACCAACTAAAGATGATTGAGTCTTTGGAGCGGAAATTTGTGAAAAGTTTTAGCTGTTTTATGATATCACTGAAGGCTTTTCAAGAACGAAATATGCAACATCTAATCTTTACTTTATGAAGATTTGCAATATTAGAGTGTTAGTGAATGAATGGAAAATGCATACAAATGACACTATTTTGAGAACGAAAAACTACATGTTGGAGAAATTTGAGAATTATTAGAGTAACGTGAATGATATCATGGGTGTTGTTACACTTTTAGACCTAAGGTACAGAACACCTCTATTGGAGTACTACTTTGAGAAGATTTTTGGGGTCATTTTTGCTGAATATAAATTTGAAAAAATTGTGCAACTTTATCGGGATTTGGTCTTAAAGTATGAAGAAAAAATGGCGTATTCAAAGAATTATTCTCAATCTTCTAGCATTACATCTCTATCTAGTGCTCCAATTGCTTTGGGAGACCAAGGTGAGTTTGAAGCTTATCTATCAACGAAGAAACAAAAGAAATTACAAGTGAAATTTGAGTTGGGTCGTTACATGGAATTAAAGCTTCTTTCTAGCATGCTGGACTTTGATATATTAAATTGGTGGAAGATAAATGGGCCACAATTTCCTATACTAAAAGATATTGCTAGAGATATTTTTGCTGTACCGGTTTCTAATGTTGCTTCAGAGTCTATGTTTAGTACCGGAGGGAGATTCATTGTAACGACCCAGATTTCAAAATCTGACAGTCGATTTAACCCCAAGTGTGGGCTTCACGTTTGGGTCAAGTGTTGGGCTTTGAGATATTTAATTGGCTATCTTTTGTTGTGGGCTTTAAGCTTTGAGTGGCTAGTTTGGTGTAGGATGTTGAGAGAGGGGTAATTGTGTAACTTACCCTTTTAGAAGAGGGGAAAGGGTGGGTGTATAATTTTTCTAGAAAGTAAGTATGGTGTGATCACCCTTGTCTTCTTCTTCCTCTCATTCTCTAATCTCCCAACCCCAAAGTTAAGAGAAATGTTGAATATTTGAGTTTTGTGGTGTGAATCGTGTTTTGGGCATTGAGGAAGAGTTGTTTATCAATCAAGGATCTATAATTCAAGGTAAGAATGGCTTGAAATGGTGGAGGAAGAGGTTTTGATGGGGGTGTGTAGGGAATAATGGGATTGGGTTTTGGGAGCTCAACCTTGAGTTATGTATGTGTTGTGACCTCCTTAGATTCCCCAACAATGTTATAACAAGTTTTGCAACCTCCCTTTGTAGTGAAAGAGGTGGGAGAGGCATCTAATGTCCAAAGGAAGAGCAAGGCTTGAAGCTTTTGGTTGAGGGTCTTTTTCTCAGCTTTAATCCAAGGTTAGTACACTACTAACTCCTTGTATCCTGGAAATCATGAAATTTGATTGTTTATTGATTGGTTTGATATTTTGGGTTGTTTAAGAGCTTGAATCCCCTTTAATGGCTAAATTCATATTCGGTGTTAAAATGTTGCAAAAATGGTTACGAAACCACCTAATAGACATCCCATAAGTTGTATGATTAAATTAGGGCTTTGTCTTTCTCTGATAGGGGCTCGCTTCTTCAAGCTCCGCTTGCTGCTCGGCAAAGCCGTAGCTGGTTGTCTACTAAATGAGCCTTTGTACAAGTTAGGAAGTGTTTAGTGAGGATTTCGAACTCCAGAATTCAAAACCTGTCGTACCAATACTGGGTGGACCAGTATTATTACCCCTTTGTAAGAGATAGCCTTTTCCAGACGAAATGCAGAGGAGGTATCAGTACACATAGGGGCGTACCGATACCACTGTTCCTTTGAGAATCCCAGTAGCGAAAAATGGTATCTATATGCGTGTGGGTGTATTGATACTAATCACGTATCGGTACATATTCTCCATATATTGGTACATGGTTTGGTTAAACCCCTTCAGCATGCTAAACTGGGTATCAGTATGCGTAAGTGGGTATCATTACCCAAAGGAGCTTATCGATACTACTAGACGAGTATCGGTACTCACTGGGCAATCTACCCAAGGAACTTGATTTTAAGTTCAGGGGCTTTATAATTCAAGGGTAAGGGTCCAATGGGTCTCCTAAGGGGTAAAATGAATAGAAAAATTGAGAAATTGAGTTTATAACTCCGTATGCGGTCTAAATGATTAACAACTTGGTAAATGAAAAGGGAAATTGCTAGTATGTACTAGTAAACCTTATAGATCATCGATGGATCATGTGTGAATGTGCCAGGTAAGGGCACTCGCGTGGTTGAGTTAATTGATTGATGGGATCCAGATACCCAAAGAGAGTGTTGCAACACCGTGGTTAGATGTTTCCTAAATGTACGTTTCGAGGCTGTGTAGAACCGAGTCTCATTCGAAGATGCTCGACGAGAGATTCCGAGCATGGATGTAAGTTCCCGAAGCTGTGTGGCACAGAGCCTCACCCGAGAGTGTATGTTCTCGAAGCTGTGTGGCACCGAGCCTCACTTCAGGTTTGTTAGTATGGTATTGTGTGAATGGTTAATATCTCCCTTTGCTTTGCTATATGTTTAGGCGGCTAGTGGTAGCGCCAATGTTATTATTTGAGACATGATTATCATTCTCAGCTACTGCTCATATTTATGATTTACATGAAGCTTGGTTGAGTGGAAGTGTATCCACTAAGCTTCTTTAGCTCAACGTTTGGAATTATTGTTTATGTTCGCAAGTTAGTAGGATGACGTGCATCGTTGGAGCACCATCGGAGTAGGACTTCAGCATCGACTTGTGTTCGAGTACAATACTTAAATATTTAGGCTATGTATTCGTAGGATCCTATGTTGTATTATAACTCTTATTTTGAATTTTAACTTATGTGTCGAATGCTTTTAATTATGTATTTTAAATGGAGCTCCCATGTAACGTTTTAATTGGTTTATTAACTTTGAAATGTTAAACTTAATGGGTTTTATGAAATGATTGTGTTGGGCTAAATTTTTTTCTTTCAAATTTATGGTGTTGGATTTGGGCTTAAGTCTCAACTTGTGACATTCGGGTTGGGGATGCTACAATACTGGTATCAGAGCCTAGGTTTATCTAGTTCTAGGAAGCCTCAAGGTTGTCTAGAGAGTATTGAATAGGTGTCCAGCGAATGTGTTGCCCATAAGTCTAAGTCGTACTTGTTTAAGCTGAATATTCGTTGGTATAACCTTGTTTGTTTGCTTGCATAGAAATGAATCATGCCAAAAAGGGCACGAGATCGAGAGGAGAGTCAGAGCTCCCGAGGAGATAACTTTGATGAGGATTATGTCCTTGGTTTGAAGGAGATGTCGGAGGACGATGAAGGTCGAGGGGCCAAATATTTCTCATATGCACCGTGCCTTTCATCGGATTGCGAGGGCCATATCTAGGCCTTCAACTACTCCTCGTGAGGCACCAATCTAGAGGGTGTGTCGCCATGGTTCTACAGACTTTTTAGAACGTGACAAGATAATACGGTAAAGGTGAATTAGTGGTTGAGGGACACCCGTTTGATCATGCGTCAGATGAGGTTGAGATTTGAGGACAAGCTGACATGTGTCCTTTCCTCGTTGAAAGAGAATGCTCGTGAATGGTGGGAGACAGTAGAGTTGGGTTGTTATCCTAACCAACCTACTTGGGATGACTTCTTGGATGAGTTCGAGAAGAAGTATGTGGGTGAAGCCCACATTGATAGCTTGAGGGATTAGTTCAACCACCTTGTCCAATGGAACCGATTAGTCTTTGAATATGAGCAAGAGTTCCAACGTCTAAGTAGGTATGCCCCTAAGTTGGTTGCCACTGAGAAGATGAGGTGCAAGAGGTTTTTTAAGGGTTTGAGGAAGGAAATTCAGACCTACTTGATTGTTGCCCCACCGAAAATGTTTTCGGAGTTGACTAGTGCCAAGTCGCTTGAGCAAGCGCAAGGTTTGACCTATGGCATGTCTTGTGGGAAAAGGAGCTCATGTGGAAAAACTCAGAACTTCTCTAACAACTCACAGTCTTACTCTAGAAGGAACAAAAACCATTGAAACCAAGGACGAGGAGCTTCGAATCGAATTTCGAGATCAGAGCGTAGGTCAGAGTCTACTAGCCGTAGGAGGCCTTCATCATCTTCTGCTATGATGAGTCTGAAGAGCTCACAAAAGAGTGTGGGTGCACCAGTCTGTGACCAGTGTGGATGTAAGTATAGAGGCGGGTGTTGGGGTTTGGCCAGGGTTTGCTTTGAGTGTGGATCACCAAACCACTTTGTGAGGGACTGCCCAATAGCTGTCAACACCACTCAAGTTCAGACTCAGAGGACCTTTCATCCAGTTTAGAGGGGTTGGGGCTTTGCTGGAGAAGGAGAAAGCCGCATGTCCGAACATCAGAGTGGGGGTATGATCCAGTCCACTACCAGGGCACCAACGAGGTAGTATGCAGTCAAGGCCCAAGAGGACTATGAGGCTACCGATGTTATCTCAAGTACGTTTACCTTGTTCTCAGTTCCTATTATTTCTCTTGTGGATTCGGGATCTACTCATTCCTACATCCGTAGTGGGATATCTCAGCAGTGGGGTATTCTTGTCAAGGATCTTGAGATAGAGGTCTGTGTGACGAGTCCTTTGGGGTATAATGTTTTGGTGGATAAGGTGTATTAGAGGTATCCGATTGAGTTTTAGGGTTTGATATTCCTGGATGATTTGATGATGTTACCGTTACAAGAGTTGGTGTTATCTTAGGGATGGATTGGTTGTTTGAACATGATGCTCATTTGGGTTGTAAAGCAAAGAGCCTTAAGCTTCGTGGGTTGGATGGAGCAAAGTTGGTAGCGAAGGTGTAATACCCCAAACTAAGGCCTAGTAGCATGTTACAAAAGTGACTAGAACTTAATTGTACAAGCATTCTACAAATTAGAAGAATTGATTAAATCTAGTGACCAAATTAGATGGGTTCGATAATTAAATGGGTGAATCATGATGGACCAAATAGTAACAATGTTTAAATGTTGTTTTGCATGCAAATAGAATTAGTAACTAAGGAGTTATGAAGAAATTAGACCCTTGATTTGCCAAGTGGAGCCATTCAGTCAATCCAAGGGAGAACAACATGGATATGTGTCCATTTTCTCATCATCTTCTCCACTTCTCCTTTCTCCTTCCTTGACCGAAACCCTCTCAACCCTTTTAGAGAAAGAAAAACCACCATTGTAGAAGATTGGAAGCTTGCATGTGATCTTATATTTTATGTAATTGGAAAGCTAGGAAGATTGTAAGTGATTTCTAAGTCCTTCCTCCCTAGCAAACTTGTTCGAATGATTGATTGATGATAGTAATTGAGCTTGAATTTATAGAATTATATGTTAAATGTTTATGCTTGAAACTGCCTTGGATTGTAGCTTGAAATGTGGTTGAAATGCTATTGAAAGTAGGATGAAATTATGCTTGATCGAATGGTATATTTACATGAATGAAACCATTGTTTGAATGATCATGTAATTTGATAAGGTAATTCAAATTGTCCATGAATTGAGACTTGAATTGAATGATATGCTTGCTGGAAAACTTGATTATGAAAGGAATTAGATTGTTGATCAAATGAAAGTCATGTTAGATAGTGAAATTCAAGCTTAAAATGGAACATACTAGATTGACAAATTGCTAACTAGTGACTATTTTGAAAGAATTGGTAAATTAGAGATTAAATTGCATGAATTAGGGGATGTAAATGGTAACTCAAAAATAGGGGAAACTAGTTAAAAGTTTGTTAAAATGAATTGTGTGATATAATCTTGTTTTGGGACAGTTTTGATGCACAAAAAGTGTTTGGAACAGATTTGGACATATAAGAAAATTGTGGAATGTTTTAGCACAAAATTGAAACTGTTTTCATGCTAAACTAGAGTAGAAAATTATGTTTTGTTAATTAGAGGGACTGCCCTGTTAATTAGAGTGAAAACCGGGACTGGTTTACATAGAAAAAACTGCATTATTTTAGCTTAAAAACTGGATTGCTTGATATAGTAAGATTATAGACTGTTTTGAATTAAATTGGACTGTTTGGGGACTGTTTTTAAAACTGTATTGGACTGCATTATAAAACACAGTTTATGGACTGTTTTTAATATTAAAACTGCACTGTTTTAAGTATTAAAAACTGTTTTGGACATGTATACAAACACACATAATTAGGGACTGTTTTAAGTAAAATGAAAACAAAGAGGACTGTTTTCTATACCCTTGTGTTTATGGATAAAATGAGATTGTTTTTGGGCAGTTTAGACAAGTACAAAACCGTTTTGATGTTTGAATGGTTAAAATTGTTTTACAATGTGTATTCAAATGCTAGGTTAACATGAATACTCATACTAGATAGAATTGCTTTGAATTGCTTAAATTGGATGTTTGAAATGCATTGTTTGATGGTTGATTTTGATCCTATTGTATTGAATTGTATCCTATAACAAGGAGTTGATTTGGTTGAAGAAGAAAGAGTTGTACAAGCTAGTGGAAAGCAAAAAGGGATTTGGACCAAGGATCAAAACTAATTTGGAGTATTGTGAGTGTAGTTCTTACATAAGGTTAGGACATAGGTTCTAACCAAATATACTTATTTACATTCTATTGCTACATTTATGCCATGAAATGAACTTAAACCATGTTTGTTAATGAATTAAGGGAAGAATGGCTTAAATGGAAAATTGGTATTAAGATATGCTTGAGATATGACTTGGTAATGTAAATGGATCATGTAAACAAACAGATTGATCTTCTATGGTTTCTTGTAATTACCTATTCGAATGAATCAAGAATGCTTTGACATGATCTTGCTTGATACTATTGATGACATGAAATGCAAACTTTCTTGAATTACAATAAATACATGATAAATTGAGCTAAGGCACGAATGGCCTAAGGGCTATCATGATCTTTATAAGTAAACACTTGAAAGAGATGCTTTGAATAAGCTATTAACTTGCCTTGATCTTGTTATGTGTACTTGCCTTGACTTGAAATCTTGAAGCTTGAATAATTGATAAGTAAATCAAAAAAAGCCTTGGTTACTAGTTGGTCTTAGGTAGGATGGCATGCCATAGAGTATAGAGCTCACTTGTGTTGGGTGGACTAAGGTCTAGGGCCAAGGCCCTTATTTGGCGACAGTATGAGGGATTTGTGTTACGATCACTAGCGACAATAGGATGGATATGACCATTTACTTACTTTGGCGATAATTTGGTTGGTGACTTGATTACCTAGACATAACTATGTACCAGGGCCTAATCTAAAGTAAATAAGCAAAAAAGAAAAACATGGCCTAAAGCTTGAATGATACTTGACTTGATACCTTGAATTTTCTTGCTTACATGATACTTGAAAAGTGATCATACTCGAATTTATATGCTTGAACATGCTTCTTGTCTTGGTTTAATACTCAATCAAATTTGAAATGGAATAACCCTCCTAATAATTGCTATTCAAATGATGTTGAAGCATGAAATAATGTTTGTTACTTGAGATTAAGACCATGTTATATGTTCTTGTGATGATGTACATAAATGGTAATAGCTATACATGACTACTTGACTTGAAATATTTGAAACCTTAAGCTAGACTTGACTTCACATGCTTCAAACCTTAGCCAAGTTATACTTGATTATGTACTAATTACTCTCGTTTCTTATTCTTCCCAAACTACAGGTTATCAAGATCTTAAAGCTATCTTCCTTGAGCCTAAAACAAGACACAAGCAAGGCAAGAAGTATGATTTTTGTACTCATTTTTGTACTCTTCTACGTGGTGGCACCTAGACTTGTGTATAGATCATGCATTTTTCTTGTTTGTAAATTTGTATATAAAACTTGATCAAAAAGGTTTGTAAAGACTTGGTTGGCAATGTTTAGTGCCTATGATATCGAATGTTATGCATGATATTATCATGTCTTGATGAAATGGTGAATTTGATACTTGATTTACATGACCTTGCTATGATCGAATATGCTTGAAGATGGTTCATACATGCTAGATACTTGGATGCTTATTCGAATGGATCATTTAGTTATGGTTACTTATCTTGTTTGAATAGTATGATCATGATAGCCTTGATGTCCTAATTGATGATTAAACTTGCTTGGAGGCATGCTTCTTGAGTTATGGTTCGAATATTGCAAGTATGAGCATGTTTGGCTTAATCCACATGATATGTTACAAGTCTTGAATGCAATATCCTAGAATGCCTTGCTTAGCTAAGTCGAATTGATCATGTCTTGTAAACATGCTAGTCCAATGTCATAATGTGTTTCTTGATGCGCATACATGAAATGTAATTGGATTGAATGTGATTCTTGCATAGTGTATTCGAATGCTCCTTGTGACATATGTCAAAGCTTGTTAATCCCTTCATGTCTAGTTGTGTTCGAATGTATATAATGTATAGGAAGCATGTTCTTGTTGCTCGTTTTGGGTTCTTGCTAAAAACGCAACTCATCTAGTAGAGATGAGTTCAAAAGTTTTAAATAGATTGTATTTTCTTGTATTATTGTGTGCTTGGCTAACACTCCTTTTCCAGTTTACTCCTAAGCCAGGCAAGGAGGGTTACAGAAGGGTGAAACGAATCTTTTCCTTTCCAATATAGTGTTAGCCTTGGCAGCACAGAGAATGATCCAACAAGGATGCGAGGCCTTCTTAGTTTGTGTGGTTGATACGAGTGTTGAGATTCTGACGCTTGAGAGCCTTCGAACTGTTAGAGAGTTTGCCGATGTGTTCTCGAAAGAGTTACCCGGACTTCCTCTAGATCGTGAGTTAGAGTTTCAAATAGATGTGACTCTTGGCACAACACCGATATCCATTGCACCGTATCACATGACACTCACAGAATTGAGGGACTTGAAGAACCAGATCCAAGAGTTGTTAGAAAGAGGTTTCTTCCGAACAAGCATCTCACCTTGGGGTGCACCGGTCTTGTTTGTTAAGAAAACTGATGGGTCGATGAGGATGTGTATTGACTACCGTCAGCTCAACAAGGTAAAGTTGAAGAATCATTATCCTCTACCGAGAATAGATGACCTGTTTGATCAGTTGAGACGTGCCCGTGTGTTTTTGAAGATCGACTTGAGATCGAGTTACTACCAGTTGAAGGTAGTGGAAGAGGATGTTTGTAACACCCTCAACTCGATTCGTGAGAAAACCAGAATTAAAGATATTACTGTGAACACATATAGAAATTTATGTGACCAAATTTAAAAATCTGGTCAAGATCTAGCGCTGGCTAACAAAATTTTTAAACAAGGTAATTTCATTTCACACATAAGTAGTACTACCAACAATCGGGATTGAACAAACAATATACAAGAGTGGTCTTACAAGCAAGAATAAAGAAGGTCGGGTCCATTCATATCCATTTTAGGGACTAAAACATCTCAATTGAATACAAAGGTATCTTAAAGTAAAAAAATTCAAATCTTCTATTGGGATCTTATCAATGTAGAACCAAGTTTATTAGGCTTTGTTCTTTTGAGCATAAAACACCTGAGTACTCTTGACTTATTTACTCCATTCTTTTTGTTATTCCAAAGACCAATTTACTTCGAACTAAAATATAAGAAACAAATAAAATCCAAAGGTATCATTCATAAACTCATTTAAATTAAGAGGAGACAAAAAATTACATTCATCCAACTCTTGGAAATACAATTAACTTAACATTGTTTTGCTCAATGATTATTCTTAGTTTAATTAAAGAGTTGTTCCTCAGACACTGATCCCTAACTTGAAGCATGATATAATTAATATGGCTCACACATAGTAACCTATTTTAGAAAGTTTCCACCCAGCAGGAAAATGATTTAATCATTCAAACCATCAAACAAGAACCCCAAATGATCAATCTTTAAAAAATTAATCGAACACACATGAACAAACCCAAAAGGACATAAGAAAATCTAAGAACTTATCTCAAAATCATGTCTAGCATTTTATCACATACATAACTCTTCAAAATTTTATTACAAACCTTATCTGATGTTTATCAAAACTTAGCAGAGTTCTTAACAGATATCTTACACATTTTATGTCTTTTAAATACATTTTCCATGGATCACATTTGGATATAAGTAGCATTGGTTTAAAGCTACTTAGCACAAAGCACAAAGCAATGGCTAGTGTTTAGCATAACAAACCTAGCTTTTCTTCTCTATCCACCCAACTATCGCCAATCTCCTTATCATCTCCCCCGTTACCTCCTATTGTCGCTAATATATTACATATACATGGTCGTCACCCTTGAGCCATAGCTTATGGACTGTAATCCCGAATTATAAAATGTACTATAACAAAGTGTCCAAGGGTTTCCATTGTGTAGGCAACTTAGAAAATTTATGTTTTGAAGTTAGGAGAGGTATCTTTTATTACAAGTAAACTTGATTGTTTCTTTTCATAATATCTTATAACATGGAAATAAGCTTTTTGGCTCCTTAGGCTTAAGAATTCATGAACTTATAAGCTTGAGATTAATTATCTTCATTAAAATCGTATAGCTTCATTGGTCAGTAGTTAGCTTCAAAGCTTTATTACAAAGTATACACAGTTTTCCATTACAAAACATAACATTGCAAGGCACAAAATATTTATGTAATGTACACATAAACAAAATGTTTATCAAAGATGCCATACTATGAATGAATTCACACATTATGCTCTATGTGAGCCTTATTCATTTGCTTATGAATAAATCAAAATATATCATATAAACAAAGATCAGAATGACACTGTGTCACCCGAGATAAATGGAACTACACTCACCTCTTATCTCGAAGTTTTGGGATACCTGAACCCCTCAATCATACTTTGTTACTAACCAAGTCATTTCCTAGCTTACTCTTAGCATTGTCTTCCTTATCAATACACGTACCTCAACCAGAAATAAAAAGTTATTACTACCAATTCGATTAATTCAACTTACAAAAATAGTCCTATTGATTACCAATCAATCAATATCTCTAATTTATAATTTAACCCATTGTGGTTTTATTAAACACTCATTAATATACAAATTTTCACATACATATCACACAACAATCCATTAACCTTTATATTAACGCAAAACAGTCCCAAATATAGATATACATATACACATGCTCAAAACAGTCCCATGTGTTTTCTATACTTTCAATTCAATCTCCTATTCTTATATACCCATTTTTATATACACAATCCAATATTCAAAAATCAACCCCTTTAACTTAGAAAGCAAATTAGTTCATAAATTTTCTTGTAAAATAGTCTGTAAAACCTATGTTTGATTTTGATTTAACAAATAGTCCAAGGACCAAATTGAAAATTAAATAAATTTTTAAATATTTGAAAGTCTCACCATAGACAAGGATTAAGTTAAAATGTTTTCAAGTCAAAACTTAAGCCCCACAAATTTTTTAAGTGTTTTCAAAGCCAAACTTAACAAAATCTCCCAGGCGTTTCGATACACCCTGTAGGAGTTTTGATATAACCTTGCCTATTCAAAGCCAAAGTTTACAAAATTACACAGGCATTTCGATATGCTATACAAGCGTTTCGATACAACCCTATCTTAATTGGCTACTGGAATTTCACGTTTCGATATGGTTGAGTCCGTTTCGATATGGGTGTTACGATACAGATATACATGTTTCGATACGGCCTTCATCTAGGTTTAAGATTTTTACTTAAGTGTACAGATACAAACGTATACAACATCGATATGGGTTTAATATTTTCAAATCTTCTCATGTATTATATGGTCGTTGCCTTGTCAGTTAGAAGACTTAAGTAAACTTTTGAATTTCAGTTACTTGTACCGATATACCCTAGCAGCGTATTGATACAGACTTTGGCAGTAAACAAGTTTGCAAAAATTGCATTGATACGACCTCTAACTGTATCGATACGAACCCTTTACCGTTTCGATACGCCTTCCATGTGTATTAATACACCCTATGTATTTCTCTGCAATGACTCTTTCCATTTTGAGACAGGTACCGATACGGCCATGAGCGTACCGATACGGTATGTTGCAAAAGTGCATTTATAGTGGGAAAAAGAGAGCTCAACTACTCTATTGATGATGCCAACCACCCAAACGACTAGAAGTCAATGAGAAGGTACTAAAGCAAGCCTCTAAAGCTACAACAACAACAACTATTCATCAAGTCAAGCACAATTAAGCAAAAATCCAATCCATTTGAGCCATTTAGAGTCAAACCCTTACACCCAACTTGTGTAATTCATTTGTAATCTTTCTTTTCAAGTTTGGAGAGTGTGCTATTGTAATTGGGCAAGTATTTTACCTATTGAGAGGTCCAATTTCTATTTGCAAACCTTTTCTTGTAATTGAGTGATTTTAATCGAGCTTTGGGTAGAAATCTTTGATTTTTGTAACGATTTCCTCCTAATCATAGAAAAAGGGAAGAATCCAATAGTGAATTGGTTGAAATCCTTAGTGGGAAGAAGAAAGAGTTGGACAAGCTAGTGGAACAAAAAAAGAGATTTGGATCAAGGATCAAAACTAGCTTGGAGTATTGTGAGTGTAATTCTTACATAGGGTTAGGACTTAGGTCCTAACGAAATATACTTGTTTACATTCTATTGCTATGTTTATGCCGTGGAATGAACTTAGATGATGCTTGGTAATGAATTAAGGGAAGAATGGCTTAAATGGAAACTTGGTATTAAGATATGCTTGAGATATGACTTGATAATGTAAATGGTTCATGTAAACAAACTGATTGATGTTCTATGGTTTCTTGTAATTGACCTATTCCAATGAATCAAGAATTCTTTGACATGATCTTGCTTGATGCTATTGATGACATGAAATGTAAACTTGCTTGAATTAAAATGAATACATGATGGATTGAGCTAAGGCTCAAATGGCCTAAGGGCTATCTTGATCTTGATAAGTAAACACTTGAAAGAGATGCTTTGAATAAGCTATTAACTTGCCTTGATCTTGTTATGTGTACTTGCCTTACCTTGAAATCTTGAAGCTTGAATAATTGATAAGTAAATCAAACAAAGCCTTGGATGCTAGTTGGTCTTAGGTAGGATGGCATGCCATAGAGTCTAGAGCTCACTTGTGTTGGGTGGACTAAGGTCCAGGGCCAAGGCTCTTATTTGGCGATAGTAGGAGAGATGTGTGTTACGCTCACTGGGGACAATAGGAGGGATATGACCAGTTACTTGTTTTGGCGACAATTTGGTTGGTGACTCGATTACCTAGACATAACTATGTACCAAGGCCTAATCTAAAGTAAATAAGCAAGAAAGAAAAACATGGCCTAAAGCTTGAATGATACTTGACTTTATACCTTGAATTTGCTTGCTTACATGATACTTGAAAAGTGATCATACTCGAATTGATATGCTTGAACATGTTTCTTGTCCTGATTTAATACTCGATCAAACTTGAAATGGAACAACCCTCATTTTAATTGCTATTCGAATGGTGTTGAAAAATGAAATAATGTATGTTACTTGAGATTAAGACCTTGTTTTATGTTCTTGTGCTTGTGATGATGTACATAAATGGTAATAGCTTTACATGACTACTTGACTCCCTACTTGACTTGAAATAATTGAAACCTTAATCTAGACTTGACTTCACATGCTTCAAACCTTAGCTAGGTTATACTCGGTTAAAGACTACCTAAACTTGATAATTGGTTAGTAAATAGTTGCTACCTAACTAAGTACATTATGTACTTATCACTCTAGTTTCCCATTCTTCCCAAAATACAGGTTAACAGGATCTTAAAGCTATCTTCCTTGAGCCCGAAGCAAGATGCAAGCAAGGCTAGAAGTATGATTTTTGTACTCATTTTGTACTCTACTAGGTTGTGGCACCTAGACTTGTGTATAGATCTTGCTAGATCATGCATTTTGCTTGTTTGTAAATTTGTATATAAGACTTGATCAAAAAGGTTTGTAAAGACTTGGTTGGCAATGTTTAATGCCTATGACATCGAATTTTATGCATTATATTATCATGTCTTGATGAAATGGGGAATTTGATACTTGATTTACATGACCTTTCTATGATCGAATATGCTTGAAGATGGATCATATATGCTAGATTACTTGGATGCCTATTCGAATAGATCATTGAGTTATGGTTGCTTGTCTTGTTCGAATAGTATGATCATGATAGTTAGCTTTGATGTCCTAATTGATGATTAAACTTGCTTGGAGGCATACTTCTTGAGTTATGGTTCGAATATTGCAAGTATGAGCATGTTCGACATAATCCACATGATATGTTACAAGTCCTGAATGCAATATCCTAGAATGCCTTGCTTAGCTAAGTCTAATTGATCATGTCTTGTAAACATGCTAGTCCAATGTCATAATGTGTTTCTTGATGCGCATACATGAAATGGAATTGGGTTGAATGTGATTCTTGCCTAGTGTATTCGAATACTCATTGTGACACATGTCAAAGCTTGTTAATCCCTTTATGTCTAGTTGTGTTCAAATGTATATAATGTATAAGAAGCATGTTCTTGTTGCTCGTTTTGGTTTCTTGCTAGACACGCAACTCATCTAGTAGAGATGAGTTCGAAAGTTTTAAATGGCTTGTATCTTCTTGTATTCTTGTGTGCTTGGCTAACTCTCCTTGGCCGGTTTACTCCTAAGCCAGGTGAGTAGTGTTACAGAAGGGTGAGACAAATCCTTGCCTTTCCAGTATGGTGTCGGCCTTGGTGGCACAAAGAATGATCCAACAAGGATGCGATGCCTTATTAGATCGTGTCACTGACACAAGTGTTGATAGTCTGACGCTTTGAGCCTTTAGACTGTTAGAGAGTTTGCCGATGTGTTCCCGAAAGAGTTACATGGACTTCCTACAGATCGTGAGTTAGAGTTTCAAATAGATGTGATTCTTGGCACAACACCTATATCCATTGCATCGTATCGCATGGAACTAACAGAATTGAGGGAGTTGAAGAACCAGATCCAAGAGTTGTTAAACAAAGGTTTCATTTGAGCAAGCATCTCACCTTGGGGTGCACCAGTTTTGTTTGTTAAGAAAAATGATGGGTCGATGAGGATGTGTATTGACTACCATCAGCTCAACAAGGTAAAGTTGAAGAACTATTATCCTGTACCGAGAATAGATAAAATGTTTGATCAGTTGAGAGTGTCGAAAAGACTAAATTTCTTATTAGTTTCAACAGTGAAAAGCTTACAAATATATACACAATCCTAGTGCCAATCTTAGGTAACTTCTAAACTAGGTAAGAAACTAATTCTAGTAATAGAATACATACCCTTAGAGAAAGAGATCCTAATCAAATAAAATATTTACAAATCTCTTAATTAAGGAAACAAACAAGTAAGGAAACATATCTCAGATCTCTGACACCCCCCCTCAAGCTAGGGCATGGATGTCCTCCATTCTCAGCTTGCCTGCTAACTTCTGAAAGTCTTTACCAGGTAGTCCCTTGGTAAGTATGTCTGCAACTTAATTTGCAGTGGTTACATAGGGAGTCCAGATTAAACCACTGTCAAGTTTCTCTTTTATGAAATGTCTATCCACTTCAACATCCTTTGTTTTGTCACGTTGAACTGGATTATGAGCTATGTTGATTGCAGACTTGTTATCACAGTATAGTTTCATTGGTCCATCCAATTTCACCTTTAGGTCTTCTAAAATAATTTTCAGCCATAACAACTCACACATTCCTAGTGCCATGGCTCGAAATTCAGCTTCTGCACTGGATCTAGCTACCACATTCTATTTTTTATTTCTCCAAGTAACCAAGTTTCCTCCAAAAAAGGTGCAGTAGCCTGAGGTTGATCTTCTATCAACTATTGATCATGCATAGTCAGCATCTGTGTACGCTTCTAGAGTTAATTTCTCCCCTCTTTTAAACATAATCCCTTTGCCTGGTGTACCCTTCAAGTATTGCAAGATTTGAACTACAACCCTTAGATGAGATTCCTTAAGGTTATGCATGAATTGACTCACAACTCCAACATCGTATGCTATATATGGTCTGGTGTGTGACAAATAGACGAGTCTTCCCACCAGTCCCTGAAATGAATTTTTGTCACCTGTCATATCATCCTCCTTTAAGTCTCCAAGCTTATGATTGATTTCTATTGGTGTTGCTGCTAGTTTACATCCCAGTTTTCCAGTTCCTTCAACAAATCCAAAGTATACTTATGTTGAGATATAAAAATCCCTTGCTGTGAGTGTGCCACCTCAATACCAAGAAAGTATTTCAATCTGCCAAGTTTTTTCACTTCAAACTCTTTTACAAGGCACTTCTTCAAGTCATCAATTCCTTCTGAATCATTACATGTAACAATAATATCATCTACATACACCAACAATATAGTTACTCCCCCTGAAGAAGTGTGTTTCACAAACAGAGTATGATCACCTTGGCTTTGTTTGAAGCCTTGTCCCAACATTACCTTGGTAAATCTCCCAAACCAAGCTCTTGGGGACTGTTTTAGTCCATATAGAGCTTTTCTCAATCTGCAAACATTTTGTCCAGTAGTATTCGAAG
This sequence comes from Hibiscus trionum, assembly GCA_030270665.1. Classification (NCBI taxonomy): domain Eukaryota; kingdom Viridiplantae; phylum Streptophyta; class Magnoliopsida; order Malvales; family Malvaceae; genus Hibiscus; species Hibiscus trionum. The sequence goes on along the minus strand of BSYR01000064.1, from coordinate 4,670,306 downwards.
CAAATCCGGGTGGAATATCCATGTACACTTCTTCTTCAAGGTCTCCATGTGAAAAGGCAATTTTGATGTCGAATTGCTGTAGATTCCATCCTTGGATAGCTGATAAAGAAAGTAGGACCCTCACTGTGTTCATCTTTGCAACAGGTGCAAATGTTTCAAGATAGTCAATCCTATAGGTTTGAGAGTACCCATTTGCCACCAATCTTGCTTTGTACCTTTCCAAAGAGCCACCTGACTTGTATTTTACAGTAAAAGCCCACCTACATCCTACTATTTTCTTCCATTTTGGCAGCTTTACTAAGTCGCAAGTCTTGTTTTTTTCTAGTGCCTCCATTTCTTCTTTCATAGCCTTTTTCCAGTTCTCATTTTCTAATGCCTTTAAAGTTGTTTTAGGAATAGTGATATCATTTAGGCTAGTAAGGAATGCTATGTTGCTAGGTGAAAGGTTTTTGTAGGTCATAAACAAATAGGAGGGATGTTTAGTAGTGCAGGTTCTTTTTCCTTTTCTAATGGCAATGGGAAATTCAAAATCAAAAACAATGTCACCATGTTCAGAATCAAATATAGCATTGTCATCATCATTATGGTCAGAAGAAGTTTTAAAATGTACCTCAAATTGTATAGGAATAGGAGTAGGAGCAAGAGAAGGGGATGATTGAATTTGCATATATACCTTCCTTCTTGAATAGGTCCTCATAGGACAAGTAGTGTCTTGAATATTGGGTTGTGATATGTTAATGGCTAGTTGAGGAGTGTGAGAAGAAGATGGAGTAGGAATAGGAATAGGAATAGATGGCTGACTTGAATGTATTTCTGCAGTAGAAGAAGATGGTTGACCATATTGTATTTTTGCAGTAGGAGGAGTAATGAGAGACTGATCAAGAAGGGGCTGAAGTAAAAAAAAAAGGTCTGCTTCCTTATCTTCCCTAAAAGATATCTCCCCCTGAAGATAAGGAACAATAAAATAACTCTCCTTTTCAACAAAAGTAACATCAGCAGAAGTATAAAATTTTATGGTAGGTGGGTGATAACATTTGTAGCCTTTTTGAGAGGAGGAATAGCCAATAAATATACATTTCAAAGCCCTTGGGTCAAGTTTACCTCGGTTTGGAGAGTGGATATGAACTAAAGCAACACACTCGGATACCCTTGGTTGTAGATGAAGGGGTGGATTGAAGTTGGGAAAGAATTTGACAAGGATTTGAAGAGGACTTTGGGATGAAAGGGTTTGAGAAGGTATTCTATTTATCAGTGAAGTAGCAGTTAAGGCAGCTTCCCCCCAATATTTTTTTAGGAACATTGTTTTAAAACAAAAGTGCTCTAGTTATAGCAAGGAGGTGTCCATTCTTTCTTTCTGCTACCCCATTCTGTTGGAGAGTATTTACACAAGATGACTCATGTATAATACCTTTGTCTAGGAAATAAGGGGATAAGAATTGATTAAAGTAATCCCTGGCATTGTTAGATCTGACTTTCTTAATTTCAGCCCCAAACTGAGTCTTAATCATGGTGTAGAAAGTTTTAAAGGTAGAGGCAACATTTGACTTTTGTTTTAGAAGATAAATCCAAGTAACCCTGCTGCAATCATCTATAAAAGATACAAACCACCTAGCCCCAGTTATGTTAGGAATGGTGAAGGCCCCCCAAACATCACTGTGAATAAGATTGAAAGGATGGCTAGTTCTTTTATTACTTGCTGGAAAAGAGGAACGTTTGTGTTTTGCAAGCTCACAAACTTCACAATGAAATTAATCTATATTTATGGTTTTACATAAAGAAGGAAACATAGTTTTTAAAAGTCTAAAAGGTGGATGACCACGGAGAAAGTGATGTAGCCATATCTGGTCTTTATTGACTGTAGAATTGGATAAAAAAGAAGAAGACTGGGTATTCAAAACACTAGCTGGTCCACCAAGATCCTCAATGTAGTATAGGCCTTTTATTTCCCTAGCATGCCCAATCATCCTCTTCGTTTCATGCTCCTGAGAAATACATTGTGTTGGGTAAAACAGAACACTGGAACTAGTATCTTTAACAAGCTTTGGTAAAGAGATAAGGCTAGTAAACAACTTTGGCACATGTAAAATATTTTTAAGTAGAAGAGTTTTACTAATAGCAATATCTCCTTGGCCAGCAACTGTTACCATAGTACCATCTACAACTGTAATTTTTTTGTTGCTAGGACAGGGTATATAGGTGAAAAAATTAGAGAATAATTGGTCATATGATCAATGGCTACTGAGTCTATTACCCAGGAGTTTTGGGTAGGTATGTGGGTCGACGCTTTCAAGGCATTATAATTCTGAGAAGAGAAAGAGGATATACCTAAGAAGACTAGATTGCATGTACCTGTAAAGGATGGTTTCTCTAATGATTCTAGAATATTTTTCAACTTTTCCACTTCTTCTTGGTTGAACTCAACAAATTGTTCATCTGACTCTTTAGTCACTTGTTTGGTTGCAAAAGCCCTGTTTTTTCCCCTTGCTAAGCCTCCTCTTTCTATAAAATTTCTATTTGTTGATGGAGGCTTCCTATGTAGCTTCCAACATTTCTCTTTGGTGTGACGAGGCTTTTTACAGTAAGTACACCATAAGGAATCCTTGTTCACTGCCCTTTTCATTTCTGGTCTGTCTTCAATATTTTCTAGACCCTCAGAGACAATTCTGGTAACCAAGGCTGAGCTCTCAACTTGAATATTTCCAACCATCATCACTCATCTTCTTCCTTCTTCAGCACGAATAGTAGCAACAACCTCATTTCATAAGGGCATATCTTCCTTCCCCAAAACCTAGCTCTCATTGCATCAAATTAAATATTTAGTCCAACAAGGAAATCATAAATTCTATCCTCTTCAACAAACCTCTTTAGAGTTACTGCATCCTCACTGCATTTCATCTGAATGCATTAGTAGTGTTCCATTTCCTGCCAGAGATTCTGCAGCAGGTTAGAATATTCTGTAATGAATTTACTTTCTTGTTTGGTGGCTAAAATCTTGCTCTTGATTTCATAAATTTGGGCAGCATCTCTAACTTTTGAATAGGTTTGTTTCACAGCCTCCCATATTTCCTTTGTTGTACTAAGGAACATGCAAGTGTCACTGATTTCGGGCACCATTGAATTCCACAACCATGTCATGACTAATGAGTCTTGTTCATCCCAAGCCTCAAATCTAGGATCTCCTTCCTTAGGGCTAGTTCCAAGAAGGTGACTGGGTTTATCCCTTCCTTTGAAGAAAGTTCACACCAATTGAGACCACTTAAGGTAATTTTTACCATTCAATCTATAGGAGGCTTGCATATTTTGTAAGTCACTCGTCGAATTGGAGTGACTTCCTTCACTCATAGTGTCTCATTGAGCAATTTCAGTACTGCTTAAATCAGTCGTATCGACCATATTCTCTCAAGAGAAAAAAGGGTAAAGATACTGTCCAACAAGAACAATAAGGCCTAAGAAAAGAGAGGCTCTGATACCATGTCGAAAAGATTGAATTTCTTATTAGTTTCAACAGTGAAAAGCTTACAAATATATACACAAACCTAAGGCCTATCTTAGGTAACTTCTAAACTAGGTAAGAAACTAATTCTAGTAATAGAATACATACCCTTAGAGAAAGAGATCCTAATCAAATAAAATGATACGTATCCGGTTGTGTGATGACCGAATTCGTATGTGATGTTGCCCGATCGTGATTCTAGTATGAAGTTGCGAACTTGAAACTTGAGTGTGGAAGTGATGTATATGGAATGAAGATGGTGAAAGTTGTTGTTTTAATAGGTGCTGGAATGGTTGGTGATTATGGTTTGAAAGATAAATGTAAGGGAAAAAATGGATAGAAGTTGATATGGATATATGGAATAGAATCGGTGTGGAACAAGGAAGAACCAACAAGATAGTGAATGTTGACCCAAACCTTACACGTTCTTACCCTTTGTGAAATGATGGAAGAAGGTTGGATTGTGACCCTTTAGCTATAATTGAGATAAGAACCAACAATATAATCAAATGGAAGTGATGGTGTAATGGTGGAACGTGACCCGCTAGCTAGAAAGCTAGGAACCAACGCTATAAATAGAATGGAATGAAAAAGGAAAAGGAAAATTTGCCACAAGACTAGCTTGAAAGCCGATAAAGTTCTTAAAGAACAATGAAGAGAACACTCTCATATATTTTCATCCAAAAAAAGGTCCCCTACAAAGGCAAATGAGCATCCTATTTATAGTACATGGCAGCCTAGAATTTGAATGGACAAAACAATGCATTAAGGCTCCAATTTATGACATTCAATGGTTTGTCTTCAATCCTATCAAGTGTGGCTGGCCATTTGTGTAATTTAGAATGAATTTGGACATAATAAGGCTTGAATGAAGACTTATACACGTCCAAGTGATGGATCCTTTGATATTCCACTTGCTTGGCTCTTAAAAGTGCATGTAGATGACTTGGAATGAATCTGCCCATGTTTGTATCTAAGTGTATGTGTCTCTTCCACTTCATTTCTTTATTTCTCAACTTTATTGGCTGAATAAAAGCATAATAAAGTCTTCTAAATGCTTCATCCCCCATGGAATTCAAAAAGACTCTCTCTTTGAATGGTGATAAAGATGGCATGTCTCCTTGAAGAAGATGAAAAGTCTTCAATTGTTTCCATCTTAATCCCAACGTATAATGACACTAAAAACACATAAAATATTAATCAAAATATGATAAAAATGTTATGCAAACTTAAAGAATTAATTGAACAAGTTCAATGAATGAACTAGTTTAATTAATGAACCTACATGCTTAAATGAAACACATACATAAGTGAAGTATTTTCATAAATGAAGTGCTTGCATAAATGCATAAACAAGCATATTTATTCTCATGGAATGAATGAACTATTATGCAACTACTCATGCAAATTCTTATGCAACTACTCATGCAAATTCTTATTCAACTACTCATGCAAATTCTTATGCAACATATTTCAACTTTCCAACAAACTCAAAACGTTGCAAGATCTAATTGTTGCTGTCATTTCTTCATTCATTTTCCAGCATTGGCAAAGCAAACTTTCCACAGCATCTTGAATCATTTTAGCTCTTGCACGAGTCATAGGACCTCTAGGAAATTCATTGGAATTCTTGCTGGTTGTGGTCACATCAGTCCCTCCCTCTTGAAAGCGATTTTCCCCCAAATCGTCACCTGCATCATGAGGAGATAGATCAGCAACATTGAAAGTAGCACTCACATTATACTCACCGGGAAGGTCTATTTGATAAGCATTATCATTAATCCTCTTGACCACTTGGAAAGGATCATCTCCTCGAGGCATAAGTTTCGATTTGCGTTGGGCTGGAAACCTCTCTTTCCTCAAGTGCAACCAAACCCAATCTCCGGGTTCAAAAGTTATTCATTTCCTCCCTTTGTTAGCTTGCTGCTCATATTGCTTTGTTCTCCTCTCAATGTTCTCCCGCACTTGTTGGTGAAGCTTCTTCACAAATTCAGCTCTATTTTGCCCATCCTTATTTTTGATTGATCAATAGGCAAAGGAAGAAAATCAATTGGGGTCAAAGGATTGAAACCATATACCACTTCAAATGGAGAACATTTAGTGGTGGAATGCATGGAGCGATTGTATGCAAACTCAACATGTGGCAAGTCCTCTTCCCAAGTCCTTAGATTCTTGCATATAATTGTCCTAAGAAACATGGACAATATACAATTGACAACTTCAGTTTGGCCATCCGTTTGTGGATGACAAGTTGTAGAAAACAACATCTTTGTTCCAATCTTACTCCATAGCGTCCTCCAAAAGTGACTCAAGAACTTCACATCTCGATCAGACACAATAGTTCTTGGAACTCCATGTAATCTCACAACTTCCCTAAAAAACAGATAAGCAATATGGGAAGCATCATTAGTCTTGTTGCATGGAATGAAATGAGCCATTTTTGAGAATCTATCTACTACAACAAAAATGGAATTTTTGTTATTCCTTGTGCGTGGAAGTCCTAGCACAAAATCCATGGAAATATCCTCCCATGGAGCATTTGGAATTGGTAATGGTGTGTAAAGTCCATGGGGCATGACTTTGGACTTTGCCTTCTTACATGTGATGCAATGCTCACACCACTTCTCCATGTCTCGTTTCATATTTGGCCAATGCAAATGTTCTTGCAATATAGAGTGCGTTTTGGCCACTCCAAAGTGGCCAATTAGCCCTCCACAATGGGCCTCTTTGATAAGCGATTCTCTAATGGATCCTTGAGGGATACAAAGCTTTCCTTCCTTGAAAAGATAGCCTTCAACCCTACAAAACTTCTCATATGTTCCTTTTTCAAAAGCTTTGTAAATTTCACCAAAATCATAATCAGATTCATAAAGTTCTTTGATTAAGGCAAAACCTACCAATCTAGAATCCAAAAGGTTAAAAAGAGTATACCTTCTTGATAAAGCATCAGCAACAACATTTTCCTTACCATTCTTATATTTGATAACATATGGGAATGTTTCTAGGAATTCAACCCACTTGGCATGTCTCTTATTAAGCTTGTGTTGTCCCTTCAAGTGTTTCAGCGCTTCATGATCCGTGTGGATGATAAACTCCTTAGGCCATAGATAGTGTTGCCACGTTTCTAATGCCCTTATGAGTGCATACATCTCCTTGTCATAAGTTGAATAATTTAGAGTTGCTCCACTCAATTTCTCACTGAAATATGCAATAGGACGTCCTTCTTGAGATAATACAGCTCCAACTCCTAAACCTGATGCATCACATTCAATTTCAAAAACTTTATCAAAATCAGGTAAAGATAATAAGGGTGCATTGGTTAAAAGTTGTTTAATCAAACGAAAAGACTTCTCTTGTTCGTCTCCCCAAAAGAAGCTAGAGTTCTTTTTGATAACTCCGGTCAAAGGTGCGGCTATGGTGCTGAAATTGGGAACAAACCGGTGATAGAAACTAGCAAGTCCATGAAAACTCCTCACTTGACTAATGTTAGTAGGTCTCGGCCATTCCTCAATTGCTTTAATCTTTTCTTGATCAACCTCCAAACCCTTTGAACTAACAACAAAACCTAAGAACACAACTTTGTTAGTGCAAAATGTACATTTTTGTAGGTTAGCATACAACTTTTCTTTTCGCAAAACATCCAATACTAACCTTAAATGTTGAGCATGATCATTCAAAGTTTGGCTATACACAAGTATGTCATCAAAATAAACCACACAAAACTTACCCAAGAATGGTCGAAGTATATGATTCATTAACCTCATGAATGTACTTGGTGCATTAGTTAAGCCAAATGGCATAACCAACCACTCATACAAACCTTGCTTGGTTTTGAATGCTGTCTTCCACTCATCTCCTTCTCGCATTCTTATTTGGTGGTACCCACTCTTAAGATCAATCTTAGAAAAGATGTTAGAACCACTTAATTCATCAAGCATATCATCTAATCTAGGAATAGGATGACGATACTTTACCGTTATCTTGTTCACTGCTCGACAGTCCACACACATACGCCAAGTTCCATCCTTCTTAGGTACAAGTAAAACCAGCATGGCACATGGACTAAGGCTCTCTCTCACATAGCCTTTTTCCATTAACTCGGATACTTGTCTTTGCAACTCCTTGGTTTCTTTCGGATTGCTTCTATATGCTGGTCGATTTGGAATGATGGCTCCGGGAATGAAATCAATTTGATGCTCTATTCCACGAATTGGTGGAAGCCCATTCGGAATCTCCTCCGGAAACAAATCTTCAAATTCCTGCAATAAAGAGACAATAAAAGATGGCAAACCATTATCAAGATCATTAGTGTTCAAAAGATTTTTCTTGTACATGAGTACAAGTGCGCATTTCTCTGAAAGCAAACACTTTTTGATCTCTTTCTCTCTTGCAAAAAGAATGGTTTGTTTTCCCTCATTTTTGTCACTCTCTTTGGATTTAAACTCTTTTTCTTTCTCTTTGGCTGTTTTGAAACTCTCTCAAATGGATTTGGTTTTTATGGACTTGTTTTGGTGAAAGAGGGGCTAAAGTGATCTTTTTGGTTTGATGGGTGAAAGTGTAACGATTGGTATAACCATCATGTATAGCCTTTTTGTCAAATTGCCACGGTCTCCCCAACAAGATATGGCTAGCGTGCATTGGTACAACATCACACAACACCTCTTCTATGTATTTTCCAATGGAAAATGGCACAAGAACTTGCTTGGTGACTTTGAGTTCTCCCCCATCATTGAGCCATTGTAGCTTGTAAGGATGAGGATGCTTTGTTGTTGCCAATCTAAGCTTCTCTACCATCAAAGTACTAGAAACATTAGTACAACTTCCTCCATCAATAATGACAAAGCATACCTTTTCGTTTACATGGCAACGAGTATGGAAGATGTTCTCGCGTTGATCTTCTCCTTCTATGGCTTGCACGCTTAGGCTTCTTTTCACAACAAGAACCTCACCATTTACAGCATGTTCCATCTCTTCTTCTTCTTGGATAGGAACATCATCTTCTTCCTCCTCTTGGTCAGTTTCGATCTCTCCATCTTCTCGAATGAGCATTGTGTTGCGATTTGGACATTGGCTAGCAATGTGACCTCGCCCTAAGCATTTGAAGCATTGCACATCACGGGATCGAACTGGCATAGCGATGCTCTTTCCCTTACTAGTTTCGGCAATGGGTTTGGCACTCCTTGTTGGAACGCTTCGTTCATTAGGCGTAAAGGATGCCTTCTGTTTGTAGGTACCCTGCCCCCATTTAGAAGAAGAGCCTCCATAGGCACGAGTTGTGCCCTTCCTTTTGAGTTGTCTCTCGACCTTCATGGCCATATGAACCATGTCTTCGATCTCCACATAATGTTGCAACTCAACAATGGCCACAATATTAGGATCAAGGCCGGATAGAAATCTGGCCATGGTGGCTTCTCTATCCTCATCAATGTTGGCTCGGATCATGGCTACTTCCATCTCTTTGAAGTAATCCTCAACAGTACGGTTGCCTTGGGTGAGATTTTGAAGCTTGTTGAACAACTCCCTACGATAGTGAGTTGGAACGAACCTCCTACGCATAACGGCCTTCATCTCATTCCAAGTAGAAATTGGATGTTCGCCATTGCGTCTCCTGCTAGATGTCAACTGATCCCACCATATTAGTGCATAATCTGTAAATTCAATGGCTGCAAGTTTTACCTTCTTAAGCTCGGAGTAGTTGTGGCACTCAAAGATGTGCTCAACTTTTTTTCCCATGCAAGATAAGCTTCAGGATCCGTTTTTCCTTGGAAAGAAGGAATGGTTATTTTGATGTTGCTAAGATTATCATCAACTCTTGGCCGAGATCTTTGGTACCTAGGTTCTCGACGCCTCAAACTTTGTTGGGAGGCTCGCTCGTCTATGAGTTCTTCATCCACCTCTCCCTCATACTCTTCCTCGTAATCTGAATTATGCCTTCGTTGAGATCTTTCCTCCAAATGATCTAATCGTTCTTGCATCGGCCCCAACCTTTGTTGCAACAACCTGTCCATCTCTCGGATAATATCTTAAAGATTGGAGTTAGTTGCATCTATGTTAACATTGTTACTAGCACCAATAGTGTTTCTTACGGAATCTTGAGACATGATTAACTAATAAACCTCACTAGCACAAATTCTCACCGTTACACTCCAAGGAAAACACTCACACTCGTGATTCACTCGGGATGGCTTTTACCCTTGTTGTGCACTCTTGCCTTTTACCGCTCTTGTTCTCCTATCAAAGTCCTTAGAGAACTTACTCAAGGCTTAACAAGTTTGCTTGTGGAAATTGGCTGGAAGAAACGGTTTAGAAAAAAAAAGGCTATAGGTAGAAAAGTAGAATGATTAGAAAATAACAAGGCAATAGGAAATAATAATTTGCTGAATTGAGTAATACCAACAACAACCAAACTTCCTTTTTTTTCTTTTTTTTTCTTTTTTATGCAAACCGGGAGAGAGAAACACTTAACTTACTGAATCAAAATAGCTCTGATGCCAAATGATACATATCCGGTTGTGTGATGACCGAATTCGTATGTGATGTTGCCCAATCGTGATTCTAGTATGAAGTTGCAAACTTGAAACTTGAGTGTGGAAGTGATGTATATGGAATGAAGATGGTGAAAGTTGTTGTTTTAATAGGTGCTGGAATGGTTGGTGATTATGGTTTGAAAGATAAATGTAAGGGAAAAAATGGATAGAAGTTGATATGGATATATGGAATAGAATCGGTGTGGAACAAGGAAGAACAAACAAGATAGTGAATGTTGACACAAACCTTACACGTTCTTACCCTTTGTGAAATGATGGAAGAAGGTTGGATTGTGACCCTTTAGCTATAATTGAGCTAAGAACCAACAATATAATCAAATGGAAGTGATGATGGAATGGTGGAACGTGACCCGCTAGCTAGAAAGCTAGGAACCAACGCTATAAATAGAATGGAATGAAAAGGGAAAATTTGCCACAAGACTAGCTTGAAAGCTGATAAAGTTCTTAAAGAACAATGAAGAGAACACTCTCATATATTTTCATCCAAAAAAAGGTCCCCTACAAAGGCAAATGAGCATCCTATTTATAGTACATGGCAGCCTAGAATTTGAATGGACAAAACAATGCATTAAGGCTCCAATTTATGACATTCAATGGTTTGTCTTCAATCCTATCAAGTGTGGCTAGCCATTTGTGTAATTTAGAATGAATTTGGACATAATAAGGCTTGAATGAAGACTTATACACGTCCAAGTGATGGATCCTTTGATATTCCACTTGCTTGGCTCTTAAAAGTGTATGTAGATGACTTGGAATGAATCTGCCCATGTTTGTATCTAAGTGTATGTGTCTCTTCCACTTCATTTCTTTATTTCTCAACTTTATTGGCTGAATAAAAGCATAATAAAGTCTTCTAAATGCTTCATCCCCCATGGAATTCAAAAAGACTCTCTCTTTGAATGGTGATAAAGATGGAATGTCTCCTTGAAGAAGATGAAAAGTCTTCAATTGTTTCCATCTTAATCCCAACGTATAATGACACTAAAAACACATAAAATATTAATCAAAATATGATAAAATGTTATGCAAACTTAAAGAATTAATTGAACAAGTTCAATGAATGAACTAGTTTAATTAATGAACCTACATGCTTAAATGAAACACATACATAAGTGAAGTATTTTCATAAATGAAGTGCTTGCATAAATGCATAAACAAGCATATTTATTCTCATGGAATGAATGAACTATTATGCAACTACTCATGCAAATTCTTATGCAACTACTCATGCAAATTCTTATGCAACTACTCATGCAAATTCTTATGCAACTTATTTCAACTTTCCAACAAACTCAAAACGTTGCAAGATCTAATTGTTGCTGTCATTTCTTCATTCATTTTCTAGCATTGGCAAAGCAAACTTTCCACAGTATCTTGAATCATTTTAGCTCTTGCACGAGTCATAGGACCTCTAGGAAATTCATTGGAATTCTTGCTGGTTGTGGTCACATCATAAAATATTTACGAATCTCTTAATTAAGGAAACATATAACTAAGGAAACATATCTCGGATCTCTGATAGAGAGGTGCCCGTGTGTTTTCGAAGATCGACTTGAGATAGTGTTTCTACCAATTGAAGATAGTGGAAGAGGATGTTTGTAACACCCTCAACTCGATTCAAGAGAAAACCAGAATTGAAGATATTACTGTGAACACATACAGAAATTTATGTGACCAAATTTAATAATTTGGTCAAGATCCAGCGCTGGCTAACAAAAATTTTAAACGAGGTAATTTCATCTCACACATAAGTAGTACTGCCAACAATCGAGATTAAACAAACAACATACAAGAGTGGTCTTACAAGCAAGAATAAAGAAGGCCAGGTCCATTCATATCCATTTTTAGGAACTAAAACATCTCAATTGAATACAAAGGTATCTTAAAATAAAAAAATTCAAACCTTCTATTGGGATCTTATCAATTTAGAACCAAGTTGATTAGACTTTGTTCATTTTAGCATAAAACACCTGAGTACTCCTGACTTATTTACTCCATTCATTTTGTTAATCCAAAGACCAATATACTTCGAACTAAAATATAAGAAACAAATAAAATCCAAAGGTCTCATTCATAAATCCATTTCAATTAAGAGGAGACAACAAATTACATTAATCCAACTTTTGGAATTACAATTAACTTAATATTGTTTAGCTCAATGATTATGCTTAATTCAATTAAAAAGTTGTTCCTTAGACACCGATCCCTAACTTGAAGCATGATATAATCAATATGGCTCACAAAGAGTAACCTCTTTTAGAAACTTTCCACCCAACATGAAAATGTTTTAATCATTCAAACCATCAAACAAGAATCCCAAATGACAAATCTTTACAAAATTAGTCAAACACACATGAACAAACCCCAAAGGTCTTAAGCAAATCTATGAACTTATCTCAAAATCATGTCTAGCATTTTATCACATACATAACTCTTCAAACTTTTATCACAAACCTTATCTGATGTTTATCAAAACTTAGCAGAGTTCTTATCAGATATCTTACACATTTTATGTCTTTTAAAAACGTTTGCCTTGGATCACATTTGGATATAAGTAGCATCGGTTTAAAGCTCATTTAGCACAAAGCACAAAGCAATGGCAAGTGTTTAGCATAATAGACCTAGCTTTTCTTCTCTATCCAACCAACTATCGCCAATGTCCTTATCATCTCCACGTTACCTCCTACTATCGCTAATATATTACATATACAAGGTCGTCACCCTTGAGCCATAGCTCATGGACCGTAGTCCCGAATTATAAAATGTACTATACCAAAGTGTCCAAGGGTTTCCATTATTTAGGTAACTTAGAAATTTTATGCTTTGAAATTAGGAGATGTATCTTTTATTACAAGTAAACTTGATTGTTTCTTTTCATAATATCTTATAACATGGAAATAAGCTTTTGGCTCCTTAGGCTTAAGAATTCATTAAATTATAAGGTTGAGATTAATTATCTTCATTAAAATCTTATGGCTTTATTGGTCAATAGTTAGCTTCAAAGCTTTATTACAAAGTATACATAGTTTTCCATTACAAAACATAACATTGCAAGGCACAAAATACTTATGTAATGCACACATAACCATAATGTTTATCAAAGATGCCATACTATGAATGAATTCACACATTATGCTCTATGTGAGCCTTATGCATATACTTATGAATTAATTAAAACATATCTTGGAAACAAAGATCGAAATGACGCCGTGTCACCCGAGATAAATGGAACTACACTCACCTCTTATCCCGAAGTTACGGGATACCTGAACCCCTTATTCATACTTTGTCACTAACCAAGTCATTTCCCAGCTTCCTCTTATCATTGTCTTCCTTATCAATACACGTATCTTAACCAGAAATAACATGTCATTACTACTGATTCGATTCATTCAACTTACAAAAATAGTATTATTGATTACCAATCAATCAATATCTCTAATTTATAATTTAACCCTTTGTGGTTTTATTAAACACTCCTTAATATAAAAATTTTCACATACATATCAAACAATAATCCATTAACCTTTATATTAACTCAAAACAGTCCCAAATATAGATATACATATACACATGCTCAAAATAGTCCCACATGTTTTCTATACTTTCAATTCAATCTCCTATTCTTATATACACATTTTTATATCTTAAAACAGTGCCTAAAGTGTTCTTAGACATTCAAATCAGCCCTCTAATGTTTATCTTCATGCCAAAATAATTCATTATCTTGTTTACAAATTTCAATTCACCAAAACATTCTCATATGAATTTATACTTATGCCAAATAGTCCAATATGCATGTAAACATATATATATTTCTTAAAACAGTCAAATATTCACAAAGCAACCCCTTTAACTTAGAAAGCAAATTGGATCTTAAATTTTCTTGTATTTGATTTTGATATAACAAATAGTCTAAGGACCAAATTGCAAAGTAAATAAATTTTAAAGTATTTGAAAGTCTCGCCATTGAAAAGGATTTTTAAGTTAAAACATTTCCAAGTCAAAACTTAAGCCCCACAAAATTTTCTAAGTGTTTTCAAAGCCAAACTTAACAAAATCACCCAGTCGTTTCGATACACCCTGTAGGTGTTTTGATACAGCCTTGCCTTTTCAAAGCCAAAGTTTACAAAATTACACAGGCATTTTGATATTCTATACTAGCGTTTCGATACAACCCCATCTTAATTGGCTACTGGAATTTCACATTTTGATACGGCTGAGTCCGTTTCGATATGGGTGTTACGATACGGATATACCTGTTTCGATACAACCTTCATCTAGGTTTAAGATTTTTACTTAAGTGTACAGATACAAACCTATACAATATCGATACAGGTTTAAGATTTTCAAATCTTCTCATTTAATATATAGCCATTGCCTTGTCATTTAGAAGACTTAAGTAAACTTTTGAATTTCAGTTACCCATACCGATACACCCTAGTAGCGTATCGATACAGACTTTGGCAATAACCAAGTTTGCAAAAAGTGCATCGATACGACCCCTTTACCATTTTGATACGCCTTCCCAGTGTATTGATACACCCTCTGTATTTCTCTGCAACGACTATTTCCTTTTTGAGTCAAGTACCGATACGGCCCCGAGCATATCGATACAGTATGTTGCAGAAGTGCATTTATGGTGGGAAAAAGATAGCTCAACGGCTCTATTGATGATGCTAACCACCCAAACGACAAGAATTCAATGAGAAGGTACAAAAGCAAGCCTCTAAAGCTACAACTACAACTATTCATCAAGTCAAGCACAATTAAGCAAAAATCCAATCCATTTGAGCGATTTGGAGTCAAACCCTTACACCCAACTTGTGTAATTCATTTGTAATCTTTCTTTTCAAGTTTGCGGAGTGTGCTATTGTAATTGGGCAAGTATTTTACCTATTGAGAGGTCCAACTTTTATTTGCCAACCTTTTCTTGTAAATGAGTGATTTTAATCAAGATTTGGGCACAAAGCTTTGATTTTTGTATCGATTTCCTCCTAATCCTAGAAAAGGGAAGAATTCAATAGTGAATTGGTTGAAATCCTTAGTGGGAGCTAAGACAGTGGATGTAGATCTTGTTAGAAGCTTGAAGCTCTCTAAATTGCCTTGTCTTCAATTTTTATTTTACCAATTTGCTCCATTTCATTTTAAAAAGCCAATTCATCCACCATCTTGGCCAAATCGATATTGTTTGATCATCTCAACAATTGGTATCAGAGCTACACCCATTAGAAGGATTAACACACTATTGACTCGATTCTAGGAGTGATTGATCAACCTACAATTCAAGTCATCGCATCTACCTTCAGCCAAAACTTCTACGAGTCACAATCCATCACCAAACCTCCCTATTTCAATGGGGATAACTATCATTTTTGGAAGAATATGATGAGGCTCTTCATCAAATCAAATGACTACCTCCTATAGGATTTAGTGGAAGATGGTCCATCAATTCCCATGAAGAGAGATGTAGAAGGAAGATTTGTTCCCAATTCCAAGATTGAGATGACCAATAAAGATTGAAAGAAGCTTCAAGTGAATGACAAACCTTTGCACATGATATTTTGTGCTCTTGGACTAGACATGTATTCAAAGATGTCTTCGTGTACAAGTGCGAAGGAGGTGTGGGATAAGCTAGAGATCACATATGAAGGAACCAATGATGTCAATGAGACCAAGATTGGAATCCTCAACTTGAGCTATGAAAATTTCAAGATGGAGCCCGTTGAAAGCATCACCAAGATGTTTGATCGTTTCTACGTCATCGTCAACGGTCTCAAAGGCTTCGATTTAATCATTCCTGAAAATAAACTTTTCCGGAAACTTCTCTATTCTCTTCCTGGGTCATGGGATGGGAAGAGATCCACCATCATCGAGGCAAAAGATTTGAAGACATTGAAGCTCAATGCACTAGTGGGGTCACTTCTTACTCATGAAATTATGAAGCAAGGAAGTGAAGAAGAAAAGAAGAGAGAATAGAAAAGAATGGAGAAGAAATAGGTAGAAAGAAAAAGATGGGAAATGCTCTAAAAGCTTCACAAGAAGAGAGCGATTTGAGTGAGGAGGAAGACGAGGAAATGGTCATGTTAGCTAAAAGTTTCACTCGATTCATGAAGTCCAATAGAGGTACAAAGTTCATTCGAAAAGGAGACTTCAAGAATAAGAACAAGAAGGAAGAGAAGGATCAACTCATTTTCTATGAGTGCAAGAAATCAGGGTATATACGAACTAATTGCCCCCAACTCAAAAGAAAAAACTTTGGAAAGAAGTTGTTTAAGGCCAACATTGCTACTTGGAGTGATGAGGAATCATCCAATGATGAGGAGCAAGAAGTTGTCAACCTTTGCTTCATGGCCTTGGAAGAGGATCCTAGGGTAACCTCTAACTCATCTAACTTTGATTTTACATATGATGAGCTTCAATAAGCATATGATGAGTTGAAAGAGGTATATGATGAATTGGTTGAGAAATATAAGGAATCAATTTTGAAAAACAAGAAAATTATTGTTGATTTGAAAATACAAAATGATTCCTTATCTAAAACCAATTCCGAACTTGAAAAGAAGGTTTGTTCTGTAAAAGACAATTTAACATATTTTAAAAAAGAAAATATTGATTTAAATAAAATTCTTTCCGAGATTAGTGATCATCACCAAAATGAGGTGAATGATCTCAAAGCTTTTTTGAACAAAGATGGGAGTTGTTAAATGCACAAAAGTCTTATATTTATACCATAGTTTAGCTCAATTATTGTTGTTCTTAAGTATAGTTTAGGTTGCATTTAGTAGGTAACATACACAAAATAGCATAGATTAGACAATCTTCCTTATTTGATGAAATTAGTTGATTTTATACATATGATACTGCTCAAGCGCGTTTTCTCCCTGTGCGTAGGTACCCACCCATGCAAATGCCGCTGAGGCAGCAAAGAGGGCAGATGAAGAGAAAGTTTGGAGCTGAAGGAGGAAGCTGTTGGAGCATCAAGAGAGCTGATCGAGGAGGAAAGAGCCAGAATGCAGAACTGTGCCAACCCTTGCACACCAGTTCATATCCCCGCCGAGGCAGTCAACTACTTGACGCCGAGGCAACACTTCAAGGAAGAATGAAAAAATGCAAAGTGGTATGTGATAGAAAGAGCTCATCAAACCTGATTTTTAAAGACCACTTGCACGTGCATTGGAGCCCAACAGAAAAAGAAAAGCAGGTCAAAGTCAAGTTGAAGAAAAGTCAAACGGGAATCTAGGAGTATTTAATGATATTTTAATGAGTTGTAATCATATTCTAACTAGTATTCCTACCCTAAACCGACTTAGTCCTAGACTCCTCCCCTATATATATGTAATCGACTTGAAGGAGAGAACACAAGTGAGATTTAAGAGAAACTCCTTCTTGTCGAAACCCTAGTGTCGTCAAAACCTACCATGTTCTAAACCTTCCCTAGGGCTAAGGGTTGGTTGCGTAGTAGTTGTGAGAGTCTTGTTGTATTCGTTTAGGATTTCAGTTTTGCAATAAAATTTAAGGTTTGTTTACTCTTGGTTCTTCATTGTCGAATTCTTTATTGGGAGAGAAGAGGACGACAATCCATTTGTTCAATATTGGGAGAGTTAAACTCACGAAACGAGTAAACACAAATTTATCCAACCATAGGGTAAAGCTACTTCGGCTTAGGGACAAGTTAAGAAGTTTAGCGGCTAAAAGAGGATGCATAGTCGGTTGGTGTTCACCCTTAGATTCACGTTGGGAGGTATCATCCAAGACGTGTTCGCCAATAGTACTTCAAGCTTCGGGAGAAGAGGGAGTCATAGAAGGGAGCCTTGCCGAACCTTGAATCTTCGCTTAACTGCCCAGGCAGTCACTTGCTCTCTGCCGAGGCATAGTCGTGGGTGGATGTTGAAAGTTGTTAAGTTGATCTGCAGAACTGTGCCGAGACAATACATCAATTCTTCACACTACGAAACATCCAATACCGGCCCATTCTTTCACTCTAATATCTCAATTTATTTCTCTTGTTTTAGTTCTAGCTTCAATCAAACCAACTCCTAGTATTTGTGTTTTTATTTTACTTGTGCAGAAAAGTAAACTCCGAAAAGCTGTCACAATCCCTATGGATACGATATCTTAAATACTATAAATTGGCACCGTGTACACCTGCACGCTAATTGCGCATCAATTTTGCACGCAAGAAGTTTTTGGCGTCGTTGTCGGGGATTGGCGTACAACTTTTGGTTTTTATTTTTCTGTACTTTTTAATTCTTATTTTTCCGTTTAACCCCCTGGTTTTCTTTGGTTTATGACCAGAGCCAACAAGAAATCACCCTTGCGAGAATACGATCTAGAACCCGAATGTACTGCATGCAGATTATGACAAGCAAACAAGGAACCCATGGCTGATCCAGAAAACATCCAGAACCTACCACCACCACCCCCGGGCGACAATGCCGCGGCGGGCAATGACAGACAACTTCCTGCCGCTCGGCGGTTAGTTAGAGACTATCTTGAGGAAGATCTTAGAAGGCTGAACTCTGGCGTGATCGACCTTGAAATAGAAGCAGACCACTTCGAGCTCAAACCCGTCATGTTCAACACGCAGAATTCCGCCACTGAAGATGTCTGCCTGCACATGAAGTATTTCCTAGATATCTGCAAGTCCTTCAAAATCCATGGAGTTCACCCGGACATGTTGCGTCTCAGATTCTTTCCATAATCACTGAGGGATAGGGAAAAGACTTGGTTTAACAACCTACCATCGGAGTCCATTGAATCTTGGACAGAATTATGTAGAGAGATATTAGATCGAATTAATCCTGTCAATTTGACTAATAAACTGCGGACCGACATCACTACGTTTCGAGAGGTAGAAGATGAACCAATGTACGAGGCATGGGAGAGATATTGCAAATTACTGAATAAATGCCCCTCCCACGGATTTCCAAAATGGGCACTAGTATCTATATTCTACAACGGCGTGAACACACCAACAAGGATGATGCTGGATTCCTCTACCAATGGTATATTGCTCGACAAGGAGCTCGCCGAACCAATTCAAATTCTGAATAAGATGGCAAAAAACGACTATCAGTTTCCTAATCCCCACCGAGGCGGCATAATAAGGCAGGCCACAGTAAACATGCTAGGAACATAAGATGCACTCGTAGCACAAGTCGCTCGGTTGGCGAAGATGGTAGAAGCAATGCAATTGAAGAGGCAATGACTCATCTGAATGTTAATGTAACCCCCTTAGCCCGGCCTAGACGGTTGACCCGAACTACGAAGATTACACGGGGAAAACCAAAGTCAACCAGAAAGTCAACCTTGATTAACGACCCTTTTTTCTTTTTAATCTTGTCTAGATGCATATTAATCCTAAGCGTAGCCATGAGAAGAGCATACTTGAAAAGCACAGCGATCGGAAAACGTTAAGGGACTCAATTGCACAAATTACAACTATTAGGGATCAAAATGTAAATTCTAGAAATTAAGAGACTTAACTGATTTTTAAGTTACCATTATGAAATTAGTCATATTACATGCTTCTCTGTGAAATTTCACTTCAAACAGACATCTCAAACTCAAGCAATTGCATATACAAAAATCAGGACTAAAACGTAAAACTTGCAAACCACAAAACCATTCAAATTAGTGCCCAACGGTCATCTGTTTCGGAACGGGGGTTGACCGTTCCGAAACGCGGGTTCGTTTTGAGACCTGTATCGAAACAGGGCTTGGCAGTGGCCAATTCGTTTCGGAACGGCCTCTACCCGTTTCGAAACACGAAGGCCATTACAGGCCCTCGTTTCGAAACGTTAGTGTCCGTTCCGATAAGGACTGCCCAGAAAGTGCAGAATTTGCTGGTTTAACATACAATTAACCACTCAAACCCATCCTAATGACCTCCTAATCATGCCAACAAATCAACATACATACAAGGTACATGTTTGCATCATCAAAACACATTCATGGCATCAATTAGGAAAAACCACAAATCTATAGGCATGCATCCTAATATCCAAAGCAATCAACCATCAAATCATCAAATCAAACACCAAAATGGCCCTTTACAAGTCCAAAACATCAAAGGCATCATGCCAAACTTAGGGAGTCCAAAACATCTCCCAAAACACAACCTAGGTTCCCATTGCCAAAATATCAAAAACTAATAATGTTGTGAAAAAGGTCACCATACATGAGCTTAGCTTTCCCTTGGATTCTTAGCCTCTTTTCCGCCCTTTAAGCACTTCAATTCTCTGCATTATTGGTTCAAGAAAGAGAGCGTAAGAACATTTTCTTAGTGAGGCATGCTCTAAAAAAACAACACAATAATGCATTTTATAAAACACCTTTCAAAAGGCCTTTAAATTCATAAACATCATTTCTCATGCAACAATGCATACACAACAAGCATCTCATGCTTCATTAACATCAACATGTCATATTGGCTTCCAAGTGATAATCCATAACCATTTTCAACATAAAACACAATCAGATACGCGGATTACAAGCGTTGTCCCATACGCTTCATACACACTACCGAACACACAAGGTGGAGTTTATCGGTACAATCACAACCCCTCAACACCCGTGATGGAGTTTAACGGTACAATTACAACCCCTCCACATCACTCATCGGTAGTGGTATAACATCACTAATGAGAACATGGGACACACAACACAAGATCCTCACATGGCCTTTTAACCACCATTATGATCTTAGAAATCTCGTTAGTGTACTTGGATGGAGTTTACGATACAATTACAACCCCTCAACATCCAAGGCGATTTTATTCACGGTGCACCTAATCCTATAGCCGGCTAACTATATCCGATTCAAGTACTTTAAAACCAACACATCACTTGCCAATATACATCAATTATCATCAACAATCCTTTGTTTTAAAGCATTAATCAAAGCCATTAAACCATCATGCATCACTATGCATCAAAACCACATTTATCAATATCAAACCAAGGATCCCTTACCTTGAGCATCCTTCAACACATGGCTTTCAAAACCAGCATTAATCATGCTAAAACATGCTTTCAAAACAGAATTTAAACATGCAAAACAACACATTGCATCCAACCATCTCATGGTTCATCAAAGAGAGAGTTTCTCCGAAAACTTACTCTTGAGCTTAGTTAAGTTGCTTAGAATTAATCTAAGCTCCCAAAACCTTCAAACATTGGTTTCAAAGCTGAAAACCAAACTTCACTCACCGATTCCGTTTCGCAAGCTTGCCGAAACACCAATCAAGCCTCCGGATCAACACCACAAGGATCCGAATGTGCCTCCCCTGTTTTAAACAGATCAAAGAAGAGGATTAATGCATCATCATGCATTAAAGTCTTCAGCCACAACACCTAAACTCGATGCTCTCAACAAATCTAACATTTCGGCTACCAAACACAACCGAAATCACATCTAAACTCATCCACAACATTACCCAGCCATGATCCATCACTTCTAAATATTCTTAAACATCAATTAACATCCAAAAAGGATCTAAACTCGTCCTTATACCTCGAGCAACAACAGAACACCAAGATCATCCTAAAAACCACCATTTTCACAAGTAAAAACTTAGGAAAATCAACCTATTCGGGATTGCTTTGATTAAACCTCAATTACACATCATTAAACATCCAAAATACATTAAAAAGACATCTCAAAACAGAGCCCAAACATTCATCACAAATTTCTTCAAGATTTAATCCAAATCTTGAGTTTTAAGCCAAAATCAAGATCACAACATTAAAACCTTTTATAAAACTTAATTTAAGGATTGAGAACTTGGGAATTTCAGTAAAGAACTGAGTATTTAGAGGAGAATGACATCCTTACCTCCAAATGTAACCCCCTTAGCCCGACCTTGATGGTTGACCCGAACTACGAAGATTACACGGGGAAAACTAAAGTCAACCCGAAAGTCAACCTTGATTAACGACCTTTTTTTTCCTTTTTAATCTTGTCTAGATGCATATTAACCCTAAGCGTAGCCTCGAGGAAAACATACATGAAAAACACGGCGATCGGAAAGCAATAAGGGACTCAATTGCACAACTTACAACATTTAGGGACCAAAATGTAAATTCTATAAATTAAGAGGATTAAATTGATTATTAAGTTACCATTATGAAATTAGTCATATTACATACTTCTCTGTCAAATTTCACCTCAAACGGACATCTCAAACTCAAGCAATTGCATATACAAAATTCAGGACTAAAACGTAAAGCTTGCAAACCTTAAACCATTCAAATCAGTGCCCAACGGTCAAGTGTTTCGGAACAGGGGTTGACCATTCCGAAACGTGGGTTCGTTTCAAGACCTGTTTCGAAACAAGGCTTGACAGTGGCAAATCCGTTCTGAAACGCCCTCTACCCGTTTCGATACACGAAGGCCATTACAGGCCCCCGTTTCGAAACGGTAGCACCCGTTCCGATACGGACTGCCCAGAAAATGCAGATTTTTCTGGTTTAACATACAATTAACCACTCATACGCATCCCTATGACCCCCTAATCATGCCAACAAATCATCATGCATATTAGGAACATATTTGCATCATCAAAACACATTCATGTCAACAATTAGGAAGAACCACAATCTATAGGCATGCATCCTACTATGGAAAACCATCCAAGCATCAAACCATCAAAGCAAATACCAAAATGGCCAAATACAAGTCCAAAACATCATAAGCATCATGCCAACTCATGGAGTCCAAAACATCTCCCAACAATAATAACCTAGGTCCCCATTGCCAAATACCAAAAGCTAATAATGTTGTAAAAATAGTCACCATACATGAGCTTTGCCTTCCCTTGGATTCTTAGCCTCCTTGCTGCCCTTAAAGCACTTCAACTCTCTGCATTGTTGGTTCAAGAAAGAGAGCGTAAGCACAAATGCTTAGTGAGGCATGCTCTAATGAAACAACACAACAATGCACTTTTACAAAACACCTTTCATAAGGCCTTTTCATTCATAAAAATCATTTTCATGCAACAATGCATTATCAACAAGCATCTCATGCTTTATAATCATCAACAAATCTTAAACAACAAGCATCTCATGCTTCATAAACATTAACATGTCATATTGGCTTCCAAGTGATACCATAACCATTTTCAACATAAAACACAATCGGATACGCGAATTACAAGCGTTGTCCCATACGCTTCATACACACAACCGAACACAAGGTGGAGTTCACCGGTACAATCACAACCCCTCAACACCCGTGATGGAGTTTAACGGTACAATTACAACCCCTCCACATCCCTCATCGGTAGTTGTATAACATCACTAACGAGAACACGGGACACACAACACAAGATTCACACATGGACTTTTAACCACCATTGTGATCTTAGACATCTCGTTAGTGTACTTGGATAGAGTTTACGGTACCAATACAACCCCTCAACATCCAAGGCGACTTTATTCACGGTGCACCCAATCCTATAGCCGGCTAACTATATCCGATTCAAGTACTTTAAAACCAACACATCACTTGCCAATATACATCAATTATCAACATCAATCCATTGTTTTAAAGCATTAATCAAAGCCATTAAACCATCATGCATCACTATGCATCAAAACCACATTTATCAATATCAAACCAAGGATCCCTTACCTTGAGCATCCTTCAACACATGGCTTTCAAAACCAGCATTAATCATGCTAAAACATGCTTTCAAAACTGAATTTAAACATGCAAAACAACACATTGCATCCAACCATCTCATGGTTCATCAAAGAGAGAGTTTCTCCGAAAACTTACTCTTGAGCTTAGTTAAGTTGCTTAGACTTAAACTAAGCTCCCAAAACCTTCAAACATTGGTTTCAAAGCTGAAAACCAAACTTCACTCATCGATTCCGTTTCGCAAGCTTGCCGAAACGCCAATCAAGCCTCCGGATCAACACCACAAGGATCCGAATGTGCCTCCCCTGTTTTAAACACATCAAAGCAGATGATTAATACATCATCATGCATTAAAATCTTCAACCACAACACCTAAACTCGCTGCTCTCAACAAATCTAACATTTCGGCTACCAAACACGACCGAAATCACATCTAAACTCATCCACAACATTACCCAGCCATGATCCATCACTTCTAAACATTCTTAAACATCAATTAACATCCAAAAAGGATCTAAACTATCCTTATACCTCCAGCAACAACAGAACACCAAGATCACCCCAAAAACCACCATTTTCACATGTAATAACTTAGGAAAATCAACCTATTCGGGATTGCATTGATTAGATCTCAATTACACATCATTAAACATCCAAAATAATTTAAAAAGACATCTCAAAACAGAGCCCAAACATTAATTACGAATTTCTTCACAATTTAATCCAAATCTTGAGTTTTAAGCCAAAATCAAGATCACAACATCAAAACCTTTTATAAAACTTAATTTAAGGATTGAGAACTTGGGAATTTCAATAAAGAACTGAAAATTTAGAGCAGAAGAACATCCTTACCTCTAAATGTAGATTTCTCCTTGATTTGAGCAAAAATCCTTGAAAATCCAATGAGCAAATGAAGAGGATTTGATGTAGAAAGGATTAGGAATCTTTTGATGATTGAAAACTCATCATTTAGTGTGAAAATCAAAAGAAAAGCGGCTGTGGAAAAGTGTTTGGCTGAGGGAATTTTGAGAGAAAATGAAATGAGAAATTTTTAGAGAAAGTTAGTTATGAAAACTAAAAATGGTTTTCCCTCACTTCTTATAATTAATTAAACATTAATAAAATCATTAGAAATTAAGAAAAATCTGGAGAAATCCTTCCTTGGGTAAATTAGCTCCTTAAAGATTCAAAGCTTCAATCCTTACAAAACAGTCACCACTGAACTTTTCAAAAATTACATTTTAGTCACTATTTCGAAATGTCACACTTCCAAACCTTATTTTGTAAAATTGATTTCACCACTCTCTTATATATATTAAAAGAGGATTTTTAGATATTTTTCCATATTTTTAATGCATCCCGAACTAGGCTTTCCCTAAAATCACCTTTTATATTCGAACCAAAAATCAGACCGGTCCGGTTCAGACCCTAAACTTCCAAGCCCAAAATTGGGGTGTTACACTAAATGTAGATTTCTCCACAAACTTTCTCCACAAACACATCTTTGCGAGGTTTGGAGTTCCCAGAGCCATAATAAGTGACGAGGGAAAACACTTTGATAACAAACTAATTTCCAAGGCATTGGCTAAATATGGTGTCACGCATAAGCTTGCCACGTCATACTATCCTCAAACCAATGGGCAGGCCGAAATCTCAAACATGGAACTGAAAAGCATTCTTGAAAAGGTGGTTAACCCATCTAGGAAGGATTGGTCCCTCTAGATCCACGATGCATTATGGGCATACCGAACTGCTTTCAAAACCCCATTAGGCATGTCACCATACAGACTAGTTTATGGAAAAAGTTATCATTTACCAGTCGAGATTGAACACAAGGCATACTGGGCCATCAAGACGGTAAACTTAGACTGGGAAAAAGCTGGGCAGAAAAGACTCCTGGACCTCAATGAAATTGAAGAATTCAGAGTTGCAGCATATGAAAACGCCAGGATATATAAGGAAAAAAACCAAGAAGTGGCACGACAGGAAGTTGATGTCGCGGTAGTTCATGCCCGGGCAGCAGGTTCTACTCTTCAATTCTCGATTAAAGTTGTTCCCAGGAAAGTTAAAATCAAGATGGTTTGGACCCTTTGAGGTGGCCAAAGAATTCCCCCATGGTGCAGTCACCATAAAATCCAACAAATATGTCCATGAATTCACAGTGAATGGGCAGCGATTAAAGCACTATACAGGAACCCACATCACCAAAGACCAGAAAGTAGTTATGTTAGAAGATGCATGCCAATGCGCTCCTAACAAAGCTTAATATTTTATTATTATTATTATTCATTTTATGCTTTAGGAATTAGGTTTATTTTTCTTTATTTATTAGGATGTAGATTTCTATTTTATCTTTGCTTTACGTTTCTAGGTTTGTTTCAAGAAACTCTCTCAACTCTACCTTCCCGCCAACAGCCGTCGAGGGCGGCCAAGCGCTTCAAGATGGCAGCACGGAAAAGGGTGATCATTTTCAATGACGATAGCTCCTCTGACTCACAACCAATTTAAGCTTCTCTCCCCCTTTTCTCTTTTGTTATTGTTTTTATCTAATCTATGCATTAATTTTGTGTATGTAGGCATGCATTGAGGACAATGCTCCTCTCGAGTTTGAGGGGGGATTAGTCCTCTAATTTTGTCTTTTCTTTTTCTCTTTTGTTTTTCTTGTATTTTCTAGTTTTTTATGATTTTAGGTTCTAATTGTAACATGCCTTTATTTAAAGCCTAATGAACTCTTAGTTTGAGAAAAAATCTTGAGTATCCTTTACCCGCCGCGGCAGATGGCCTGCCTAGGCGGCAACCTTGGCATGACTTTAGGTTAACTTAGAATTCTACTATGGTCTAAACTTAAAAGAAAACACTCTTTGTGACTAGTTTGATTTTAGGACTTCTAGGAAACTTAGGTATTTCACCTAATAAACTTGGGTAGAACTTGAAGTTTGAAAACAAAATCAGACATCCTAGAGGTGCTCGAAACTGGCTCTAGGATAAGCTAGAGATGCCCGAAATTGGCTCTAGGATAAGCTAGAGGTGCCCGAAACTGGCTCTAGAGAAAAATATTTGCAATCACTAGAAAAGCCTATTACCGACAACTAGTGGTCAAATTGAAAAAAGAAACTAGAGGGAAACCCAAGGGAATTAAGGTATTTATCGAAGGTTTACTTAGAAGCCGAAGAATCATGATTATCACAAGGAGCACACACACTCACGAGATACATAGTTCGGTTCTGGGTAAATCTTTTGTCATTCGAAGGGTTGCTAATTAGGCATAAATCTACACGGTATGTAAAGGTTGCTCAAGATGCTTTCTCGACTCAGTTTACATATGATTTTAAGTTTTGGCATGTTACTATTAGATTGCATTGCTTGAGGACAAGCAATAGTTCGATTTTGAGGGTTTGTTAATTGTGCAAAAGTCTTATATTTATACCCTAGTTTAGTGCAATTATTGTTGTTCTTAAGTATAGTTTAGGTTGCATTTAGTAGGTAACATACACAAAATAGCATAGGTTAGACAATCTGCCTTATTTGATGAAATTAGTTGATTTTATACATATGATACTGCTCAAGTGCATTTTCTCCATGTGCGTAGGTACCTGCCCAAGCAGAAGCTGCCGAGGCAGCAAAGAGGGCAGATGAAGAGAAAGTTGGGAGCTGAAGGAGGTAGCTGTTGGAGCATCATGAGAGCTGATCGAGGAGGAAAGAGCCAAAATGCAGAGTTGTGCCAACCCCTGCACACCAGTCCATATCCCCGCTGAGGCAGTCAACTACTTGCCACCGAGGCAGCACTTCAAGGAAGAATAGAAAAATGCAAAGTGGTATGCGATAGAAAGAGCTCATCAAACCCGATTTTTAGAGACCACTTGCACGTGCATTGGAGCCCAGCAGACAAGGAAAAGTTAAGTCAAAGTCAAGTTGAAGAAAAGTCAAATGGGAATCTAGGAGTATTTAATGATCTTTTAATGAGTTGTAATCATATTCTAACTAGTATTCCTACCCTAAACCGACTTAGGCCTAGGCTCCTCCCCTATATATATGTAATCGACTTGAAGGAGAGAACACAAGTGAGATTTGAGAGAAACTCCTTCTTGTCGAAACCCTAGTGACGTCCAAACCTACCATGTTCTAAACCTTTTCTAGGGCTAAGGGTTGGTTGCGTAGTAGTTGTGAGAGTCTTATTGTATTTGTTTAGGATTTCAGTTTTGCAATAAAATTCAAGGTTTGTTTACTCTTGGTTCTTCATTGTCGAATTCTTTATCGGGAGAGATGAGGGCGGCAATCCATTTTATTGCAAAAGTAAACACAATTTTATCCAACCATAGGGTAAAGCTACTTCGGCTTAGAGATAAGTTAAGAAGTTCAGCAGCTAAAAGAGGATCCATAATCGGTTGGTGTTCGACCTTAGATTCACGCCGGGAGGTATCATCCAAGACCTGTTCGCCAATAGTACTTCAAGCTTCGGGAGAAGAGGGAGTCATAGAAAGGAGCCTTGTCGTACCTTGAATCATCACTTAACTACCCAGGCAGTCACTTGCTCTCTGTCGAGGCATAGTCGTGGGCGGCTGTTGAAAGTTGTTAAGTTGATCTGTAGAACTGTGCCAAGAAAGTACATCAATTTTCCACTACGAAGCAAGAAATACTGGCCCATTCTTTCACTTTGATATCTCAATTTATTTCTCTTGTTTTAGTTCTAGCTTCAATCAAACCAACTCCTAATATCTGTGGTTTTATTTTACTTGTGTAGAAAAGTAAACTTAGAAAAGCTATTACAATCCCTCTAGAGACAATATTTTAAATACTATAACTTGGAACCGTGTACACTTGCACGCTAATTACGCATCACTTTTGCACGCAATATGAGTTCAAGTTTTGAAAAAGGTGAATCTTCAAAACCCAACTTTGTGAAAAGAAACTTTGTTAACTACAAACAAAGAGGCTTCCAAAGGCTCTCTAGAGGTAAGAGGATTAGGAGTGTTTGGGTTCCTAAGAGCCTAATTACTTCTTGGATTCCCATGAGAACCAAGATTTTGGGAGCTAATGTTCATGGACCCAAAATGATTTGCGTACAAAAAATCAAGACCTAATCTTTGTTCGAAGGTGGAGCATTTTTAAAAGACCAAAGCATCAAGTCAAAACACATGGTACCTTGATAGTGGATGCTCAAGACACATGACTGGTGACAAGAGTAGATTCATGTAACTAAAGCCAAAAAGTGGTGGAGTAGTAACATTTGGTGACAACTCCAAAGGCCACATTGAAGGAATTGACTCCATTAGTAATCACTCGTCCATACTCATCAATGATGTTCTATATGTCAACAGTCTAAAACAATATTTATTGAGAATTAGTTAATTGTGTGATAAAGGTTTTAATGTTCTATTTGATGTTAATGGTTGCAAAATCTTGAACATTAAAACTAACAAAATAATGCTCATAGGTCATCGTATAGGTAATATATATATATATATGATGCATTTAGGTGACATAAACATTACTAATGCATGCTTTGTAGCTAAGGATGAACATGATTCATGGTTATGGCATAGGAAACTAGGACATGCTAGCATGAGTGTTTTAGAAAAATTGGTTTCCTAAGATCAAGTAAGAGGTTTACCTAAGCTGAAATTTTCTCTAGATAAAATTTGTGATGGTTGTTCTAAGGGTAAACATAAAAAGGTATCCTTTAAACCTATTAATGATGTCTCAACTAGTAGAGTATTACAATTGATCCATATGAATCTCTTTGGACCTATTAGGGATATGAGCTTGGGCAGAAAATCATATGACTTTATGTTAGTATATGATTACTCTAGATACACTTGGGTTCTAACCTTAAGTACTAAAGATGAGGCTTTAGAAAAATTTATCACATTTTCAAAAATCACTCAAAATGATCTTGGTCAATTAATTTCTCATATTAGAAGTGATCATGGAACTGAATTTCAAAATATAGGATTTGAGGATTTTTGTAATTCAAATGGTATAAGCCATATTTTTTCTGCTCCTCGCACCCCTCATCAAAATGAGGTAGTTGAGAGGAAAAACCAAACTTTAGAAAAAATGGCTAGAACCATGCTTTGTGAAAACAATTTGCCTAAGTATTTTTGGGCAGAAGCCACAAACACCGCTTGTTACATTATAAATCGAGTAATGATTAGGTCAATTTTAAAGAAAACACCCTATGAGATTTTAAAATCTAAAAAGCCTAACATTAGTTATTTTCATCCTTTTGGATGTAAATGTTTTGTTTTAAATAATAGAAAAGATAATTTATGTAAATTTAATATAAAAAGTGATGAAGCTATTTTCTTAGGTTACTCTTTAAACTCTAAAGCCTATCATGTATTTAATAAAAGAACTTTAGTTGTTGAAGAATCTATTCATGTGGTTTTCGATGATAACCTCCTTCCGAGGAAGGATTCTTTTGATGATGATAATGTAGGAATCATTGAAGCCAATGATGGTGGACAATCATCAAAAGTGGATAAGGTTCCAAGCAAAGATGAAAAAGCACAAGATCCACCTTTAGAAGCCTTGAAGGACAAGACTCTAGAGGGAAAAGGAAGTGAGCTACCCAAGGGAGTACAACTATGTCAAAGGTGGTGAGATTTTGGGTGATCCGTCAAAAGGGGTAACCATTAGATCCTCTCTTAGACTTATGGATAATGTTGCATTCATTTCATGTATAGAGCCTAAAAATATCAAAGAAGAATTAAAAGATGATTTTTGGATATTGGTCAAGCAAGAAGAATTAAATCAATCTGAGAGGAGTCAAGTTTGAACATTAGTTGATAGGCCGAGTAATAAATCGACTATAAAGACTAAATGAGTTTTTATAAACAAACTAGATGAGAGTGGTAACATAGTGAGAAACAAGGCTAGACTTGTTGCTCAAGGTTATACTCAAGAAGAGGGAATCGATTTTGATGAAACATTTGCACCCGTGGCTAGGATGGAAGCCAATATGATGCTTCTTGCATTTGCATGTTATCATGAATTCAAGATTCTTCAAATGGATATCAAGAGTGCATTTTTAAATGCTTTTATAAATAAAGTGTATGTGGAACAACCACCCGGTTTTGAAGATCCTAAATTTCTAAACCATGTTTTTAAACTTACTAAAGCTTTATATAGTTTGAAGCAAGCTCCTAGAGCATGTTATGAAAGGCTTTCAAGCTTTTTAATTGAAAAAGGTTTTAAAAAAGGAAAGGTGGACACTACACTATTTATTAAAAGAAATAGCAAATACATCTTAGTAGTTCAAATATACGTTGATGATATTATTTTTGGTTATACTGATGAGTTGTTTTGCCAAGAGTTTGCTAAGCTAATGCAAGGTGAGTTTGAAATGAGCATGATGGGGGAGCTCCCATTCTTCTTGGGACTCTAAATCAAATAAAGGAAGGATGACACCATCATTAATCAATATAAATACATCAAGGACATGCTCAAGATGAAGGGTGTAAGTGTGTTGATTTAAAGCTTGACAAAGATGAAGGAGGTAAGTGTGTTGATTTAAAGCTTTATCATTCTATGATTGGCTCTTTGCTTTATCTTACCCAAGTAGACCCGATATTATGTTTAGTGTTTTCTTGTGTGCTAGGTTTCAAGCTAGTCCTAGAGAATCACACCTTATAGCCGTTAAGAGAATCTTTAGATACCTTAGAGACATACCTTGTTTAGGCCTTTGGTATCCTAGAGATTACTCTTTTGATTTACATGCTTTCTCGAATGTGGATTATAGGGGATGTAATATAGATAGAAAAAGTACCTTCGGAACATGTCAATTTCTAGGTAGTATGCTCATATCTTGGTTCTCTAAGAAACAAAATATTGTAGCCTTATCTACCACCGAAGCAGAATATATTTAATCTGGAAGTTGTTGTGCTCAAGTTCTTTGAATGAAGCAACAACTTTTAGATTATGGAGTTGATGTAGGTACCATACCCCTTAAGTGTGACAACACTAGTGCTATATGTCTCACTAAGAATCTCATCCACTATTCTAGAACCAAACACATTGAAATAAGACACCATTTCATTAGATATCATGTGTTGAAAAATGATGTAGTTCTAGAGTATGTTGACACCTTGAATCAATTAGAGGACATCTTTACCAAAACTCTAGACAAATAGCATTTTTGGACTCTTAGGAGAGAGTTAGGTCTAACTAGCCTTTATCGACCTTTTAGAGTCACTTAAGTTCAAATTTTTTCTTGAATTTGATTGATGTATGTTCTTATGTGTTTTTTCTCCTTTGTGCATCTATGCATGTTGCTAGGGGAGTATGATTATGCTTTTGCCTATACATGTTGATCATATATCATACATATTCATTCAGACTCATTTAAAACAGTCTTTGTAAATCTCTTGTTGCACAAAATGCAATTTATTGCATAGGTGTATCGAAACGGGTCAAGGTGTTTTGGTACGAGCTATTGGATACTTGGCCAAACTGGTTTCTGGCAAAACCGGTATCGAAACGGGTAAAACATGTTTCGATACGGGCATCGATAGTGTTTTCATACAGTTAAACATGTACCGATACGGGCTTGTGTTTTGGTACGACTTTAAAAGCGATCAGTACACATGTTTTGATACGCCACATGGCGTATCAATACGTGTGATCACATAAAACTTAAATGGGTCTTAAATAAGGTTTTCAATTTTAAATTAAACACAACCACTTTTTCTCTCAAACCCCTAATTTTTAATCTATAAAAATCCATCAAATCCTCTTGATTTCTCACACAACTCTTCAAATTCTTTGAGGATTTTTGCTCTTAAAATCAAGTCTTTGCTCCCTCATCAATTTAGTGCATCATCATCTACTCATTCTTCCAAAATCCATAACTCAAGGTATAAAACCCTTTTTCCTTTCCTTTTTCAATTTCATTTACTTTTAATTGACATTGAATTTACATTGTTTTTCGAATCACTTTTTTACCAAAAATTCTTTTTAAATTTATATATGTTTTTAAACTATATTGTATAGATTTTTTTCACAATACCTTGAATTTTAGATTAATTATTGGATCGAATATGATGATTTATGCATACATTTTTTTGTGCTTTGAATCAATTTTCAGATTTTATCTATGACACCCCAAAAGAGACCAAGAACTGGTGAGGTTGGAGAATTTTCCAATCAAGACGATGTAACTTGTCCTAACCTCACTCTAATTTACCAAAGGTGTTTTCCAACTCAAGGTGCTCTTGCTCACTACCTCCGATACCAAAACTACCAAATATGTCGTGAGCATATCACTTCTATACCCTTTTTGGATTCCGAGTGTTTTAAGTTTAAACATTTTCATCTTTTACGCATACGAATTTTCATGTCTTTTTTTTGCAATTTGCTCGAAGATTTGTATCCCAAGCTTGTCCTCATATTTTATGCAAATGCTCGGTGTATCTCTAGCCCCGATCAGAGTCAAGTTATTACCATTGAATATTTTCTAATGGGGAAGAAGCTTCAGATCAATCCAAAGGTTTTAACAGATGTTTTTGGGTTCGAAAATGAAGGTGTTAGTGATGAAGACTCCTTAGGACATGTTCTCAATGACTCCGTGAGCGTTCTTGACGCACATGATCGTATCTTTCATCTTATTGTCACTTGGTGGTTTCGCCCCTCTGATGGAAATTTCTTAACAATCCGGCAAGTTGATGACTTTTGTATTCATTGCTTTCGTGAAGGTACTCATCCAAACCTTTGCCAAATTATGTTTGCGTAGATGGTCTATCTTGTTCAACATCGCCACACTTCTTTTGTCTCTTCATTCACTTACGGCACTGCTTTGAGTTACTTGTTCTCAAAGATGGAGATGATTTCTCTCATGACTTTCCCGAGCCTCTCAAAGATCCAATCGATGAATGTTCTCTTTTTCGTGCCAAGTTTCAGTATTATGAGGGTAATTGGGTTCGTATCAATCAAATTCCTCAAGTGGATAGACCCGAACAAGATGTGCCTCCTCAAGATCAAGCGGAACCTCAAGCTCAAGTTGCTCAACCATCCATGCATACTCTCATGGCCATTCTCAACAAGCAATTCACATCCTTGGGAAAAACATGAATTTCGAATTTGCCGCCATTGACACAAGGTTCACCTCCTTGGAGAAGAGAGTCCAATCCATTTAAAATCAAGTTACATCGATTGAAAATAAAAAAAACCTCCACGAACATCTCTCTTCAAGCTTTTCATGATGAATGGCGCCAATCTCGAGGTAATAATGCCAACAATAATGGTGAAGATGAAGATGAAGATCAATATGAGTCTTAGGTCTTGCATAACTGTAAAGTGTCCAAAAGTCCTATATTTCATGCACATGCCAACTCTTATTATTACTATTTTAAGCACATTTTAGGGATAAGTAGGGTCATGCATAGCATTTTATAGTATTTCATTGTTCTGCCTTTCCTTTATAACTTATCATTTATTTGGTGAACAAGAGATACTATTTTAGTGTATTTTTTTATGTAAGTACTAACAACTAAACGAGGGAACCGAGGAGCAGAGGACACAATGTTGAGGAGCAAACCCAAGAGCTGTACTGAAGTAGTTACAGCAGAAGTTAGTTTCTGCCAAGCACCTGCCGAATAGAGTTGCCGCCGACCTTGCTGCCCTCGACAGCTGACTATGGAAGTTGGGAGAACTGGAGCGCGATCTGAAGAGCAAAAACCCTTGAATCTATCGCCGGTGTTCATATGATTTTCCGGCGTCTGTAGCAGCGGCTAGGGTTGCCGAAGAAAAATTCTCAAGCTTACTTGCGAGCTAAGGAAAACGAGATAGAGTCTATATTTCAAGCAAAGAAGTCGACATTTAAAGCTATATTAAAGAAGGAAAGCTACTTTAGAGGACTTCTACTTTAAGGAGGACCTAACCTATTCTTGAGTCTATAAATACCCATTGCACTCCTAGTTCAAATCATCATATGCTTTTTA
Organism: Hibiscus trionum; assembly: GCA_030270665.1. Taxonomy (NCBI): domain Eukaryota; kingdom Viridiplantae; phylum Streptophyta; class Magnoliopsida; order Malvales; family Malvaceae; genus Hibiscus; species Hibiscus trionum. The sequence continues at coordinate 4,635,683 of BSYR01000064.1, read as the reverse complement.
TAGACTTTTCTTGTGTTCTTCACTACTGCCATGTTCTAAATTCTATTTGGGTTAGGGTTATGTTGTAACTAGTGAGAAATGGTTGTTTTAGGGTTTTGAGTTATTTTCTTCAATAAAATATTCCAAGTTTATTTAATCCATTGTTCTTCATTCTTTCAATCTTTCTACATCAGTCGTTTGAGAGAATCCATTTGTCGGGCACGAAAGTGCAAGGCTCATGAAATGGTTAAGTACGGTCACAACGTGCTGAGGCGTGACTAACTTGGTTCCACACTAGTCCACAAGTTTCAACGGCTAAAAGGGATCACCAACCGAGTTGACTAATTTAGATCCACACTAGTCCTCAAGTTAGCATCTCGAGTATCCTAACCTAGAAATAGGAGGGATCATTGTCGACTATCCTGCCCAACTTGGAGTATCTGCCAAACTTGCCGCCGAGACTTATTTCCGTTCCACCTGCCGAGACAGTACCCCCTACAGTGGTAGTGACCTGCTGTGGCCGCGTGACAGGGTCGTAGTTTGCCGCCCGCCATACCCGCCGAGGCAGCATATCGTGGCAGCAAAGGATAACTCATACCTATTACAACGCAGTTTTCACACTAAGTGGCAGCATAACCCTGCCTGTCTTATCAACCTGATTCACCTCTTCTTTATTACATGTGTTTTTGTTTACGTTCTATCCAAACCAACCATTCACTTGTGTTTTATTTTACCTTGTGCAGGAACTACAAAACGAGATAAGTTGTCCAATCCTCGTGGGATTCGACATCTTTTATACTATAACTTGGCAGGAGTGTGCACTTGCGCTCTCACAAAAAGGGAACACCTACACGCCTTACAAGTTTTTGGCACCGCTGCTGGGGATTGGTAACATCGAATTTCATTTTTCAATTTCTGCACTTTTTATTTACCTTTTATTTTATTTTTATTTTTAATCAAAAAAAAAATTACCGTGTCCTTTGCAAGTGTATGACCGGGGCTAACCTTAAAAGAAATTTCATTATTTACGACGATCTCGAGCGTGAAACTAGAAGAATTAAGAGGGAGCTCAGGGAAGTCTTAAAGAACAAAGACAAGGGCAAAGCAGAGGAAGAGACCATGATGCCATGAATGGCAGGGGTGGGCAGCATGACTTGCCGCCCAGAAGACCACAAGAACAGCAGAGGCAAGATCCCCCTAATCCACCCCAAGTGTGGAAAACAAGAGACTACCTAGAACATGACTTCCAAAGGTTTGAGCCAATAGTGGCTGAACCGGAGATAGGGGCGGACCTTTTTGAACAGAAGCCCGTCATGTTCAACATGATAAACATATTAGGGCACTTCGGAGGGACTGCCACAGAAGATGCTCGAAAGCATTTACGAGGATTCCTGGACATTTTTCGAGCATTCAAGATACATGGGATTCACCAGGACGTACTACGACTGAGGCTATTTCCCTATTCACTGAGGGATAGGGCGAAATAGTTATTAAAGAACCAGCCAGCCAGATCTTTTAATTCATGGGCGGAGCTCTACAAAGACTTTCTAGACCGATTCAGCCCGTCCAACGTCACAGATAGGCTGCGGAATGAGATCACAGCCTTTAGACAAGGGGATGACGAGCCGATGTACGAGGCATGGGAGCGATATCAACAAATGCTGAACAACTGTCTGCTTCACAGTTTACCGGCTTGGACTCAGGTATCTATATTTTACAATGGGGTTAACTACCCAACTCGGATGATGATAGATGTCTCGGTCAACAGGATCATCCTAGACAGACCTCCAAAGGAAGCACTGTGGCTGCTAAACATAGCAGCTAAAAATGATTATAAATACCCGACAGCCCGCCGAGGCGGCACAAGATGGCCAACTACTACAAATGAGGTAGAAGCCTCAGAATTTGTAAATGCCCACCTCGACACTCTAACGGATCTAGTGATGAAGATGGTGCAATCCCCAAGGATGGTCCATGACGTAAAAGTTGTTGAGCCATTTTGTGGCGAATGTGGAGGCAACCATGATTCCTCTAACTGCACTACATCTGCAAACTACATGGGAGGATATGAGAGGAATAGCAGGCCTGCCCAGAACAGCTAAAAGCCTAACTGGAGAAACCATCCCAACTTCTCCTGGAGCAACCCAAAGACAACTGCAAATCCACAATAGCTACAGGGAGGCTACTAGCAGAATCAGTCCCGACAGCAGACTCAGCAGCCACAACACAATAATTCACTATAAGCAACTCTGCAAACCTTCATGAAACAAACTAGTGAATTTATTGTTTATACAAATAAATTTATTGAGAAAACTGAGTCTTTTATGGACATGACAGAGATGAAGATGAACAACCAGGAGGCTGCCATTAAGAACCTGGAGACCCAATTTAGGAAGTTCACCGAAATCTACCACAGCCGGACTGTGGGAGCATCATCCAGTAGCCTGCCAGAAGCAGCCAAGCCCGCTTATGAACATTGCAAGGCTATATCTACAAGAATTGGGAAGCAGCTGGATGAACCAAGGATGGTAGAATAGCCAGGAACTCAGCTAAAGCAGACAAGTAAACCTGCCTCAGCAGCACCAATATTAGCCGCTCCAGCAGCAGAACATGAAAGGAAGGATGATCCTCCCCGGACTAAGCCCCCAAGCAAGGAGCAAAAAGAGGACACCCGCTGACCAGCACCATTCCCCCAAAAGCTCAAGCAACAGCAGCAGGAGCACCAATTCCAAAAATTCCTGGATATTCTGAAATAGGTGCACATCAACATCTGTCTTATAGAAGCTATATAGAGCATGCCAAACTATGCCAAGCATCTCAGAGACATTGTTTCTAAGAATAAGAGGATAGGGGAATTCGAGACAGTGGCCGTTACTGAAGAATGCATGGCTATGCTGCATAACAAGCTGCCGCCCAAGTAGACAAATCCGAGCAGCTTTTTTATACCACGCAGGTTAGGCAGTACGCACGAGACCAGAGCCTTATGTGACTTGGGAGCCAACATCAACTTGATGCCAAAGGCTGTCTTCGACAAACTAGGTATTGGACCTGCCAAACCGACCTTTGTAATGCTTAAACTTGCTGATCACTCATTTGTGCAACCGGAGGGAAAGGTCGAAGATATCCTGGTTAAGCTGGGAAACCTAATTCTCCCCGTCGACTTCCTCATCTTAAATTGTGAGGCCGATGAGAAAGCCTCTATCATCCTTGGGCGACCCTTCTTGGCCACAGGCAGAACACTAATAGATGTGGAACTCGGGGAACTTACAATGAGGGTAGAGGATCAGAGCATAAGGATGAATGTGCTACAACCCTCAGAGGAAGGAAAGGAATGCCCGGATGCAAGAGTTGCCAAGATCAATGTGAAAACGGTCCAGGGCAATAGATGCCGCAACAGGACTAGGGACAGACTTAAAGACCCCATAACGCAGCACCTGAAAGAACATGAGGACCCCTAGTAGGGAAGAAAAAGCTAAACCACCTTAGGAAGTGGTTATGTCTGGGAGATGCACCAAAATGCACTCCCAACATAACTTAAACTTTTATTTTATTTTATTTTATTTTTATTTTTATGTATTAGGATTAGAATTTATGTTATTTTAGGATTAGATTAATTTTCAGAATTTTATTTTTAGAAATTATTTAATTATGTTTATTTTGATTTTAGGTTTAATAATAAAAGAGCAGGATTAGGAAGGAGACCCACCAAGAAGCCCGCCCACCATTCTGTCGAGACAGTAGCCAGCGCAGCAACGCAAAACGGCTAGCTGCTAACGGCTCTGAAATTAACAGGCAGAAAAATCTGTAATGTGCACTAGAAAATCGGACCGTTGAGCATTTAATACCACCCCGACACTTCACGGCAGCCCCTATATATACACCTCTCACTCACTTCATTTTACTTTACTTTCATCTTTTTGCTGTCTTCTATCTATTTCCCCTTCTCTCTCACAATTTTTATTTCTAGTTTCAGTTAAGTACAACTGTTCACATGGCCTCAACATCAACCCAAAAACCCATCTATAAGAGGTTTTGCTTCAAGGAGGACGAGGAGAGATACAGAGAGAAATTCTCTAAGCAGGCAGTATGGGAGGAACAAGGCTTTTATTACACGTATCAAACGGGAGACCGAGGTCTAGAGCCCACCTTTTTCCAAACCATCCACTACAAGGGATGGGAGATGTTCGCTCAGCAGCCTGATATAGCGAACATCATTATAGTCAGGGAATTCTACTCCCATCAGCCATGCTCGGAGAAGCCTTTCGTCTACATCTGCGGGGAGCCGGTTAAACTCAACGTTGTTGTCATTAACAGCTACTACGGCCTCAATATGAGTGACAACCCACACGAGGAATGGAGGCAGTCACTGATGGCTGCCAACTATGAGGAAATGAAGGCCAGAATCTGCAAGCCCAACACACCATGGCTGGGGGGCAAACATGTGGGATCTGTCCAGTGCCGCCACCTATTGCCTGAGGCTATGTTATGGAACACATTTGTGAAAAGGCGTCTGCTACCCACATCCCACAACTCAACAATCGACCGACCGCGCCTCGCCTTATTTCACAGTATCCTGATGAACCGGCCGATCAACGTAGGGGAAATTATTTGCACGAAAATATACAACTTCTTCAAGAAAAAGAAAGGAAGGTTGTACTTCTCATCCCTCATCACAGGTCTTTGCAAAAACTTCCGAATCCCGGCAGAGCCCACATACGAGATTACAATTGCCAAGGAGAGCTGGACCAAAAAGGTCTGCATTCAGATGATGTAGGATGCAGATAAAGAACCAGCAACGCCAAGTCATCCCTTCACCACACAATTTGAAACTCCAACCGCACCTGGCAGTACTGATGCTGCCTCGGACAAAGAAGTCCTCCCGCTGCTACACACACTCCTAGAAAACACAAAATGGATAAAGCAATAATAGTTGGCCTTCATGAACTACGTGGGGGAGGCCCAAGAATCCCTGGTGGCTTATTTCCTGTAGAAATTTCCCGGTGATGTGCCCACCATGCCGCCCTATCCTGAGGAGCTTGCAGCAGCAACCTGAGAACAAAGAACTCCACCAGCCACCACTACCTGCCAGACTGACCGTCGAGTGCCCTCTCCTACGCATTCTCTGACCCACTCAGTCGCGACCCCATCCAACAAAGTGTCAGACTCCCCTGAGAGGCACCAACAGAATCTCTCCCCTGCATGCACAACAAACACAGTGGCAGACACCTCCTCATCAGAAGATATCAAGCAGCCCTCGCAAGAGCCAAAAACAGTAGTAGTAGCAGCAACAACAGTCTTCCCAATGGCATTCATCCCTCCTGCTTCACCCACAGAGGAAGGAACCAGGAAGAGGAAGCGGAACATAATAGTCGAAGAACCTGTGGACCTCGAGATCGAGTCAGATGAGGATGATGAACCTCTAGACGCTTCGCCTATCAAACTGCAAGAAGAGCCACAACATACGCCAAAGAGAGTCCAGGCGCTGCGGAAAGCAAAAACATCACCTGCTAGAACCACCGCCAAGGCATCTGCCGGCCACCGCTTCGTCATCCACACTTCTTCCTCCTCCTCAACTGACAAGAATCCAGCCTCCTTTCATCCCTCAGCAAACTTTTAGTTTATTTTCGTTTCTTTTCTTTTATTTTTATTTTCTGTGTTCGTTTATTTTTATCTTTAACTTGTATTTTTCTTGTATTTTGTATTTTATCTGTTTTGTGCATTGAGGGCAATGCCCATCTCGAGTTTGGGGGGGATAGCTCTCGCATCATTTATCTATGCTTCTTTAGTTGCATTGTACTTGCCTTAGTAATAATCGGAAAAGAAAAGTTTGCTATGACTTGTGCCTATGATAGGATAGCCGACTAGTTATTTTCGCACCTAGTAAATTTTGAAGTTAATCTTGGGAAAAAGTATGAAATATGACTTATATATTTTTTTGTTTATGCCTGAAAATGTTAACATCTCTGTTACTTGTTGAATATGTTAGAATATTTGATGAACATTTCCTGGTTGTTTTTAGAATTCTTTGTAAATTTCTAACGATGATTACAAGTAGCCGCCAGGGCAGGCAAGAGAAACAGAAACATGAAGTAATGCCACGACAACAAGATCAAAAACAAAGAATAAAGCTGTAATACCCTAGAGGTGCCCAAAACAGGCTCTAGGAAGAATCATGTGCGAGGACTCTCCCCTACTATCAAAGTCCATGAATCTAAAAGCCTTAAAGTGACGGACAAATTAGCATGAGTGAATGAAAGTCTTCACGATATGACTCTACTCCAACGGTTCGACGTTCTGTAGTTTGCTCCTATCTCAACGTCAGACCTAGAAGAGTAGTTGTGATAAGCTGAAGCCCTCACTGCCATGATTAAAAATAATGTGCTTAATTGTGTTGCCTCGGCACCAAACCTTTAAATCGCAGCAACATTTGTTGGTATCAGAGCTAAGTTGCGAATATTTGGGGTGATGGTAAGTTTGTGGTAAGTTGTTATAGTAAGTGTTAGATGTTTATTTCGATGTGTGGTTGAAATTGGGTTGAAAAATATGTTTTGAGTGAATTGTTGATGTATTTATCATGCTTTTTGGTTATGAATCTTCTGTGAGCTAGTGTGAACATGTATTGGTGACATGCTGGTGTTGTGAGTTGATTTTCTGAGTAATGAAAATGTGATGGGTATGATATGTTGATATTATGTTGTTGAGGGTGAATGTTGTTTGATGGGAGCATGATTGAAGTTTGTTAATTGATATGCCGATGTTTGTGATATCCATGCTTTTATTGATTGTTATGTCATATAAAAGGGGAGAATTCGGGATATCCATTGCCTTATTATTATAGCTATTGTGTTATGTTGGAGTTGGAGTCTTGAATCCTTGCTTGAAGCTGGCCTGATCGTTTTGTTTGTTTTGTTATCATTGCTTTGTTAATAATAGCACAATGGGATCGATGGGAGAATGGTAGTTGGGTACGATGGTTACTACTTTAGAGCAGGTTGTTAAGGGGTGGAATCCACTTTTTGGTGGGAGTGTACCATTTCGGTCGTCAGTGCCTGGAGTTGAGGTAGTAAGGCAGAAGGAGGAAGCTGGTTCTGTGATGAAGGATTCATCATCTGTGGTTCAAAAGGTGTCGGGAACATCTCATGCCGTGGTGAAAGTGAGGCCTGTAGACGTGCCGACTGTGGGACATGCGAGTTTGTCAAAACAGCATTTATATGATTTGGGAGCTGTGGAGTATCATGGTTTGACACCTGAGGCGTTTGAGGCTTGGTTAGCCAGTATAATTCCAATTTTGGATCAGGAAGGGTGTGACAACGCCTGTAAGCTGGGAAGTGTTGTCTCGTTAATGTTGGAGGATGCTTGTGCTTGGTGGACATCTGTGGCGGTGGCAAAGAATATCCACGATATAGATTGGGAGTTCTTTGTGTCTGCCTTTAATGGAAGTTACATTGGAGAGAAGTTCTCAGGGGTTAAGCAACGCGGGGGTATGGCTTCAGATTTTGCTAGTGAGAAAAGTAAAAGCAAAAGACCTGTAGGTACTGACCTCAAGAGTGGTCAGCGTAAGAGGCTACGTGACAGAAGGGTTTGCTTGAATCAAGTTTAGGCGGTAGTGCTGATGTGAGTCAAGTGCTACATGATCAATGAATGGTGGTTCGGTTGCCGATGTGTGACCGTTGTAGAAGGTGTCACGTTGGAGTTTGTTGGAACTGTGGTTCTATGGAGCATGTGAAGCGAAATTGTCCTCAAGTGGTGAGATCAGCTTCAGTGGGTGAAAAAGGGTCTCAGAAGGGTCGCGAGCGCGACCGGGACAGAGTTTGAAGGTGGCAGGAAAGGCAGAAAGGTATGAGGTGTTTGGAGGATGGATCTTGTTGGAATTGTGGATCTGTTGGACATTTGAGACGAAATTGTTTGGAGTTAGCTCGGGGTAGTCAGGGTTCTTTACCGCGGGGAGACGGTGATGACTTTAAAGTGTTGATTGATACTGCGGCGGTGCGGTCAAAGAATAATGGTTCTGCGAGGAAGAGAGTTTGTATGTTGGAGCTCCGGGGCAATGAGGTGTTTTCAGGTAACTTTGTTAAGTAATCTTTGTCCTAGTTATCTTTGTTGGTTCCGGTTTGGATTCCCTTGTGTAGTGGGTAAGGTCTTATAGCTAGCAAGTTGGGGTAGTGGCCGGTGTTGTTTTGAAAACAACTTTAGTGTGAAGAGGGTATTAGTGGAGTATTTTATAGCTAGCAGATTGTTAGAGTAGTAGAGCTGGACAAGTTAGAAGTGAGGTAAGAGGTAGTTCTTAGGCGTATTCTGAGGATGTTATTGGTAAGTGTGAACCGACATACATGCACAGTTAAAACCATTTGTTATATATTATATATATATGTTGGTACATGCATACATGCGACATGACATTAGAGGTTTTGCATACATGTACACAGGCATTGATAGGGCATATTGGTGACCATGCATACGAACATTCACATTTGCTAATAGCTAGTTGGGTCTGTTGGTGTTGTGGTAGGATTAGGTTGGATGGTGGGTTTTAAAGTGTTGTTTTGGTGTTAGGTGGATGCTAGAAGTGGTGGAAAGTGGTAGGCAAGTTGTTGGTAGTAGTGAGTGCGATCTAGCATGTTGGCAGAAGGAAGGTGTTTTGGTGCTTAAAGAGTTTAGCGGTGTGGTGGTGAGGAGATTACCGGTTGAAGTTACAATCGGTCGAGCTGGTTGTGAATAGCTAATAGGTGTGGTAGTTTCTTTGTGTTAAATGATGTTGTAGGCTAGTGTATGTGTTTCTGGAGTGTTGAGGCGTCTTGGCGTTGATGCTTGCGATAGGAGGGTTGTTTATGTAGGTGAAGGTTTGTAGCAACCTTAGAGAAGTTGAGGGGAGGTTGTGTTGAGAGCTGTAGATAAGGTTTGGCTTGGGATGAGTAGAGGTTTTGTAATCTTAATATGTTTTATGGAATGGGTGGTATCCAGGTAAGGATAGTATTATGGTCAAAGATTGAAGTGGAAAGGCAATGTAAGTTCAAGGGCCATTGTTGGTTGGTCGGGTTCTTGTGAGAAGTGGTTTATTGGTTGGGGTATAAGTAAATCTTTTCTAAGTCAGCTAGGGGTGAGTGGAACAGCTGGCGGAGTTAAGGTTGGATTCTTGTGACGTGGTTTTCGGATGTTGTGATGAGTTGTTATGGTAGTGATAGTGGCGGATGTGAAGGAATGTTATCAATATATTGAGAAGTTTGAGTAAGCAGTTGTTGCTTAAGAAATTTTTGCTTGGTGTGGTAATCTTTGGAAGGAGTTGAGCGGTTTTGCAAGGGGTTTTGGAAGCAGTGAGGGTTGTGGGTCACATGGTGGCTGAAAAATGGATGGGATGGTGTCACCGAATGTGCGAGTTTTGTTGAGGGAGTTATGAGATAAGGCGGAGTATATTGTAAAGATTTGAAGGTTCTTCAGGTTGTTGGGGCTATGCACAGTTCGAAGGTGTGTAAGGTTAAGCTGAGGTTAACATCTGAGTGTTCTGGAAGTCTTGAACCGTAAGTAGTGGTGTTGGGTTTGGGTATAGTGTGAGTTTGATTTGAGGAGGAGTTGATTTTTGCGGTGTTCTGGGTGGAGGATGTTTAGTGGTGGTTAAGTCTCCTGTGTTACATTATGTGTTGCTTTGGGAAGTTTGGTGTCGTGCTCTTTTCGCGGGTTGAAATTTCGAGGACGAAATTTCCTAAGAGGGGGAGAGTTGTAACACCCCAAATTTGGGCTTAGAAGTTTAGGGTCTGAGCCGGACCGGTCTGAGAAACGGTTCGAATATAAAAGGAGGTTTTAGGGAACACCTAGTTCAGGATACTTTAAAAATATAGAAAAATATCTAAAAATCCTCATTTAATATATAAAAGAGAATGGTGAAATCAATTTTACAAAATGAAGTTTGGAAATACTACATTTCGGTGTAGTGACCAAGTCGCAGTTTTTGGAAAAGTGAAATAGTGACTGTTTTGTAAAGGATTGAAACTTTGAATCTTTAAGGAGCTAATTTACCTAAAATGTTTTTCTCCGGATTTTCCCTTTATTTGGGTAATTTTATTAATTTTTTAATTAAAGGAAATGAGGTTTAATTAAATGAGAAACTAACTTTGACTATTCATAACTACTTTTCACAAATTTTCCCTCTCTTCATTTTCTCTCAAATTCCTTTCAACCAAACACATTTTCTCCAGCAAATTTACTTTGATCTTCACCTCATTTGATGAGATTTCCATCACTCATTGTTTCATAATCAATCTAGCAACAAAACCTTTTGGTTTCTACATTGAATTTTCAAGGAATTTAGCCCAAATCAAGGAGAAATCACTTTTAGAGTTAAGATTGTTCTTCTCCTCTAAATACTCAGTTCTTTACTGAAATTCTCAAGTTGTCAATCCTTAGTTTAAGTTTTATAAATGATTTTAATGTTGGAAACATGATTTTGGCTTAAAACTAAAGATTTTGGAAGAAATCTTGAAGAATTTCGTTGTGATTGTTTGGGTTTTATTTTGAGATGATTATTTAATGTATTTTGGATGTCTAATGATGTTTGAAATGAGGTTTTATCAATCTAATCCCGAATAGGTTGTATTTCCTAAGTTTTTGCTTATGAAAATGGTGGTTTTTGAGGTGTTTTTGGTGTTCTGTTATAGCTGGAGGTATAAGGACGAGTTTAGGTTTATTTTGGATGTTAATTGATGTTTAGAAATGTTTAAAATTAATAGGTCTTGGCTGGGCTTTGTTTTGGGAGAGTTTGGAGGTGATTTCGGTTGTTTTTGGTAGCCGAAATGAGGTTCTTGGGTAGAGCAACGAGTTGGGTTGTGTTGCTGGTGATTTTAATGCATGGTGATGCATTAATCCTCTGTTGTTATGTGTTTAAAACATGGGAGAATGATCCGAAAGCAATAGAGGTGGCGTTGGAAGTTTCGGATGCTTGGAAGGCTAGCATAGTTTTGTGTATCGGTGAGTGGAGATGGTTTTCCAGCTTTGAAATGATTATTTGGAGGTTTTGGGAGCTTAGTTTAAGTCTAAACAACTTAGCTAAGATCAAGAGTAAGTTTTCGGAAAAGCTCCTTCGGATGTGCTATGTTGTGGTTTGATGCATTGGTTATGAAATGCATGTTTAATTACTATTTTGAAAGCATGTTTTAGCATGATTAATGCTGGTTTTGAAAGCCATGTGTTGAAGGAGGCTCAAGGTAAGAGATACTTGGTTTGACATGTTATTAGTTTGGTAATGATGCATGGTGATGCATGATGTTTAATGGCTTTGATTAATGCTTTAAAACAGTGAATTGATGATGGTATTTGATGTATATTGGCAAGTGATGTATTGGTTTTAAAGTACTTGAATCGGATATAGTTAGCCGGCTATAAGATTGGGTGCACCGTAAGTAAAGTCGCCTTGGATGTTGAGGGTTTGTGATTGTACCGTAAACTCCATCCAAGTATCCTAACGAGAGAGGTAAGATCACAACGGTGGTTAAAAGTCCGTGTGTGAATCTTGTTAAGGTCACAACGGTGGTTAAAAGTCCGTGTGTGGATCTTGTTAAGGTCACAACGATGGTTAAAAGTCCGTGTGTGGATCTTGTGTTATGTGTCCCGTACTCTTGTTAGTGGGTTATACAACTACCGATGAGTGATGTTGAGGGGTTGTGATTGTACCGTTAAACTCCATCACGGGTGTTGAGGGGTTGTGATTGTACCGATAAACTCCACCTTGTAAGCTGGTAGTGTGTATGAAGCGTTTGGGACAACGCTTGTAATCCGCGTATCCGATTGTGTCTTGTGTTGAAATGGTTTGTGAACTATCACTTGAAAGCCAATATAATGTATTTGAATGTAATGAAGCGAGAGATGCTTGAAAATGATGCAAGGTTGCATGGGAAATATGTAAATGATGCAAGAATGCATGTGATACTTGTTAAGCATGAGCAAATGTATATCTTCTATTGTGAGTGGTGCATATGTGCATAAAATCTCATAAGTGCATTGAAGTCTTGTGAAGGCTTGATTTAAAAAGGCATGTAATGCAAATGTTGCTTTTGTAGTTCATGTGTTTTACATTTGTTGAATGCATGGGATAGATAGTAGGAACAATTGGTTTTCAAAAGGTATTTTGCTTTGAAATGATCATCAAGCATGAGAAAAGTGTGGTGTGAAGTGGAAGTGATTTCCAAGGAAATTGAGTTAAACTATGCATGAAGTGATCATGCATGGAAAGGTTCAAATGATAGTATTTGCAAGAATGTGGTTTGAGGTGAGTTGTTTAGCATTTCAGAGTTAAAGGTTGGTTTTCATGTTTAGCAATGCATGATTTAAAGCAATGTTGTTTTCAAAGGAGGTTTTCAAACAATGCTTGGGTTTATTGAATTGTAACTACATTTAAAGAAGGTTTTATGATTCGCTGCGTTGATGGTGTTTTGGTTTTTGAGCATACCTCACTAAGCTTTATGTGCTTACGCTCCTTTTTGTATCAATGCAGATATTTGAAGTTGGGATAGCAAGAAGCAATGAATTCAAGAAGAGCTCCACTTGAGAAGTATGTCTTGGTTTATAGCTATAGATAATAAAGGCAATGGGGGGAGAGTCTTTTATGTTGTTGTGTAATGAGATTGAGTATGTTGACCATGTTCGGTTTATGGTTTGAATCTTGTTGATGATCGCTTTGCAATATTTGAATCTTCTTCTTCATAAGTTGATATGTTATGCTCTTTGATTAAAAGCAAGATCATGCGTTGGATGCGATGAATGAGTAGGTGTGCTTAATGTATGTAATGTATCTATTCTTTGATGTAATTTGATAGTTATAATGCTTATCATGTTGATGATATGTTTTGGAATGGTTTCAATTATGTTTGATGGTGTTTTGAAGTGAAAAACCAGAATTTTCTGCTGTTTCTGGGCAGGGTGTATCGAAACACCCTTGGCTGTTTCGAAACGGGTGCTTGAAATGGCTTGGGCGTTTCGGAACGGCTGGAAGTGTTTCGAAACACTTTTGCTACTGGAAGTGTCCGTTTCTGAACTGGTTTCGGAACATACCTGCGTATCGAAACGGTCAACACCGTTTCGATACGGGCGTACGACACGGATGTTTCTATACGGGTGTCAGTGTTTCGAAACGGGTGACCGTTGGACAGATTCTGCATGCTTTACATTTTAGTCCTGGAAGTTGTAATTGCAATTGCTTGAGCTTGAGATGTCTTATTAAGCTGAAATTTGGCAGAGAGGCTTGTAATATGACTAATTGAGGTTTAGTAAAACTAAAATCTTGAAATTCCTTTTATTTTCCAAAATTTACATTTTGGTCCCTAAAAGTGTATTTCTTGCAATTGAGAACTTAAACGTTTCCGATCGCTGTGTTTTTCTCTTCCAAGGTTCTTGGGCTTTCACATAAGTTTAATGCGCATCTAGAGAAGTTTAAAAAGAAAAAAAAAGGGTCGTTAATCAAGGTTGACTTTCGGGTTGACTTTGGTTTTCCCCGTGTAATCTTCGTAGTTCGGGTCAACCATCTAGACCGGGCTAAGGGGGTTACATGGCATATCTCACTAAGGCAATGAAAAAGCTTTTGAAAGAAGATTCACAACCTGCCTACTCTGTTGAAGAGGTATGCGAAACTTGCGATGGGAATCACAGTTCGGAAGACTGTCCGCTACAGTTAGAAGAAGGGATGTATGTTGGGAACTACAATAAATAGAACTATAATTCCAACAACTACAATCCCAATTGGAGAAAGGATCCCAAGTTCTCTTGGAGTAACCCTAACAATGCCCTGAATCCTCAAGCACAGAACACTCAGAATCAGGGGGGACCTAGATTATTGACTCGGCAGCAACCGCAGCAGCAGCAGCAACAGCCACCAGCTGCCACGCCTAGTATACTGGAGCAGACCTTGGCTACGTTTATGTCTCAAACATGAACTTACATTGAGAACATGAATCACTTCGTCAAGAAAACTGAATCATTCATGGATAAAACGGAGATGCGGATGTCTAATCATGAAGCTACTCTGAAATCATTGGAGACACAGATGGGTCAGGTTTCCCAGCATATTAAACCAAGGCAGAATGGAGGATTTCCTAGCGATACTGAAAACGCTAGACAACCCACACATGAGCATTGTAAAGCCATCACTACTAGGAGTGGGAAGAAATTACCAGGGCCAGCGAAGGAAGTTGAACCAGTTAAGGAACCAGCCTTGGAGTCAACTGATAAGAACGCTGCCCCGGCAGAAGACAAACAGCCTGCTGTTGATGAGCCTGTCACGACAGCAGAAGGGACAGAGGAGAAAGATGAAGAACCTAAGCCTCCTCAGATCCGGATGCAGTGGGAAGGACGCATTGCTGATTATCGTCCTCCACCTCCTTTTCCTCAGCGGTTACAAAAATTGAAACAAGAATCCCAGCTTAAGAAAATTTATGATATTTTTAAGCAGGTTCACATTAATATTCCACTGTTAGATGTCGTTAGGGAAATGCCAGGTTATGCCAAATTTCTCAAGGATGCCATGTCGAAGAAATCCAGACTTGGGGAATTTAAAACGGTCAAAATGACAGAGGGATGCATGAGTATTCTGCACAAGCATCCACCCCAGAAGAAGAAGGATCCTGGGAGTTTCATCATACCGTGCATAATCGGAGATAAATTTAATGCCCAAATCTATTTTTCAAAAATTAGGTATTGGAAAAGCTTGGCCCACAACAGTAGTACTGCAGCTGGCAGACCGCTCTTATGTGCATCCAGAAGGGAAAATTGAAGATATTCTGGTAAGAGTGGATAAATTTATTTTTCCTGCTGACTTTCTTGTCTTAGATTGTGAAGCAGATGAGAATGCACCAATCATCCTGGGCCGACCCTTCTTAGCCACAGGAAGATCACTGATTGATGTGGAAAAAAGAGAACTCACTATGCGAGTAAACGATCAAGAGATCAAGCTGAATGTTCTCCGTGCAATAAAACATGCTGATGCAGAAGAAGAATGCAAGTCTATCACTGAAGTTATCCTTGACCAACCCTGCATCAGGTCAGGCTGCCACGACATCAAAATTGGTCACTGCCCTAGCAGCCATTTAGAAGACTGTCACGGCAGCGATGATGACAGCAGCTCCTCAGAATCTGACATATCTGATACTGAAGATCAAGAGGAGGTAAACTGGATAGGCAATCGTCCAGGTAAGTTATTTTAGCCCTTAAACTATACCTCGGATGAACATATAGTCCAAAAGCCATCAACTGTAGAGCCACCTGTTCTAGATCTTAAGCCCCTTCTAGGGCAGCTAAAATATGTTTTCCTTGGTTTAAATGATACGTTGCCCGTAATCATCTCTTCCAAGTTGATGCAGGAACAGCAGCTGATAGGGATGCTGCAGCAGCACAAAAAGGCTATTGGATGGACGATAGCTGATATCCAAGGCATCGGTCTGGCACTATGCATGCATAAAATCCTCTTAGAGGATGATCATAAGCTGACCATTGATGCACAGAGACGTCTGAACGATGCTATACGAGAGGTGGTGCGTAAAGAGATCATAAAATGGCTAGATGCTGGAATAATCTATGCCATCTCGGATAGCAAGTGGGTGAGCCCAGTGCAGTGCGTTCCCAAGAAAGGAGGAATAACCGTGGTAACCAACGAAGAAAACAAGCTAATCCCAACCAGGACTGTGACCGGTTGGAGGGTTTGTATGGACTACCGGAAGCTTAACAAAGCTACCCGGAAGGACCACTTTCCCCTGCCCTTTATTGATTAAATGCTTGATAGATTAGCAGGAAAGCCTTACTATTGTTTTCTTGATGGATACTCAGGTTATAATCAAATATCCATCGCACCGGAAGATCAAGAGCAGACGACGTTCACTTGCCCATACGGTACTTACGCTTTTCGGAGGATGCCATTTGGACTTTGCAATGCACCAACAACCTTTCAAAGGTGTATGGTGGCAATATTCTCTGATATGGTGGAGGACTTCCTGGAGATATTCATGGATGATTTTTCTGTCTTTGGAGACAACATTGAAAGCTGCCTATGTAACTTACAGAAAGTACTCGAGAGATGTGAAAAAGCAAACTTGGTATTGAACTGGGAGAAATGTCACTTCATGGTGGACAAAGGGATAGTCCTAGGACATAAAATAAGCTGCCGCGACATAGAAGTCGACAGAGCTAAGATCGAGGTAATTGAAAAGCTGCCGCCACCCACCACAGTCAAGGGAATCAGGAGTTTCTTAGGGCATGCTGGTTTTTATCAGAGGTTTATCGCGAACTTTTCGAAAATCACCAAACCTTTATGCCATCTTCTAGAGCAGAACCGTCCCTTCGACTTCAACGCTAAATGTACTGAGGCATTCAAGGTTCTGAAAGAAAAGCTGGTAACAGCCCCAATAGTACAGCCACCAGATTGGAAACTACCATTTGAGATCATGTGTGATGCTAGTGACTATGCGGTCGGGGCAGCACTTGGGCAGAGGAAAGACAAGCTCTTTCATATTATATACTATGCCAGCAAAACACTAAACGACGCCCAAGTAAACTACACCACAACAGAGAAGGAATTGTTAGTTGTGGTGTTCTCGATTGACAAGTTTCGTTCATATATACTTGGAACGAAGGTCATTGTCCACACAGACCACTCTGCATTAAAGTATTTGTTTGCCAAAAAGGATGCAAAACCTAGACTGATACGTTGGATTCTGCTACTGCAAGAGTTAACCTTGAGATCAAAGACAAAAAGGGGACAGAGAACCAAGTTGCAGATCACTTGTCAAGACTAGAGAAGGAAAAGAGTCTCCCCACAGACGAGACACAAATACTGGAGACCTTCCCTGACGAGCAGCTCTTCGCTGTCACAAGCACTGCCGCGACAGCCATGGCGGCAGGTAAGTTTTCTGAACTCCCCTGGTATGCTGATTTCGTTAATTATTTAGTTAGCGGAATAACTCCTCCTGACCTTAATTATCAAGCTAGGAAGAGGTTCCAAAATGATGTTAAGCATTATTATTGGGACGAACCTCTTCTTTTCAAATATTGTGCAGATCAGGTTATCAGGAGATGTGTACCACATGATGAACAGGAAGTTGTGCTTCATCACTGCCATGCTTCACAATATGGAGGACACTTAGGTGGTATCAAAACTGCTGCCAAAGTTTTGCAGTCTGGATTATATTGGTCGTCACTATTCAAGGATGCTCAGACATTCTACAAAAACTGTGACAAATGTCAACGGACTGGGAATATCTCACGGAGACATGAGATGCCACTACAAAACATTCTAGAAGTCGAGATCTTCGACATTTGGGGGATTGATTTTATGGGACCATTCCCAACTTCATGTGGGAACTTATATATCCTCTTGGCAGTGGACTATGTGTCCAAATGGGTTGAAGCAATCGCTACTCAGAAAAACGATGCCAAGACGGTTCAGAGGTTTTTGCATAAAAACATATTTTCCAGATTTGGCATCCCCAAGGCGATCATCAGTGATGAAGGGAGGCATTTCGACAATAGGGTTATAGCTGCTGCCTTGAAAAAGTATGGTGTCAAACATCGGATCGCAACAGCATACCACCCTCAGACCAATGGACAGGCTGAAATATCCAACAGAGAGGTTAAGAACATCCTTGAAAAGATGGTTAAGCCAACTCGGAAGGACTAGTCTCTACACCTCAATGATGCATTATGGGCCTAAAGAACAACATTCAAAAATCCATTGGGAATGTCACCCTACCGGCTGATTTATGGGAAAACATGCCATCTACCTGTCGAGATTGAGCACAGAGCATACTGGGCCATCAAAGCGGTGAATATGGACTTGGAAAAAGCAGGACAAAAAAGGCTACTTGATCTGAATGAGATTGAAGAAATTTGAGCAATGGCCTATGACAACGCAAGAATCTATAAAGACAAGACAAAGAAGTGGCATGACAAGAAGTTGCTGCCACGACAGTTCTGCCCAGGGCAGCTTGTGTTGTTATTCAACTCTAGGTTGAAACTCTTTCCAGGGAAGCTGAAATCTAGATGGTCTGGCCCATTCCAAGTGGTGCAGGTTTTTCCCCATGGTGCCATCACAATCAGATCTTTAAAAGACGAGCACCAATTTAAAGTTAATGGACAAAGATTGAAGCATTATCAGGGGACTGAAGCCCCAAGAATGCAGGAAATGGTTACTTTAGGAGATGCCCCTCCTAATTTAACCTAATTTGTTTTATTTTTATTATTATTATTATTTATATATTAGGTAATTAGAATTATTTTATTTTTAGGAACTAAAGTTTTTTATTTTTTATTTTCAGGAAATAAAGGAGACAAGGAGAAGAGGAGAAGTGAATTCAGCCCACCATCTTTCCATCAGCCCAAAAAGCCCAACTTTGGAGCCTGTCGTTACAGCTACCGCGACAGACGCGGAAAATCCAGCCTGTCAATACGATGTCGCGACAGACACGCAAATGCGCAGCAGACACAGAAACGCGTGACAGACGCGTCAAAAACTGCGTAACAGCTGGCCCCATTATTCGCGCCAGCCGTTACAGCTCCAACGGGCAGCAAACTCCCCATCTATATAAACCCCGTTTTACTATTCATTTTTCACTCACTTTTACTCTCTCTACTTGTTTCCTCTAGAATTTTACTTGCTTTCATTTTCTTTCCACGGTCCTTGCAACATGAGTACTAGAAATACCCGCCGAAGCTCTGCCTTGGGATCTGCCCCAGCAGCATCCACTCCAAGCTCCTTCCAGATCCGTGATATGTGGGAGGAGAGAGGCTTCATTTACACTTCCAGAACGGAGAACCTTGAGTTGCAGCCATTCATAGCCCGAAAAATCAGATCCCTGCAGTGGCAGATATTCGCTGAGCAGCCAGAGGAAATGAACGTGACTCACGTCCGGGAATTTTATGCTGCCATCGGCAGCAGGGACGCAACAGCAGTTACAGTCCAAGGGAAAGAGGTACCTTTTGAGCCTGAATACATCAACACACTCTACGGGTTCTATGTGGGAAGAAAGAAAGATGGCCACCAAAGATTTCTCGACAGTTTAGAGCCTGCCGACTACGATGCTGTGATGGCAGAACTCACAGACGAAGGTACCGAGTGGAATACCGATCTGAAACTTCCGAGAACGGTGAAAAGAGTCCAACTCACCCCGGAGGCAAAGCTTTGGAATGCTTTTATCAAGAAACGGATTATGCCCTCCTCGCACAACACAACAGTCGACCAACCAAGGTTAGCCCTCATCCATTCCATATTACATGAGAGGCCAATTAACGTTGGCAGATACGTTCGAGAAGGAATTTTAGACTGTGCTTACCGGCCGTTAGGACCGATTTTCTACCCTTATCTCATCACTGCCCTCTACCACAGCCACAATGTACCGGAAGCTGTCGAGGATTTAAGAGTTCGAGGGAAAGGCTGGACAGACAGGAACATCCTCAGCCTGATGGAACTCAAAGTTGCAACGCCTCTGTCGTCTTTTGACCCCACTACCACATCAGCTAAGCCGATAGAGCCCACCGACACCGAGTCTGTTGCCACAGAACCCAGGCAGCCTACCGCAGCAGCTCCTCCAGCAGACACCTCCACACAATTACTCGCTGCCATACAAAAAATGGAGGAACGACAGCTAGGCATGATGAGTTTCATCCGAGACTTCACCACCGCCACGGTACATTTCATCCACACCTCTCTTAATTTCCCTGATGCACTGTTCCCTGTATTCCCCAACCATTATTTTGCTGCCCCCACCCCTGCCCATACCCCTACCCCTGCTGCCACACCAAAAACACCATCTGCCGCGTCCACTCCGACCCCTGCCACAACAGTTGCAGGCGGCAGCCGCACAGCCGACACATCTGCCTGGGGAGCCAAGAGAAAAGAGCCTATGTCCGACCTTGACAGGTATATTGCTGGTTTCTCCTCCTCTGAAATCTGGGTGGCATCCGATAATGAGCCCTCTGTCAAGAGGAACTTGTCCAAGGAGTTCATCCCGGAGAAACAGCAGAAAACAGGAGTCGATAAAGAAAAATCTTACGGCGGCAGTAGCAGCAACAGTAGTAGCGGGAGCAGCAGCAGCTCCGAGGTTCAGGTAGTGGAGAAACCACCCCATATCTCCCCTACCCGCATCCAACCTCCACGAGAAGCCAAAACCAAGAACACTTCTGCCTCTCACATTCATCTGCCAGCACCGACAAGAAAAGTCACTGCCCATCGGCAGGTTCAGATCAGCAGCAGCAGTAGTGGCGACAACGACAGCGCCTGAAATTTTAAGTTTCTTATCTTTTATTGTTGTCTGCCATTTTGTTATATTTTGTGATTTTGTTTTTTTTTCTTTTCTCATATCTGTCATTTGCATTGAGGGCAATGCAACCCTCGAGTTTGGGGGTGGCATCCCTCCATTAATGGAGTCTTTTTAAGTTTAAAAAAATGTGTCTTTTACTTAGTTTATTTTTTAAAAAAAAAATTGGCTTATGTCTTTGAACTGAACTTACCTGCCGTGACAGCCTCTGTCGTGGCAGTGCCTTTAGGATAATTTTAGGAGCAGTTTAGAGCCTTACTATAATTCTAAATCTTAAACACCATTTGTGACTTTTATATTGCCTAGAACTCTGCTAGTAAACTAGAATAGAAAGCTTAACCCTTGAGTTTCCCCTAGAGGTGCCTAACACTGGCTCTAGGAAAAGAAGTTAAGAAAAATAGACTCAATACACCTAGAGGTGCCCGAAACCGGCTCTAGGAAGTTAGCTAGAGGTGCCCAAAACCGGCTCTAGTCAAACTTAAGCTTGAGAATATAGAATCGAGTCATCATAAAAACTAAAAGAGCCTAAGAATTACCTCCAAAAAGATGAAAATTGGCATAAAAATTCAAGTTAGAAGCTTAACTATTCTAGTAAACTAAGGGAGTCTTGGCATATAATTGTTCACACGCATGCACACACTACACGAGAATTATAGCAAGGTTTCGGATAAATCCTGAATTATCAAACAAGGTGTTGCTCACAATAGGGAATGAATGGTAGGTAAGAAAAAGTTCACTGTTTTAAGCCAAACAAAAAAAATTTGTTTTTCTTTTTAGGTCTGAATTACTTGAAGGAAAGCAAAAACTTGAGTTTGGGGGTGTGTTGAGTGTATAAAAGTTCTATATTTTACCCCCCGTTTAACCCATATTTCTACTGCATTCAAGCATAATTCATTGCATTTAGGTTAGATTTCATTTATACATCACGAATATATCAAATGGCACAGTTTCTACTGAAATTGGTTGCTTTTGCAGGTAGCTACTGTAGCAGATGGAGGGCAGTGGAGAAGCAGACCCTGGGTAGTGAAGAAGCAGAGCTGGAACTGGATGTGTAGACGAAGAGGACGATGCTGCCATGGCCGCTGCCGTGGCAGCCAAGGACGACAACAATGGTGAAGAGAAAAAGCAAAGTGGGCCTCGACAGAAAGAGAAAATTAAGCCAGTCTGTCGTGGAACACCCTTATATTTTTCCAAGCCCTAGATCAGAATGAAAGCCAAGCCCAAAGTTCAAGGAAGAAACTCCAAGCAAGAAGGAATGATGAATTAAAGATATATGCTCTGAAGATTTAGTCTTTAATAGAGTTGTACTTTTGTTTAAACTTGTATTCTTCCTATATTAGAAAACTTGAACCCAAGGCCTATATAAAGGCATGTAATTCGACCTAGGGAAGGATATCTTACTCTCTAGCCTTCTCTTCTAAACCCTAGTCGTTTTCACCTTCTCATCTTGTTCTAAACTTCCCCTAGGGCTAAGGGTTGATTTGTAAAATAGTTGCAAGGATTGCATTTGTTTTAGGAATTTTTCTGTTCAATAAAATAGACTTCAAGTTTGCATATTCCGGTTTTCAACATCTTGTAAGAGTATCGAGAGAGCATTGTGAGATTACATATTTACTTAATATCAGGAGAGTTAAGTATACGAAAGGAAAGTACGGGTTCTCCAGTTTATGGTTGAACTATCTCGGACCTAGGGATAGGACGAAGTTAAGTGGCTAAAGAAGAATTCAACAACATCGGTGATCATCCTTCGATTCACGCCGGGAGGTATCATCAAAGACGTGTTCATCGACAGATTTGGACCTAGGGATAGGCCAAGGCACAACAGGGATTCTTGCCAAGCTTGAAGTACAAAGTTGTGTGATCGCTGTCGCGACAAACAACAGACCGCTGCCGCGACAGGCGCAACGACAGAACAGAGATTCCTAGACTTTGCAACACCTACACTACTGAGCAATCAATACCGGCCTATTCTCTCTACCCTGATTTCAATACTCTTTTATTTCATTATTCTTTATTATCTCGTGAAAACAATTAAACTACTTCTTTTCTCTCTTGTGCAGCAATCTAAGGTGAAGCTATTAGCCCAGTCCCTGTGGAGACGATATATGATACTTACGTATCACTTTACTACTTGCGTCGTGTACACTTGCACTACATTGCGATAGACACTTTTACACGCAACAATTATCATTCTTAGTTATTGCTCACATTTATGATTTAAATGAAGCATGGTTGAGTGGAAGTGTATCCACTGAGCTTCGTTAGCTCAATGTTCGAAATTATTGTTTCTGTTCACAAGTTAGTAGGTTGACGTGCATTGTTGGAGCACCAACGAAGTAGGACTTCAGCATTGACTTGTGTTCGAGTACAATACTTAGATATTTTAGCTATGTATTCGTAGTACCCTATGTTGTATTGTTACTCTTATTTTGGATTTTAAGTTATGTGTATAAAGCTTTTAATTATGTATTTTAAATGGAACTCCCATGTAACGTTTTAATTGGATTTTCGACTTTGAAATGATAAACTTAATGGATTTTATGAAATGATTGTGTTGGGATAATTCTAGTTGCAAATTTATGGTGTTGGGTTTGGGCTTGAGGTCCAACTTGTGACATTCGGGTTGGGGATGTTACATTGGTGACTGCACATCGTAATGGACTTCTTCCATCAACGATGGAAGCTTTGGCATGTTCTCAAAATTGGTTATGGGCCGAATAAGGTATAAACATTATTATGTGTAGTTTTTGTTATCTTTTTACTTATATATTTACATATGATTTCTTATTAGATTTTAATTTTATATAGGTCATTTTAGAATCAAATTCAAGTGAAGCATACTTTAATGAAGATGGTGAAATCGAGAAAGAAGAGACAATGATAATTATTAAATTTATATTTATTTCTTTTATTAAAATCTTGTTTATATATATTGATTTATGAATTTATGACATAGGATTTGGATGGTTAGACGAGACAATGGAATCGCGAAACGATTTTTCGACTTCAAGAATACAACCTAAAATCCAAAAAAAACGCAAACACAAACACAAAAATTCAACCAAGAACATGCATATAAAAAATCAAAAAAAGTAAAAGGAAGGAAAGAAAGAAATTTTACCGAAACGACGAACGAAGAACTCGAATTCGGACTTCTCGAAATGCTCATAATTGCCTTCGGAAAATTGCTTCCAAACTCGAACTTCAATTCAAAATTTCCTGCAACCCTTGAAGAATTTTTAGAGAATTTTTTCGAATTTTTCCTAAGCCTCTTTGCTTCTTTTTTCAAGTGTGTTTTCTTGAAAATGGTGTTAAACAAAGGAAGGGGGTTTATACTCAACTTGAGCTTGCAAATCAAGCTATAATCCTTGTTTAAATCCTCAAATTGGAGCCAAAATAAGACTAAGAATGTAACACCCCAATTTTGGGCTTGGAAGTTTAGGGTCTGAACCGGACCGGTCTGATTTTCGGTTCGAGTATAAAAGGAGGTTTTAGAGAAAGCCTAGTTCAGGATGCTTTAAAAATATGGAAAAATATCAAAAAATCCTCTTTTAATATATATAAGAGAGTGGTGAAATCAATTTTACAAAATAAGGTTTGGAAGTGTGACATTTCGAAATGGTGACTAAAATGTAATTTTTGAAAAGTTTAGTGGTGACTGTTTTGTAAGGATTGAAACTTTAAATCTTTAAGGAGCTAATTTACCCAAGAAAGATTTCTCCAGATTTTTCTTAGATTTTAATGATTTAATTAATGTTTAATTAATTAAATGAAAAGTAGAAAACCATATTTTAGATTTTCATAACTAACTTTTGTTAAAACTTTCTCATCTCATTTTCTCTCAAAATTCCCTTAGCCAAACACATTTCTACAGCAACATTTCTATTGATTTTCACACTAAATGATGAGGTTTCAATCATCAATTGATTCCTAATCCTTTTTACATCAAAACCTCTTGATTTGCTTATTGAATTTTCAAGGATTTTGGCTCTAATCAAGGAGAAATCTACATTTAGAGGTAAGGATGTTCTTCTCCTCTAAATACTCAGTTCTTTACTGAAATTCCCAAGTTCCCAATCCTTAAATTAAGTTTTATAAATGGATTTAATGTTATGAACTTGATTTTGGCTTAAAACTCAAGATTTGGATTAAATCTTGAAGAAATTCGTGGTGATTGTTTGGGCTCTGTTTGAGATGGATTTTAAATGTATTTTGGATGTTTAATGATGTGTAATTGAGGTTTAATCAATGCAATCCCGAATAGCTTATGTTTCTTAAGTGTTTGCTTATGAAAATGATGGTTTTTGGGGTGATCTTGGTGTTCTGTTAATGCTGGAGGTATAAGGACGAGTTTAAGTTCATTTTGGATGTTAAATGATGTTTAGGAATGGTTAGAAGTGATGGACCTTGGCTGGGTTATGTTTTGGAAGAGTTTGGAGGTGATTTCGGTTGTGTTTGGTAGCCGAAATGTTAGATTTATGTAGAGCAGCGAGTTGGGTTGTGTTGCTGGTGTTTTTAATGCATGATGATGCATTAATCCTCTGTTGTTATGTTTTTAAAACAGGGGAGAATGATCCGAAAGCAGTAGAGGTGGCGTTGGAGGTTTCGGATGCTTGGAAGGCTTGTCGGCTAGCATAGTTTTGTGTATCGGTGAGTGGAAAAGAGTTTTCCAGCTTTGAAACATTTTGGACAAGGTTTTGGGAGCTTAGTTTAAGTCTAAACAACTTAGCTAAGCTCAAGAGTAAGTAAATGGAATTTCTATCTTGGATTGTGCTATGTTTTGGTTTTAAATGCACTTGGGGTGGTTATGCTTTAATTACTGTTTTTTAAGCATGTTTAGTCATGGTTTAATGCTGGTTTTGAAAGCTATATGTTGAAGGATGCTCAAGGTAAGAGATCCTTGTTTTGGCATGTTGCTAAATTGGTAATGTTGCATGGTGATGCATGGTGTTTAATGGCTTTGTTTAATGCTTTAAAACAGTGAATTGATGATGGTAATTGATGTGTATTGGTAAGTGATGTAAGTGGTTTTTGGTTACTTTAATCGGATATAGTTAGCCGGCTATAGGATTGGGTGCACCGTGAATTAAGTCGCCTTGGATGTCGAGGGGTTGTAATTGTACCGTAAACTCCATCCAAGTACCCTAACGAGAGAGATAAGATCACAACGGTGGTTAAAGTCCGTGTGTGGATCTTGGTAAGCTCACAACGGTGGTTAAAAGTCCGTGTGAGGATTTTGGGTAAGATCTCAACGGTGGTTAAAAGTCCGTGTGAGGATCATGTTAAGCTCACAATGGTGGTTAAAAGTCTGTGTGTGGATCTTGGTAAGATCACAACGGTGGTTAAAAGTCCGTGTGTGGATCTTGTGTGATGTGTCTCGTACTCTCGTTAGTGAGTTATACAACTTCCGATGAGTGATGTTGAGGGGTTGTGAATGTACCGTTAAACTCCATCACGGGTGTTGAGGGGTTGTGATTGTACCGGTAAACTCCACCTTGTGTTGTTCGGTAGTGTGTATGAAGCGTGTGGGACAACGCTTGTAATCCGCGTATCCGATTGTGTCTTGAGTTGAAATGGTTTGTGAATTATCACTTGAAAGCCAATGTAATATTCTTGAATGTAATGAAGCGAGAGGTGCTTGAAATGATGCAAGGTTGCATGGGAAGTGTGTAATGGTTTAAGAGTGCATGTATTACTTGTTAAGCTTGAATAAGTGTTTATCTTTTATTGTGAATGGTGCATATGTGCATGGAACCTCTTTAGTGCATTGAAGTCTTGTGAAGACTTGTCTAGAAAGGCATGTAATGCAAATGTTGCTTTTGGTAGTTCATGTGTTTTGCATTTGTTGAATGCATGAGATAGTTAGAAGGAACAAATGGTTTTCGAAGGGTTTTGCTTTGAAATGATCATCAAGCATGAGGAAAGTATGATGTGGAATGGAAGTGTTTCCAAGGAATTTGAGTTTAACTTTGCATGTGGTGTTCATGCATGGAAAGGGTCTAAATAATAGTTTTTGCAAGAATGTGTTTTGGGGTGAGTTGTTTAGCTTTTCTAAGCTAAAGGTTGGATTTCATGTTGAGCAATGCATGGTTTAAAGCATGTTGTTTCAAAAGTGGTTTTTCAAACAATGCTTTGGTTTATTAGATTGCATCTACTTTTAAAGAGGGTTTTATGATTCGCTGCATTGATGGTGTTTTGGTTTTGAGCATTCCTCACTAAGCATTATGTGCTTACGCTCCTTTTTTTCCATCAATGCAGATAATTGAAGTTGGGACAGCAAGAAGCAAGAGATTCAAGGAGAGCTCCACTTGAGAAGTATGTCTTGGTTTATAGCTATAGATAATAAAGGCAATGGGGGAAAGTCTTTTATATTGATGTGTAATGAGATTGTGTATGTTGAACAAGTTCGGTTTATGGTTTGAACTATGTGGTTTAATGCTTTGCAACATTTGAATCTTCTTCTTCATGAGTTGTTGCTATGCTTCTTGTTTTAAAAGCATGATCAAGTGTTGGATGTGTTGAATGAGTTGGTGCACCTAAGGTTTGATTGTATCTAGTTGCTAATGCAATTTGGTAGCTATGATGCTTGGCATGTTGTTGGTATGTTGAAGAATGGTTAAAAGTATGTTTGTTGGTGTTTTGATGGTTGGTTGGTTTTGGATGTTAGGGTGCATGCCTATAGACTTGTGGATCTTCCTAATTGATGCCATGAATGTGTTTTGATGATGCAAATATGTACCTCATATGTATGATGACTTGTTGGCATGATTAGGAGGTCATAAGAAGGTGTTTGAGTGGTTAAATGTGTGTTAAACTAGCAAATTCTGCACTTTCTGGGCAGTCCGTATCGGAACAGGCACTAGCGTTTCGAAACGGGGGCCTGAAATGGCCTTCGTGTATCGAAACAAGTGGGGCTGTTCCGAAACGTTTTGGCCCATGTCAGGCCCTATTTCGGTACAGGTCTCGAAACGAACTCGTGTTTCGGAACAGTCAACCCCTGTTCCGAAACAGACGACCGTTGGGCACTGATTTGAATGGTTTAAAAGTTTGCAAGCTTTACGTTTTAGTCCTGAAAATCGTTTTAGCAATTTCTTGAGTTTGGGATGTCCGTTTGAGGTGAAATTTGACAGGGAAGCGTGTAATATGATTAATTTGATATTGGTAACTTAACAATCAGTTAAGTCCTCCATCTTTCTAGAAATTACAATTTGGTCCTTAACTTTCTTATGTTGTGCAATTGAGTCCCTTAATGCTTTCCGGTCGCTGTGTTTTTCAAGTATGCTTTTCTCAAGGGCACGCTTGGGATTAAGATGCATCTAGACAAGATTAAAAAGAAAAAAGGGTCGTTAATCAAGATTGACTTTCGGGTTGACTTTGGTTTTGCCCGTGTAATCTTCGTAGTTCGGGTCAACCGTCTAGGCCGGGCTAAGGGGTTACAAAGAACTTGATTCTCGGTAAAACCCATCAATCCTTATCTGATTTGGTCCACTATCGAAGCTGAATTTTTCCCTTGATTCGAGCCTAGGGTTTAACCTTTTTTCTCGGTTTTTTGCAGATTCCGACGAGCACAGGCGGCGGCGAGTGAGCGAGTTTGGTGGCATTGGGTCGGCGGCAGCGAGGCGGACTGACTGGTACCAACGGTGACAGCAGTCGTGGCCGCTAGACGCCGGCTAGCCACCTCGAACACACGGCGCGAAGGTTTGCTAGGGAACCAGCCCGCGCGCGTATGGCCCACGCGTTGGCGCGTGACACGCGTTGGTTCCCTTTTTTCCTGTTTTTTATATTATTTCCTTTCTTTTTCTGTTTTTAGTTGTTTTTTCCTTTGCTGTTTTTTTTTCTTTTTACATTTATTATTTTTTTGCCTTCATTTTATTTCCTTTTCCTCCAACATTTATTTTACACCATTATTATTATAATCATTTTCTCTTTTTTCTTTTTTTCCCTTTTTTCTAAAAATATGGGCTAGAATTTAAAATGGGCTTTGTTATTTTTTCTTTCAAAAATGGGCTTTTAAAGATGGGTCTTTGTTATTATTTTATTTGATTTTTAAAAAACGTAATTTTATTATTTAAAGGAAAAAAGGGATTTTTTTTCTTCTTTTCTCTTTTTTATATTTTTCCTTTTATTTATTTTTCGGATTATTTAAAATTGAGGTGAAAATTTAGTGACAACAGCTGCCCCTCTTTGCTTATCTCTGTGCAACAAAAATAAAGCAAAGACCAAAAGGCACTGATTTTCACTGATTTTCTGGTTGGCTCCATTCTCCAAATGCCCAAACGGATAGGCGTGCTCTATTCTCCTAATGCTCGAATAGCTGACCTGAGTTCCATTCTCCAAAATGCCCGAATGGATAGGCTGGTTCTATTCTCCTGATGCTCGAATAGCTAAGATGGGTTCTATTCTCCCATATACCTGAATAGCTGAGCTGGGTTCCACGCTCAAACAGATAGGCTGATTATATTCTCCTTATGCTCGACCAAAAATGCCTAAACAGCTGAGTTGGGCTCTACCCTCCCAAATGCTCAATTAGGCAAAGTTTTCTTAAAACGTTCATCCTTCTTATGCTTGGATGAATAAGCAAGCTTCATTCTCCTTATGCCTGAACGGATAGGCGAATCTTCTGAAACACTTCATCCTCTTTATGCTTGGATGAATAAGCAAACTCCATTCTCCTTTTGCCCGAACGGATGGGCGAATCTTCCGTAAAACTTCATCCTCCTCATGCTTGGATGAATAAGCAAACTCTCACTTGAACAGGTCTTCCATTTACATGAAAAAAATGCAACATGCAATATAATTATGATGTGCATGCCCCTAGGGATGTCTAAAACATGAATGCATGACAATTTTTTTTCCTTTTGAAACTCTTTTTGCTTAGACCGTTTTCTTAATTTTGATGAAATTCTGGTTGTCGAGGCCAACCGGTCAATATGAACTCTCTCCACAGCTCGCGTAGGTAAGACGATTTGCTTCACTTCTCTTTCAATTCTTCTTGGCTTTTCGGCTTCAAATTCATTATTTCCTGGGATAAAGCCCACTCTTTTGCCTTGGAATTCACCCGTGAGCTATGAACAACTCTGGCTTTTGCTTCATTTTCTGATCTTTTGCTGACTGGTTTCATCTTTACATCCTACTCTCACTTTATTGGAAGCACTTAATCTTCATCTATCTTTCTAGTTAATATTTCTGTATTCAAGAATGAACCTCCTAAGTCAAGTTTCAACATTGTAAGGCTGCTCTTATCATCATGTAAGGAAGGCTGGTGGTTAAGAAACGCTATTTAAGCGCCCAGACATTCATATGGCTTTTCTTCCTTTTACAGAATTTTGCAATAAGGCTTTACCTCTACTTCAAACCTTTTAACACCTACTTCAAACCTTTTAACACCATATGCCCCAAATAATTATTATGGAACACTTCGTAGTCCCCTTATTTTCCAAAACATTCTCAAAGTAATGCTCAAAAATATTTTGCATATATAAATGATTGTCGAACCATTTATCCTTATTTCAAAGCAAGATGCTAATGATGATAGGGAAGGAAACAAGGAAGAAAGAAAAATCCATGAAAATAATTTTATTAATGTTATGGCAAACACAAAAAGGTTTATAAAAAGAAAGGGAAACAAGTATACAAATATCAATAGTCCAAACTTCTCTTATCAAACGCCAGAAGTAATCTTGAACGCCACCAGTGTCGAGGAAACCTTGAATACAGTACATGATCTGTGGAGCCCCAGAATCCATTAAATCATCTGAGCTGTCCTTTACGGGTTTTCAACTCAGACCCTCATTTGGTTTCAAAACGCCCTTTGCGATTTTTCATTTTGAACCCTCCTTTTCTTTTCATTTTTCTTCTTTTTTTCTTTTCCTTTCTTTTTTCCTTTCCTTTTTTCTCTTTTCTTTTTTTCCTTTTTTTCCTTTTTTTCTTTTTTTCAAGCATAGTACTTCTTAATAGTATCTGAATTCACCAGGTTTTGAAACTCATTTCCATCCATCTCAGCTAGGATCAATGCTCCACCAGAAAGAACCTTTGTCACAATGTACGGTCCATCCCAATTAGGCGTCCATTTTCCTCGGGGATCACCTTGAATTGGCAACTTCTTCTTTAAGACCAAATTGCCTTCTTGAAATTCTCTAGGGCGAACCTTCTTTTTATAAGACCTAATCATTCTCCTTTGGTGCATTTGATCATGACATACAGCTTTCAGTCTCTTTTCCTCAATTAAGTTCAATTGGTCATATCTTGCCTGAACCCATTTTGCTTCATCAAACTTGGCTTCCACCAAGACACACAACGATGGTATCTCCACCTTGATTGGTAGCACGGCTTCAAGTCCATATACTAATGAGAACAGAGTTGCCCCAGCGGATGTTCGTATCGCTATTTGATATGCATACAGTGCAAATGGCAACTTTTCATGCAAATCTTTATAAGTATCAGTCATCTTTGCAACTATCTTCTGGATATTCTTATTGGCTGCTTCTACTGCTCCATTCATCTTCGGGCGGTATACTACTGAGTTGCGATGCTTAATGTTGAACTGCTCACAGACCCCAGCAATCATTCGGTTGTTCAGGTTAGAGGCATTATCAGTGATTATGCTTTCAAGTAGTCCATATCGACAAATGATCTCCTTCTTTAAAAAGTTGCAAATAGTAGACCTAGTTACATTTGCATATGAGGCCGCTTCTACCCACTTTGTGAAGTAATCGATAGCTACCAGAATAAAGTGGTGTCCATTTTACGCTTTCGGATGGATCTGTCCAATAACATCTATGCCCCACATAGAGAACGACCATGGAGATGACGTGACATGAAGAGACTGAGGAGGCGCATGAACCTTGTCAGCATAAACCTGGCACTTGTGGCATTTACGGGAATAATTAATGCAATCCCCTTCCATTGTTGACCAGTAATATCCGAAACGCATAATTCTTCTTGCCATAGTGAAACCACTAGGGTGGGTTCCACAAATTCCTTCATGGACTTCTTCCAAAATCAATTGTGCTTCTTTTGCATCCACACATCTTAGTAGTACTTGGTCTCGACTTCGTTTGTAAAGGATCTCTCCATCAAGGATGTATCCTAATGCCATTTTCCTGAACATCTTCTTTTTTATTTTCTGTAGCCTGTGTTGGGTATTGTTGTAGCTTTATGTACTCCAAGATATCATGGTACCATGGTAAACCATCTTCTTCTTCTTCTACATTGTAACAATATGCTGGGGACTCCATCATTTGTAACTTAATGGACATCTTCTCAGAACCCTCGCCGGCTTTAAACATGACAGCCAAAGTAACTAATGCATCAGTCATTTGATTATCTTATCTTGGGAGGTGCTTAAAGGTGATCACATCGAATTCTTTAGTTAATTTAAGGACCAACTTGTGATACTCTATCAATTTTGCATCTTTTGTTTCCCATTCACCACGTATTTGGTGGATGATCAACGTTGAATCCCCATAGACTCTTAACTTTTGGATTTTCCTATCAATGGCTTCCCTTAGGCCCAATATGCATTCCTCGTATTCTGCCATATTATTGGTGCAGAAGAATTTCAAACGACAAGTAAAAGGATAATGATCTCCTTGCAGTGAAGCCAAAACGACTCCAATACCACGTCCTAGAGCATTTACAGCGCCATCGAAATGCATGACCCAGGACTCTATTGGTGACTCTTCATCTTCCGTAATACACATCAAATCCTTATCGGGGAAACTGAAATCTAATGCCTCGTAATTGTCTTGTGCGTGACTTACGAGAAAATCTGCTATGGCGCTTCCTTTCACCGCTTTTTGGTTCACATACTGAATGTCGTATTCTGAGAGCAACATCTGCCAATGCGCTATTCTTCATGATAAGGCTGGATCTTCCATCATAAACTTCAATGGATCTAACCGCGAGATCAGCCACGTGGTATGATACAACATATATTGCCTAAGCCTTTTAGTGACCCATACCAAAGCGCAACATACCTTTTCAATCGGAGTATATCTTGTTTCACAGTTAGTAAACTTCTTGCTCACGTAATATATCGCCCTTTCCTTCCTTCCAGTCTCGTCATGCTGCCCCAATACATAGCCCACTGAATTTTCAAACACCGTTAGATATAGTATTAACGGTTTTCCTGAAACTGGTGGCATTAACACTGGAGGATTAATTAATTCCTCCTTGAGCTTTTCTAAAGCTGCTTGGCATTCTTCATTCCAAATCCTTGAGTTATTCTTTCTAAGCAACATGAATATTGGATCGCATTTATTCGTTAATTGGGAGATGAAACGGGCTATATAATTCAACCTTCCCAAGAACCCTCGAACTTGCTTCTATGTTTGGGGAGGTGGAAGCTCTTGTATGGCTTTTATCTTGTCTGGATCAATTTCAATTCCTCTTCTGCTTACTACAAAGCCTAACAACTTCCTAGAAGTAACCCAAAATGTGCACTTGGCAGGATTAAGCTTTAACTAAAACTTTCTCAATCTTTGAAAAAACATACCTAAGTTCGCTAAATGCTCTTCTTCAGTTCTGGACTTGGCGATCATATCATCCACATAAACTTCTATTTCCTTGTGCATCATGTCATGGAAAAGAGTGACCATAGCTCTCTGATAAGTTGCCCATGGGTTCTTCAATCCAAAAGGAATTACCTTAGAAAAAAGAGGTTCCCCAAAGCGTTACAAAAATAGTCTTTTCCATGTCTTCTGGGCACATCTTTTTTTGATTGTATCCAGAAAATTGGTCCATGAACGAGAAAAGGGAATGACCAGTTGTATTGTCGACCAAGGTGTCAATATGCGAAAGCGGAAAATTGTCTTTGGGGCTTGCTCTATTAAGATCTCTATAGTTGACACACATTCTTACTTTTCCATCCTTCTTAGGTACTGGGACGATGTTTTCCACCCATTCTGGATATTTAGCCACCTCGAGGAATCCTGCATTATACTGCTTCTTGACCTCGTCTCTGATTTTCAAAAGTGTATCAGCCTTCATTCTTCTAAGCTTTTGCTTTACTGGCTCCCATCCTTCTCTTATAGGAAGCCTATGCATGTCAATATCTGTATCGAGACCTGGCATATCCTGATATGATCGGGCAAAGATGTCTTTATATTCTTGTAGAAGCTTAATCAAATGTTGTCGTGTCTCAACTAAGATGGTGGTACCAATCTTTACTTCACACCTCTCTTCTTCAGTTCCAAGATTCAAAACCTCTAACTCTTCTTTGTGGGGCAGAATTTGCTTTTCCTCTCATTCTATCATTCGAAGCAGATCATCAGACAAGTCATACTCTTCTTCATTATCTGTACTCTCAACTTGCTCTAAACATAGTGGTAATTCAAAATTAACTTCAGAATCTGATTCGAAGACGTTTGGAACATTGACATCTAAAAACCTATAAAAAAAAAGAGACAAAAATATATACCAAGAAAGAATGAATGAATGAAATGATATGATTTATTGTGTTTTTAAGGGTTTGTTTTTACTTTTGGGTTTTTTTATTTTTTTGGTTTTGCTGATTTTGCGTTGCGAAAGAAAGTTTGCCACAAGATATAATTGGGAAATATGCATCTTTTATTGAAATCAGAATAATGGTTTTGACATAGACCCTTTTACATAAGATCTCTAATTACCCTAGGGCCTAAGGGTAAAAGAGTTGGTTTTGAGAATTACTCTGAGGCAGTCTTAAAAACTTCAGAGACTACTTCGGTAGTCCAGATCTTCAGTTCAGCGCAGGGACAAATCTTAGATAGAAATTTGTTTTCTTCTTCCTCATTGTCAGTGATGGTGTTAATGCTCAAATTATCAAAAACCTCGCATAATTCATCTTTTCCTTTCTCCTCATTGTCGAAACGAGCATTAGGGTCTAAGAGCCCTCCAACCCTGAAAGTGTCACTTAAGGGTAGGTACATCATTGGTTCCCCCTCAACCTCTTCTTCTTTCAGCTCCAACTTCATGTTTTCATGTTGCTTCTTACTCTCAGCTTTCTTCTACCATTTATTGGGCCTAAAGCCCAAACCGTTTCGGTCTCTCTTCACTGAGATCACTACTAGATAAGGTTTTCCCTGTCTTACTTCTTTAACTTCTTCTCCTTGCTTCCCAAATGAAATTTCCTCCATCGCACATACATTCATCTCATGCTTAACATCTCCCTTCTCGAAGAACATAAGTTCCTTGCTATCCATCTTGTCTTGAACCATCCGTTTAAACTCTAAGCAACACTAGATCTCATGTCCTTCAGCTTCATGGTACTCGTAGTATGGTTTTTCATCATCCTTCATCTTCTGGTTCACTTCCTTTAATAACCCAGTCGCTACTAATTGAGCCCATACCCAACTCATGGGCGCCTTAATTTCTTCAACATACTTCTTGATCACTCTCTTTTCTTCCTCGAGCACAACACTCACCTCCGTCTGCTGGTGGTTTGGCAATGGATTTCCATTTTCCTCGGTATTTTCGAACGACAACATGCCTGATTTTCTTAAATCATCCACCACCCTTTTGAATACAGTGCAATTTTCGATGGTATGCCCTCTTACTCCTGCATGGTATTCGCATTGGGTCGTTTCGTCGTACCACGGTGGATAAGGAGGTGAGAACGGAGGGACATGTCTTGGCAGCACCATCTGTGATTTTACCAACTCGGTAAACAACTCTGTATAAGTCATTGGGATAAGAGGAAAATAGGGTCTCGAGTTTCCTTGATATCTTCGCTCTCTTTTTAGGGCATTTGCAGCCGTCAGAGCTGTGGTGTTGGGCTTGTTGAACACCACACCTGTTAAATAACTAGGGTTGTATACATTCGTAGCATTGACTTCATTGTTGCCCCTCTTCTTATATGTCTTCTTCGTTTCCCCACTGTCCAACTTCCCGCTCTTCATGGCTGCCAGGATCAATTCGTCATTCATCAGCATGTCCGCAAAATTCTTCGTAGCATGGTTAAGCATACGATCGTAAAAAGGACCCTTTAAAGTTTCCACGAACATCGGGTTGATCTCATTTTCTAGCAATTGTGGCTGCACGTGTGCTGCTACATCCCTCCACCTTTGAGCGTATTGTCGGAAGCTCTCGTGGTGCTTTTGCTCCATCCCTTGCAAGACCATATGAGTTGGAACCATGTCTGAAATGTGCTTATATTGCTCACAGAAGGCTCTGGGCAGATCCTTCCATGATTTGATGTTCACCCGACTTAATTGCGAATACCAACGTGCAGCGGATCCTACTAAAATGTCCTTAAAGTAGTGAATGAGCAGCTTCTCATTGTCGAGGTACATTGACATATTTCTACAATACATAGTAAGATGTGCTGACGGGCATGTGGTCTCATTATACTTCTCAAACTCTGGAATATTGAATTTTGGTGGCGCAACTAAATCAGTTACCAAGCTCAGATCCTTGGCATCCATTCCACCATGAGCTGCTCCGTCTTGGAAAGATTTGATCATCCCCTCTAACTTTTCATACTTATCTTCCCACTTCTTCTCAATTCGAACCTTATCAGCAATTTTATCGAGGTTAGGCGACTCGTAATTATTGGCCTCCCCATTTGGAACATGAGTGGAAGATTCAGCAACATAGATGGGTGTTTTGGCCTTAACAGCAGCCTCCCTCCTAAAAGTCATTCTTGGGAAACGTGGAATGGCAGTGGTGTTTCCTCCTTCTTCAACCGCATTCGGATCCTTGAATCCTAGCATAGCAGCTATTTAACTGGCAGTCTTTTGATGAACTGCCTCAACTTGTTGTTTTAGGTCGACCTCCATTTTCTTTAGCTTGTCTTGAATGTTATTTTGGTTCGCCTCCAAAGTTGTCAATCTTTCCTCAGAGTTCATGGCTCAGGTTTGGGCTCGTGTACCGTATTTATGAGTTGTCTTAGCGATTTCAGATATTCTATCATTTTTATTATTAAGTTAGTTTATGACATGAATGAATGTATGCACAAAAGAATTCACAAAAGCAAACAACAAAGCAAATAAGACAATGCAAATGCATGAATGCAATCGAAGGGCCATCAATTTCATTAAAAATTTGCTCATGAAAGGAAACTCTTTATTCAATACGAAGGTTTTTATTACATCCTTTTCGAATTACAAATTTTTTTCCTCTTGAACACCTAATTCTTTGATTTCTTCAACTAGCCACATGAGCCTTGGTCTAACTTCTCCAATGGGCTTGATATACAGATGAAGAGATGCAGCTTCAGTTGCCAACATTGTCACATGCTTGGCCACATCTTGGACCTATGTCATCACCATCCTATCAAACTCATCCCTCTCTTGGAATCTTCGAGCATTATCTCTGAGGCGAGTGAACCAATAGTCGTTTCCTCCTTAGGTGATATCTTCTAGAACCAAGATCTTTGTCCTATACTCTTGAAGAAGATTATCCATTTCCTTAACCCGCTCTTTCAAGAAGCCATTCTCCCTCAAACTAGCTTGGAATTCTTCATAGGTATGATCATTTTGCATCTTATGAACTGTTTGACTCAAGTTCTCTATTTTGGCTTCTAGCTCAATGATGAAGGCCTGGCTTTGCTTCAACTTCTTGGCGGTTTCATCATAGACAGACTGTAGCTTTAGCAAACGTATTTTGTTGTCATGAGCTTGCCTCTTCCATGCAGACTAATCTTCCTTCAACTCTTCTCGAGGTCTTTTACCCTTCTCATTTTCCGCTACTTGTTTCGTCTTCTTTATTTCTTCAGTCAAAGACCGTCGGAACTTCTCTACCTCCTTACTGCATTACTTCTCCTTCACCACAGCTTGTTCTATCTCTTGTCTCCATTGTTCTAGGCTTTTTCAAAGATCCGCATATCGAACCGTAGCTTGAAGCTTAAGGAAATCAACCCTCTAAATCCCATACCTTTCTTCTAGATTCTCATACATTTTCCGCACTCGGTTGGCTTTTCCCTTGTGCTTTTCTACATCAAGGTTGACTTCAAACTTGTCTCGAAAATTCTGTTCCTTGAGCGCTTCGATTTCTATCTTAACTCTTCTCTCAAAATGTCGGCCTCTGAAGGAACCACTTTCAAATGTTCTTCTATAGACTTGGCGGGCCCAAGAATAGGTAACATAACCTCATCATACATCCTTGTATACCTCCAAATATAATAATCAGGAGTATACATGCAATGCTTGTCAGACTCTATCTTCATATAATAGCACATCTTCCATGAATCGTTGATTTATTGCACCTTTCGCCCAAACTCTCCTTGAAACTCGAATTCTGACGTACCAAGCTCGGAAGTGAAAGGAACAAACTGTCGTGATCCATATTGGCGTGATACCAACAAAGGTGCACAACCAATTCCTCCCCATAAGCCTAACAACATCAAAAAGTTGTAATCTCCACATTTATACCTTACTTTAGCATGTCCCATCCATGGTACCCTCCACTTGATGTCCTCGTCACGAAGATCTCTGAAGATATCTACCCACTTGCTTCTCTTGATACTTGGCCAATCATGTGCCAAAAATTCCCGAAGTGGGGAAAAGTTCAGGGAGAACACGTTCGGTAGGGCCAAAGTTGGACACTCCCAAAAATGACTACGGGCTCAAACTTGAAGTAAAGGAGCCCATCCTCCGAAATGCACACCTTCCACTTTTCGACAAGCGTTCAAGGAGATGAAGGTTTCAGCTAGCACTGGATTGACTTTCCTCT
This sequence comes from Hibiscus trionum, assembly GCA_030270665.1. Taxonomy (NCBI): domain Eukaryota; kingdom Viridiplantae; phylum Streptophyta; class Magnoliopsida; order Malvales; family Malvaceae; genus Hibiscus; species Hibiscus trionum. The sequence continues at coordinate 4,597,773 of BSYR01000064.1, read as the reverse complement.
TCAATTGCTCAAAGAAATCTAATAGGGCCACATCAATGTTTCCCAACACCTTTGGAAAGATTACTAACCATAAATTGCAATGGCCAGGAGGTCTGCCCTTTTTGTAATGTCTGGATGAACCAGAATAATGTTTCGAATGCGTGACCAAGGAAAATTAAAACTTCCCCCTCTCTTCTGTATCAACCCATTCATCACTCATTCCAGCAAATGAAGCAAGTTTTGAGTGTGAGTTCTTGTTTTTGGGTGGCTTTGTATACACCCAATTCTCCTTCACCTCATGCATATTGAACAAGGCAAAGTACTCCTCGAAAGTAGGCATCAGGTCCTCTCCGTTGAACGTAAAGTAGCAGTACCCAGGGTTCTAGAACTGAATCAAAGCCTTTAGAAACGGCTCATCAACCTTTACAAATAGAAGATATGCTATGTCGCCATAAGACTCACGAAACCACTGTTTGGTATTATAATCAAAATGGTCCCATATCTCACATAACTCATGCACATTGTTTTGCTTAACACTAACATGGGCATACTCCGAAGTTTCTGTTTCGTGACCCGCACCCAAACTGACTTCATACTTTTTCTAATTGACCTAGGACCAGTTATGCACTTTCTCATTTTCTTTCTCATTCTTTAAGAGCTTTTCGTCCATAATTGAACAATTTTCTAGAATCAACCCATTCTAAATATGGAATGATGCACATGCAAAACAAACAAGATAAAGAGTAAAGATTAATAAAACAAGAAAAAGGAAAATGAAATAGAAAAACAAATTAAATTCACGATAATTCTGGGTCGGCATTCTGACATTTCAGGACATGTCTCCACGGATTATTCATGCGACTCAACACCCTAAGCTTTCCGCATGGCTCTATTAGGGGTAGGCTCTAAAATCTCAAACTTGGTTTGGTTCTAAAAAGGTACTCGGGCTTTCCTTGTTGTCCCCTACTAAGGGTAGTAAGGCCCTCGATTCTCACCCATTATAGGCTTCAAACGAATCGAGCTCAACTCAGGAGGACTCATCATTGATGCCTTCTCGAAGAATCAATATCCTTACGAAGACAAGGGAATGAGTCCCGAAGGTACTTGCTAGGCTCATACGAAGAATCAATATTCTTACATGAGCAAAGCGTATTTCCCCCCACTTAAACGAACGAGACAAATCTCGGGAATAGAGCTTGGAATTAAGTCTTAAATGCGTAAAATAGAGTTATATTCATTTAAACGGACAAATAAATTGAACCTATTGTGAACTTGCAAATTCCATATTTTTTATAAAAAAACGTTTTTTTACCATTTAAAACAAATTTGCGGCCTGACCCTCTTTTGTTTTTATCTTAAAAACAAAAACAATTCCCTAACGGAGTCGCCAAGCTGTCGCAGCCACTTTTTAGGAAGGGCATCGACTTTTTGGAAAATTTTAAAAAAACGGAGTCGCCACCAATCTTTTTGAAATGTGTGATTGGATCATTTTAAAACATGGTTATTTTAATAAAATGTTTTGTTTTAAATAAACAATGGTTTTGGTCTACGAAAAATCAGAAAATAGGTTCGAGAGTCGGTTACGCGTGGGGAAGGGTTAGCACCCCCACGACGCCCAAAATTGGTACCAAATTGGTTTTAAAATCATTTTCAAAACTAGAATTTGCAAGTTCAAAAAGGTTCGACTTACTTGTCTGTTTAATGAATATTATTCTATTTTAATGGCCTTATCGCCCAGGAGATGAACTTTAATCACCGGCAACATTTTTGGCGCTAACCCGTCATTCTCGTTTGATAAGACACCGTATTAAATTAATTTCACTTTTTCAAACAACAAAGAGATTTAGTGTGTTGAGCATTTTATTCATTTCTAAGTTCGATTATTTAAAAACCATAAAAACGTCTAAGTCTTTTATTCCTAATTTAACAGTTCAAGTTTGCTTAAGTGTATTTTATTTTTGTGAAGAACATTTTTCAACAAAACATGTTTCTATCTAAGCTTTAGAACCTAGCCCTAAATTTTAAACATATTTCTAAAACAAGCAAGCAAACTTTTATTCTTTTGAGTCTTTTCCTTTTTTTATTATTCCTTTAAAAAAAACTTTTATTTCTTTTTTACTTTTTAAATTTTTTTTTAAAAAAAATCAAGACCCTTTTTAAAAATTTTACTCTTTTCATTTTTATGTCTTTTACCTTTTCATTTTTATGCTTTTCTTTTCAAAATATCACTCTCTTTTAAAATGAGCTTTATTTTTTTTAGAAGATTTCCTTTTTAATTTTTCTTTAAATTGATTTTTCTCCTAAAACCTTAAACTTTATTTAAAAAACCCTTTTATTTTATTTTCTTTAAAAAAGCTTTTATTACTTATTTCTTTTTTCCTAAAAAACATCTTATTTTTTTTTAAATCACTTAACCCATTTATTATTAAAAATAAATTTCATAAAAACTTTTTTATATTTTTTGAATCAAGCCCCTTTATTTTTTCCACCCATGCATTATTGTTTTTTTCCTAATTAAATCGTTAGCATTAAGTTTTTTCAATTGAACCACATTAACTCATTTTATTCTTACATTTTAATTTAAACACTTTTAAAAAAATATTTCTACATTTCTAAAGATCAAAACAACTTTAACAACATTTTTTAAGCATGCAAATTTTAAAAAGATCAAACCAAATTTAAAACGGAAAATTAAAACGAAAACATTACCGGAATCGTGAAACGATTTCCGACTTCAAGAACACAACCTAAAATCCACAAAAAAAAACACAAACACAAACACAAAAATTCAACCAAGAACAAGCATAAAAAAATCAAAAAAAAGTAAAAGGAAAGAAAGAAATTTTCCGAAAGGACAAACGAAGAACTCGAATCTGGACTTCTCGAAATGCTCCTAATTGCCTCCGAAAAATTACTTCCAAACTCGAACTTCAATTCTAAATTTCCAGCAACCCTTGAAGAATTTTTAGACAATTTTTTCGGATTTTTCCTAAGCCTCTTTGCTTCATTTTTTTCAAGTGTGTTTTCTTGAAAATGGTTTTGAACAAAGGAAGGGGGAGGGGTTTTTATACTCAACTTGAGCTTGCAAATCAAGCTATAATCCGTGTTTAAATCCCCAAATTGGAGCCAAAATTAGACCAAGAACTTGATTCTCGGTAAAACCCCTCAATCTTTATCTGATTTGGTCCAATATCGAAGTTGATTTTTCCCCTTGATTCGAGCCTAGAGTTTGACCTTTTGTCTCAGTTTTTTGCAGATTTCGGCGAGCACAGGCGATGGCGGCGAGCGGGGTTGGTGGCATTGGGTCGTTGGATCGGTCGGTACCAGCGGCGACGGCAGCCGTGGCCGGTAGACTCCGGTCGGGCACCTCGAACACATGACGTGAGGGTTTTCTGGGGAACAAGCTCGCGCACGTGCGGCCCACGCGTTAGCGCGTGACGCGCGTTGGTGCCTCTTTTTTCCTTTTTTATATTATTTCCTCTTTTTTCTGCTGTTTTTTAATTGTTTTTTCCTTTGGTGTTTTTTCTTTTTACATTTATTATTTTTTTGCCTTCATTTTATTTATTTTTCCTCCAACATTTATTTTACACCATTATTATTAGAATTGTTTTCTTTTTTTTCTTTTTTTCCCTTTTTCTAAAATGATGGGCTGGAATTTAAAATGGGCTTTGTTCTTTTTTCTTTTAAAAATAGGCTTCAAAACTGGCCTTTTAAAGATGAGTCTTTGTTATTATTTTATTTGTTTTTTTTAAAGGGGCCTTTTATTATTTAAAGGAAAAGATATATTTTCTTCTTTTCTCTTTTTTTATATTTTCCTTTTTATTTATCTTTTCGGATTATTTAAAATTGAGGTGAAAATTTAGTGACAACACCCCCAAGTAGGTTTTACATGTAACTGCCTATATAAAGGCAAGGCTTGAACGATTGGAGGGGGAGGAGAGAGAGAGATTAGTGTTTTGAGTTTATTCTTGTGTTTTCTCTATTTCCATTATGTTCTAAACTTTCCTTAGGGTTAAGATTGTTTTGTTTAGTAGGTGTGAGAACGGTTGTAATTAGTTAATGTTTTTGTTATGCAATCCAATTCAAGGTTTGTTTATACTATGTTCTTAATCATTGTTTGCAATAGAATCGAGAGATCTTTGTGAGCGCATCTATTTGTTTCAATTCGAGAGAGTTAAAACTCAAGAAAGTGATAAACACGATTCCCATCAACTAAGGTGAGAATCAACTTAGCTTAGAGATAATAAGTCTAGGTTTAAGGCGGCTAAAAAGGAACGTGGGAAAATTGTTCTTCAACCTAGGTTTACATCGAGAGGTATTGTCAAAGAGTGGGCATCAACAGTATTCGAACTTAGAGATAAGTTGGAGTCAGACCATGACGTTCTGCCGAACCTTGAAGGCCCGCCAAGTTCCTCGTCGTGTCAGTGTTCTATCCGTCACCTGTCGTGGCAGAGATATTGACTTTGCATTACAAGAGTTTTACGAGTTCAACGCAGTTTCACACTACGACACAGCTCAATCTGACCTATCTTTTTATTCTGATTTCTCAATCTTTTCATTATTTGTTTTCTTTAAGTTTATGATACTTTCCCAAACCAATCCAATTCAATTGTGTTTTTACTTTTCCTTGTACAGGAATTTAATCACTGAAGCAGCTTCCAATCCCTGTGGAGATGATATCTTAAATACTATAACTTGACAGAAGTTTTGACTTCAAAACATTTTAAGTATAAATTGTACTTGTTATAACAAAACCAAAGTAAATTTTTAAGTAAACTCCCCCTAAATTTAAGCTAGATTTTGAAAAAGATTTTAAAAATTTAGCTTAACCCTTATCTCCCTTTTTGTTAGATCAAAATCAATGAAGGAATATAGCAATATAGCACAAGTCAAACCACAATTAAAGCAACATAATTTCATTAAGCATTAGAAATCAAAGCAAAATAAGTTCATAAATTTGAAACATAATATCCAAACCATAACATCCAAACATAAATCAAAGCATAGGTCTTAAAGTAAAAACATAAATAGGTGCATAAAAATAGGGAAATCCTAAGCCAGGTGAGATGCAATGGAATGCGATGATCTAAGGCTCATCATCTTTGTAATCTTCATCATTGGCATTGCTCCTTCAGAATTGTCTCCATTCGCCATAGAAACCGGTAAAGGACTTGTCCATAGAGGTTTGTTGAGTTTCAACTGAGGTGAGGTGATTCTCAACATTTTGGATATGTCCCTCTATGGAAGTGAGGCGAGTATCAAGAGTAGCAAAAATAGAGTCCATGTGAGTGCGCAAGCCGTTAAATTGCTTGATAAGGAAGGTCATAAGGGCTTCGTTGTTTTGTGGAGCAACTTGAGGTTGAGGTTCAGGGGCAGCAACGGGTAGAGGATTCTCAACACGAGTCCACTCTCCATCAATATAATGAAATTTTCTTCGAAGAAGTGAGCTCTCATCGATGGGATCTTTGAGAGGTTCCGGATAGTCAAGCGAGCAATCAATCCCCAACTTAGAGAACAAGTAGCTCAAAGTAGTGCCATAGGTGAATGAGGTGACAAGATCGGAGTTGCAATTTTGGACAAGGTACATCATCTCAGGAAACATGATTTGACTGATATTCGATTGATGTCCCTCACGCAAGCACCAAATCCAAAAATCATCCACTTGCCCAATGTAAGAGAACTTGCCTCCGGAAGGGCGAAACCACCACGAGACCATGAGATGTAGGATGTGATCATGAGCATCAAGAATCGTGACGGAGCCACCAAGGGTATGACCCAACGATTTCTCATCCGAGATTCCCTCATCTTCAAACCCAAACACATTAACCAAAGTTTCCGGATCAACCCTAAACTTCTTCCCCGTGAGATAGGACTCAATGGCAACCACTTGACCGGCATTGGAGATGCAACGAGCATTGGCATAAAATAGAAGCACCATGTTACGGTACAAAGTACCGGGTAAGCCCAAAAAAGCTATAAAATTCCAACGCCTCAATAGCTCAAGATATCGAAATTGAAAACGCTCGGAATCCAAAAAGGGAAGAGAAACGATACGCTCACGTCGGATAGCATGATCTTGAAATAGCTTGAAATTGGTCTAGGCATCTTTGTTTCGAATCGACTTTTGGCAGAGCAAATTAAGATTTGGACGAGTAGAATTGTCATCAATGTTGGAGCTTCCACCAGCCTCAATGATTCTAACTCTCTTCTTAGAACTCATATTTGAAATCTGGACAAAAACATATGTATGCATAAACCAACCAAATTCAATCCAATAATCAAGGTATTGATAAAAGCTATACAATATAATTTTAAAAATATATAAAAATATAAAAAGAATTTTTGGTGAAAAGAATTTTTAAAAAAGAGATTGAAAAATTATACGATATAAATTTATATTCGAATAAAAAAATTTCAGATTTTGAAAAAAAAAATCAAAAACTTGGAAAACCATACTATATGTATATGTTTTATACAAAAAAGGGATTAAAAACAACCTATAAATTTAAACGAAAATTGAAAATAAAAAGAAAAAGGTTTTATACCTTGATATAGGATAAGGATGAATGAGGGATAATTGATGCACTAAATTTTTTGCAAAGCTCTAGCCTTGATATGTAGATTGAAAACCCTAAAAAATTTAGATTATGATGTGAAAAATCAAGTGATTTGAAGAGTTTTTATAGGTGTTTTGCGGTTAGGGTTTGATAGAAAAAGAGAGTTGTGTTTTAATTAAAGCAATATGCTCTATCGTGTTTTGATACGCCATTTGGCGTATCAAAACGGCCGTTTCAAAACGCTATCGAGCCATTTCGGTACCAGACTCGTTTCGATATAGGTTGACCCTGTTTCAGAACGACACCACGAACCCATATCGAAATGCGAAGAGCCCGTTTTGATATGATTCACTACTGGAATCACCTTAGATTAAGCCTGTATCAAAACAAATTTGTTGTTACGATACACCCTTACCAGAAACTGCATTTTGGGCAGTTTCATGTCTAAAGAGCCAACTTAGATCGAGCCTAAATGCATGTGAATGATATATGAGCAAGATTTAATGGCTAAAATTAATTCATACTCCCCCTAGAAACATGCATATAAGCAAAATGATGTGAATTCACACAAACATGAATATCAAACCAATTTCAAGCAAATAATTTTACCATTTGGGACCTAAAAGGGTCAAGAAAGGCTAGTTAAACCTAACTCTCTCCTAAGGGTCCAAAAATGCTTTTTATCTAAAGGTTTGGTAAATATATCCTCTAATTGATTCAAGGTATCAATATATTCTAGAACAACATCATTTTTCAAAACATGGTCTCTAATGAAATGATGTCTAATTTCTATATGTTTGGTTCTAGAGTGTTGGATGGGATTCTTAGTGAGGCAAATGGCACTAGTGTTGTCACACCTAAGGGGTATTGCATCTACTTGAACACCATAACCTAAGAGTTTTTGCTTCATCCAAAAGAGTTGAGCACAAGAACTCCCTAAAGATATGTACTTTGCTTCGGTGGTAAATAAGTGCGACACGCTAAAAATACCCTAGTTAAAAATCCCTAAGTTAGTTAATAAATAATGTAAAAATAGGTTGTAACATGAAATGTAGTGCAAAAATAGGTTGTAACCTGAAATGTAATGCAAAAATAGGTTGTAACCTAAAATGTGGGGCGAGTATAGTGTAACCTGAAATATGGTGTAAAGATAGGTTGTAACCTAAAATGTGGTGCGAGTATAGTGTAACCTGAAATATGGTGTAAAGATAGGTTGTAACCTAAAATATGGTGTGAGTGTAGTGTAACCTGAAATATGGTACATAAAGAGGTTGTAACCTAAAATGTGAAACAACTCTAAGAAAGTGGGTTATTAGTAGGATAACCTATAATATGACATATAGCATAAGAAAGTGGGTTATTAGTAGGATAACCTATAATATGACATATAGCATAAGAAAGTGGGTTATTAGTAGGATAACCTATAACATGATATATAACCTAAGATAGTGGGTTATTAGTGGAATAATACATGGACAAAATAAGTCCATGTGTCCTTCTCTTGAAACACATGGCTAACAAGTGTATAACACCAAAAAGAATTATCATCTTTCTCACTGTAATCCACTGAACCATCATAGAAACAAAGAGAGAGAGAGAGAGAGAGCTTGAGAGCTTGAGAAATTTAGAGATTATTAAAGGGAAAATTAAAGCATGTGATGGAAATTTAAACTAGAAGAACATAGGGTTCATGCATGTTCATAGATTCATGTAAGTATTCTTGTTTTAACCAATTATGCTTTGTGATTTATTCGTTGTTTGGATGTTTTCGAGGTTCAATCTTACTATAAATCTTGTTTAGAATTGTTTAATCATGTGTTATGATTATTAGGTTCATGTTAGATTAGAACCAAATCTAGAAATGTGGTTGAAATAAGTTAGAACATAAATCTTTCCAGCATTGCTTTGTTCTAGACAGTGACCTTTAAAAATTCACCAAAAATAAAATACATGGAATTTAGACCTGAAATTTGATAGAAAATACTTGGGTATGTCTAGTTTAACTAGAAAAAAATGGCACTAAAATTTGATATCTATAGAAAAATCTGGTACCGAAATTGTTGAGGTGTCACAAACTGTTCAGAACTGCAAAATGGCCCATATTTAGATAATAAATTGTATTGATTGAGAAATGAGAAAAATATGCACCATACATGGTTGTAAATTTGTGTAAATAATATTTCTAGAATGGTAAAGTAATCTAAATTTGTACTTGTGAGTAAAAATATATGGCCAAATTAGTGTCTAGTGCTCAAACTGCCAGATTAGGACAGTTTTATATGTTTAAGTGTTTGTGATTGTATAAATGGATTATATGGTTTAAATGGTCTTTAATATGATTTATATATGTTTTTTTTTAATTGCTAAGAGCAAGAGTGTGAAAAATATTTGGAGGATTCAAGGGTTGAGCAGTCAAGAAGAAAGAACAAAGGCATAGTGATCTAGGAGCAAGTTTAGCTTGGAGTATTGTGAGTGTAGTTGATCTTAGGGTTAGGACTAGTGTCCTAACCAATGTTTATGTTTATATGATGTATTCAAATTATCTATGAAATGAATCTAACATGGATTTAGTAATTAAAAATGTAAAGGAATAAGGACTAAAGGAAACGGGATAGTATGATACTAGTTAGTGCTAGTTGTCATTGTTGATGAATTATATGCCTTGGTATGCTTAGATGAGTTTATGTGCTTCATGAAATGAGCTTATATATGAGATTTAGCTTCTTATTTTGATGAATACATGATTAAATTGATATGATATGCTTTCTGGAAATTGGTTGTTTAATAATCTTGAATGATTCTAGTGCAATGTTGATATGGACATGTTATATGACCTTGTAATGTGATTGCTATATACTTGGTTGATCTTGTTGAACATTAAAAGACTTAATAAGTCCTTGGTTGACTAGTGGTCCTTAGGTAGAAGGGCATGCCTTAGAGTCTGAGCTCTACTGATTTAAAGGTGGTTACTCACCTACTGATGTTTTGAGCATCTACTGTTACAAGTTACAAGTTGAATGGTGTAGTTAGACACCTTGATACATTGTGTATCTACTGATCATTGGTGCTGTGAGCATCTACTGTTATATGTTGGTACTTGGTACCTATTGACTTAATTACCTATTCCACTTAATCATCCAAGGCAAAACCTAATTGAACTTGTAATAAGACTTCACATGATCAAATGAAATGATAAAATGTTATATGATTATATGTTATATGAAATGATATGATCAATGTGGGTAGTGACCCTATTCAAATGAATGATGATATGTGATTCAATGATATGAAATGATTAAGTGATATACATGATTATATGACATGAACATGAGCTTGTTGGGTAATGACCCATTCGAATTGATCAAATGAAATAAGACTATGTTTTGAATGGCTTGTTTACATGATTGAACAATGGCATTTATGATACGAAATTTGTATACATGTTTGTATTATATGATGTTATGCTTGATTTTTTATTGATCATGATTATGTTTCATGACTTTGATGGTATGATATGAATTGAATTAACTAAGACTACTTGAGCATGAAATGAATTAGCTAGGTGTGACTTGTTTGGTGTTAAGCCTAGCTAGGTAACCTTGATTATATGAATAACACACTTAAAAGATTGAATTAGTAAATTATAGGAACTGCCTCACTAAGTACAAATTGTACTTATCACTCTTCCGTTTCCTTCTTCCAAAATAAAAGGTCTCTGATATCTGAAAGCTATCCATTTTGATCCGAGAGCAATCACAAGCCAAGACTCAAGTATGATATAGTTTTGCTTAGACTCCTAGATGGTTGCATAGTTACATGTTTAGAGTATGTCACATGTATTTTGGAAGCATGTATATATTTAAGACATGATTTACATGATATGTAATGGTTGGACAAGTTGGTATGACTTTGTTGGAATGTATATACATGGTTAAGTTTGATCGAGTCTTGATATGGTATTGCTAATGTTATGTATTGTTTATATGTTTTGTCATTCGGATGGATGCATGTGATCATTGTTGAATTGTTTGTTTGATAGGTGAATTGTATCTAGTGTTTATCTTGGTTATATAAGGTGATTCGAATGTCATATTATGTTACAAGTTGTATAAGTTATGGTGTCATGAACTTAGGATTGCATTATTGCATCTAGATGTTTGAATTGAAATGAAGTTTAATGTGGTTATATATGTTGGATTCGAAAGCCTAGGTTAATCTTAGTGTAATGCGAATATGATCTTAGTATACTTAGGTTGTATGAACATGATAATGGATGTATACTTGTTTAGTTGATTGGTATAATTCAATTGTAAGTTGATATGTCATTGTAACATGATTATAGGCTATGTTAGGTTGTTAGTTTGGCTATGACAAAGGTATGTTTGAATTGGACTTGAGTTAGTGATTGATTGATTGTATAAGCATGCTTATATGAATGATAAGTTAGTACAAGGTTGTTAATGTGATGTTAGTAACATGTGTTATTGAATAGGTTTGATATGATACAGGAAAGTTTTTGTTGGCTCACCTATGTGTATAGATTGTTACATTAAGTAATGGTTGCGCACTCGGATTGTTTATTGTTTACATGTTCTGATTACAAGTTTATATGATATGTGTTATGTGTTTTATTTGTGTAACGCCTCTCGCTCCTAACCCGGGCATGGGGTGTTACATAAATTAGTGGTATCAGAGCTTTAGGTTATAGGTCCTAAAGTCGTCCGAAACATGTCATGCATCTTATAGGCTTGCATTATGCCACCTAGGAGTCTTATATTGAACTACTTGTGATTTCTCTCTCTAACTCCGATCCTGTTTAAATTCTTAATAGAATGTCTGCAACTAACTTGGCTCGGGATGATGAAAGTCCCAATAGATCATCAAATAACAATGGGGATAGTGTTGGAATGCAACCCCCGTTCAACCCGAACAACCTCGAGAACAAGTTCCTCAACAACTGGAAAATCCAACACTTCAATCAGCTCAATGAGAATGTCTCCTTAGTATGAAGGAGATGTTCGATCAACTGGTACTGAACATAAGATGAGAGCAACCAGCTTCAGTTGTTGCTGCCCCTCAACGAGCCCCGATTGACAAGCTCGCACCACATCGAGCTTTTACATTCACCGGCAAAAATGAGGAGAAGCGTGAAGAAGTCGAACATTGGCTCGAAAGAACAACAAAAATTCTGACCAAGCAACTTCAGTGCTCAGACCAGCATAAACTTGATTGCGCGATCGCACATTTAGCCGATGAAGCCCTAAGCTGGTGGGAAACCATGACTCTGACCGTCCCTATCGAGTTAATTATGTGGAAATTCTTTTTCGATGAGTTCAATAAAAAGTACATTAGCAAACAATACCTGGCTGATCGTAGAAAGAAGTTCTTGTATCTGAAGCAGGCCAATCGGCCGATCGAACAATACGTCGCTGATTTCTGCAAATATTGCAACTACGGCTCAAAGTACACTAAAACCGAGAAAGACAATTGCAAAATGTTCATTGACGGGCTGAGCAATTATTTAAGTTCGATGTTTACCGCTCTCGGTATTATAGACTTTCAAACCTTTGTGAATCGAGTCATCGCCACCAAATCTAAAATAAGAACCGCGGAGAAACGGAATAGTGGTTATCTGGCTGACAAGAAGCGAAAAGGCGATGATAAATCTTGGTGGTCGAAGAAACCTAAACATCAAAAAGAAGCCTCCTCCACCTATATTCCTATTACTCGAAGTAACTATCCATCTAAAGCTCAACACTCGAGTAAGATGGCCATCACAGTTGTCTCTATTAATAGCACATGAAATGCAGAGAAAGTTCCTACTTGCAAGTTCTGTTAGAAGCGTGGTGATGACCACAATATTTGGGATTGCCCGAAGAGAAATGATCAATCTTTGGCTTGACATTCTAATCCGAGCATTGTGCCACCTGGCCGAAACAAGAACCCGAGACAAGCTCAGTCGAGTAATCAGGGGAAAGGTAAGGCTACCCATTCGAAAACTCTTACTCACCAAGAATCCTGAGCCCCGGCTCGTGTCTACCATATTCGTGGAATGGAAGAAGAAGAATCTCCAAATGTTATCACGGGTACGATTGAGCTAAACTTTAAACTTTTTTACGCTTTGATAGACTCGGGATCAACACATTCATTTATTTGTTCATACCTGTTAGATGAACTTAAATTGAAACCTGAAACTGTTCAAACTGGGTTGATAGTTTTGAACCCTATAGGAGGTAATATTCTTATCAATTTCATCTGTAGGGATTGTCTTATGACTATTCGAAACATACCTTTTTCGGGTGATCTATATGTGCTACCTAAATGTTAGTTTGATCTAGCTAATGGACTAGACTGGTTGGGAAAACATGAAGCCTGGGTAGACTGTCAAAATCGAAGGTTATACTTACGGGGTTTAGGAAAAGAATCCATCCTATCGATAGACAAGAAACCGACATCAATTTTTGCCGCTATGGCTTTGCAAGATAAGCTTGATTTTGGTTTGCTTGAAATGCTAACTGTATCTGAATTCATTGTTGTTTTTCCCGAGGAACTCTCTGGCCTACCTCTAGCTCGAGAAGTTGAATTCAAGATCGAAGTTCAACCTGGGACTAATCTTGTGTTCATTACGCCCTATCGTATGGCACCTATTGAACTGAAAGAATTGAAGAAGCAAATCCAAGAACTCGAGAACAAAGGATTCATCCGACCCAGTATATCTCCCTGGGGTGCTCATGTCCTATTCGTGAAAAAGAAAGAAGGTACGATGTAGCTTTGCATCGATTACCTGCAGCTTAAAAAAGTAACCATCAAGAACAAATATCCTCTGCCAATGATCGAAGATTTGTTCGATCAACTCAAACACGTAGCCGTATTCTCCAAGATTGACCTCCGATCCGGTTACTATCAGATGAGGGTAAAAGAAGAATATGTGCCCAAAAGAGCCTTCCGAACTCGATATGGACATTACGAGTTCCTAGTAATGTCATTCGGGTTAACTATTGCCCCTGCTGCATTCATGGATTTGATGAATCGGGTATTCAAGCCATATCTCGACAAGTTCGTTGTCGTATTCATCGACGACATCCTTGTATACTCCCGAAACAAGGAAGAACATGCTAATCATCTTCAGATTGTACTTCAGACACTCAGAGATCACCAACTATTCGCCAAGTTCACTAAGTGTGAATTTTGGTTATCTAAATTCTCATTCCTCGGACACGTCATTACTGCCGATGGAATCAAAGTTGACTCCAAGAAAATTCAAGCTATTCTTGATTGGAGACCTCCGAGAAATATGAGCAAGGTTTGAAGTTTTCTCGGTTTAGCTGGGATTATTGAAGATTAGTAAAAGGGTTCTCGGTGATTGTCGAGCTGCTAACCAAACTCCTCCGAAAGAACGAAACCTTCGAGTGATCGGAAAAGTAGCAACGAAGCTTCGATCAACTCAAACAAGCTCTGACACATGCCCCGGTTCTTATTCAACCCGAATCGGGTAAAGAGTTCATTGTGTATGCATCACATTCGACCCATGGTTGTGTTCTGATGCAAGAAGGAAACGTGATTGCATACGCCTCCTGACAACTAAAGCCACACGAATTAAACTATCCTACACAATATCTCGAGCTTGCGGACATTATGTTCGTGCTCAAAATTTGACGGCACTACTTGTACAGTGAAAGATGCAAGTTGTTCACTGATCACGAAAGTCTGTAATATCTACTCTCTTAGAAAGATTTAAATCTCAGACAAAGAAGATGGTTGGAATTACTGAAAGATTATGAACTGACCATCGACTATCATCCCGGAAAAGTCAACGTGGTTGCTGACGCCCTGAGTCAAAACTGAACCTCTATAAGTTACTCGAATTTATTGAAAATCCGAAAATGTTCAATCCTAAAATTTAGAGGAACCATTCGAATTCCTCCTTGGTGTTCAAGGAAGGATTCGAACACATTCTTGTTCAATAAGAAACAATTCGAATGATAACTTATTCCATAAGTAACATCTTTGATTTGTTTGTTCATAGCTTCTTTGGCTATCAACGCTCACTTCCGACTATACAAGGCTCAGAATTATCTGAATGAACTTCAAATCCAATCAACTTTTATTTCAAGGATCAAAGAACTTCAACAAGTTGATCCAGAACTTCAGAAAATCATTTCTAAGCTTGAGTCTAATCCTAATTTCCCTGTTAGATCGAACGGTCTTCTATACTTCAAAGATCGAATCTATGTTCCTAATGATAAGGCATTACAAGATGAAATCCTACAAGAAGCACATCAAAGTTCTTTCTCGATCCACCCTGGATCGGTTAAGATGTACAAGGATCTCAAGCCCTTGTATTGGTGGCCCGAAATGAAATCAGCCATCAACGACCATGTCTCAAAGTGTTTGAATTGCCAGCATGTGAAATCCGAGCACCGAGTCCCAACCAGATTGCTCCAACCTCTCGAATTTCCATAATAGAAATGGGAACAAATCAAAATCGATTTCGTATCCGGTCTTCCTTGCTCCCCAAGAAAGTGTGACGCTATCTGGGTAATTTTTGATAGATTTACCAAGTCTACTCATTTCATTCCAGTCCATATGAATTATAGTTTGGAAACTCTGGCCGATCTCTACATCCGGGAAATCATCCGTTTACACAGAGTTCCTATCTCAATTGTCTTCGATCAAGATCCCTGAATCACAGCTCGTTTCTGGAGGACTTTTCAACGAGCTCTTGGCACCAAGTTGAATCTGAGTACAGCTTTACATGCGCAAAGTGATGGACAATCTGAGCGAGTGATTCAAGTTCTTGAAGACATGCTTCGAGCTTGTATCATCAACTTCTGAAAGAACTGGGAAAAATCACTACAATTAGTCGAATTTGCCTACAACAATAGCTTCCAACCTTCGATTCAAATTGCTTCTTTTGAAGCGTTGTATGGCAGAAGATGCCGAACTCCTCTTTTTTGGTCCGAACTCGGAGATAACAAGGTGTTAGGACCACAATTGCTTCGGGAAACCGAAGAACAAGTTCAAATCATTCACTCTCGATTGAAGCAAGCTTTCGATAGACAAAAGTCATACGTTGATCTGAAGCGTAGGGACATACAACATGAAATCGGAGACAAGGTGTTTCTTAAAGTTTCCCTGTAGAAGAAAGTGTTCCGTTTCGGCAAAAGAGGAAAGCTAAGTCCTCAGTTTATTAGACCATTTGAAGTGATCGAAAGAATTGGTCTTGTGGCTTATCGACTTGTACTTCCTTCCAAGTTCGATAAAATTCACAATGTTTTCCACGTCTCAATGCTACGACGCTATAGATCTGATCCGTCTCACATTCTTGAGCCAGAAGAAGTTGAACTTAAACCTGACCTTTCATATGAAGAAGAGCCTATCCAAATTCTTGATCGAGAAGTTAAAAGACATCGAAACAAGAACGTTTCCCTCGTTAAAGTTCTGTGGAGAAACCACAAAGTCGAAGAAGCGACGTGGGAACCCGAGGATACGATGCAAAAACAATATCCTCATCTATTCAATTCAGGTGAATTCGAGGGCAAAATTATTTTAAGGGGGGAGGAGTTGTGACACCCTAAAAATACCCTAGTTGAAAATCCCTAAGTTAGTTAATAAATAAGGTAAAATAGGTTGTAACCTGAAATGTAGTCCAAAAATAGGTTGTAACCTGAAATGTAGTGCAAAAATAGGTTGTTACCTGAAATGTAGTGCAAAAATAGGTTGTAACTTGAAATATAGTGCAAAAATAGGTTGTAACCTAAAATGTGGTGTGAGTATAGTGTAACCTGAAATATGGTGTAAAAATAGGTTGTAACCTAAAATGTGGTGCGAGTATAGTGTAACCTGAAATATGCTGTAAAGATAGGTTGTAACCTAAAATATGGTGCGAGTGTAGTGTAACCTGAAATATGGTACAAAAAGAGGTTGTAACCTAAAATGTGAAACAACTCTGAGAAAGTAGGTTATTAGTAGGATAACCTATAAATTAACATATAGCATAAGAAAGTGGGTTATTGGTAGGATAACCTATAATATGACATATAGCATAAGAAAGTGGGTTATTAGTGGAATAATACATGGACAAAATAATTCCATGTGTCCTTCTCTTGAAACACATGGCTAACAAGTGTATAACACCAAAAAGAATTATCATCTTTCTCACTTTAATCCACCGAACCAACATAGAAACAAAGAGAGAGAGAACTTTCGAGATTGAGAAATTTGGATACTATTGAAGGGGAAACTAATGCATGTGATGGAAATTTAAACTAGAAGATCATATCATAGGGTTCATGCATGTTCATAGATTCATGTAAGTATTCTTGTTTTAACCGATTATGCTTTGTGATTTATTCATTGTTTGGATGTTTTTTGGGTTCAATCTTGTTGAAAATCTTGTTTAGAATTGTTTGATCATGTGTTATGATTATTAGGTTCATGTTAGATTAGAACCAAATCTGGATATGTGGTTGAAATAAGTTAGAACATAAATTTGCCCATCACAGCTCTATTCTGGACAGTGACCTTTAAAAATTCACCAAAACTAAAATACATGGCATTTAGACCTGAAATTTTGATAGAAAATACTTGGTTATGTCTAGTTTAACTAGAAACAAACGGCACTAAAATTTGATATCTATAGAAAAATCTGGAACCAAAATTGTGGAGGTGTTACAAACTGTCCAGAACTGCAAAATGTCCCATGTTTAGATAATAAAGTGTATTGATTGAAAACTGAGAAAACTATGTACCATACATGGTTGTAAAGTTGTGTAAATAAGATTTCTAGAATGGCAAAGTAATCTAAATTTCGACTTGTGAGTAAAAAAATATGGCCGAAATAGTGTCTAGTGCTCAAACTGCCAGATTAGGACAGTTTTATATGTTTAAGTGTTTGTGATTGTATAAATGGATTATATGGTTGAAATGGTCTTTAATATGATTTACATATAATTTGTTTGATTTTTAAAAGCAAGAGTGTGAAGAATATTTGGAGGATTCAAGGGTTGAGCAGCCAAGAAGAAAGAACAAAGGCATAGTGATCAAGGAGCAAGTTTAGCTTGGAGTATTGTGAGTGTAGTTGATCTTAGGGTTAGGACTAGTGTCCTAACCAATGTTTATGTTTATATGATGTATTCACATTATCTATGAAATGAATCTAACATGGATTTAGTAATTAAAAATGTAAAGGAAGAAGGACTAAAGGAAACGAGATAGTATGATACTAGTTAGTTCTAGTTGCCATTGTTGATGAATTATATGCCTTGGTATGCTTAGATGACTTTATGTTCTTCATGAAATGAGCTTATATATGAGATTTAGCTACTGCTTTTGATGAATACTGTAACGCCCTGGTTTTGGGCCTAGATGTTTTAGACATCGGACCGGACGAGAACGGTTCGAATCACGTAAGGTGATTTTAAGAAATCAAGGATCGGGATAGGATAAAATTGTGATAAAATTGCTAAAATCCTATAAAAATATAATTAAGAGTTTGGTCAAATCAATTTTACAAAAAGGGTTTTGGAAAATGGACATTTTGAGTAGTGACCAAATTGTGAAGTTTCAAAACAGAGAAAAATGTGCTTTTTAAGGTGGAAGCCAAAATCTTAGAATCTTTAGGGGGCTTTAAGTCAATTTGACCTTTCTTCAAATATGACATGTGTTTTAAATGGATTTTAATTAAAGGATTTTAATTAAAATAAGATATTAATTAATTGGTAGTTAATGGATTTTCATTTTACGTAACTACCAATTCCCTCTCATTTTAGCCAAACATCATTTACACTCATCTTTTTCCAGAATTCCTTCTTCTAAAAATCCTCTCAACTTTTCCTAAACCTTTTTCAAGAGATCTTCTATAATTTCTCAAGAATTTTGCAAGGAAAACTTGTCATCTATTGAAAGAAGCAAGGATTGGAGGTAAATCATGTTCTCAACCTCTAATCTAATTTATTTATTGAAATTCCCAAGATATTTGGCTTCTAATAACTATTTTTGATTGATTTTTTAACATAGTTTTGATTTGAGATACAAATCTTATGAAAAAGTGGAAGAAATCTTGATTCTAATTGATTCTTAAGTTGATTTATATGTTAAATTGATGTGTTAATAACATAGATCCCAAAATCCTTGAAATCTCTGAGTTCTTGGTAGTTGTAAGTGTGATTTTGGGGTGTAATGGTGGAATTGTGATTGCTGGAGGTATAAGGATGAGTTAGGATGTTTAATAGATGTGTTTTGATGTTGTTAATGCTTTCGAAGTGTTGCATGATGGCTGGGCTTGGTTTAGGAGGCAATCGATTGAGTTTTCGGTTGTGTTGGAAGGGTATTTTGGTGTATTTTGAGTGGGAAACGAGTCTAAGGATTATTGTTGGTGTTAGAATGCATTTTAATGCATTTAGATCTCTGTTTTGTTTATGTGAAAACAGGGGATCTTGATCCGGAGGCTAACGAGGTGATTTTAGAGGCTCCGGAGGTGTAATTTCCATGTCGGCGAACAAGGCTTCGCGTATCGGTGAGTGAAAATGCAATTTCCTGCTTTGTAACGCTTTGAGCGTGCTCTTGGGAGCTTAGTGTAAGCTTGATACGCTTAACTAAGCTCAAGTGTAAGTGTTTCGGTAATCCCTCTCTTGGAAATGTGCTAAGTTGATGAGAATGCATTTGATGTAAGAGTGGATTTGTTTAATGTTTTTAAGCATGGTTTAATGCTGTATTTTAATGTCATTATGATAAGGATGCACTAGGTAGTGATCCTTGGTTTTCATATGAAAATGTATATGATGTTAAGCATGGGTGCTTGTGGAAATGACATTGTGGTTATGCTTGAAAACAGTGAATTAATGTGGATAAATGATTATATTGGCAAGTGATGAAAATGGATTTTGGTTACTTAAATCGGATATAGTTAACCGGCTATATGATTGGGTGCACCGTGAATAAAGTCTCCCTGGATGTTGAGGGGTTGTGATTTTGCCGTAATCTCCATCCAAGTACCCTAACGATTGAGGTTAAGATCACAACGGTGAATGGTTAGTCTCGTGTGTGAGTCTTGTGTATGTGTCCCATACTCTCGTTAGTGGAATTATACAACTACCGATGAGTGATGTTGAGGGGTTGTGATTGTGCCATTAGTCTCCATCACGGGTGTTGAGGGGTTGTGATTGTGCCATATGTCTCCACCTTGTGTAGTCCAGTAGTTTGTATGAAGCATGAGGGACAACGCTTGTAATCCATGTATCCAATTGTGTTTTGTGTTGAAATGGTTTGTGGACTATCACTTGAAAGCCAATATAATGTAAATAAATAAAGTGAATCATGAGATGCTTGTATGTGATGCAAGGTTGCATGAGAAAATTGTATATGATGCAAGAATGCATGAGATGCTTGGTAAAGCATGAGCAATGGTCTAATTGTTGTTTATGATGTTATATAAGTGCATGTGTTCTCAAAAATGCATTGATGTCTTATGAAGACATGTTTTATAAAAAGCCATGTGACTTAAGTGGTGATTTGCAATTTATGTTAAATGCATTGGTGAATGTTGTTTAGCGATCCTCACTAAGCTTTAAGCTTACGCTCGTTTGTTTCATCAATGCAGAAAATTGAACATTTGGAGGCAGCTCAATAGCAAGAGGAATCCAAGGTTTTGCTAAAGGAATGTATGTGGTTCACCCTTAGTGTAATAAAAGGCAATAGGTGGGAATTTATACTTTGGAATGTTTGAGAATGTTCCTTTTACTTTGAGCATTTTGGTTTGACTATACTTGAATTGTAAATGGCCTTTGGAGTTTGGATTTTGGTTTATTTGGAGTTTTGACTTGTTATGGTTTTGGGTGAGCTAGGAAGCATGCCTTTAGTGCCTTTGCTTGGGTGTTGGTTGCTATGTTTAGGTTATAGCCTCGTTATGATAATAGTTGATATGTATCCTTGATGTATGCATGATGTGGCATGTCTCGGGGTTGATTCGAGTATGAAAAGGCATGAAAAACCAGCAATTTTTGTTGTCACAGTGCAGGGTGTATCGAAACACCCTTAACTGTTTCGAAACGGAGGCCTGTAATAGCCATAGCGTTTTGGAACAGTTTGGCCACTGGAGAGGCATGTTTCGATACCGGTCTCGAAACCCACTCGAGTACCGAAACGGTCAACACCGTTTCGATACGGGTGTTTCGGTACGAGGATTGGGTGTTCCGAAACAGATGACCGTTGGATGATGAATTTGAATTGTTTTAAGTTTCAATGTTTTACGTTTTAGTGCTGAATGTTGTGGATGCAATTGCTTGATCTTGGAATGACCTTTTTAGTTAAGATTTGGCTGAGATAAATGAAATATGATTAATTACATATTGGTAATCTTAACTTCAGCCAAGTCCTTATATTTCCTGAAAATTACATTTTGGTCCCTAAAATGTGTAAATCATGCAATTGAGTTCCTAAATGTTTTCAGATTGCTATGTCCTTGTCTCCTATGACTCTTGAGTAATCACATAGGCTTAATGTGCATTTAGAAAAGATAAAAAGAAAAAAAGGTCGTTAATCAAAGTAGGCTTTCGGGTTGACTTTGGTTTTTCCCGTGTAATCTTCGTAGTTCGGGTGAAACGTCTAGGTCGGGCTAAGAGGGTTACAAATACATGATTAAATTGATATGATATGCTTGCTGGAAATTGGTTGTTTAATGATCTTGAATGATTCTAGTGCAATGTTGATATGGACATGTTATATGACCTTGTAATATGATTGCTATATACTTGGTCGATCTTGTTGAACATTAAAATACTTAATAAGTCCTTGGTTGACTAGTGGTACTTAGGTAGATGGGCACGCCTTAGAGTCTGAGCTCTACTGATTTAAAGGTGGTTAGTCACCTACTGATGTTTTGAGCATCTACTATTACAAGTTACAAGTTGAATGGTGTAGTTAGACACCTTGATACATTGTGTATCTACTGATCATTGGTGCTGTGAGCATCTACTGTTATATGTTGGTACTTGGTACCTATTGACTTGATTACCTAGTCCACTTAATCATCCAAGGCAAAACCTAATTGAACTTGTAATAAGACTTCACATGATCAAATGTAATGATAAAATGTTATATGATTATATGTTATATGAAGTAATATGATCAATGTGGGTAGTGACCCTATTCAAATGAATGATGATATGTGATTCAATGATATGAAATGATTAAGTCATATACATGCTTATATGACATGAACATGAGCTTGTTGGGTAATGACCCATTCGAATTGGTAAAATGAAATAAGACTATGTTTTGAATGGCTTGTTTACATGATTGAACAATGACATTTATGATACGAAATTTGTATACATTATTGTATTATATGATGTTATGCTTGATTTTTATTGATCATGAGTATGTTTCATGACTTTGATGGTAGGATGTGAATTGAATTAACTAAGTCTACTTGTGCATGAAATGAATTAGCCAGGTGTGACTTGTTTGGTGTTAAGCCTAGCTAGGTAACCTTGATTATATGAATAACACACTTAAAAGATTGAATTAGTAAATTATAAGAACTGCCTCACTAAGTACAAATTGTACTTATCACTCTTCTGTTTCCTTCTTCCAAAATAACAGGTCTCCGATATCAAAAAGCTATATGTTTTGATCCGGGAGCAGTCACGAGCCAAGACTCAAGTATGATATAGTTTTGATTAGACTCCTAGATGGTGGTATAGTTACATGTTTAGAGTATGTCACATGCATTTTGGAAGCATGTATATGTTAGTTTGGTTTGTATATGTTTAAAACATGATTTACATGATATGTAATGGTTGGACAAGTTGGTATGACTTTGTTGGAATGTATATACATGGCTAAGTTTGATCAAGTCTTGATATGGTATTGCTAATGTTATGTATTGTTTATATGCTTTATCATTCGAATGGATGCATATGATCATTGTTGAATTGTTTGTTTGATAGGTGAATTGTATCTAGTGTTTATCTTGGTTATATAAGGTGTTTCAAATGTCATATTATGTTACAAGTTGTATAAGTTATGGTGTCATGAACTTTGGATTGTATTATTGCATCTAGATGTTTGAATTGAAATGAAGTTTAATGTGGTTATATATGTTGGATTCGAATGCCTAGGTTAATCTTAGTGTAATTCGAATATGATCTTAGTATACTTAGGTTGTTTGAACATGATAATGGATGTATACTTGTTTAGTTGATTGGTATAATTCAATTGTAAGTTGATATGTCATTGTAACATGATTATAGGCTATGTTAGGTTGTTAATTTGGCTATGACAAAGGTATGTTTGAATTGGACTTGAGTTGGTGATTGATTGATTGTATAAGCATGCTTATATGAATGATAAGTTAGTACAAGGTTGTTAATGTTATGTTAGTAACATGTCTGATTGAATAGGTTTAATATGATACATGAATGTTTTTGGTTGCTCACCTATGTGTATAGATTGTTACATGAATTAATGGTTGTGCACTCGGATTGTTTATTGTTTACATGTTCTGATTACAAGTTTATATGATATATGTTATGTGTTATGTTTGCGTAACGCCTCTCGCTCCTAACCCAGGCCTAGGGTGTTACAATAAGGCTACGCTATTTTGTTTCATAGAGAACCAAGATACGAGCATACTACCTAAGAATTGACACATATCAAAGGTATTTTTCCTATCTATCTTGCATCCCTCATAATCCGCATCCGAATAAGCATGAAGGCTAGAGGAAGAATCCTTAGGATACCAAAGACCTAAGTTAGGTGTGTCTCTAAGGTATCTAAAAATTATCTTAATGTCTACTAAGTGTGATTCTCTAGGACTAGCTTGGAACCTAGCACACAAGAGAACAGTATACATAATATATGGTCTACTTGCGATATGGTAAAACAAAGAACTTATCATAGATCTATAAAGCTTAGAGTCAACAGACTTACTTTGCTTGATTGATGAAGGTTTCATCCTTCCTTTGTTTGATTTGGAGCCCCAAAAAGAATGAGTGATCCCCCCGTCATGCTCATCTCGAACTCACCTTGCATTAGCTTAAAAAATGATACCATCAACATAAATTTGTACTACTAAGATGTCATTAAAATATCTTTTTATGAAAAATGTAGTGTCCACTTTACCTTTTTCAAAACCTTTTTCAATAAAAAAAAGTTTGAAAACCTTTCATACCAAGCTCTAGGAGCTTGTTTTAAACAATAAAGAGCTTTGGTTAATTTAAAAACATGATTTGGAAATTTAGGATCCTCAAAACTTGGTGGTTGTTCAACGTACACTTCTTCATTTATAAAACCATTTAGAAAAGCACTTTTTACATCCATTTGAAATTTGAAAAAGCTTGAAATCATAGTAACATGCAAATGCTAGAAGCATCCTAATAGCTTCAATTCTAGTTGCGGGTGCATATGTTTCATCAAAATCAATTCCCTCATCTTGAGTGTAACCTTGAGCAACAAGCCTAGCCTTGTTTCTCACTATGTTACCACTCTCATCTAGTTTATTCCTAAAGACCCATTTAGTTCCTATAGTAGATTGATTACTAAGCCTTTCAACTAATGCTCATACTTTACTTCTCTCAAATTGGTTAAGTTCTTCTTGCATGGCCAAGATCCAAAAATCATCTTTTAATGCTTCTTTGATATTTTTAGGCTCAATGCATGAAATAAATGAAACATGGTTCATTAGTTTGAGAGATGATCTAGTAGTTAACCCCTTGGATGGATCACCCAAGATTTCACCACCTTTGACATAATTGAACTCCCTTGGATATGTCACCTCCTTTTTCTCAAGAGCCAAGTCCTTCAAGGCTTCAAGAGGTGGATCTTGTGCATCTTCTTCTTTCGTTGAAAACTCATCCACCTTTGATGTTTGTCCTCCATCAATGGCTTCAATGATCCCTACATCATCATCATCACAAGATTCCTTCCTCAGAAGGAGGTTATCATCGAAAAAACATATATAGACTCTTCAACAACCAAAGTTCTTTTATTAAATACATGGTAGGCTTTAGAATTTAGATAATAACCCAAAAATATTGCTTCATCACTTTTAGCATCAAATTTACCTAAGTTGTATTTTCCATTGTTTAAAACAAAACGTTTACAACCAAAGGGGTGGAAATAGCTAATGTTAGGCTTTTGGATTTTAAAATCTCATAAGGTGTTTTCTTTAAAATAGGCCTAATCATTACTCTATTAATAATATAACAAGCCGTATTAGTGGCTTCCGCCCAAAAATACTTAGTTAAGTTGTTTTCACAAAGCATAGTCCTAGCCATTTCTTTTAAAGTTCTATTTTTCCTCTCAACTACCCCATTTTTTTGAGGAGTGCGAGGAGCCGAAAAATTATGGCTAATACCATGTTCATTACAAAAATCTTCAAAACCCATATTTTGAAATTCGGTTCCATGATCACTTCTAATGTGTGAAATTTTATGATCAATATCATTTTGGGTAATTTTCGTAAATGTAATAAAATTTTCTAAAGCCTCATCCTTAGTACTTAAGAATAGAACCCAAGTGTATCTAGAAAAGTCATCTACCAATACAAATGCATATGCCTTACCACCCAAGCTCATAGTTCTGATAGGCCCAAATAAATCCATGTGGATTAGTTATAATACCCTACTAGTCGAAACATCATTAATGGGTTTAAATGAAGTTCTCTTTTGTTTACCCTTAGCACAAGAATCGCATATTTTATCTGATGAAAATTTTAGTTTGGGTAAACCTCTAACTAGATTTTGGGAAGCTAATTTTTCTAAAACACTTATACTAGCATGCCCAAGTTTCTTATGCCACAACCATGCATCATTCTCATCATGTGCAACTAAACATGCATGGGATGAATGTATATCATCTAAATGCACCATATAAATATTTCTTATGCGATGACCAATGAGCATTATTTTATTAGTTTTAATGTTCACAATTTTACACCTATTTTTATCAAAATGAACATTAAAGCCTTTATCACAAAGTTGACTAATGCTCAAAAGATTATGTTTTAGACCATTAACATATAACACATTTTCAATAAGTGTAGATGAGAGATTACCAATGGAGCCTATGCCTTCAATGTGCCATTTGGAGTTGTCACCAAATGCCAAACATCCTCCATATTTTGGTTTAAGCTCCAAGAATCTACTCTTGTCTCCGGTCACGTGTCTTGAGCATCCACTATCAAGGTACCATGTGTTTTGACTTGAATCTTTGGCCTTGTAGCAATGCTCCATCTACAAACAAAGATTAGTTCCTTGATTTTGGTACCTAAATCATTTTGGGTCCATAAGTGTTAGCTCCCAAAAGCTTGGTTCCCTTAGGAATCCAAGAAGTAATATCATTTACATTATTAGAAACAATGAGTTCCTTAGGAATCCATACATTCCTAATTCTTTTTACTTTAGATTGCTTTTGAAAGCTTCTTTGTTTGGGGTAAATGGTTTTCTCTTAACATATTGGGTTTTTGAAGAACTTCCTTTTTAAAAGCATGTTTCCCAATAGTAAGAGAAGTTTTGAGATTATCCACTTCCTTACTGTGATAATCTTGGAAATCGAAAAGTTTTTCAACATCAAGATTTTATTTTTAAGCTCATTTGAAAGATTTTAAAGTACAAAACTTTCTTTTCCAATTCAGAATTGGTTTCTGAAAGTGACTCATTTTGAGATTTCAAATCAGAAATAATTTTCTTGTTTTTCAAAATAGACTCTTTATATTTGTCAACCAATTCATCATAAACATTATGTAACTCATCATATTCATCATATAATTCATCATAAGTAAGAGATGAATTAGAGTTTACCATTGGTTCCTTCTCAAGTTCCATGAGACAAAGGTTGGCTACTTCTTCCTCTTCTTCGGATGACTCATCGTCACTCCAAGTTGCCACTTGAGCTTTGAGTTTGTTCTTCTTTCCAAAGCTTTTCTTTCTCAATTGAGGACACTCAGATCGGATATGGTCGGTCTTCTTACACTCATAAAAAATGATTTGGTCATTCTCTTCTTCTTTACTCCTATTCTTGAAGTCCCCTTTTCTATTGAATTTTCTTCCTCGATTGGACTTCATAAATCGTGTGAATCTTTTGGCCAACATGGTCATCTTCTCATCTTCCTCTTCACTAGAATCGCTATCGTTGTATGAAGCTTTAAGTGCGATTCCAATTTTCTTCTTCTCAACCTCCTTCTCAACTTTCTTCTCTTCTTTCTTCTCTTCTTCCCTCTCTTGTTTCATGATCTCATGAGTGAGTAGAGATCCAACAAGGGCATCAAGCTTGAGAGTCTTCAAATCTCTAGCTTCGATGATGGCTGTTCTTTTTCCATCCCAAGATTCTGAAAGAGAATATAGTAGTTTTTGAACTAGCTTATCTTCGGGAATGACTTCTCCGAAGCCCTTTAATCTGTTGACGATGACCGAGAACCGATCAAACATATTAGAGACGCTTTCATCGGGTTCCATTTTGAAATTTTCATAGTTTAAATTGAGCGGTCCAATCTTCATCTCTTTAACATCGCTAGTTCCCTCATATGTGGTCTCGAAGGTATCCCAAACTTCCTTGGCGCTTTCGATGGAAGACACCTGTGAATAGATATCAGGACCGAGAGCACAAAAAATCATATGCAAGGCTTTATCATTGACTTGCAACCGTCTTCTATCTTCGTCGGTCATCTCGACTTTGATCTTTGGGACTAATCTTCCTTCACCATCTCTCTTCATAAGAATGCTTGGCCCGTCTTCTACCACATCCCATACCATGTAGTCGTTAGATTTGATGAAGAGTCGCATCTGATTCTTCCAATATGGGTAGTTATCCCCATTGAAGAATGGTGGTTTGGTGGTGGATTGAGACTCATTGAGGTTGGGGCTGGAGGTGGATGTCATTGCTTCAATTTGTTGTTGATCAAACACTCCTAGAATCGACTCAAGAGGGTTGTAATCCTTCTAATGAGTGTGGCTCTAATACCAATTGTTGAGTTGATCAATCGAATGCAAATGGTTAAAAGGGGGTGAATTGGCGATTAAAATTTGAATGGAGAAATTGGATGAATGAAAAATATGACACAAGGCAATTTATAGTGGTTCAAGTTCCTAAATGAACTCTACCTCCACTACCTTAGCTCCCACTAAGGATTTTCAACCAATCCACTAATTGATTCTTCCTATTTTCTTGGATGAGGAGGAAACCTTACAAGACCTATTAAGCTTTCTACTCAAAGCTTAATCCAACTCACTCTTTACAAAGAAGGAATTTGGTAAACCTTACAATTACCTATCAAAGGTTGATGTTTACCCAAATACAATTAATCACACCCCAAACTCTCAATAAAAATTACAATTAAAAACTCAATTGAGTTGGGTACAAAGATTTGACTCTAAATGATCAAGGTTTGGATTTGAATGCTTTGATGTTGCTTGAAGGCTTAATAGTTGTTGTTGTAGCTTTAAAGACTTGTTTTTATACCTTCTCATTGATTTCTAGTTGTTTGGGTGGTTGAGATCATCAATAGAGCCGTTGGGGCTCTCTTTTCTCTCCAAAAATGTAGTTCTGCAACTACCCGTATCAGAACATGGTACCCCTGTATCAAAACGGACACTCAAAAAAGAAAGAGACATTATGTGTAAAATGGGACCGTATCGAAACTGTTATAGGTCGTAACGAAACAGTAAAGACAAAAAGAAGGTCGTATCGAAATGGATAAGGGCAGTATCAAAACGTTTTGAAACTGTCAGTCGGTATTTCGAAACTGCGTAGGGGTGTATCGAAATACTTAACCAAATCTTCAAAAATCAATTTCTGACAAGTAACAGCTAGTTCATTTAATGCCCAATTTTAAAATTACTTAACCCTTGCATCGAAATGGGTGTGAGTCGTTTCGAAACAATACTCAAAAATCAAAGCCCATATGAAGGTCGTATCGAAACGGGTGTGAGCCGTTTCGAAACAGATGTCTCCAGTGGCAAAATATATCGAAACACTTTGAGGGTGTTTCGAAACGACTAGGCGATTTTGTATATTTTGGCTTTGAAACACTTAAAAAATTATGGGGTTTAAGTTTTAACTTCAAAATATTTTAAGTATAAATTGTACTTGTCAAAATCTAGTGTTTTGATTACTTAAAAATTTATTTACTTTGCAATTTAGTCCTTGAATTACTTGTTATATCAAAATCAAATATTAATTTTTCAGAATTTCATGGATGTGTGTGCCTTTTAACATCGTTTGCACGGTTGAATAGAGGTCATTCTAGATGTAGACTTTTTCTTGTTTTTGTGAAATTTTTGAAGCCAAGAAATTAGCAATTAACTCAATAGCCTGAATAATTTTTACAATCAAAATGGCTTAAGCTTGGTAAGCCATTTGTTGTGTTATCCGATTATGTTAACAAAACTTACTGCACCCAACCCAACTCAAGTTTGATGATAATGGTGTAAGTTACTCTTTTCTTCTCTTTAAAAAAAGTGATGCTGATGAGAAAGTGGATCAAAGTTTTTCAACCAACCACAAAGATTAAAGTAATTAGAGCGTAAAACAAATCAGAGATTATATGTTGGCAAGAGCCAATAAGACTGTTGGCAAGAGCACCTAGAGGATTGGAAGAAGAGGAAGAATAGCCGAGAAGTCGGGTGTGGATTCACCGGAGGCTAGGTCGGATGGACGGTGGTAGCCTGAAGTTGGTGGCTTGAAAGGGATTAAGGTTTCTTTTCCTTTTGGGTGAAAAAATAACTTTTAAAAACTTAGGGGTGAAATTAAAAATAAAACTTTTTTATTAACATGCATGTCATTAGGGTAACTGAAATAAACGTTCGAGTGACCAGAAGTTTATACAACGAAAACGTAAGTTACCAAAAAGTTTAATTTTTGAAATCGGTGACCAAAAGTTTACACTAACTAAACGTAAGTGATCATTGCAGTAGTTTACCCTTATTTTTTTCCACTGCCAGATCAGCAAGTCATTAATGTTTAATGGAAACAAACGTCTCAGTAACCAAAAGTTTACAAATCAAAAACGTAAGTGACTTTATCGGTCAAATTTGAAAATCAGTGACCAAAACTATACTCAGCGAAAACATAAGTGACCATTGCAATAGTTTACCCTTGAGAATATTAGCATCATGACACCATTCACCATTAGAAAGTTTTAACGAAGAGATACGGTGATGTTGTCTTTGAAGGGTTGCTTTTCGATGGAAATAAGCAATGTTGCGGTGTCCCATATTGACCCATTCTACGCATGACTTTTGTTTCCATAAGAGCTCTTATTGGTCCAGAATATCTTCGAGTTCAAGGAGTAGTTTTTCCTCAAGGTCTAGTAGAAAATTCGAATGGTGAGAACATAAGGCCTTTTGCATGCCCCTAAGACAGGCCATGGTTGTTCTTTTATTGGAGCCAATGAACCCAAAAACATATCTTTTCCAATCGATAGTAGCTGTAGGAAAATGATGTGTTGATTCCGAGAGGGATTCAGAGGGAATCCAATTTTTAGAGAGCATATGTTTGAAGTCATCATGTATGCCCTAACCAAATATGTATCTAAAGGGCACAGGTGGTGATATTACTGTTTAGGACCAACATGGAAAAGAAGAGGGCAATGATTCGATCACAATCAGAAAAGATGGTGCACACTAGACTCAAGGAAAGCTTTAGCCCAATGCGAGTTACAAATAAAACGGTCGAGGTGAGCATAAGTCGAGCCCCTTAACCATGTGTATTGGGGAGTAGAAAATCTCATATCTCTTAGGCCCAAGTCAAATAGTATCTCACGGAAGGCGTTGCTTGGCTTGTTAGAGACGGAAAACCTCATCCTATCATCAGATTAAAGAGTAGCATTAAAGCCCCTGAACATAATCCAGGGAGAGTTAATTGTTGTGGCAAGATGGCGAATGTTGGACCAGTGAGATTTTATTTTCGTATCATTAGGACTCGTGTATACAAGAATGCTAAGAAGAGAGCTACCATCAGTCACGCAGTTGAGTCGAAAGTGAACAAGCTTAAAATGATTTATGAGAATATCAATCGACATCGTGTCATACCATCATAGCCATATACCCTCTAAGAAACCTCCAACTTCGGTCATGTGAGAATGAGGAAAACCCAGGGTAGCAATGAATGAGTCTGCTTTATATCCACTTATGTGGGGCTCAAATAAGCCAACAACATCCGATTTAGCTTCATGTAGATACTGTCGAATAGAAGGCAAGATTTTGGGGTGTCCACAACCTTGCATACTCTAATTGAATATTTTAACAATCATTAAAAGATAATCAAGGAAATGATAGGCCAAAACCAGCTTTAAGACGAAATAATTGAATCTAATTCCAAATTCGAATTAGTGGGCAACATGGGATGCAAGGTCTGCAATGCGCTATCTCGAATAGCCTTGGCTAATGGATCAAGAACATTATATGTTTCTGACGGATCACTTGGAGGGACGTTGTGACCCGTGGATGTATGAGGCTGCATCGAAACATGTGTCATAGAAGGGTTATCATCTTCTAGCACCGTGATAACATAATGTTGATCTCTGTCGAGTTTAGTTGGGGGGAGGCTGCCGAGATTGGCGAGAGCTACTAGCATTGTAGGTAGACCTATGTTTGTTACAGTTTGTGACAACCGCCAAAGGTTTACGAACATGTATTGTTTGTTTGTTCTTTGTGGGTTTAAGGGTCAGTGTAGTATGCAGCTTGCCTTTAACGGACGGCGGGAAAACTGGGATTGTTAGGGAAACTGGGTTGTCGGGGTTGATGTGGGGATCCATTTGCCTATAACAGACGGCAGGGGATCAAGGGTTGCAGTAGTGTTCATATAAGAGGAATGATCATCACGAGGGTTTTCACTAGGCTTTTCTAGGCCTTCCTTAAAAATAGGGTTGAAGCGAGAAGCTGTGACAGAGATATTGGCAATTTGGGAGATATGGTTGGACTGCTGCTTCCCCGTTCGATGTTGTCTTTGTTTTACAACCATCCAAGGGCCATAAGGGGATGTGGTCTATGGAGGCTATTCAATCGGTGAAAGCTCGCTTGCCTTAGAAACCTCAGTAACTGAAGCTAACTCTTGACATGAATCTTGAATATAGCCATGCTTCCCACAGGAAAAAATAGATGGAAGGATTTCGTATTCCACAATCTGGATGTTGCCATTGACAAGTAGTTTAGACATCAGTGGCTTATGCTGATCTATTTTGATAGCCATACGGGCAAAACGACCTCGCCCTCCACCGTCTGTTTGATAATCGATGCGAAAACTCGGGCCAATACATTCCTCAATCTCCTTGATTAAGCTACTCTTATAGAATGTAACAAGAATATCGAGAAGACGAATCCATGCAATCACCTTGCGTGGAAATGGCTGAGTTGTAGAGAATTTCGATGACCAAGGCTCCACCATGAGATAATGACCAAAGATTACCCATGGGCCATTGGATATCGTATTTAGAAAATCTGACTGTGTGCGGAACGTAACCAGAAAGTAGTCGTTTTCTATGTCAATCAGTTAGAAAGTCTGGGCCAATTTTTATAGATCATATAGTTTTTCATGAAGAGTGTTGTAGCTAATACGCCTGCCCAAGAGTTTAACAATAACAGTCAGATTAAAACTTTTGATTGCAAGGGATTGAATTCTATTAGAGAAATCAATGGAGATGATCACATCCATTATGGAGCGAGTAATGTCTCCTTCAAGAATTTCAGTCTCATTTTCGTCTATAAATTATCTTCTTCAGAGAAGGCGTGAAGACCCCTGAACAATTTATCTTTGTAGGACAGAACCCTAGGAGTTATCTTTAGCGATGATGATGAAGCATCGACAGTATCCATGTGTGTTGACCCAACGCGTTCATAGGGTGAGTGACACCGCTAACGCCAATGGAACCACCGCCATCTAACGGCGAATATTTCTAGGTTTACGAGGGGTATCACTTTTCTCCACAAAATCCACTATCATAGTATCTTTTTTTCTATATGTGATGTTCAGCTTTAATTGTTTGGTTAACTTTCACCATTTTTGTATGATCTTGTTTTATTCTATTTTATAGTGTATTAAGTACCAATGGACGATGGTCCCATCAGTTTCAGCTTTCAAACTCATGTTTTACGAAACTCAAAAATATTAAAGCCTAAAATCTAAATTAAATTTAGTTTCATTGTCTATTTCCAAGATTTTGTTCTAAAACAAGTACTCTTATATAAGAGCTGTTCACTGTTTGGTTAAAATAGAATTAACATATCGAAACAAAATTTAGTCATGTAATCGATTGGTTAATTAAGTGTTCATGTAACACTCGGGTTTAGGGGTCGAGTGTTAGGAGAGTTCAATCGGGTTCGAGTCGTGGGCTCGTTTTAATTTAATTTTGTTTTGTTTTAATTAAAAAGGGCCATGAGTTTTCATTAAGGGCAAAAAGGTAGTTTTTAAAATAAGGGAAAAAGATGAGTAAAAAGGGGCTTTTGAAATGTCTTGATCATCTTCTTCTTTCAATTTTTCCACGACAAAAACCTCCCCAAACCCCCAAGTTACTATTCCATCAAATTTGTTCACGTTTTCAAGTGCTTTCATCAAGGTAAGAGTGTTTTTGACTTCTCCTCACCATTCTTAACATTTCCATGGTTTTAGATTCTCATAAACACCATTTTTTTAGTTCTTCAAGTTTTCAAAATTCAAGAAAAAGGAGGAAGCTTTGATAGGTTTTTATGTGGGTTTTGATTTGCAAAGTTAATATTTTTTAATCTTGCCCTTAAGTGTATTATATGTGAAAATGGTGGTGTTTTGATGAAAATCCCGAAATGAGTTTTTGTGGGTATTTTAAAGGGTTGAAATTTTGGGTTTTTGAGGTAGTTTGGTGTAGGAGAGTTAGGCTGGTAATTTAGAGATGCTTGAGGGTTGTTTTGAAGGTGTTTAATGATGATTTGGGTGTTGAGATCAGTGGGTTTCTGCTAGGTTGAATGTAAGTTCGAAAATGAGGTTTTTGGGTTAGTTTATGGCTTGGAAATGTAGAGAAATAGTCTTGTGTTTGTAACCTGATTGTGACAGTGGTTTTGTGAATGATTGGTTGAGTAATATGTTGTTTTTGGTTGATTAGAATCAAGGGAAATCATTGGAGAAGCTTCGGGCTCGATTTTGGGAAGTTTGGAGGCTTGATTCGGCTTTCTCGGTTTGCTTAAGGGTGTTCGGTGAGTGGATTATTTAAAATGGTTTTAAATTGGTTCAAGTGTGTAGTTGAGGTGTTGGATTGTGCTTGGTAGGCCAATCCAAGGTGGAGATTAAGTTGGTAGCTTAATCTTTTGTTTGCCTTTATGAGTTCTTGCTTAATGTGCATAATTGTGGACTGGTGTAGTATGTGTTCGTTATGCATGTTGATATATATATTGATGTTATATAATGGTGACGATATGTTGTGTTGCAAGATTGTGTAATCATGGTGAGACTTGTTTAGTATGTTGGCACTAGTTATAATTACCGAATATAAATGATCGATCATTAGGATGAGTGTGCACACGGTAAGAGTCAAATTCTCGCGTGGCCTTGGTGACGTGTAGTCATCAAGGAGGAGTACGGTGAGGTAATATTCCACCGAAAAATGTTAGCATGTGATGATGAGTGTAATCCCATCCATGAGTGAAAACGGTGATGAGTGTAATCCCACCGGAAGGTAATATTGTTGTTGAGTACGTTGGGGCGAAAATCCCAACGGAAGTTATTCGCATATCCAAGTAACCTATATAGTTGCCAATATACTTGTTCATGTGTGGTTGTTGTGTAAGATATTTGTTATATCTTTGCTTAGCATAACATGAGGTAAGATGCCATGTTCATGCATTCTCTTAACGTTTTGCTATGTTGTTATGTTAGCGTAAATGTATGCCTTGTAAATGTCTTAAGGATATCATGTTTTGAACTCTGCATTGTCGTTGTTTTGTTTTAGAGCTCCCTCACTAAGCTTCTAGCTTACGCTCTCGTTTTCAACAATGCAGATCATTAGTGTGGAGTTAGCAAGGAGCAAGGAAAGGGCATCCAAGCGTGTGGTGGTTGCTCAAGTATGGTTTTATGGAATAATGTAGTAGTTTAGCAATGGGGATGCTACGTGTTATAGGAGTGTGTATCTAGACTCCTATGTGTTGGCTTTATTTTGTTAATGCTTTTGTGTTGAAGTTTGTAAACCATGACTTATGAGATGTTTATGAGTTTGTGTGAAAAAACATGTAAGCCTTGTTTCATGAATGCTTATGTGTTGCTTGGGAGCATGTAAACTTTATTATGCAATGTTCATGTGGATGTATGTCTCCCTCGAATGAAATGGCCTTATTATGCATGTGTATATGTTTGATCATGCTTGAAGTAGGGTGTAATGCCTATAGATTGTATGCTTATTTGTTGTTTCTCGATTCTTGTTGTTTTGGGGTATGTTTGGGAACATTTGGGGATGTAGAAAATTGTTTTCAGGGTCACACAGAGTGCAGGCGTTTCGAAACGCTCGTGGTGGTTTCGGAACGGGTGTAGCTCCAGGGATACTCGTATCGGAAAGGGGGTGGTGACGTTTCGATACAATTTGACACTGTGAGCCCCCGTTTCGGTACGCGTTTCGGTACGGTTTGCATCTACGAGTGCCCGTTTCGGAACCTGTTTCGGAACATTTCAACACTGGAGACCCTCGTACCGGAACGGAGTGGACCGTATCGGTACGGCCTGGTATGGCTTTTAAACTGGAGCCTGAGTATCGAAATGGGCAAGCCTGTTTCGAAACGCATGCTTGTATTTGGGCTTTTTAGCATCTACAAAGGTTCTCGGGTGTCATGTTTTAGTCTCGTTGGTTGTATGCTTCCTTGTTAAGTTTATATGCATCGTTTATGTATGGTATTGATTTCGTAAGCATGCAAAAGGACTAATGTGTTACTTGGTAAAATTAAAGTCACCTTATATTTGTTTGGATGTATTCTATATCGTTTTCCGATGTCGTTTTTACACCTAGGGTTAAATGATATATTTAGACAAGATAACAAATGAAAGTTTTCTAGGATTGCTAATCGGAGTGGAATCTTAACGGGTTTCACTTTGGTTTTCCCTGTGTAACCTGTTCGGACTGGTCTGTCGCCTAGACCGGGACGAGAGGGTTACAGTTTAATCTGCTAATAGTTAGTGATTTTTTCAAAATTTAGTTATCGATTAATTCGGTTTAAAACCAATTAATCAACCAAAGTAATCGAAATTTGAATATATAATTAATATATTTTAATTCTGAGCTTAAGTTCCAACAATTACTCATAATATCTAAAATTAAATATTTATATTTTAATCCCAATTTTACGCTCAATTCAAAATAGAGAAAAATAAAGTTATTAAAAAATTAATTTCAGTTTATTACTATTTAAATTGCTATTTTGAATAAAAATAAAAAGTTATTAAAAATTTTCAGTTAATTCAAAAATGAATTGAATTAATCGAATTTAATTCAGTCCGGATAATGATTTTCGAGAGAAAAAAATCGACTAAAAACTCTAAAAATTTTGTTAATTTGATTTTAAGTAAATCAGCTTGGTTATTAATCGGACTAACAGTTCGAACACCCTATTAATGTATAAAGGAATGAAATAATGAAAAGAAATCCAAGTACCAATATGTCCTCGTAGATTCTGTACGGTTAAATGGGAAAGTACCCAAAAGTCTTTTCCTACTGTTGGGTTTTCAGTTGATGAACTGAGTCATTTTTTAGTCCAAAACTGATACTCTGATGAGATCTATTGGCCTCCATCAGACAACAGAGACCAAACAAAACCCACCCTTTGTTTGTCTCTTGTTATTCCTTAATCATACGCTGCCTCGCCACTCTATATTGTCTATGCAATCAAAGAACCCAAAATGCATAAAAGGTCAGTGCTTCCATCCTTCACTCCCCCCCCCCCCTGTGTTTTTGCTTAGAGAAAGTGATTTCCTTGAAAATATTATGACTATGGTTTCTATTTTAGCATTTGAATTTTTGAAACTTTTGTGGATAGTGGAACCTTGTTGATTGAAGCCTTTTCACAATACTATCATTCTAATGCTACATTGACTCTAAATTTAATGGGGGGGGGGGGTTCCTACAACTTTAGAGGATGCCTTTATTTATTTAGTATTTTCTATGGAGAGATTCCCATGTCAGTTAACTTGTAGAGGATTTCTGATTTGTTTTCCTTGTTTCAGATGTGTTTATTGTTGATATAGGTATATTGGAATGATGTTGTCATGTCAATTAGTAGTAAGGGTCAGAAACCAAGAAGCTGTTGTTCACAGACAATTATAATGCCTTGCATCAAGCTTGTCCTATGCTTGTTTATTTCAGTGGAGTTGTGTATTTTTGTCAACTTTCATGATGTAAAAGAAAAAAAAAAGGTAACCTTGAATGACATAGTTGCTTTTCTATGCAAATGGCAACATCAATCATCGTTTTGCCACTCTTGACAGCTCATTTTCCTGTATGTACCTTTATATGTTTTTAGCAGTTTGGGCATATGTTTTTAGCAGTTTGGGCATATGTAATCATGGTTCTTTAGACATGGAGCTTGTTTTTTCAAGTAACAGATAAGGGATTACTTTTACGAAAATTTCCAGGTTTGCATTGCTTGCTTATCTGACATTAAGTCCTAAATGAGTAGTTGTGTTCCAGAAACTTATGATCTAGCTATTGATGGGAATCGAAATCTTGTAGCGGTTTCCATCCATTTCTAAATCTAATATTTGGATACAGGATGCCTGTTCGTCGCAAGATTATCTTGTTAGAGGTTTAGGTACTGATGCCTTCTCTTTCAGTAAATTTGTTAGTCATTTTCTATCGAGAAATTGGCAGTGTGGAAATTATTGTTTGAAGTCCAACATATGTTTGATTCAACAACTCCTAATAACCGAGAAGCACTAGTTGATAGATGCTTTAATCAATTTCAGATGGAAATAGGAGTCAGTCTAAACCTTTTCTGGTACAAGGGAAAAAATGACAATGTTTTTGAAGCTCCACGTTGTGTCCAAGGAATGTGTTCATTTTCATAACCCTCTCCTATTTAACATTGTGCAACTGCATCTTTTCCTAGGTTCAAGCCTTAAAGGGATTGGGGGATTTAGCCCGCACTTTAGCTTATGGTGTGTAGTATTTCTTGCCATTTACGGATGCCTTACTGGAGTTTGTTGTTGGTTGTTCTTGTTTGAATTCTGTAGTGGAAAGGGTTTGGAGGAGGTCAGTAGATATTACTATGAAGAAGTTAAGTCAGTTTCAACTGATTGTGTTCGATGATGGATATCTCTAAGCATCTATTTCGATAAGTATGTTCAAGAAATTACATAGGATTGTCTGGACAGCATCTATTGCGACTGTTTTCTGTAAGATAATTCTGATAGATGTTTTGGAGTTAGACAATGGAATGGCATCGAAGACTACGAGTTTAGATGGCTGAAGAGTTTTTGTTTTCTCAAGACCGGTGAAAATTCAAACAAATTTGCTTCTACAAGATTAGTTCACTTTTACTGGACTTTCAATCTAGTTTATATCATGTAGCTTGCGGTCTTTCCTAGTCTATGTATATGTCGTGTCTTTAAAAAGGAAATGAGCGAGAATGTAGGATCAAGACTCAAGGGTGGATGAGGATTTGCTAATGTCTGAATTTAACTATATGTAGGCACAAGTCCCTCACTTTGTGGAATTACTAACATTGTACATAGTCAATGTACGTGGTTTTGAAGTCTTCTTTCGTCCTAGTTTCTTTGTATGTTTGGATTTATCACACCGCATGTCATTTGTGTTACCGGTTTGTCTTAGAAATCAAGTCATATTCTTTCATTCCTGCATGGAGAGGTGGATCCAAATGGGGCAGGGAGGGCCTTGGTCCGTTGGTGAAACTGCATTTTGGTCCCCTCTGAAAATTTACAATTCAATTTAAGCCCTCTTAATGCAACTCAAAATCCTCATGTAATTGCCAATTAGCAGCATTGGACTAGCTAGACTTATATAATTCACTGTAACCTCTAACTTCAGCTCTTTAAGAAAATAAGAAGCAGTCAAATTTTCTTGATAAAAGCTTGTATCGACTCAGCTGTAGAAGTCACAAAAACAGGTGCTTACGTAAGTGTCTGTTTGAAGACAGGATGAGACCAACATGCCACATTGTAGAAATTATTTTGTCATAAATTTTGGTATAGTATCTCATAGATTATATACATTTATAAGATTACCTTTGAAAAACACAGCTACTACCCGTCAACTAAAGTTCTCCATGGCCTCACCCTAAAAGGGCTGTCAACAATATTTCATCAGGTGGACAAAATGAAGGACACTGGAAACTGCAAGGATCATTTAAGCCAATTGCAGCATCGAACCCTAATATTTATCAGATATATGTACAATCCCCTCATCAGCTTGAGTCTCAGCTTAGGTAGAAAGACGAACTTTTGTTTCATTGTTGTATACAATTCTTTCAGCTTGGAGATGCGGTTGAAATTTCCATAATCCGGTTAGCTTACAGTTTGATGCCTAAGGTTCGATTCCATCTTTATCTCTGATAACTTAATTAACCTTTTCCCTTTTATTTACTAATAGTGTATAGAAATATATATTGTTAATGTATCGAATATAGATCCTTATTTTTAATGCCACGGGATTGTATATTTTATTTCTAAAACTTACATTTAAGCTTTTGTTTAAGAGAATCGAACAAACCATACAAAACCTAACTGCACGGGAATGCTAAACCAGATACAATTCTTGATTATGCACGTATCTGGCATAGCATTATTGGTCATTGTGTATAGTTGGCTCATTTGATCTTTTCTCCTAGGCTAAATTGTATGGTTTATCTCACAATCAAGATTGTTCTATTTCCCCAGAAATCATTCGAAATAATTTTGAGTAACTGAATTTCTTTTGCCATATAGCCGTAAATTGACCGAAATAAATCAAAGTATTGATGAAGAAAAATGAATCAACAGCAGAGAATTGTGTTACATTCATAGCTGATACTGTCTTGCATTGGTTTTCATCAGTTCATAGTAATTTATGTTCATTAATCATTCATCCTGGCTCAGGCACATTCAAACTATCTTCTTCAAGCAGCTCAATTTCCCTGGCCCAGATTCAATATGTGAAAGCAGCAGCAGCAGCAGCTGCTTGTTTATTACCCTAAGCAAGCCAACCATTGTTAGTGGCCGACCTCTCCCTCCCCGCAAATGTTGTAAGCAAAAGCAGCCGCGCTGGTTGGTTGACCTTAGAGAATAGAAAAAGATGATGCTTAGCCTTGTGTTCCGGATTCGAGTATAATACAAGTTTTGAGGGTGTTGGCACAAATAAGCCACCCCACCAGCTGTGCCAGCAAAGAGCAAGAGAGCGCTTCTCACGGCGACTCTCTCTACCCACTCTAATTGGCACTATCTATGATCTACCCCGGCTTGCATTTGCATACACTTTCCGCCCCTCCTAAAAAGGAGACCTCTTTCTTTCTACTCTTTTTGGCTCCATTAACTATGCTTTCTTTTGCTTTTCTCCCATTTCCTCATTATTATATTCTCTTG
This sequence comes from Hibiscus trionum, assembly GCA_030270665.1. Classification (NCBI taxonomy): domain Eukaryota; kingdom Viridiplantae; phylum Streptophyta; class Magnoliopsida; order Malvales; family Malvaceae; genus Hibiscus; species Hibiscus trionum. Next base: position 4,557,721 of record BSYR01000064.1, on the reverse strand, counting down.
ATTAATCCACAATCTTTTCTTCTTTACACTTTACTTGTTCTGGGAAGCAGCTCCTGTTCCATTCATTAAAACTCTTCTGGGAAGAAAGCTCATGTGGATAAAGCTTTAAAAGGGCTTTACATTATTAATTTTTCTGTAAAAAAATTAGGGTTAATCACATAAACTATGATCCAAACTTTAAATTAGTCTCAAACTTCAAAATATTCTAACCGAGTCTCTCAAAATATCCAAACTTGACAGTTAGTTGAGACATTAAATCATAGCCCAAATGTGACCTAGAGTATATTTGGATCAAATTGTAAACACATATATACATATTACATGGATAGTTTGGATTTGATGCGTTGAGAAAAATGAAATAGTCCTAAATTTTTTCTAAGTTGTAGTCATATAATTGATTCAACAATAATGCCATAATGATTTAATTAAAGAATTCTGAAAAAATCAAATTAAAATTCAAACGATAATTTCTTGTGGAGGCGCTTGTAATGAAGCCCTTGGGCTGCTTCTGCTTTGTCTACATTTGTACAATGAAGCATGTATTTTCCATTCCAACAATAATTAGAATATGTTTTTCTTAATATAATAATCAGAATATGTTTATCTGAAGCTTATTGAAACATTGATTATTTGATGAAGACATGTAATTCAACTTGAGCATGAGATATAGAATCCTGCTTTATGGACCTGAAGAGCATGGTAATTGGATCATATAAATTGGGTTAACTTGCAATGGTCATAACTCAAGTGTCATAGTGTGAATTACAATGAGGAAACTAACTTCAAACAACTGCAGTAAGCTGGTAAATTAGGGTTAATTACCAGAACAGAAAGTTGAAAAATCTTGAACCAGGAAGCCCACCAGATCTGAAGTATAGGGATGCAAAACTGGTGTCACGTGGGAGCATGGGTAGAATAAGCCCCGGAACCCCAAAAACCCACATGGGAACGCATTGATGTTTGAGCCTTTCTTCAATAACACGTGCTCCACAGGGTCACGAATCACAACACTCTTCTGTACTGTATGCATGCTAGGTCTAGCTGCCTGCCTAGTCCCTGCTCTATCCATGCCAATGCCAATTGCTATTTGCTAATGCTGATGTAAACTGCAATTGCTCAGCCCTTGATCTGACTGGTTTTCTTTCTTTTTCCTCTTGTTGAACAAGCAGAGGTTAAAACACTTTGAAGCTTTTGTGCAAAGCTGACCTAAAAGTGAAGGAAATATAGTTTAAACAAGTGCATGAACATATCCTGAATTCTGGGGAAAACATTGCTTTTGAAACAAAAGCTGATGTTTGTGTGAATAAACAAACAATATTAACATCATGTGAAGGCCAAATGCCACTGGTTCATCTCAATGTACTCATTTCTCTATACTAACCCCTCATCTGCAACATCATTTGTGCCGTGTCTCTTATAATTAGGACCCCCAATAAAATTATATTCTCTTAAACAAGCCGACAGACAGTGTATGTATATCTCAGGAACGTTTATCGATACAGGGAAAGGCTTCTTAAATTTAAATTAGGGCATTTCCTCTCTTTTTATGAAAAATAACTTATCCGTTTCATTCTTATCTAATTGGAATATGTTATTTAGCACGACAGAATTTGATTATTGCATATTTTGTTGATATAATATATTAGTAATTCCCTTAACTTTCATTGTAGTTGTACCAACAGATAACCAATGTTTTAAAAGTAAAGCAAGTTGAGAAAATAGAGCCCTCCCCGGTTCAACCAAAATGATAATAAAACGACAATCAAGTCTTAATCATCCATGTGGTTCCCTCAATGATCATGCTGTTGTACCCATGATATATAATTCTAATTGGTTTTACTTTTCCTTTTTCATTAATTAGTGTTGTAAGCACAATGGAATCTATGCGTCAATGGGTTTGTTTATGCAAATAGGGTTTATTATATATTTTCCTCTCCAAGTGTAGGGTCTTTTGGAAAGCTACAAGGGAATATATTAAAAACAATTATATCATTGATTGAATAATGCACATACATATGATGTTTTACAAGTTGGCTTTAGTGAAGCATTTTTCAAAAAGATGGGTTTGGAACTTTGGATTATGAGTTTTCAAGTCTTCCAATAGCATATTAATACAGCTAATATGATTCACAATGGAATTGTTTGTCACTACTTTCCCTTTTGTTGCATCTTTGCTGGCCCTGCAATCTTGGTATCATATGCCATTCCAAATATCCAAATTCCAAAACACAAACCAGTTTCTGATAAACCAGATTTCTGAAAATTAACAATGTTCCACTTCACTGTATTATGATAGAAAACAGCAGTATAATCATGCATGCATGATAATATTACATGTCTTGTTTCAGAGCCATTTGATGTCTGGTAATATGATTATAGTACTAATGACAATAGCTGAGATTTCAGTTAAGGTTTAAGGTGCTCAGCTTTAAGTTCAATAAACTCCATCAAAATTTAAGGATGTTTAACTAATTAAAGTTTCATACTTTTTTTCCCTGGGTCCTGATAAAGTGCATGCAAATTAAAGCAGATATGGTAAGAGTTCAAAGTCATGGTTGTTACACATGTAATTTACCATTATATTATTCACTTCATTCGTGTATGTTTCCCAGGGTTGCTTGCTGGTTAAGCATTTGAAGCATAAACAAAAGTTAAAAAGAGAAGAAATATCATAGTTTGATGAAAGAGCAAAGCAACCTTAATAGATGATTGTGTAGGTGGTCAGTTGTAACACCCTCTATCATATAAAGAAATGGAACCCATGAATTGTGTATGAAAGGCTCTTCCTGTGATGTCCTTTTTTTATCCAATAATTTAATGGAAAATTTGATGCATATTATACAGGAAATCCCAAGTTGAAACTATCCTTGATGGATGGGAATGAGCATATGAAACATGAGAAGAAAAAAAATTATTTGAAGAACAACTGGATAAATGCCAAATTTATACATAAACTTTGATCCAATTCATATCGAATAACCTATCTATTTATGGGTAATTATTTCATATACAAGCGCTTGTGCAAACTTTGTTTACACAAGTGCCTTAATTTTAGGATTTAGGGGTTTAAGTGTAGTAGTTTTGAATTTAGGAGCTATTGATAGAATTGTGGGTTTATGGTTAAAATTTAGGGTTGATAGATTAAAACCTAAATTCCTAACCATATTACACTAAAACCTAAATTCTAACCTTAAACCCTAAATTCTAAACCCTATATTAAAACATCCAAACTAAAACCCTAAACCTTAAAATTAAGGCACTTGTGTAAACAAAAAAAATCTGCCACATGTGTATAGGATAATAATACATATATTTATTTACATGCATCAAACGGGATTTCCAAGGATTATTATCTTATACACTAGCGGTGGAAACTAAAAATTTTCACAAGTGTCTTAGTTTTAGGGTTTGGGGGCTATTGATAGATTAAAACTTAAATCCCTAACTATATTACCCTAAAACCTAAATTCTAACCCTAAACCCTAAATTATAAACCCTACACTAAAACATCCAAACTAAAACCCTAAAATTAAGGCACTTGTGGAAACAAAAAATTTATGTCGCCTGTGTATAGGATAATAATACATCTATTTATTTACATGCGTCAAACAGGATTTCCAAGGATTATTATCCTATACACTGGCGGTGTAAACTAAAAGTTTCCACAAGTGCCTTGGTTTTAGTGTTTAGGGGCTTAGTTTAGGGGTTTAGATGTAGGGATTTAGAATTTAGGGATAGTGGTTAAAATATAGGGTTTTGGGTTAGAATTTAGGGTTTAAAGGTTATGGTTTAGTTTTTAGGGTAATATGGTGAGGAATTAGGTTTTAATCTATAAACCACAAATTATAACCCTAAACTTTAAATTTCAACCACAATCCGTAAAATCAAAGCCCATGCACCTAAACCCTTAAACCATACACCCTAAATTAAGTCTCTAAACCATAAAACTAAAGCGTTTGTGGAAACTTTTAATTTCCACCGCCAGTGTATCAAATAATTACCCGATTTTCAAAAGGAAATTAAATAAACAAAAATGAAAATCTATAAGTAGCGCAAAATGATTTTAATATAATCCTATTAATAGTGACTTTTTCTTCCCAAATCATTACACAAACCCAGAATTTGATTGATTTTCTAGCAATTATTTTATATTTTTGTTGTTCTAAGAATCCTAGACACTTTCATTGGTACCTTTCCTAATTTTTAATTACTTCCCAGTTCTTATTAATCTAATGTCACACAATAGAAATCAATTTCATTATAAACAACTGAGTATTTAATTTACAATATCTAGTGAAGATTTACTGAGATCCAACAAGATTGTTTTCAATTAAAATTTCAATTTGCTTATTTATTATAATGATAAGCATCACATCCTTCATTTCTAGTATGATAATATTTCATAAAAAAACCCACCTTTTTGGAAACCCATGGCATACTTTAATATTTGACCTCAAAATTGTAATAATTAATAAATTTTCTGTTCAATATATTAATTGAATTAACTTAAAATAAGAAAAAAAGAATGTTACTTTGTAGTAGAAAGCTCCAATAGATCTGCAGGTTTTCCTTTTGATTATAATACTTTTATGTTTACAAAACTTAAGGAACAATTAGCTTATCCATTGATGATTAGACAGGAGAAAAAGAAATAATCCCAGCCCCAGAATTATTTTTCTCTTAATAAATCCCAATCTCTTCTGATAAAAAAAAAATCAAAGAAAGTAGCTAAGTTTTCTTTAATCCTTGAAACTCCACCACTAACCCTAGAGATGGAATACCTGACGACAGAACCGTTGAGGATTAGTATCATAATCATATAATTAAGAACAAGAAGAAGAAGTACCAAGTTTTCCATGTGAAATAGTAAGTAAACTTTGAGTAGGTCATTCTGATAAAAATAATATAGGCAGTGGGACCACGGATTTAAGCATGGATTAGGGTAGCTAATTACTTGTTTCGTGTCCGAAGATGGGATTTGATTAATGGGTTGATGTGGATGTTTTCATTGAGATTATCAAAAAGATTGTTCATTTATGGGCATTTTTAATTGAGAGAAACGACAAATTAGCACATGAAATTAGACTCCATGCGAGCACTTTGAAGAATCGTGTATATGAACCCTAGTGATCTCAATTATTTGGGACGAATATAACAATGGCCGACCTTTCATATGTTCACATTTGGGCACCTTAATGTTTACCATCACAGCACAGATGAGAAAGATGCACAGCTGTTATTGTTTTGACCTATGTATGTGCATGTATTCCAAGTAACGATGCATATGAGATTTGGACAACAACAAGAAGTTGTCGTGGAAAGGGTTAAGGACAAAAGGTTTGATCTATGCGATGCGACCATAGACGAGCCATGTATGGGTTGGAAGCAGGGGCGGAGCCATAAATTTATTCAAGGGGTGTCATTTTTTCGTACGGTATTTAAGAAAAATTAATTATTTATAAAGGGGTGTCATTTTATTTGTAATAGGGTGTCAATTACATATATTTTTTGTTTTTATATACAAATTATATAGAAAAATACAATTTTCAAAAAAAAAATTGGGGTGTCAACCGACACCCCAATAATTAATGTGGCTCCGCCCATGGTTGGAAGGAGTTCTTATTCCTCTTAAAAATTTTAAATATAATGACATTTTAAGTTTTTTTATTTATTTTAAATATTGATTAAATAAAATTTTTGCTACTTCAAAATTTTAAAATTAGAGATTTAATAAATTCTTATTCCTCCTAATGTTTGATTTTTACTCTGTCTTTGTAGGTAACAAATTGAATTTCAGGCTTTAAGTAATTGACTATATTTGAATGTTAGATAGCAACAAATACATGTTTATAACTATAGGTCATGATTAGGAACTCAAACCAAAAGAAGAAAAAAAATGGAACATATCCAAGTTGCTTGCATGACAGCATGAGGAATGTAGAAGAGCAGGTGACGGCATATTTCACGGGGTAATGTGTAGCCCGTGAAAATGGGAAGCAAGTCCTTTATTTCTTATTTTTGGGTGAGAGAGAAAGGGAAAAGTAGAAAAAGTCAAAAGAGATTTGATTAGCTGAGACTGAGACCGGATCCGTCCTTGAAAGAAAGGATACACCAACTCTGCTTCCATCACCTCCCCCTTTGTTTTATATTGAAGGTGATTGGCCCTCTCTCAGGGCAAGACAGAAATACAAGACATGCCATTTTGATGGTTTTATTGGATCATAATTCATAAATGTAGGTGAGAATGGTATGCACTATGCAGACAGGTGATATGTAATGTAATGGTGGTGGGTGAGGGGGTGTGGGGGACAGGTAAAATTGTTGCACTGAATTTTACTATTAGCCATGGTTTCCCCCGGAATCCAAGGGAGAGAGAGAGCAATTCCCGATGAAGATGAGACTCGGGTGGTGGCCGACAGCTATACGGAGGGCATACCCCTACGTTTTGACTTGGGACACCCGCACGTGACATCCCTTCCCTGTCTTACACTTTGCAACTTGCTCTCCCAGTTCTGCAAGCAGAAACAGTGACAGGTAGCCTTAGCTTTTTAGGTTCGGCTTAGGGTTCTTGGCCTTGGCCTTTGCTTACTGATCCAAAACATGGTGCACTGCCTGCCATGTTTGATCTCAAAATCTCATTCCTCAATCTGTCTTTTCTCTCTTCTCTTCCCTCCATCGAATCAAATCCCATCCATCACAGTAATATTTATTGAAACAACGAATTTCCTAATTCCACATTTTCTTTTCTCAATTAAAATATTAATAAACTCAACCACTAATCCACTACACTCTCGCACTGACCACTTCATAAATGTGTAACAAAACCCCAGCCATTTAAATTTGTTATGCACTAACAGTAACACACTAGTTTCTCCGGCAGTGCACAACCTTGGATCAATCACTGTTGTTAACACGATGTTTGATAGGTGTGAGTAAAATTTGATTCGACTTAAAAAAATTGAATAATTAGACTCGAGACGAAAATACACGACTCATCTTGACTCGACTCGACTTGAAAAAATTTCAAATAAAATTTGAGTTAAATAAAGTTTGGGTTGTAAAATAGTAACTCAAATAACTCGAAATTTCTAGTAATTAGTGGATTTATTTTTAAGTTCGAGACGAGTCCTTCAATTTTTTTATTGATATATACATAACAATATATAAAAATATGAAGAAATATTGTCACATATGAAAAAATATGAATATATATACAGGGCCGGTCTTGAGTTTTTGGAGGCCCGGGGCGAACTTAAAAAATGGGCCTTAAATTGAGGATTTAAATTGTAGTTATAGTTACAGCCGTATTTTTGGTTGTGTTGTGTTTATCATGATTGTGAATATAATAGATGTTATTTTGTTTATTGCGAGTATCGCGGTTATAATTTTTTTTAGTAACACATGCTATTGTGGACATAATGGTTCCATATATCGCGGTTTTAGATGATGCCACTACCGTCATATAACGATCGTTGTTGTGGTTGCATGCCGCTATTTAAATCTTTGTCCCTGATAGCAAGTAACGAAAGAAATTAAATTTTAAGAGTTGGTCCATCGTAACAAGTATTGAAAAAATTGGTCCCCTAATAACAAGTATTGAAAAAATTAAATTTTAAAACTATTAAAAAAAACTTTGATACACATGCCGTGTAAACTTTAGTTTACATGTGTCTTTTAGTTTTAGGGATTAGGGTTTTAGTTTAAGGTTTAAAGTGTAGGGGTTTATGTTGTAGGGTTTAGAATTTAAGATTAGTGTCGAGAATTTAGGGCATAGGGCGTAAGGTTTATAGTTTAGTTTTTTAGGGTTAGGGTTAGAATTTAGGATTTGAGTTTTATAATGTAAATATGCAAGCTTGTGTAAAATTAGTTTTATCAGCATGTAAATTAAAATTTTACCTTAAAACTATGCCCATAATAACAAATATTGGAAAAAACTGCAGCCCTAATAACAAGTACTAGAAAAAAATTTGAATATTAAGAGTAGATCCCTAATAATAAATATCGGAAAAAACTCAGCCCCTAATAACAAGTATTAAAAAATGGGCCCTTAATAACAAGTATTAGAAAAAAATTGAATATTAAGAGTAGACTCCTACTAATAAATATTGAAAAATACTCAGCCTCTAATAACAAATATAAAAAATAAGCCCCTAATAACAAGTATTAAAAAAAATAAATATTAAGAGTAGATCTTTAGTAATAAATGTTGGAAAAATCTTAATCACTATTAACAAATATTAAAAGAATAGGCTCTAATAACAAATATTAAAACAAACTAAATCTTTAAATATAATTTAAAAATATACAATATTTATTTTTCCCGAGCAATGGGCCCTGGGCGGGCGCCCTTGCTGCCCCTGCCCAGGGCCGGCCATATATATATATATATATATATATATGCATATCTTGTATGATTAGAGAAATCTATTTAAATTGAAATTAAATCGTACTATATAACATGATAAATAATTATAATTAAATTTTTATAGGAACTCGAAAACTCGACTCGACTCAACTTGAAAAATTTTCGAATAAAAGTTCGAATGATAAAATTAGACTCGTCAACTCAAATAACTCAACTTTTTGACTTGATCAAATGTTCTCCCCTAATATTTTAAGCTTGTCCCAGGAACCGTGTGGTTTGTTGTACCTGCACGGATTAATCTTCTCATTCAAGAACAAGTACAAAGAGTCTCAACACTTTCTTAACCACACATATATCTTTTATTCTTTTCTCAACTTCCGGTTTTCAAGTCAAAATTTGATTTTATAAATTCACAAACCTTTGTCTAGGTCTGAGATGTGACATGTTAGGGTACCACTATTTACGAAAATTTTAAATTTATTTTCGAACTAATAATGTTAGATTTCTTAATAATATTTTTAGTTATTTTTTTAATTATTTTGGAAGTATGGATACTTATTTTGTAAATATCGATACTTAGTATTTTTAATAAATTTTCTGTTTGTGACAAAGTATCGAAAATTACAAAATAAGTATCGATATTTGCAACAACAAAAAACCAAAAAAACAACCGAAAATATTATAAAGAAGTCTAACATTTTAAGTTCGAAGACAAATTTAAAATTTATCGTCTTTTAGCTTCACCCTATACATGCCGCACGTTAAACTCGCCCAAACCTTTTAAATCGATTTAGGTGAACATTGGTGTTCTTACAAGTAAATTAGATTAAAACCATACACCGTTGGATTATTATTAGGTTCTATTCTATTTCTATAAGAATCAACTAGTTTATATCGAACGGAAAAAACACCTATGAGAAAGAACACGAAAAAACACAAACAAAACAACTACTAATTCATGTTCGCACAGAAGCAATAGACCGTTTTTCGTGCACACTACTTGGTGTCCAAAAACAGCCTCGCAAGCTACTCATAAAAGTCTCACCATTCACCAACTCGTTCCTTCTTCAATCCATGTATCAACGCCTTAACCCATTGATGTTGCTGAATCAAGTCGTGTACAACCCACCCTGTAAGATCCACTACAACACACGATGCTATTGGCTCCTTTCTCTCGTTTCAATAATCAGTGTCAAATCTCTCACAATATCGTCTTCCTTACCTATAGTTTCTGCTTCCACCAACTTCTCTATCTCAAGCTTTTTTTTTTTTGCCCCCTGCAATATACTTTGTTTCCGATTAAGGATGTCTGAATCAGACAAAGAACCTTTGCAAAATTATGTGCATTTGAGTGGTTCTTGCGAGGTCTACCCTTTTTCTTCAGTTTCTTCTCAGTTGTAATATGCTTCTCCGAATTAAGAAAGCTGAGACAATATACAATACCTTTTTCCCTGTACGGTTCACACCATTGTGCATTTGAGCGGTATATTTTTATGATTTTCACTAATTCAATGATCCAAAAACAAATAAAACTCTTAAGTTTTACACCGAAAATTCTAACCATATGAGTTATGATTCATTTATATTATATAAAACTCATTTAGTTTTACATTTTTGGACCGTTGGAAGAGGATAAATAGTTGGTTAAGAGTATTTCTCTCTTTTTTCTCGTAAAAATCTCTTATTTTTTACTACTAATTTCATCTATCTATTTATTATCGTCTAATCGTTAAAAAAAGTTGCAAAACTTGAAAAATCTAGATGATATAAAAGAATTCTACCTTTCTATCTATAAAATTGTTAAAGATTCAATCAATAAAAAATTTGCATAATGACACCAACACTTGTATTTCCAATTGTATTTTACTAAGATCAACCTTTGTCAAATACATAAAGGTAAATCATATATTAGAGTCAAAACTTTCACATTGGTAAAATTCAAATCCACCAAATAACCTCGTGGGTTTGAATGTAGAAACTTTACTTTTTCTTTGGTTTTAGAAAGAAAAAAGAATAAGAAAATCCGAATGTACTTTGCTTTAAAATAAGACATTTCTGTTCTTTCTTTCTTTGTTTTTGTTTTTGTTTTATCATTGATTGACTTACATGTTTCCAACTTGAAGTTAGGTAAGTGTGGTCAAGTGAAATTTAGAAACAGACGCAAGAAAATCTAAAACGTCTCATGTTGGGATAGTCGCCGGACTTTCACTTGCAATTAACTTTAACTTTAACTTTACTACCGAAATTCATTAAGTGGCATAAATGCCTTCAAAGAAAAAGGTGAAGTGCAATTATTTATTTATTTTTGATCAGTAAGGTACCTTTATTCAATAAGAATAAACCTTATAAATATAACCGTGTGTCTCGTTAAAAATCTCCCTAAACTTTAATGGAGGAAAAGAGTACAAGCACAAATATATATACAACACAATATGAACGCCCAAAAAGATAAAAACAAACACCCTAAGGGAGATTAAACAACACAAAGCACTAAAACACCCAGGGACCAAGCTAAACAATATCAATGGAGGATTTGCAGCCATGAAACACGCCTCACCCCACTCTTAGCAAGTGCATCCACAACATTATTTGCTTCCTTCGGCACATTGTGAAAACAAAGGCGAGGAAGCTTGCTACAAGCCTCATCGATTCGCTGAAAATATTTTTTTTTTGTTGCTCTCCTAGTTCCTTAAGATTTTATTCTGATTAATTCATACCGACCCGCGTCGCACACCTGACTTTGGTGGGTGAATCTCCCAGCGAGAATTTTCTGCAAACACAAAGTCTCAGCGAGACCAAACTGCTTACCACTTGAACCAACCTTCGTTAGTTAAGTGCAATTATTCATATCACAATTATTCATACTTTGTTAATATAATAATTAAATATTATATTATGGTTAACTAATAACTATTAGACTATAGGTAGTGTTGATAAATATGTAACTAGAACTGATTCTCTGTGACAATTAGAACTGGTAACAACAGTTAGGATTTCTGTTAGAAAGTCGTTTGTAAATAACCAATTCTATAACTGGTCATTAGGTTGTATAAATGGGTCAGTCTTCAATTGAAGATATTACGACAATTTAATAAAATTTGTGAGAGTGCTGCCTCTCTTTCCTAACAATCCACATAGTGTTTATGATCTTAACATGGTATCATTCGTTGTGTTCCTGGAGATTTCTCTTCAATTGATATGAGTTCGTTAGATCTTGTGTTTTCTTCCTTTTCACTATCTTCTCTAATTAGATCCGTAACTGGTGTGATTGCAAATTCATCATTTAGATGATTGAGAGCCTTTCACAAATTGATTTTTGGTGTTGCCAGAATTCCAGCTTCTTCGAAGATTGAGATCATAGTTGGATAGTAACCTGGTGAATCGGTTGTGGTTAGATCTCTGTAATTAATGTCTTGTTTTTGCTTCAACTCCAAATCTAATATTTCTTTAAAGAATATGTGTTAGATCGTCAGGATACTTTTCTCGTGTTGACTTATTATTTGAAGAGCAAGTTAGTGATCCGTTTTGTATTCTTTGAGGTTTGGAAATGAGTTTCCGGAGAATAACCCTTTTCTTCTTCAGTAACTTCCTATAATAAACTTTTTCAATTAGTTGTTTTTGATGTTTGGGGACCAACCCCTGTTCTATCTGAAGGGTTTCATTATTATGTATCATTTATAGATGTTTACTCAAGGAATACGTAGTTATATTTTTCGAAACATATGTGTGAAGTTATGGATTGTTTTGTTCGCTTTTATAAACTTGTTGAAGTTTAGTTTGGGTGTAAGATACAAGCCCTTCAATCCGATGGCAGTGAAGAATGTCAATGTCTTACAAATTGGTTAATGCCAAATGGAATTCAGCATAGGATTTCATGTCTTAGTACGTCTAAACAAAATGGAAAAGTTGAAAGAAAACATTGTCATATAGTTGAAACTGGGTTGACTTTGCTAGCACAATCTTCCTTATCATTAAAAATTTTTAGTCATATTTTTACTTATGTTGTGTTCTTGATAAATAGGATGCCAACTGATGTTTTGGATCAGAAATCACCATATGAGGTTTTGTATAACAAGCTGCTTAATTATTCATATATGAAAGTTTTCTGGTTGTGATTATTTTCCATTTATTCGACCTTTTAATTGTCATAAATTGAAATACAAGTCCAAGATGTGTATCTTTCTAGGCTATAGTACTCTACACAAGGGGTGTAAATGCTTAGCTGATGATGGAATGTTTTTTGCTTCTCGGCATGCAATTTTTTATGAGAGTATTTTTCCTTCTCATTTGGCTTCTCTTCAGCACAGTGACATAAAGACATCAAGCTGTGTACCTTTAGTTATACAGTCATCGCTACCTCAAAATGGTGATTATGGTGGACAACCTTCTTCTTCAAGTTTAAGAAGTGATTCTAACTTGGCCCATGCATCTGTGAATGAGCAGTCTCAGCCTGTGAATGAGCAATTTCAACCTACTTCTACTGTTTCTTTTCAAGGAGTTTCACTTGGTCTGTCTGAGACACAGGTTGCATCAAGCCATGATCTTGACAGAACTCAAGCTAGAATTGGTCAGGGTCAACAACAACAAGCTTATATTGTTGATGGATATAGACATGAACATGTCATAATGGGAGAAGGGGAAAGGGAAGCACCAGCTTTTATTGTTGATGGACATGGACATGAACATGTCATAATAGGAGAATGGGAAGCACTAGAAGTAGGAACTTCATTAACTACACATGCTGCTGCTAAAGATGTTTTGATTCCTAATCAATTTGTGTCATCACGTGTTGATTTGGAAGAATCTGATTGTATTCTTGATAGAGAAGGGGTTTCAACTGCTGTTAATATTCATCCCATGGTTACTAGAGGAAAAAATGGGATAAAAAAACCAAAAGTTTATCAAGTAGGAGTTACTCCCACCGTTGAAGACAAGAAGCTATGAAGAGTGAATAATGGAAGGCTGCTACACAAGTTGAGTACAATGCTCTTCTAAATAACAAAACTTGGTCTCTTGTGCACTTACCTCTAAACATAAGGGTCGTGAACTGCAAATGGATTTTTAAAGTTAAGTTTAATACATATGGCTCAGTTTCTTATTACAAAGCGAGATTAGTGGCTAAAGGTTCCTTACAAGAGGCTGCTATAGATTATCATAAAGTTTTTAGTCCTGTAGTGAAGCCTACTACTCTCAAGACGATTCATTCAATTGATGTCACAAGAATGTGGGTTCTAAGACAAGCTGACACTATCAACGCTTTCCTAAATGGATATTTGACTGAGGAAGTGTACATGGTTCAACCTCGAGGTTATGAACAAGAGGAGTGTAAAGTGTCCATAAAGTTCTATATTTCATGCACATTCCATCTCATATTATTGTTGTTTTTAGTACATTTTAGGCATAATTAGGCTCATGCATTGCATTTTACAATATTCTTTACTCTGCCATGCTTTGTATTGATTTTCTCTTATTTGGTAAGGAAAATGTACTATTTTAATTTAGTTTTAGTTTCAGGTACTAGAGGCTGACAAAAGGAGAGATGAGCTAAGGACATGATACTGAGGCAACAGACCAAGGAGTTGTACTGATGCAGTTCTAGACAGAGACAACAGTTGTCGTGTAGCTGCCGCCGCACTACCTGCCGCCCAAGACAGCCAGCTGAAGATTTGGAGAACTGGAGTGCGATCTGTAGAGCAAAAAATCCTGATCTTAACGATGATGTCCACTCAATTTTTCGATGACTGTAGCAGCAGGCAGAGCTGCCAAAGAAGGAACTCGAGATTACTTGCGAAGCAAGGCAACATGAAGAAGTCCACATTCAACTCAAAGAAATCAAAATTTAAGGTTGCATTTAATGCAAAAGCTACTTTTAAGACTTCTACTCTAAAAAGGACTAGACCTAGTTAATGCCTACATATACCCATTGTACTTTTACTTCAAAACAACTTAGGTTTTCCCTTATGCATAGTTTAGGTTTTCTTGTCGCCATTATGTTAAAAAATTCTCTTTGGGTTTGGGTTATGTTGTAATTAGTGTGATAACGGTTGTTTAGGATTTCAAGTTTGTTTTTGCAAAAAAGCTTCAAGGTTTGCTTATTCCATGTTCTTCATAGTTTTCAATTAAGGCGAAAGTTTAGTTGATTGCTATCTATTTGTTTAGTATCGAGAGAGTCAAACTCACGAAACGAGTAAGTACAATCTCATCTATAGACGGTGTTGATCAATCCAGCCTAGACATAGGTTAGGGTTTAAGGCGGCTAAAAGAGGACGAACAAACATTACTGTCTTTGCACGATTCACGCTGCGACTGGTATTATCTGCAGTGGGCATCAACAACATTCTGACTTAAGACATAAGCGGGATCACTTTCGAAGCGTTCTTCCGAACCTTGTAGTTCTGCCGAGTTTGTCGCCGAGACACAAGTCCATTCCCCTGCCGAGGCAGCGAGAGCGTCTCAGCAGCCTAATTGCCATCCTCCGCTGAGGCAGCATAGTTTGGCAGCTCAAAGCAATTTGTCCTATTCAACGAAGTTTCACACTAAACAACAGCATATTCTTTCTCATTCTATCAATCTGATCTTTTCCCTTTTATTTACTTGTGTTTTATTTTATTTTCATCTTAAACAATTCAAATATAATTGTGCATTTAATTTTCTTTGTGCAGGAACTACGATTCGAATTAAGCTGTCCAATCCCTGTGGGAGATGATATCTTTTATACTATTACTTGACAGGAGTGTGCACTTGTACTCATATTTAGAGAACACTAAAACACTCTACAAGTTTTTGGTGTCGTTGTAAGGAATTGGTAACAACGAAATTCTTTTTAATTTTTCTGCATTCTTAATTCTATTTGCATTTAATTTTAGTTAAAAAATTATGTGGGAAAGTGCTTATTCAGGTGCCCCACGAGTTAAGGGCATCAATATTTTGTAAAGGCAATCATGCATTCAAAAGTTGCCCTCAACTTTTTGCAACGGACATGTCGAGGAAAACCACGCAGGAATGGTTGTCGGAATACGAATAGTAGATGCCACCATCGCAGTTGCGCCGCTGCATCAAGATTTTTCATGGTATGATCAAATATCTTTAAAAAAATTTACCATAACAATTTTGCTGCAGAAATCGACATACCCTGGCAATGTAATCATCCTCAAGAGCAATCAAAATCCTTGGAGGACACACTTCATACTTTCCTTGCACTAACCCAAAAAGTATCAGTTGCTATGGACGCCAACATCGCTAAGATGGATGCACGTATGAGCAATTCAGTCTTCATTAATGCGATGGATGAACCCGAACAATTAAGCCTGAGGGATACTAATGTCCAAGGAAAAGAGGATGAAGAGCTAAGCAAGGAAGGATTTCCGAAGTGTGAGGAGCATTTAGAACCTCCAAGACAAGAGGATGTAGAACACTGCCCAGACAGAAAGATTGACAGCTGTTCTGACAACTACCTAGAACGCTGCCCTGAAGACGAACTGACAACACCTGAGCAAAACTATGCCACAACAACATCTAGAGAGGCAGAAATAGGAATTGAAGATGCCACGACAACATCATATGCCTCGACAGCAATGCTTGCCTCGGCAGAAACCTTGGCAACTATGAACTATATATATCTGGAGGAGCCGTTGTTGACTGATTCAAAGCCACCAAAATCTCTACTGATTGAGATTTTCGAGGAACCTGAGGAAAACAGTGTTGGGAGTCTTGAAGCTTTTCAGAACATTGAGTTTTGCCTTGACCTGCACCACAATACGATAGAAGACTACCGCAACGACTGGTTGCTGCTGCAGCTGCCTCGGCAGCAAAAGAAATTTTCCTCCACGACAAACTTCGACAAATAGGAGGAATAGGAACAAGGAGGAATGTTCACATGGATTACAAGGGAACGAGGAAGAAGGACTCCCCCACCATGAGAATAATCACGCGATGGAGGGTGCAGATAGACTATAAGAAGTGTCGGAAACGACCCTCCACCTCAGGAAGTGGTTATGTTTGGAGATGCACCTCACCGCACTCCCAACATAACTTAATTTAATTATTTTTATTTTTAATTCCTTTATTTTTATTTTAATAGGAATAAATTTTAATTTATCCACATTTTTGTTTTTCAAAATTTTCTTATTTTATCTTTAGCATTTAATTATTTGTTTTCAGGAATTAAGAAGCATGACCAAGAAGAAGGAGCCCGCCCACCATGTCGTCGAGACAGCTGCAGACGGCCCAGTGCAAAAATCGCGTAACGGCTAGTTGGCTGCTAACGGCTACAGAAGTAACGGGCAGAAAACCTCGTAATGTGCGCGAGACAATTTGCCCTTGGACATTTAATGCCGCCCCGACACCTCTCGACAACCTCTATTTAAACCTCACTCATCCCATTCATTTACTTTACTTTCACCTCCTTGCTATCTTATTCTTGCATCCACTGCTCTCTAGCTAATTACCTTCTTTTTTTAAGTTTTAGTTAAATCTTAACCGTCTCACACATGGCTTCAACATCAACACCCAAACCCACCTTCCAACGTTTTTGTTCAAAGGCAGATGAACGGAGATACAAAAATCAGTTTGCCAAGCAAGCCATTTGGCAGGAGTAAGGATTCCATTACACCAAGCAAACATGGGATCTCGGCTTAGAGCGCAACTTGTTCGAGACCATCCACAGTAAGGGATAGGAAATATTTGCACGGCAGCCAGAGAGAGCCAACATCACAATGGTCAGAGAGTTCTATGCCCATCATCCCTGCCCAGAGCTGTCGATCGTCTATGTTCGAGGGGAGCATGTCAAGTTGAACGCCTCCGTAATCAACAGCTTTTACGGCCTAGAGATGGAAGACAACCCCCACGAGGAATGAAGGCAGTCACTGACGGCTGCCGACTACGACAGGCTTAAGGTCAGGCTATGCGAGCCCAACATGCCATGGTTGGCAGGAAAACATGGTGGCTCTGTCCAACGCCGACGTCTGTTGCCGAGGCAATGCTATGGAATACCTTCATAAAAAGGTGTCTATTGCCCATCTCCCACAACTCCATTGTAGACCGGCCGCGCCTCACACTCATTCACAACATTATGATGAATTGGCCCATTAACGTTGGAGAGATTATATGTAAGGAGATTCATCACTGCTTCCACAAGACGAAGGGCAGGCTATACTTCCTGTCACTAATCACTAGCCTTTGTGCCAATTTCAACGTCCCAACCGACCTCGAGGATGAGATGACAACCGCCAAGGAGGGGTGGACCAGGAAAGTCCGCCTACAAATGATGCAGGCCCAAGAGACAGAGCTCATCACCCCTAGCCAGCCCTCTGCCGCCCAGCCCGCCACACCAGCCGCCATCAGCAGTACTGAAGCTGTCCCAACCAATGAAGTTCTCACTCTGCTGCGCACCCTCATTGACAGCAACAAAATGATCAAACAATTGCAGTTGACCTTCATAAAGTATGTGAAGGAGGTCCAAGAGGTCTTTGTAACTTATCTCCTGCAGAAGTACCCAGATAACGGCCCCACCTTGCCACCCTACCCCGCCGATCTCGCCGCCGCAGCTGCCCCCGTACAAGGAACACCCTCCGCCGCAGCTGTCCGCCACGCCGCCTTCTGTAGACAGATGTCGTCTCCAACGCACTACCCATCGTACTCCGCCACCTCTACCTCCAACACGGTGGCAGACTCCCCAGAGCGGCATCAGCAACATCATTCCCCCGCCTGCAAAACGACAATGGTGGCAAACACCTCCTCTTCAGAAGAGGTCGAACAGCAGCCGCCAACAACAGAAGCAGCAGCCCCAATGGCGATTGACCCTCAAGCAGCACCAACGAAGGAAAGAATAGGAAAGAGGAAGTGGCAAATCATAGCCGCTGAGCCAGTGGACGATAAGACATAATCAGAAGAGAGTGAAGCCCCTTCCGCCGCTCCTCCTGCAGAACCTCAAGAAGAGCATCACCCCATTCCCAAGAGAGTCCAGCTGCCGCAGACAGCAAAAGTCTCACCTGCTAAGTCTGCCACCCGGACATCTGCCGGTCGCCGCCTAGTCATCCAATCCTCCTCCTCAGCAGCAAAGACCCAAGCCTCCTCTCCACCATCTGCCAACTTCTAGTTTTCTTTTCTTCTCTTCTCTTTATTTTATTTTACTGTTTTTATTTTGTGCATTGAGGGCAATGCCCATCTCGAGTTTGGGGGGTTAGCACTCATTATTTTGTAGGAATATTCTAGTACATATTAGGTTGCATAATGTACTTGCCTTAGAAAATTAATCGATTTTTTTGTTAGAACTTGTGCCTATGATAGAATAGTCGACTTTAAATTTTTGCACCAAGTTAAAATGAACTTAATTTTGGGGGAAAAGCATGAAGTAAACTTAGGATTTTTCTATAGTTGCTAAAAATTAAAAACACTACTGTTACTTGCTGAATTTGTTTGAGTTTCTGATAAACATTGCCTGTTGAATTATTTGTAAAATTCTAACATGGTTGCAGGAAGCTGCCGTAGCAGGCAACAAACAGAAAAAAAGAAAACCACTGCCAAGGCAGGCAAAAGAAATTTTTATGTTGTCTATCTCTAAAGGTGCCCGAAACAGGCTCTAGGAAGAATCATGTGCAAGGACACCCCGCTGCTATCAAAGTCCATGAATCTGAAAATTTTGAAGTGACGGACAAATTAGCATGAGTGAATGAAAGTCTTCACGGGATGACTCTACTCCATGGGTTCAGGGTTTTGTAGTTTGCTCCCATCTTAATTTCAGACCTAGAAAAGTAGTTGTGATGAGATGAAGCCCTTATTGCCATGATTATTTAAATTGTGCTTGAATATGATGTCTCGGCAGCAACCTTATATATCATGACATCATCTATGTTTATTTAGAATATTCTTCAGATTCAGCCTATACACAGTTATGCACACACTTCACTGGCATTATAGTTTAATTCTATGTTATTTCCTTCTCACTAATCTAATGACAGGTGTCATGGCCTTGAGGTGTTAAATCAAGTTTAAAACGGAATTTTTTTCTTTTTGATTAGTTTAAAGGGCAAGTATGTTTAGGTTGCATTGCTTAAGGACAAGCAATAGTTCGATTTTGGGGGTGTGTAAAGTGTCCATAAGTTCTATATTTCATGCACATTCCATCTCATATTATTGTTGTTTTTAGTACATTTTAGGCATAATTAGGCTAATGCATTGCATTTTATAGTTTCTTTACTCTAACATGCTTTGTATTGATTTTCTCTTTTTTTGGTAAGGAAAAGGTACTGTTTTAGTTTAGTTTTAGTTTTAGGTACTAGAGGCTGACAAAAAGAGAGAAGAGCTAAGGACATGATGCTGAGGCAGCAGACCAAGGAGCTGTACTGATGCAGTTCTAGACAGAGACAACAGTTGCCGTGTAGCCGCCGCCGCCCTACCTGCCGCCCATGACAGCCAGCTGAAGATTTGGAGAATTGAAGTGTGATCTATAGAGCAAAAAATCATGATCTTAACGATGTTTTCCACTCAATTTTCCGATGACTGTAGCAGCAGGCAGAGCTGCCGAAGGAGGAACTCGAGATTACTTGCGAAGCAAGGCAACGTGAAGAAGTCCACATTCAACTCAAAGAAGTAAGAATTTAAGGTTGCATTTAATGCAAAAGCTACTTTGAAGACGTCTACTCCAAGAAGAACTAGACCTAGCTAATGCCTATATATACCCATTGTACTTTTACTTCAAAACAACTTAGGTTTTTCTTTAGGCATAATTTAGGTTTTCTTTCCGCCATTATGTTCTAAAATTCTCTTTGGGTTTGGGTTATTTTGTAATTAGTGTGAGAACGATTATTTATGATTTTAAGTTTGTTTTTGCAATAAAACATCAAGGTTTGCTTATTCCATGTTCTTCATAGTTTTCAATTAAGGCGAAAGATTAGTTGATTGCTATCTATTTGTTCGGTATCGAGAGATTCGAACTCACATAAGGAGAAAGTACGATCTCATCTGTAGATGATGTTGATCAATCCAGCCTAGACATAGGTTAGGGTTTAAGGCAGCTAAAAGAGGACGAACAAACATTGTTGTCTTTGCACGATTCACGCCGCGACTGATATTATCTACAATGGGCCTCAATAGCATTCTAACTTAGACATAAGCGGGATCACTTTCGAAGCGTTCTGCCGAACCTTGTAGTTCTGCCGAGTTTGTCACCGAGACACAAGTCCATTCTCATGCCGAGGCAGCGAGAGCGTCTCAGCAGCCATCCCCTGCCGAGGCAGCAGAGTCTGACAACGCAAAGCAATTTGTCCTATTCAACGCAGTTTCACAATAAACAACAGCATAACCTGGCCCATTCTATCAATCTGATCTTTTCCCTTTTATTTACTTGTGTTTTATTTTATTTTCATCTTAAACAATTCAAACTTAATTGTGCATTTAATTTTCTTTGTGCAGGAACTACGATTCGAATCAAGCTGTCTAGTTCTTGTGGGAGACGATATCTTTTGTATTATTACTTGACAGGAGTGTGCACTTGCGCTCATATTTAGAGAACACTAAAACGCTCTACAAGGAGAATGGTGTGAAATTAGTGTGCAAACTGAATAAAGCAATATATGGGCTAAAACATGCTTCCAGAGCCTAGTTCGAGAAGCCCAAAATTTATTTGCAGTCAGTGAGATTTGTTTTTGACAAAGTCAGATGCTTTTTCATTTGTGAGGAAAAGTCATTATAGTATTGTGTCTCAACTTGTCTACATAGATGATATTTTTCTTACTGGCGATAATGAAGAGAAAATTCAACAAGTGGTTGACAATTTAAATAGAGTTTTTCTTTAAAGGACCTTAGTAGGTTGTACTATTTTCTTGGAATTGAAGTACATCACATGGCAGATGAAATTTCCCATAGTCAAAGGAAATATATAGTTGGTCTTATGAGAAAGAGTGGCTAATGGGCTTCCTACTCTCATGTTGACTACTTGCAAGTTGTCTACTAGTGAGGGGAGTCTTATTTCTAATATAACAAAATATAGGAGTCTTGTGGGAGCTCTCCAATACATTGTCATCACGTGTCCTTAAATTATTTTTGTTGTCAACAAGGTCTATTAGTTTATGTAAACTCCTCTTGACACTCATTTTCAATTAGTGAAACGCATATTGCGTTATTTACTTAAAACACTGGATTTTGGATTAAAGTTTACTCCTAAAGCCGAGTATCGCAGTGTTGCTTGTGCAACAACTGAGATCATATAGCTTGAATCATTGTTAAGTGAACTGAGCATCACAACATATAGAAAGTTTGTTCTTTGGTGTGACAACTCCAGTGATGTGGCTGCGTCTGCCAACTTAGTCATGAATTCTAAGTTCAAGCATGTTGAATTAGACCTATATTTTATGAGAAAAAAAGTTGCTGCGAGAAAGTTAGAAGTGAATGAAGTGCCAGCATTTGAAGAGATGTGATGACAAAGCTGTTGTCTGTACCTTCTTTTCAAAGGCATCGTCACAAGTAATCTGTAGTTTCTATGTGTACTTGATTTTTCTTTTGATTGATTGGTTGTTTCTTGTGTGTTGTGATTTTTGTTTCTTTTGCATGTTCCATCTTTGTTTTCTGGTCAGTTGAAGAAGTAAGGTAAGGGCATGACAAGAGAGTTGAAGCTTAAAACGAGAAGAAGTAAGGTGAATATTAGACTATAGGTAGTGTTGATAAATATGTAACTACAACCGATTCTCTGTGACAGTTAGAGCTGGTAACAACGGTTAGAATTTCTGTTAGAAAGTCGTTTGTAAATAACTAACTCTATAACTAGTCATTAGGCTGTATAAAAGAGGTCGATCTTCAATTGAAGATATTACGTCAATTTAATAAAATCTATAAGAGTATTGCCTATCTTTCCTAATAATTAACAGAGTGTTTATTATCTTAACAATAACTAACTTAAAATAATACGATAGTGTTTATCTATAAATTTGAATAGTTTAAATATAATGAATGTGCAATGGGAATGGTAGGTGTAATTCAATATTTATTAGATTTTATCTATTAAAAAATTTAATTTTAATATAATAAAAAATATGAATAAGAATAATTTAAATAGTTTATGAGGTGAAAATCAATAATTATTATAATTTATCTATTATTTTTTATTTAGTTTCAATATAATAATAAAATCAATAGTTTAAATTTTATGATGTGTAATTCAATATGAATATAAATTAATAAAATATCTTTAATTTTTAAAAATCTCAAAATATTAATAAAATATTTGTAGTACTTACATCATAATTCAATCTAATCAATCAATTAATTCATTCAGTGTGATTTTTTTTTTGTATTTACATTTCATTTAGAAATAAAATTCTATTTACCTTTACTCTCGTTGACACTTATAAAAATATTACTGGTAAACAGGTGAGTACTAAAAACCAAACAAATATTTTAAATTTTTTAAAATAATGATTAAACATCAAATAATAATAGAGTTCGGACATATCAATAATAATAATAAAAAAGCATACATCTTTTGTGATGGAATCAGCATGTCAAATAATACTAAAAGCTGACATTTTGAGTGATTTTTTTAGATATTATCCGAATGAAAATTCTTAATTATTTGATGTTAATGCATTTTTTACAGTACTAAAAATATTAATCTTAATTCGATAGTAATATTATTTAAGCTATAATCAATATATAATAATTTTAATTTAATAAAAATACAAAGTCTTGCCTCATCTTATATGAGTTCAAATCTTGGTGTGGGAATGTGATACCTCACAATTTAATCAAATAAATAGCTATAACTTTATCTAATTAAATTATTTCTCAAATGTATATTACTTCTATTATTATATAAAATTTAGCAAATTATTTAAATATTATTTTCTAATTTCAATTTATTTATATAATGAACGATAAGAGGGTGTTTTTGTTGGTTTAAAAGTTTCTCCAAACTCATGTTTCTATATATATATATGGGGATAGTATCCGGTTACACAGTGTAAAACTCTCTAAGTTTTACACGTTTTTTGGATCGTTGGATGTGTCAAACGAATGTGTGAGATTAACACTAGAATATGTAAAGATTATCACTTGGGGGAAAAAGTAAGGAGTTAATCATAGCCATCCATTTCCCCATCTAACGATCCAAAGAATCGTGTAAAACTTAAAGAGTTTTATACTGTATAAGTTGATCCTAACCCTATATATGTGTGTTTCATTTTTATTTGAATGTTAAATTTTGAAGAATTTTAGGACTCAAGTACATGCCTTCTTATCAACTTAATCTTTTAAATCAAATAAAATACTAAATAAAAAAAATCCCATCACAAATATGATATTAAGACCGGTTTAAAGATTTAGGAGACCATATAAAATTTATTAATACGATGCCCTTTAATTTATAATCCCAAAGATATAAAAAGTTTTTTTAAGATATATTTTTATCTTTGTAAAAAATATATTATGAGTCTCTTTAAAGTATTTTTTTATTGTTTGCTTGTAATTTATTAAATCAAATTTTTTTGTTTTCTCCAATAAACGTTTAATTCAACTTATTTGGAGCCTTTCTTTTCTTCGATCATGTGCGATCGCTCATCTTGCACATGTCCAAAATTCCCATAAAAATATGTTCAATATAAAATTTAGATAGAATCAAATGGAAAGAGGTCCTATGAACTTGTATACCAATATCTTTTATTTTAAAGTTGAAAGTTGAGCTTCTTAAAGAAAATAATCACAAGTGAAATTTAATAAAATATATACTTTTAAAATAATCTTGCATTTCGTTAATAAAAAATCAGAATGTTATATTCTGATCAAATTAACCAAACATGTAATATAATATAAACAATTAAAGAGGAGGATATCATAAAGGATATAGCGAAGATTATTGAGGGAAGAGGTCGTGATCGATAGGTGTGTTCAGGCTGTGAATGCCGTCATATATGAGGATTAGGTTTGGCGCCGCAAAGGAAATTAGTTCAAATTTTTGTGCGGTAACATCATTTTGATATAGTGTTCTTGCAGGAAAAAAAATTAGAGGAGGGACGTTCGGGATGCGCTAACAAAAAAGGAGTAGATCGAGAATCGTTGTTACAGGTAATGTATTGACTGGCTTAAGTCTGTTTGTTTAAGTTGCGATTGAGAGGTTATTCTATTCTATTTGGCATGTGGGGGTGTGACAGCAATTTTTACTTTTTGAGGGGGATATGAGAATGTTGCGAGATGCTAGGATTGGTGGTGAAATGTGGGTGTGTATATTTGGTGCTTTCAGTTGTTGTAGTATTGGGTGTTTATCGTTTTTATGAGTCCGGGTTAACACGAGTACTCTTTTCCTCCGTTTAAATTAAATTTTTTTTAACGAGATTTGTGTTAACTTGTTTCTGTATGATTTTTCTGTAATCATACTCTACTGTTCAAAAAATTATATAAACAAGTAATCTTAAAATATTATGGTCATCCTGATTTTAGAGATATTTTACGTTTTTTGAACCAAACCCGCCTTAAATTAAAACATCTTTCTGATTGTTCTGTTGGAATGGTTGAAGAAAATTAAATTAATATATATTACAAAAATAAATAGATAACAATATATTTAAAAATTATAAAATAAACATTAAAAATTATTAAGTAGTACTTGATTTGGTTCCCAAGTTGCTTGGCTAGGAGAAGAAATCTTTCTATTTTTCTATTATTTTTATTAAAAGAAGAAGATGAAAGGTCGTTGCAGTTTTATTTGTAAACAATTCCAATGCCAACGTAGAATATAATAGAAGGTGGTTTATATATATAAAATAATGTTCATTGACTTGTATACTATATAATCATTTTCCTAGCAATTGATTCATTTTTATATGATATATATAAAGGTGTTGAAATCCAATCCTACAATTAATACCGTTGTTAAAGCATAAATTATATAAAAAAACAAAGGAATCATGCCATGTTTATTAAAATTGTCAAATGTCCATCTACAAATTAATTAATTTAAAATGATATTGTATTTGCATCGTTGAACACATGTAGATCTGAGACTTGAATAAAACATTGTCGATTACTGTTATTGTATTTTATAATGTCAATTACAAAGTCAAGAGAAGAGATCAATGCATGTAAATCTTTGCCATAATATAGATTTTTTAATTATTTGAAACTGGTTAAGATCGATAATTAATAATTCAATACATCACCAACATTGATTAGGCTATGGTTCATAATAATTCTAATAATCGTGTATGGTAAATAATAACTATGAATTAGAGAGTCAAATAAATGAATTAGAGAATTATTTTGAATCAAATTCATTTGATCTATGAAAATAAAACCATATAAAAAATTAAAAAATTCAAGAAAATGAAAGATACAAACAAACACCATTGTGGAAAGTGAATGATAATCACCACCAACACTAATAGAACATGTGACAATTAATTTTACCACAACTCAAGACGACATATTTAGGATGACTGAGAGTACCTATCAAGACGAGAGAACCAATCTGAGGATCTAAAATAGGGATTGATCAATAATATAATAAAAAACCACCGAGATAAGAGACGAAGATAAATTCAATCCTAAAAAACTTACAAAAGTAAAACTAAACATACTCCAACGCATTCAAAGCATCCATCGTCTTAACAAGAAGAAAATAATTTATTAAACAAAATAAAACAAAAAAACTAGTATATGCAAAACAAATTCTATGGAAATAGAAAAGAAAAAAATAAAGAAGAAGAGGATGTACAAAGTCAAAAAGTACGATAACATTCTATTTTTTTCCATGTAATTTATCAGTACTATAATTAACCTTTTATTTTTTAAACATTTAACCTAACTTATTTTAGACTTTTTTTTTCTAGGACTTATACAATTGTTCCTATCGCACACCGTGGATTCTCTAGTTCTCTAGTTGAGTTGAATTATTTATATAATTTAATTTTTGTATTTATCGATTGTAATTATTATTTATATTAAAGAATAATAGTGTGGATAAGCGTAGTGACCAATAATAATACCCCTTAGAGAATACCTAATTTTGCTTAGTCAGGCCAGTATTAAAATGCATGCGAAAGGCGTCGTGGCGATTGGCTAGGCTTTCATTTTCTGTTTTTCAAGGCACCTCTCTTTTGTACTTACGTAAGGAACAAACTTACCGCAGCAGTGGGCGGTTACGGCTACACGGAGAACAATAGAGGGCCGTCCAGGATAGAGGAGACTACTTATGAATGGGACCCATGCGTCCTAGTGGAACATTTGTAACATAAATAGAACAGAATATGTAATAAATACAAGAATATTTGTAACATAGATCGAATATTAAGTCAGTAAATTGAAATCGTTTACTTGTATAAAATTGTTGAGGCTAGTGGAACACAATATTTTAAGATAAATTGCTTGAGAAACATTGGACATCTATCTCTCAGGATACAACAACGAAATAAACACAGCAGTAGCACGTCTGCAGTGATCAGCAAATCGCAAAATTGCCTTCTTCTATCACCAAAAACTAGTTTTGAAAATCACAGAGTAAAACAATAGAAAATTCTATGTGTTTTTAAGTTGTGTTCAACTTAGAAGGTTTACACGTTATTTATAGGAGTTTTACAAGTGGGTATAATTGGAAACTTTGACCTAATGGAACATTTATGATTTGAGAATTAATTATCGTTTAAAGAGAAATTTCTAAAATTACTGTTTGAATTAAAAAAACTTTTAATACTTATCATTTTAATTTCAAAACATAATTTAAAAAATATATGCTCTATTTGAGGAAAATATTTGGGTTAAAATATCTGCAGGCCCACGTAGAGCCAGACCGGTTCGGACATTCACGTTACCCACGTCGTGCACAGTTTCACATTTACTAATCAACAATTGGTTTCACGTTTTTTCTCAACAACGTTTGAATCAATTTCTCATTCAAAGCTTCAAAAATATCAATTTTTTTCCAACAATCCACCACATGAATAAAATTGATGATTTAATCAAAACATTTTGACTCGATGTGGTGATAGAATCTACAATCGATAGCTACATAGGATATGTAGGTTTCCTCATTTGAACATTCTCTTGTGAAAGTATATTTACTTTACTAGCTGACCAGTAGACGTGATGTCCTTGAAATGTTCTACCGTTTGTATAAACGATGATATACCTCACACAACTACCTCCCCAACGAGATTTTTAGTTCTCATGGTTATGTTCATATGGCCGTGAACATCTTCCTGGTTCTACAAGAGTTTGGCAGAACTATACCCCAATAGTCTCCTTGAAGCGACCCTACTTCACTCTCACATAGGTGACTTATGTTGCTTGGCTCACCGAAGCAAACAATGGTCATTAAAAGCTTTGCTTAGCCTATACCACTTTTAATCATTGTTTACATTATATGAATGGACTTGGGAGAAGAACCCCCACAATGATCACACAAGGTCTATGGAATTAGGTTGTTCCTTTGAACCTAGATCTTGGGATCTCCGGTCAACTAGGAAGGGTTTTCCTTTACATAGCGCCTCAAATTTCTATGGGCTTTAGTCGCATTCCTTTCGATATTTTTGGAACCTGATCTCGATTTAAGCCTTTAGCTGGCGGATCCACAATGTTATCTTTTAATCTTATAAAATCAATAGAGATAACTCCATTTAAGATCGATTGTCTAATGGTATTATGTCGAAGACACATATGTCTCGACTTACCATTATACATAAAGCTCTGTGCTCTACCAATTTTGTTTAGTTTTCACAATATACGAATATTGTAGACACATGCTTTGGTAATTTAGGAATATCCTCCAAGACATTCTAAAGTCACTTGACTTCTTCTCCAAACTTGTCTAGAGCTACAAACTCAGATTCCATTCTGGATTTGGTTGTAAACGTTTCTCTCGAGAAATCTCATGACATAGATCCTCTTTTCGATGTGAAACATATTCACTTGTGCCTTTGATATCTTGAATATCAGATATCCTACTGGCATCGAAGAATCCTTCTAAATAGTAGGATCTCTAGAATAATGCAATTTATAATCTTGACTATATCTGAGATATCTTAGTACTCTAACAATCACTTTCCCGAGATTTGGCCCTGGATTGCTTGTGAATCTACTTAAATTACTCACAATGAAAGAAATATCTTATAACATCCCCAACCTGAATGTCACAAGTTGGGCCACAAGCCCAAACCCAACACCATAAATTTAAAACTAGATTTAGCCCAACACAATCATTTCATAAAATCCATTAAGTTTAATAATTCAAAGTTGAAAAAACAATTAAAACGTTACGTGAGAGCTCTATTTAAAATACATAATTAAAAGCATTCGCCACATAAGTTAAAATAAAAAATGAGAGTTACAATACTACATAGGGTCTAACGAATACATAGCCCAAGTATCTAAGTACTATACTCGGAAACAAGTCAATACTGAAGTTATACTCCAATGGTGCTCCGACGATGCACGTCAACCTACTAACCTGCGAATGGAAACAACAATTCTGAACGCTGAGCTAACGAAGCTCAGTGGATACACTTCCACTCAATCATGCTTCATG
Source organism: Hibiscus trionum (assembly GCA_030270665.1). Classification (NCBI taxonomy): domain Eukaryota; kingdom Viridiplantae; phylum Streptophyta; class Magnoliopsida; order Malvales; family Malvaceae; genus Hibiscus; species Hibiscus trionum. The sequence continues at coordinate 4,528,853 of BSYR01000064.1, read as the reverse complement.
TAAAGAATAAATATGAGCAGCATCTAAGAATGATAATCATGGAATAAATAATAACACTAGCACTACCACTAGCCGCCTAAACACAAAACAAAGCAAAGGGAGATATTAACCATTCACACATCACAAAATACCATACCAACAAACCAGGAGTGAGGCCCGGTGCCACACAGCTTCGGGAACGTACACTCTCGGGTGAGGCTATGTGCCATAAAGCTTTGAGAACATACAACTATGCTCAGAATCTCTCGTCGAGCATCTTCGAATGAGACCCAGTGCAAGATAGCTTCGAGAACGTATATTCCGGAAACATCTAACCACGATGTTGCAACACACTCTTTGGGTATCCGGATCCCATCAATCAAATAACTCAACCACGCAAGTGCCCTTACCTAGCACGTTCACACATGATCCACCAAGGATCACTAAGGTTTACTAGTACATACAAGCAATTTCCCTTTTCATTTATCAAGTTGTTAATTATTTAGGCCACATACTGAGTTATAAACTCAATTTCTCAGTTTTACTATTCATTTTACCCCTCAAGAGACCCATTGGACCTTTACCCTTGAATTATAGAACCCCCAAACTTAAAATGAATTTCCTTGGGCAGATTGCCCAACGAGTACCGATACTCGCCTAAGAGTATTGATATGCTCCTGTGGGTATTGATACCCACTTACGCGTATCGATACTCAGCTTAGCACGCTGAAGGGGTTTAACCAAACCTTGTACTGATACACGTGGAACGTGTACCGATACACAATCAGTATCGATACGGCCCCACGCGTACCGGTACCATTTTTCGCTACTGGAATTGTCAATAGAGCAGTGGTATCAGTACGCCCATATGGGTATCGATACCCCATTTGCATTTCGTTTGAAAAAAGGCTATCTCGTACAAAGGGGTAACTAGCATCGGTACACGAACATAGATTTTGAATTCTAGAGTTCGAAATCCCCACTAAACATTCCCTAACTTGTGCAACAAAGTCCCAATTTAATCCTACAAGTTTTGGAAGGTCTATTAGGTGGTTTTCTACCATTTTTAAAACATTTTAACACCAAATACGAATTTAGCCATTAAAAGGGATTCAAGCTCTTAAACAACCCAAAATATCAAACCAAGCAACAAGCAATTAAATTTCATAATTTCCAGGAAACAAGGGAGTTAGTAGTGTACTAACCTTGAATTAAAGCTGAGAAAAGGCCCCCAACCACAAGCTTCAAGCCTTGCTCTTCCCTTTGACCTTGGATTCCTCTCCCACCTTTTTCACTACGAAGATAGGTTGTAAAACATGTTATAACATTGTTAGGGAATCTAAGGAAGTAAAAAATACAAACATAACTCAAGGATTGAGCTCCTAAAACCCAATAATGTTCTTCCCTACACCCCCACCAAAACCTCTTCCTCTACCATTTCAAGCCATTCTTATCTTGAACTATAAATCATTGATTGATAAAAAAAAAAACTCTTCCTCAATGCACAAAACGTGATTCACACCACAAAACTCAAAGATTCAACCTTTCTCTTAACTTTGGGGTTGGGAGATAAGAGAATGAGAGGAAGGAGGAGACAAAGGATAATCTCACCATACTTACTTTCTGCAAAAAATTAAAACCCATTTCCCTTCTTCCAAAAGGGTATGTTACACAATTACCCCTCTCTCATCATCTTACACCAAAATTGTCACCCAAAGCTTAAAGCCCACAACAAAAAGATAGCCCACTAAAGCTCTCAAAGCCCAACACTTGACCCAAGCGTGAAGCCCACACTTCGAATTAAACCGACTCTCGAATTTTGAAATCCATATCGTTACATATCTTGTCTAGTACAATTTATTTAGACTGTCCACGTGTAACTCCCTGGTTTTGGGCCTAGATTTTTTAGACATCGGATATGACCGGTCGAGAACGGTTCGAATCGCGAAAGGAGATTAAAGGAAATCAAGGATCGGGATAGGATAAAATTGTGATAAAAATTTCTAAAATCCTCTAAAAATATGTTTAAGAGGTTGGTTAAGTCAATTTTATAAAATGGATTTCGGAAATGGGACATTTCGAGTAGTGACCAAATTGTAAAGTTTCAAAACTGGGGAAAATGTGATTTTTAAGGTGGAAACCAAAATCTTAGAATCTTTAGGGGGCTTTAAGTCAATTTGACCTTTTCTCAAAATGACATGTGTTTTAAAAAGGTTTTTAATTAAATGGATTTAATTGTGTTTATATTAATTAATTAATGAAGTTAGTTTAAGTGAGATTTCATTTGACGTAACTACCAACTCTTTCTCATTTCAGCCGAACACTAATTCTTTCATATTTTCTCAGAATTATTTCTTCCAAAATCTCTCTCAACATTTTCTAAATCTTTTTCAAGAGATCTTTTCTAATTCTTCAAGATTTTGCTAAGGAAAACTTGTCATTCATTGAGAGAAGCAAGGATTGGAGGTAAATCCCGTTATCAACCTCTAATCTAAGTTCTTTATTGAAATTTCTATGATATTTCGCTTCTAAATGCTATTTTTGGTTGAGTTTTCATTATAGTTTTGATTATAGATCAAAATCTTGTGAAATTATGGTTGAAATCTTAATTTTCGGACTTGTTGAGTTAGACTCTGTTTTGTGTTGATTTTAATTGAGTTTTAAGTTGATTTATATGTTAAAATGAGTTGTTGATAACATAGATCCCGAAATCCTTGAGATCCTTAAAGTTCTTGATAGTTTTAAGTGAGATTTTGGGGTGAAATGGTGGAATCTTGCTTGCTGGAGGTATAAGGTTGGGTTAGGATGTTTATTAGATGTGTTTTGATGTTGATAATTGTTTGGAAGTGATGTATGTTGGCTGGGCTTGGTTTAGGAAGCAATCGATTGAGTTTTCGGTTGCTTTGGATTGGTATTTTGGTGTAGTTTGGGTGAGCAACGAGTTTGTGAATTGTTGCTGGTGTTAGAATGCATTTTAATGCATTTAGATCTCTGTTTTGATGATGTGAAAACAAGGGATCTTGATCCGGAAGCAAACAAGGTGTTGTTGGAGGCTCCAGAAGAGTAAATTTTGTGTCGACGAGCAAGGCTTCGCGTATCGGTGAGTGGAAATGTAATTTCCTGCTTTGTAACGCTTTGAGCGTGGTCTTGGGAGCTTAGTGTAAGTTTGATACACTTAGCTAAGCTCAAGAGTAAGTGATTCGGAAATCCCTCTCTTGGTAATATGCTATATTTGATGAAATTGCACTTGAAGTAAATGTAGATTTGTTTATTGTGTTTAAGCATGGTTTAATGCTGGATTTTAATGCCATTGTGTTAAAGATGCACTAGGTAAGTGATCCTTGGTTTGCATGTGTTGAATGCATATGATATTAAGCATGTGATGCTTGTGGAAATGACATTGTGGTTATGCTTGTAAAACAATGAATTAATGTGGTTAAATGATTATATTGTCAAGTGATGAAAATGGTTTTTGGTTACTTTAATCGGATATAGTTAGCCGACTATAGGATTGGGTGCACTGTGAATAAAGTCGCCTTGGATGTTGAGGGGTTGTGATTGTACTGTATACTCCATCCAAGTTGCCTAACGATTGAGGTTAAGATCACAACGGTGGTTGTCAATTCTGTGTGTGAATCTTGTATTATGTGTCACGTGCTCTCGTTAGTGGAATTATACAACTATCGATGAGTGGTGTTGAGGGGTTGATATTGTACCGTTATTCTCCACCACGGGTGTCACAACGATGGAGGGTTGCTCTCGTGTGTGAGCCTTGTGTAGTCCGGTAGTGTGTATGAAGTGTGTGGGACAACAGTTGTAATCCGCGTATCCGATTGTGTCTTATGTTTAAATGGTTTATGGATTATCACTTGTGAGCCAATATAATGTAAATGTATAATGTGAAGCATGAGGTGCTTGTAAATGATGCAAGAATGCATGATATGCTTGGTAAAGCATGAACAATGGTTTAATTGCTATTCTTAAGTGATGCATATGAGCATAAGTTTATTAAATGCAATGTTGTCTTGAGAAGACATGGTTTATGAAAGAGCATGTGATAAAAGTGATGGTTTTGCAAATTATGTTAAATGCATTGATGAATGTGGTTTAGCGATCCTCACAAAGCTATATGCTTACGCTCATTTGTTTCATAAATGCAGAGAATTGAACATTTCAAGGCAGCCCAAAAGCAAGAGGAATCCAAGGCTTTGTTAAAGAGATGTATGTGGTTCACCCTTAATGTAATAAGTGGCAATGGGTGGGACTTCTACTTTCTGATTTTGGTTGGAGATGTTTGTTGTTACAAGCATGTTTAGTTTCTGATTGTGGACTTGTATTTGGCCTTATTTGGCTCTATGGCTTGTTTGTGGTGTTTTACCCTTTTAATAGCTTGATATCTTAAGCATGCTAGAATAGCTAAATTCCATCATGATATGAAGTGGTTGATGAGTATGATTTACTGTTTGATATTGTCTAAAAGTTTATTAGATAGAGTATATCTTGTATGCATGTTTTGAGCCTGTTTGAATGTGATTTGGTATGCTTAAATGAAGTTTGTTGAAGCCAATCTGGTATGTGTATCGATACATGGGGAAGCGCATCGATACGCTAAGGCAAAATGAGGCATTTCTGTATAGGGGTATCGAAACGGATTGCCCGCGTATCGATACGCCTAGGCCAAGTTTGAAGGTCGTACCGATACGCGAGGAAGCGTTTCGATACGCTTAAACCTTCTTTAGCTAATGTCTTCCCGCGTATCGATACAGGGCTAAGTGTATCGATACGAGTAGTTAAGTTTCAGTTAAAAGCATCTTTTAAGGTTTGGAAATGTTGCATTTTGGTCCCTGAATATTATGTGTGCAATTGAATGTGTTTGGATGATCCGTTAGAGCTGAATTCTGACATGTTGGCATGTTACATGACTAATTGAGGATTGGTAACTTTAAAATCATGAAAGTCCCTGTATTTTATGGTATTTACAGTTTAGTCCTTAAAAGTCAAAATGTATGCAATTGAACCCCTAATCGAACTCCGATCGCTGTGCTGTTTTCACCTAATCGTTTTGCTGAACTTATAGGTTAATAATGTGCATCTAGAGAAGATAAAAAGGAAAAAAAGGGTCGTAAATCAAGGTTGACTTTTGGGTTGACTTTGGTTTTCCTCGTGTAATCATCATAGTTCGGGTTAAACGTCTAGACCGGGCTAAGGGGGTTACACTATGACACTTGCATATTCCATTTGGAATAATGTTGGCTCGTATTCATTGAAGTTCTGGGTATACCGGAAACATCCTTGCCAAACTTCTCTTTTCCATGTAGTGTGACTATGTCAATATGAGACCGTCAGATAGTTGTTAGATTGACTAACCAAAATCAAATCTGCCAGTCTCTTATTTTTCATGTCAATCTTGAATTTGACATGCCTTTGTTACGTTTTCCATTTCATTGTTACTTAGAACAATGAGTATGTCATCAACATAGGATCATATATCCTAATGTCGGTAGGTTTGACATATACACATTTGTTACACTTATTTGTCGTCATGATAATATTTTAGTTTCAACATTTTGTTGAACATCTTGACTATCTTCATTAATAGTCTCTAAAGTTCGTTTCGTTGAACTTGGATCAACTTCCTTAGTTATTCAAGGAAGTATATTTTCAATGAATGAGGTATTCTTTGATTCCATTATCATATTCTTGTAAATCTCAGGGTTTTTTGATTCGTACACAAGAAATTGATATACGTTACTATGAACTGCATAACCAATGAAAGTACAATCCACCATTTTGAGACTTATTTTTATTTACTTTGGTAATGAGGCCATTACCTTTGCAAGACACCCCCATATTTTTAAGTAGTTGTAGGAAGGTTTTATTTCCTTCCATAACTCATACGCTATATTGTCTCTTTCATTGTGGGAAATCTTATTTAAAAGGTAATTAGTTGATAGAACAACTTCCCCCCACGTGTTAGGCACATTTTTGAAGTTTTAGTTTTTTTTTCCAGAAGTCATCTTCAAAATCATAGTACCAACATTACCCATATAGTGTTTCTCACATCTTAATCCTTTTTATTAAGTCTGGGTTTCAACATCATGCTTACAAAATAATTTCTCTAGCTTTATCTTTGTTTATGAGCAAATACACATAACATTAGTTTGTGCTATCATCAATTAAGGTAATAAATTTATTTCTTCAAACAATAGTTTGTCATGTCAATTTTTATGTCAATACTTTGTCATAACATTGACCTTGTTTGGAAGTTTATAGTTCGAAGACTTGTTCCCTATCTTGTGGAAATAGAAACATTTCCCATAAAATTTTGCTTCTTGAACACACCGTCTTTTGCGGTCTAAAGTACTTTTTGAGTTCCACTATGTTTGCCCTGGCAATATTAGTCTTAGCAATATTTGAAAATAGGAGGATAATCCTTTAGATATTTGATCAAGTTTATCATGGTCAAATAGAACAACAACCTCAGTTGTTTCGTTTTGAAATTTTCTCCAATAAATTTTACTGGTTTTTCATTGTGGCTCATAGTCACAATCCCAAAACAAAAAATTGTGAGCTTGTTAAACATCTGGAATTTAGTTCAAAACTAAAATAAAAACAAACAAAATTTCTAACTTTTGTTAGAAGACAAGAACTTAGTAAACTAAAAACCTGAAACAAAAGTTCACACGATATAATACAAAGAGCAATAATGAACAATCCACCAGGTAGGTAACTTATGAAAAGAGAGGTGGTGCACTATGCACGCTTAAATACCAGGTCTTTCAAAGAATCAATTCTAGATATGCACTTTCATATTATCTTTCAGTAATCCATTTATGAGTTTCATTCTCACATGTTTAAGGAAGTTCTTAAAGTCATTCCAAACAAGGGTTAGCTTTTCAAGTGACTAACGCTTGAACGGATTCACTTACATCCTGTAACCCCCTCGTCCCGGTCTGGCCGAATGACCGGTCCGAGTGGGCCACACGGGGAAAACGAGTGAAAACTCCCAAAGAAATTCCCCCTCGGTTAGCAACCCTATTTTTTTCATTTTAAATCTCGTCTAGATGAGTATTCAATCCTACGTGATCATACAGCGGAACAACATCCACGAGGCAAACCAACGAACTCAGCCCAACAACTTACAGCCCAAATTTAAGCTTTAATTACAGGCGGTATCGATACCCTTAAGAGGTGTATCGATACCCCCTTGACTAGGTCAACAGGTCTAAGTCAACCCGTAGAGGCCGTATCGATACACCCAAGGGGTGTATCGATATCCTCCCCAATAGTTGACTTCCCACGGTCAAAGCTAAGATGACGGTATCGATACACCTGAGGCTGGTATCGATACCGAACTGGACAGTAGCTCCAGTGACCAAAATGGTATCGATACACCTCTCAAGTGTATCGATACACGAGGCCTGAACAAGAAGGTGGTATCGATACCGTACCAACCGTATCGATACCCCTGCACAACAAAGCCTCCCAAACTTAGCAAAAACGATCAAGACTCGAATCTAAATGCAATTTATGACTTCCCTAACCCCAACCAAACATACATACAACATTTACATACCACTATATAGCCATACAAGCACCCAACATGTATAAACAACAAGGAACTCATGCAAAGGACTCAAGATGACATTCTAACATTTCAAGATCATGCTTCAACATCCAAACATATAGGCCACACCAAAGGCACATGGCCAACATTCAAGATAAGTAATTTAGGCATGAATTACAATTTAGACATGGCAACACAAGCCATACAAAAGCAAGATAACAAGGAGTCTAAGCAAGCTCCTAAGCAACTAACATTCATCCAACAAGACAACACATGTAAAAAAGTCATACAAGCTTATACACAACCCATGCCACATTGCTAACTAATACAAAATCACCACCGTACTTGAGTCACAAACTTGGAAGCCCTTCTTGCCTTGCCTCGAGCTAACGCCAAGCTAACGATCTGCATTGTTGAACATTGAGAGCGTAAGCTATAAGCTTAGTGAGGGTGCTCTAAAACGAAAAACATCAACAATGCAGGGTTCAAGCATGTAAATCCTAATCTCACATACATCAAGCATTAACATGCAACCAAGTAGACCTAGCTAGTCTTTCAAGTGGCATATATGGTCTCTCAATCCTAACAAGTTTAAAAATAAACATCCACATCATGCAACAACACCATATACCACAATCACATATCACCATCATATATCACAATACATGAACACGTTTAATTGGCCACTCTAATTACCCCGATTGTGCGGATATAAACCTCAACATTACTTTACCTCGGTGGGATTACACTCATCACCGGACCTTGCATGTGCGGGATTCCACTCATCGCCACATGCCCTACGGATGCGATTCCACTCATCATCCCGTAGAAATAAAATAAAAGCTTCCGGTGGAATGTTACATCACCGTACTCCTCCTTGACGACTTAACGCCATCAAGGCCACGTATGTTTTGACTCAATTTGTGTGCACACTATCCTAATGATCGATCATTTACAACCGGTAATTATTTAGTGCCAATTATCATCATTAGTCACATATCATCAACCACACTCATGCTCATCACATATATCCACATCATGATATATATATATATACATGCACCATATAATCACAAGTACAAGAGCATAGCTAAGCAAGCACAATAGCATTTAAGGAAAACAAGACTAAAACAACTACTTGGATTGTAAGGAAGCGGCCTACCAAGCACACTTTACACACACACACTACTCATGCTCGAACCAAACTTTAAAACAAGTTAAGACCACTCACCGCCCTTCCTTAACAATTCGATACAATCCTCCTACGAACTCGGATTTGGTCCCAAAGCCTCTTCAACGCTTCCACTTGCTTCTAGCCAAACAAAACACACTTATTCCACCACAATTCAATGCTAGACTCAACCATCAACTTACTTTGCAAACACAACCCAAATTCCACAATTCTCAAACCACATAATATCTCAAAAATCCCATTTTCGTACTCCAACAACCCATGGCTGAAACACCCATTTCCAAACACCCAAATGACTTCCAAAACATCCCAAATCACCCTCCTAACATAGGTAGACCATCAGCCCTTCAATTTCAACACTAAACCCACCAAAAACCCAAATTTTGATACCTTAAAATTTGCCCTAAAGACCCACTACGAATTTTCATCCAAATTCAACCAAATTGATATATATTGTGTATTTCATTATGCTTAAACAAAACCCCAACATAATTTATCAAAACAAATTGAAAAACCCCTTTAAAAATCCAAACTTTAACATAAACCCTAATTTCTAAAATCCTATATTTTTGAAATCTAAGACAATGGTTGGATAGGGGATAAAGAGAAGGTTAAGAAAACATGATTACCTTTGAAAAACACCTTGGATTGAAGAAGAGAATGAATGGAATAGTAACTTTGATATTTTGAGAGGGTTTGGGGAGGGGAGATAGTTTCCAACGTGAAAAGAGGGGAGGGGAAAAGGGAGGAAGACAACTTTTTGATAAAGTGGTCTTGCTTTTGAAAATTTTGGGTCAAATCGCGATATAGGTCCCTCCCTCTTTATTAACGCTCAAATAGGTCATTATTTGAAGTTGGATTATTTTAATTAAGTTTTATTTGACTCGAACTATAACTTGGCTAACTCCTAGGCCCAAAACACGGGTGTTACAACTCTCTCCCACTTAAGGAATTTCGTCCCCGAAATTACCTAACTGAAAGAGATACGGAAACTGCTTTTCCATATCCTCCTTCCTCTCCCAAGTGGCCTCGTCCACACCTCTACGTTGCCACCGCACCTTCACTAACTCAATCGATCTACCCCTCAACACCTTACTGTCAGAAGCTAAGATCTCCACGGGCTCTTCCTCATAAATCAAATCCGGATTCAGTTCAATTTCTTCTACGGGCATAACATGTGATGGATCGGACCTATACTTGCGAAGCATCGAAACATGGAACACATCATGTATCTTCTCAAGCTCGGACGGCAAACGCAACTGATAAGCAACGGGACCAACCCTCTTCACTATCTCATACGGCCCTATGTACCTCGGACTCAACTTCCCTTTTCGGCCAAATCTCATCACCTTCTTCCATGGAGAAACTTTTAAGAATACCTTCTCACCCACTAAGAACTTAACTTCTTTCCTCTTCAAATCGGCATAGGACTTCTGCCTATCCGAAGCGGCCTTCAAACGATCACAAATCAATTTTACCTTGTCGATTGTCCCCTTGAGCAAATCCGGCATAGGTAACAATTTCTGTCCTACCTCGGCCCAACATACTGGAGTCCTGCACTTCCGGCCATACAAGGCCTCATACGGAGCCATATGAATGCTCGACTGAAAACTGTTATTGTACGCAAACTCTACTAGAGGCAAAAGTTTCTCCCAAGTACCCTGAAAGTCAATGATGCAACAACGTAACATATCCTCTAAGATCTGAATAACCCTCTCCGACTGACCATCTGACTGAGGATGATAAGAAGTGCTGAAGTTCAAACGGGTACCCAAAGCTGTATGCAGACACTCCCAAAATCTAGAAGTAAACCGCGGATCTCTATCCGATACAATAGACTTCGGTACACCATGTAGCCTCACAATCTCACCAATGTACAAGTCGGCTAATCTATCTAGAGTGTAGGTAGTGTTGACCGCCAAGAAGTGAGCACACTTCGTAAAGCGATCCACTATCACCCAAACTGAGTTCTTCTTTGTGGGAGTCAAAGGCAAACCCGAAACAAAATCCATGGTGATGTTCTCCCACTTCCATTCCGGTATTCTCAACGGCTGTAACAAACCTGAGGGAACCTGATGTTCCGCCTTCACTCTCTGACACACTAAGCACTTACTCACAAAGTCGGCTACATCTCTCTTCAAGCCAACCCAAAAGTACTCATTCTTCAAATCACGGTACATCTTCGTACTTCCAGGATGCATAGCAAACGGACTACTGTGAGCTTCAGTCAAGATCGTACGTCTCAAATCACTGTCTTCTGGCACAACTATTCTGTCTTTGAAACACAAAACCCCATCGGAACTAAAGCTGTAGTCTGAAGATCTACCCTCGGCTATATCTTGCACGTGAGGTGCCAAAGATCTATCTAGAAGCTGTTTCTCTCGAATCAACTGACCTAGAGTAGGTCTAACCTGAAGCTCGGCTATCAAGCCACCATCTCTGGACAAACTTAATCTAGCAAACATAGCTCTCAAGTCTACGGCCATCTTCCTACTCAAAGCATCGGCCACTACATTGGCCTTACCCGGATGGTACTCGATAGTGAGATCATAGTCCTTTAGCAACTCTAACCATCTGCGCTGTCTAAGATTCAAATCTCGCTGAGTCATAATGTATTTCAAACTCTTGTGATCGGTGTACACTGTGCATTTCTCACCGTACAAGTAGTGCCTCCAAATCTTCAAAGCAAACACAACTGCAGCTAACTCTATGTCATGGGTCGGATAGTTGCGCTCATGGGTCTTCAACTGTCTTGAGGCATAAGCCACTACTCTCTTGTCTTGCATCAAAACACATCCTAGCCCTACGTAAGAAGCATCACTATAGACTACATAGTCCTTCCCGGACTCAGGCTGAATCAAAATCGGAGCTTGGGTCAAAGCTTCTTTCAATTTCTCAAAGGCTTTCTGTCTTGCATCTGTCCACTCAAACTGAACACTCTTCTAAAGTAACTGTGTCAATGGAACGGCTAACTTAGAGAAGCCCTCTACAAATCTCCTATAGTATCCGGCTAAGCCTAGGAAGCTACGTACCTCTGTCACAGACTTTGGTTGCTTCCACTCAACAATGGCTTCAATCTTCTTCGGATCAACTCTAATGCCTTCAGCTAACACTACATGTCCTAAGAAGACTACCTCACGGATCCAGAACTCACACTTGCTGAGCTTCGCATACAACTGATGATCTAGCAAAGTCTTCAAGACAAGTCTCAAATGTCGGTCATGGTCTTCTTCAGTTCGAGAGTACACCAATATGTCATCAATAAATACAACCACAAACTGATCTAGATACTGATGAAAGATCCTATTCATCATGTCCATGAAAGCTGCTGGTGCATTAGTCAACCCAAATGGCATGACTAAAAACTCATAGTGACCGTATCTAGTCCTAAAGGCTGTCTTCGGTACATCAACCTCTCTAACCTTTAGCTGGTAGTAACCTGATCTCAAATCAATCTTCGAAAAGACAGATGCTCCTCTCAACTGATCAAACAAGTCATCAATTCTAGGCAACATATATTTGTTCTTCACTGTCAACTGATTTAACTGCCTGTAATCTATACACATTCTCATGCTTCCATCTTTCTTCTTCACAAACAACACTGGTGCACCCCAAGGTGAAGAACTAGGCCTAATAAAACCTCTATCTGTCAATTCTTGCAACTGAGTCTTCAACTCTTTCAATTCTTTCGGTGTCATACGATAAGGAGCAATCGAAATAGGAGCTGAATCTGAATAAGTCTCAATGCTGAACTCTACCTCTCTGTCCGGTGGTAACCCTGGCAATTCTTCCGGAAACACACTAGGAAAATCACATACTGTCCGGATGTCCTGAGGTCTAACCTCACTCATGTTAGGGTTCATCACATACGCTAAGTATGCTTCACACCCCAACTCAACTAATCTCTTAGCCTCTAACACTGAAACCACATTGGACAAGAACTTCACGTTCTCACCTACCACTACAATCTCATAATCATCTGTGAGCTTCAAGGAAATCCGCTTAGTCTCAAAATCTATCCTAGCTCTATGCTCCGTGAGCCAATCCATACCCAGAATCACATCGAAACCATAGAAAGGAAGTTCCATCATATCCACTGGAAACACATGTCCCTGAACCATCAACGGACACCTTCGGTACATCTTCCTAACTACTACCGTGTCCCCAAAGGAACTAGTAACACTAACTCCTACCTCTAGCAATTCACAAGGCAATTTCAAAGACTGTGCATGCTCACTCAATATGTACGAATGTGTAGACCCAGAGTCAATCAAAGAAAGCAAACCCAAAGACTGTATCGAGAAGTTACCTGCGATCACATCGGTGTCATGCTGCTCCCCGCGCTGAGCGTAAACCCTAGCCTGTCCTCCGCCCTCCGGCTGGACTGCAACTACGTGAGCTAAATTTCTCTGACCATCGTTCCTCGGCTGGAAATTACCTCTACCGCGCCCGCGACCCCTCTGAAAATCGTTGGCTCTAGCAGGAGCCTGAGCTGGTGCCTGTCCCACCTGATGTGGACAGTCACGTCTAATGTGGTCTCTAGCACCACAACTCCAACAAGAGTGATAATTTCCCCAACACTCCCCGGTGTGGTTCCTCCCGCAAGTAGCACATGTGGGCAACTTCCCACCAGCTCTCTGGCCCTGGTGGCCCCTACCGTGGTTACCGTCACCACGCCTATGATCATACTGATGTTTGTTGTCTCGATGCCTCTTGGCATCACCTCTATCAAAGTTACTGGACCTTTTACCCGAACTAGATCCACCTGACCGCCTGGTCAAACTCAAGCTGTGCTCTAAGTCCTTGGCCCTCGAGACCAAGACATCAAAATCAGTGTAGTCTGAAGCTAGTGTATAAGTCTTGATTTCTTCATTCAGTCCATAACGGAAGCGGTTACAACGCTCCACCTCAGTAGGTACAAGCTCAGGTGCATACTGACTCAGTCTGACAAATCGGATCTCATAATCGGTCACGGACATACTCCCCTGAAGCAATGCCATAAACTCTCTCTTCCTCTCATCGAGGTATCGCGGACCCAAATACTTCTTCCGGAATGCTGTCTCAAAGAACTCCCATGTAATCTCGACCTCATACATCCCCGAGGTAACGGTGACCCACCAGGTGTAGGCATCACCCTGAAGCAAAGACTCAATGCACCCCAACTTGCGCTCACCAGTACATCCCATCTGAGCAAGAATACGGACAGTCTTCTCAAACCATAACTCTGATCGCTCTGGAGTAGCACCTCTGAACTCTTCGGCCCCAAGGCCCCGAAGTCTCTCTAATGGCAATCCGGTGCCCTCACCCTGATGATGAGCTGCCTGACCCCCGGCTACTGCAGCCTGAAATGCCCCGGCTATCGCCTGAACCAACGGAGCTAAGTCGATCCCGGCCGGTCCTTAGCCACCCTGGCCACCTTGGCCTCCTTGTGGTCCATCTTCTTCGGCCCCGGCCTCACCTCCCGCTCCCGGTGGAGGAGGTGGTGGTGGTGGAGGTGGTGGAGGAGCTCCAACTCCAACCACAAGCTCTCCTACTTGAGCCTCAACCCTAACTACTGGCTCTACTCCTGGAGCCTCTGCCCGTGGTTCCGGTCGAACCATTCTAGGCCTCCCACGTGGTCTCATGGTTCAACTAGCAAGGTATAAACTACAACAAGAAACAGATAAGGATTACGTTAGTCAAAGCAAGGGTCCAATAGTGCTCAAGTACTCCTCTTTCCAAAAATCTTTTTAAATTAGGTAATAGTAGCAATGGGCACACACTCTACACCAGACACAACATTTCATGCACTCAAAACATCATACGATCAATCAAGCATCAAGGATTCATGGCAAAACATGCATCGAACATCATAAGCATTTTACACATTAAGCTTACCTCACTTACCTGCCCGAGGTCTCGGTAACCTCAGGCTCTGATACCAACAAATGTAACCCCCTCGTCCCGGTCTGGCCGAATAACCGGTCCGAGTGGGCCACACGGGGAAAACCGAGTGAAAACTCCCAAGGAAATTCCCCCTCGGTTAGCAACCCTATTTTTTTCATTTTAAATCTTGTCTAGATGAGTATTCAATCCTACGTGATCATACAGTGGAACAACATCCACGAGGCAAACCAACGAACTCAGCCCAACAACTTACAGCCCAAATTTAAGCTTTAATTACAGGCGGTATCGATACCCTTAAGGGGTGTATCGATACCCCCTTGACTAGGTCAACAGGTCTAAGTCAACTCGTAGAGGCCGTATCGATACACCCAAGGGGTGTATCGATACCCTCCCCAACAGTTGACTTCCCACGGTCAAAGCTAAGATGACGGTATCGATACACCTGAGACTGGTATCGATACCGAACTGGACAGTAGCTCCAATGACCAAAATGGTATCGATACACCTCTCAAGTGTATCGATACACGAGGCCTAAACAAGAAGGTGGTATCGATACCGTACCAACCGTATCGATACCCCTGCACAACAAAGCCTCCCAAACTTAGCAAAAACGATCAAGACTCGAATCTAAATGCAATTTATGACTTCCCTAACCCCAACCAAACATACATACAACATTTACATACCACTATATAGCCATACAAGCACCCAACATGTATAAACAACAAGGAACTCATGCAAAGGACTCAAGATGACATTCTAACATTTCAAGATCATGCTTCAACATCCAAACATATAGGCCACACCAAAGGCACATGGCCAACATTCAAGATAAGCAATTTAGGCATGAATTACAATTTAGACATGGCAACACAAGCCATACAAAAGCAAGATAACAAGGAGTCTAAGCAAGCTCCTAAGCAACTAACATTCATCCAACAAGACAACACATGTAAAAAAGTCATACAAGCTCATACACAACCCATGCCACATTGCTAACTAATACAAAATCACCACCGTACTTGAGTCACAAACTTGGAAGCCCTTCTTGCCTTGCCTCGAGCTAACGCCAAGCTAACGATCTGCATTGTTGAACATTGAGAGCGTAAGCTATAAGCTTAGTGAGGGTGCTCTAAAACGAAAAACATCAACAATGCAGGGTTCAAGCATGTAAATCCTAATCTCACATACATCAAGCATTAACATGCAACCAAGTAGACCTAGCTAGTCTTTCAAGTGGCATATATGGTCTCTCAATCCTAACAAGTTTAAAAATCAACATCCACATCATGCAACAACACCATATACCACAATCACATATCACCATCATATATCACAATACATGAACAAGTTTAATTGGCCACTCTAATTACCCCGATTGTGTGGATATAAACCTCAACATTACTTTACCTCGGTGGGATTACACTCATCACCGGACCTTGCATGTGCAGGATTCCACTCATCGCCACATGCCCTACGGATGGGATTCTACTCATCATCCCGTAGAAATAAAATAAAAGCTTCCGGTGGAATGTTACATCATCGTACTCCTCCTTGATGACTTAACGCCATCAAGGCCACGTACGTTTTGACTCAATTTGTGTGCACACTATCCTAATGATCGATCATTTACAACCGGTAATTATTTAGTGCCAATTATCATCATTAGTCACATATCATCAACCACACTCATGCTCATCACATATATCCACATCATGATATATATATATATATATATATATATATATATACATGCACCATATAATCACAAGTACAAGAGCATAGCTAAGCAAACACAATAGCATTTAAGGAAAACAAGACTAAAACAACTACTTGGATTGTAAGGAAGCGGCCTACCAAGCACACTTTACACACACACACTACTCATGCTCGAACCAAACTTTAAAACAAGTTAAGACCACTCACCGCCCTTCCTTAACAATTCGATACAATCCTCCTACGAACTCGGATTTGGTCCCAAAGCCTCTTCAACGCTTCCACTTGCTTCTAGCCAAACAAAACACACTTATTACACCACAATTCAATGCTAGACTCAACCATCAACTTACTTTGCAAACACAACCCAAATTCCACAATTCTCAAACCACATAATATCTCAAAAATCCCATTTTCGTACTCCAACAACCCATGGCTGAAACACCCATTTCCAAACACCCAAATGACTTCCAAAACATCCCAAATCACCCTCCTAACATAGGTAGACCATCAGCCCTTCAATTTCAACACTAAACCCACCAAAAACCCAAATTTTGATACCTTAAAATTTGCCCTAAAGACCCACTACGAATTTTCATCCAAATTCAACCAAATTGATATATATTGTGTATTTCATTATGCTTAAACAAAACCCCAACATAATTTATCAAAACAAATTGAAAAACCCCTTTAAAAATCCAAACTTTAACATAAACCCTAATTTCCAAAATCTCATATTTTTGAAATCTAAGACAATGGTTGGATAGGGGATAAAGAGGAGGTTAAGAAAACATGATTACCTTTGAAAAACACCTTGGATTGAAGAAGAGAATGAATGGAATAATAACTTTGATATTTTGAGAGGGTTTGGGGAGGGGAGATAGTTTCCAACGTGAAAAGAGGGGAGGGGAAAAGGGAGGAAGACAACTTTTTGATAAAGTGGTTTTGCTTTTGAAAATTTTGGGTCAAATCGCGATATAGGTCCCTCCCTCTTTATTAACGCTCAAATAGGTCATTATTTGAAGTTGGATTATTTTAATTAAGTTTTATTTGACTCGAACTATAACCCGGCTAACTCCTAGGCCCAAAACACGGGTGTTACACATCCATTCTTTTTACGTGAATAACGTGAGTGATCAATTAAAGTCACTACATTTGATTCATTACAAAATTAAAAATTAGGTAACTAAGAATTTCTTAGCACTGATATTTTCCATTTTGTATGTATGGTCTAAAAACCCTCACAATTCTTTAGCCATTTTTAAACATTGTACACTTCGTAATGTGCTTCAGATGAGGCTTTAAGAATGTAGTTTCGACATAGAAAAAAAAATTATTTTGTGCTTTGATTCAAGACCTCGGTCGGAATCAACGTTTTTGATCTAGTAGTCAATGTTACTTCCAAAACAAATTCTGTTAGAACATATTTGTCCACTTTGTTTGAAAGGAGATCAAGTAAACCTGTTAAAACGACAAGAATTAAATTCTCGAAAACGAATTTATTTACTAGATCTCAGTTTATAAATCGATAAAGATTTTATTGTATTTTGTTTGGAAAGAAGATCAAGCAAACCCATTAAAACGAAATGAATTAAATTCTCAAAAACAAATTTATTTATTAGATCTTCGTTTCCAAAGAATCCAGAATTCATCTAGATATTATGTTCGTCTCTATAAAATTTCTCAAAGGAAATCGAGAATAAAAAATTCACAGTGTTTCCAAAACACAAGGAATAATAATTATTACATTTAGTAATAATTATACAAGCCAAAATTTATGACGCAAAATATACTATATTTAATGTCATATTTAATATTTCACATTAAAGGCCAAACTTTTGAAATGTGTATAAAATATCATATTTACACCATATTACATATTCAATTTCATATTTAAGGTTAAAATTATTTAAGGAATAATAAAATATTACCTTAATAATATATGCGATAATAGTATTACCAAAATAATATTATAATTTAAGGTATTCAATATTATCATAATACACGTACACATGTATTTATATAAACCATTAAAGTCAAAACTAGGGTTGAGCGTTTTATCGAGTCGAGTAAATTTTTTTAATTTATTCAAGTTTGCAAGTTCTATTTTACGATTCAAACTTTATTTGAATTTTTTTTCGAATCGAGTTTGTGAAATACGTGTCAAGCGAATCGAGTCGAGTTTTCGAGTTTCTGTACAAATTTAATTGTACATATATACTTCTATATGCATATATGTAGCGGTGCACATATATATATTTCTATATGCATATATGTAGCGGTGCACATATATATTTCTATATGCATATACTTAGGGTTGGGCGGTGCACATATGGATTCTAATTTTAACGGGTTTTTTATATGCATATATATAGTTCTTCATATTATCACATGTGATATGCATAATATAGCATGCAAAATTGACAAAGACGACTTGAATATAAAAATTGATCGACTAATTACTAAATAATTCTAGTTATTCGAATTTCCATTTCATAACTCAAACTTTATTTGAAATTTTTTCAAGTCGAGTGAAAATGAGTCGATTTTTCGCCTCGAGTCAAGTCGAATAATTCAGTTTTTTCGAGTCAAGTCAAGTTTTGCCCACCCCTAATTAAAACTATCGAGGGATATAAGAAATTACCTTAATAGTACCGTAATTTAAGAATTTACCTTAATAATACATTCCATGCTTGGAACTTGGCAAATCTTTGACTTGCCACTGATCGGTGAAATGATGTCACACGATTTGTGCAAGCGATCACACGTCGATGCAAGTATAGTTGACAGGTAGTTCCTGTCGGATATTGATCCCACAAGGACGGTTGTTCCGACGTTTACTAATTTTAATGCAATAAGTAAGAAAAATAAAGTAAATGTGAAATGTAATGTTGAAGCAATGAAAGGTAAATGATATAAGGAAAGTTATCCTTAACTAACTCGATCACTCCTTGATGCTTCTTCTTGCTTTACATTCGTCGTGCCTACTTAATTCTGCATTGGATTCACGTCGGTTGTCAACATGGAAGCTTTAAGCCACCATAACCATCAAGAGAAAGCTCCAAAACCAAGGAAAAAGATGATAAGATATGAGCCTTCCCTCTTTAGGGTAAGAATATATGTATATATATCCTTTTCACTTTCCAATTGGGTGTTTACAAGTGTTCTTCATAGATTTCTTGAATAAAATTTCGTATAGGACAGTTGTACAAATAGACAACTCATAATTCTTTGATCTTATTCCTGAAAGTTGTCATTGTGGCGACAATGATTGTTTCATTGCGCCCACATCATGTCCAAAAAAAGTTGTTGTAACTAACTGCTAGCTCATTGTCCTTTGATCTTATCTTCTTGTTGGTGTCGTTTGATCTTATCTTTTTGACAGTTGTAAAGTGACAGTCGTAGAAGCAAACTAAAAAACGTATATGTAACGACATCTCAATGTGGCGACAGTCCTGGCTGCAATTCTAGAAGAAATCATGTAGTGACATTAGCAGCAAAATGTTATAAATTCAAGGATAATTCAAGAAAAAGCTAATGAGTTAAGAAAATGCAAATACAAAGATAAAAATACTAAAATGTATGCAAAGGATAACATGATGAGGAAAAATTAATCAATAAATAAGGTGAAAACACATGCCTTTTAAAGTACCATCACGCCCCTAAACTTAAGTTTTTGCTTGTCCTCAAGCAAAATAAAAAGCAGCAAGGTTAAGCACCAATTGATGAACATTCTAGCAACTTGAATCATCTCAACTATCAATAAATCAATTACATCTACATGATAATGTTAATAATGCAAAAGAAGAATCCTACATTGAGTGGGAAACTAACATGTGAAGGGTATTTATAGCCTTCATCTTCCCCTCCCTTGTTGAGTGATAGAGAACAAGGGCTAGTCTCGTCTGCCGCCGTCTGTCTCGGCTCGGGTTCGTGGTTCATGGTAACACGTGTCTATGACACGTCCGCGCGTGTTACTATCTTTTTGGAGAAAATTTGTAAAGAATTTTTCTCTGAGAATGAAACTCATAGAGGTTACCTTTCAAAAACGCATTATTAACGTCAACTTGATGGACTTTCCACTTATGAGAAACAACCAACGATATTAAAACATTAATATTCAACGACTGAACCACCGGACTAAATGTATCCTTGAAGTCATGTTCGAGAACTTGAGAGTACCCCTTCGCGACTAACCGGGCCTAGTATCGATTTACCGACCCATCAACATTTCGCTTTATCTTGAAAAGCCACCTGCAACCAATAATCTTACGTTCACCTGGTGCATCAACCAATTTCCATGTGACATTCGCTATCAAGGCCGAATATTCATCTATAATAGCTTGTCTCCAGTCCATATTTTCCATAGCCTCATAGACATTTCGTGGCACATCCTCACAATTTATGAGATAAAGCTTAGGCTTGAAAATCCCATGCTTACTCCGAGTGACCATTGTGTGCGTATTACCCTGCACTCTAGGCTCAGGCTCAACAGTTTCATTTGCATCAGGAGGAATGGAATTAAAAACACCAACCGTGGGTGGTACACTAGTGCTCGGATGTGAAGGAGAGTCACTCGATGTTTGTGAGTCACTTGATGTATGTGCCTCACGTTCAGATGAAATAGTACCACGTTGAGGTGAAGCAGAAATAGATTGAGCTGCAGAAGCATTTGGAGTTGTGAAGAATGGCTCTTGTGGCTGTTCAACAGAAACATCATTCTCAACATCAGCTACATCAGGAGACTCAACAACCCTTACACTTGTAGCCTCAGAGTTGTGATTCAAAGCCTGCTCACTCGAAGTGATAACAACAGGTACAAGTTGTGATTGAAAAGAAACCAGACGTGGCTCTGTACTTGATGGTGCAGTAACCTTAAAGGGAAATAAGTTTTCATCAAACTTCACATGCCGTGTAATGTAAGTTCTACCTTGAGCACAAAGACATTGATAGCCACAATACTTGGGAGAATAACCCATGAAAACACATCGTTGAGAATGAAAATCCAACTTGTGTTTATTGAATGGTCTAAGGTATGGATAGCATGCACACCCAAACACTCGAAGCAAGCCGTAGTCAGGTTTTCTCCTTGTTAACTTCTCTAGAGGAGACATATTATCAAGCACAGGCGTAGGCAACCAGTTTATAAGATAGGTAGCACTCAGAACTGTGTAGGACCAATATTTTAGAGGAGCCGAGGCTTGGGCAAGAAGACACAAGGTTGTCTCAACTATCTGCCGGTGCTTCCTTTCAACTACTCCGTTCTATTGCGATGTATATGGGCAGGTGAGACGATGTTGAATTCCCAAGCTGCTCAACTTATCAACTATAGCTCGAAATTCTCCACCACCATCAATTTGGATTGCTTTAACAACAGAATTAAATTGTGTATTAACAAGTGCAATAAAGGCATCAAACACAAAAGGAACTTCACTTTTATTCCTCAGTAAGTATACCCAGCAACTTCGACTAAACATATCCACAAACGAGATATAATAGCTAAATCCAGCAGACACAATAGGGGCTGGTCCCCATACATCCATTTCTACAAGGTCAAAAGGTGATGAGTAAGTAGTACTAGAAGATTGAAAAGGTTGAGCATGTGGCTTGCCCATTTGACATGCTTCACAAACTAGGTTCCTATCAGGAAAAACAGAATTACCAACAACTTTGCTAAGTACTTCAAAGGAAGGATGACCGAGCCACTTGTTCCAAAGCCAAAAAGCTGCGGTGTCTTTATTTGCTGTAGTATGATAAACTGTGATAGACTCATTTGGGACTTGAGGCGGAAAGCAGTAGAGACCCCCTTCTTGAACACCTTGGAGCAAGACTTTCCTTGTCTTTTCATCCTTCACAAAGCACTTAGTTGAATGAAAATAAAAAAATACATCATTATCAGTAGCACACCTAGAAACATACATAAGATTCCGAGAAATTTGTGGCACATGAAGAATCTTATCTAGCAAAAGGTTACGACTAGAAACATAGATAATAGAATTCCTAATATGTGCAATTCCAACAGCAGTATCATCTCCTAAGTGTACTTTACCATGTCCATTATAAGGCAAGGCTGAGTTTAGAGTAAACTTATTGTGAGTGACATGTTGTGTCGCTCCTGAGTTGGGGTACCACCACGCTGAGTTATGACCAACACCATATGTAGTCAATGCATTCACCTGAGCTGACTCAGTTCTCAGTTGAGACTCTAGTTCAACAGCAATTTTCGTAGAAGGATCAACATACGGCTCATATATGTTTTCAAAATCCACCACCAGATATTGGCAATTATTTGCCTGTGGCGTATCAGCTTGTCGAGAGTGCTGCGGCGAGACTCCTTTAAACTGCTCATCAAACCGACGCCAACATGAGTCACCCATATGACCAAGTTTTCCAAAGATTTGGAACTGTAGCCTTTCTCTTCCACGAAACCTGCCACCACGAAAGCTACCAGATCGGAACCCTCTGCCTCTGTCTGAAGCCACATAACCTAATCTGTTAGTTGAATCACCAGACTGATATTGTGACAAATGAATCCCAATCGGTGCATCAATCTAGTCTTCTAGTCGTGATTCGGCATCCACCAATACGGAGATGACTCCCTCAAGTGTATAGGGCTTACGGCTTACCATCACGACAGCTACAAACGGAGCATATTCCGCTGGCAAACCATTCAAGATGGTTGCGTTATGCTCAACATCAGAGACTTTGTGACTGGACAGAGATAGTAGGTCACATATCTCTTTAATCTTGACTGTGTACTCTCTCATTCGCATAACACCTTTCTTCATCGAGCGAAGCTTGCAATGGAGATGCATCACTTTTGTTGTCGAGAGCTTCAAGTAGAGACCGGTTATAACACTCCAGATCTCGGCAGATGTTTCCGCTCCAACGAGTTGTGGCAGCAAATCGGAGCTCACCGTGGATAAAAGCCATGACGCCAGTGAGCTATCTTGCTTTATATAGGCAATGTACTCAGGATTGACGACACACTCTCCAGACGCGCGTTGAACAACTTTAGCAGGTTTTGGCATCTCTAGATCCAAGAACGCTTCCAATCCAAGGTCACGAATTGTTAATATGACATGTTGCTTCCAAAGGAGGAAGTTTGTGTCATCAAGACACACGTTGATCCTTTTGTTGGAGAACATTTGAGATGCAGAATCGGAGCTATCGCGAACGGAATCGGGCGAAGGAGCCATAACGTGGGACGAACAAACCCTAACTCGTCAGACAAGATGAGGAAAACGCTGAAACAATCAAGAATACAAGCAGAGATAACAGCGCCAGCTCGATCACCGTAGCTCTGATACCATAACGACCAGACTCCGGCGATGAACAACATATCCGGTGAGAAGAATGGAAGAGATGAACTGAGAAGAGAAAAATGAAAGAATATGATTCACGTTTACAGAACAGAGAGAAAAATTGGGTCTACTTGTTTTATTTCATATTGAACAATATTCAAAGGTTACAAAGAATATGGGCTAAGACCCAATAGCCTATTTAAAACCAAGAGACTAACAAAATAACCACAAACGATTAGGCGGTTATGGGCCAGCTGTCAAGGAATTTTCTAGACTTGACCCGAACATTCTGGAACTTCATCCATATTAGCTCTAACAAGAATGTAATATCTCTTTTCTTAATAAAAAACTAAACAAATATACCACAAATCTTAGGTTGGGTGCAATGTCAAGGCACATTGTTCTCCAAATGAGAGAATTCTGGTTCGAAATTTAGAGACGTTATTATTAAGAAGGGGTACGAATCTCAAACATAAGATAGTATAAAAAAACTAAACAAATATACCATAAAACTACAATAAAAATGTTCCCAAAAAAATCAAATCCCATTACCAACATCTAGAAAACCGGATGTAATTGTTCATTTGCTCAAATGTTTTTATCATTAGAAGAAGCAACAACAACAACCCCCACTCACCCTCTTGCCGCGTGCGTTACCGATGACAATTTATGCATTTAACACGGTCTGATTTATTATAAAAACGTTGTCTTTTAATTTCAATGATTAAAAGTAAAACTAAAAATTATATTTAATTCTATATTAAAATATAGTTTATAAAATCAAAAAAATGAAATTTTAATAATTACTTCATAAAAACGTCTGTCATTTAATTTCATTTGTTAAAAATTATATTTATATTTGTATTTAAATTTAATAATTAATTAAATTATATTAAAAATAATTATATAAATAATAAATTAATATGTAGATCCTTCAAATATGTTTAGTAATGTTATATTAAAAAATATTTTTCATAATCTAATTAATATTAATAGATACAAAATATTGATAACTAATAAACTATTCAAACAAATATCAAATATAATCATGTCCTAATATGTCATTTTGCTTGTTTAAATAATCAAACAGTTATCGGTTAATTTTACCAAACACTTTTATACAATCAACTAATATAATTTCCTAGTTAAATCAACTAATACAATCAGCTATCAACTATCAGCTAATGTAATTCACTATCAACTATCCGCTGATTGCCAAACAAGGTTTATATCTTTTTCAAAAATAATTTTATATTATCAAAATTAAACACTATCTTGACGTAGTAATAATGTATAAAATTATAAACAGATCATACATAAAAATAAGTTATATTTTTTCCCTCCCGGTTTCTTAAGATTTTGCCTTAACTAATTTGGACCGACCCATGTCACACACTTAGTTTTTGTAGGTGAGTCTCTCGACCTGCTTAAATGATACCAAGCTGCTTACTATTTGGACCAACCCGTTGGTAAAAATAAGTTATATTTTAATACACAAGTGTGTAAAAAAATTTACACAACCCTTCATATTTAAATTATAAAATCTAAAATCTAAATCTCTAACCTTAAATTCCAAACTCAAAAATATGTACCATAAATATAACCCTAAACTTTAAATTCTAAATCTTACTATCTAAATTCTTAAGTCTTAAACTCTAACCTAAGCACCTAAACTTCAAACTGTAATATAACTCTTTAAACTCTAAAACTAAAAGACAAATGTTTGTATATCAAAATATTTACCAAAAAAAAAAAACCTTAAAAGGAAATGCGTATAAAGAAAAAGGATGATGCAAAACCACGCACAAAATAACTGAGAGTAGGGTTGGCAGCAGTCGTATAACAATAAGAAAAAAGAAATTCTCAACCGTATTATTATATGTATAGGTTTGAATCTTTGAGGAGTGAGAGAAATGACTGCGTTTCTTTAAGAAACTTTGTTTATCATCTCTTTCATCTTCATCTTCATCTTCATCTTCATATTCATCTTCTCTTTTCTTCTACTCCATCTCCAGCTCTATCTCCATCTCCTCCCCTTGTTTATTGTTTTTGATTCTTATAAAAATCAGAAAAGAGAAGAATTCCTTATTTGTTTTCTTCCACCCCCAGACTGCTCCTTCCTTCACCTTAAAATAAACAAATCCCCTCTTCAATAGTTTTTAATCAAAAACATACAACTTTTTTATTTGTTTTTCTTCTTTTTTTAAAAAAGAAAAGAGAGAAAATTATTTTTAATCCTTTGTTTTCCCTTGTCGTTTGATGCTGGCATGGCTGGTCTTGATTTAGGCACTGCTTCTCGCTACTTCCATCAGCTTCACAGACCTGACCTTCACCTCCAACACCAACCCGAACTCGATGAACAAGAAGCTTCAAACAACCGTGTTGCTGCTCACTATGGCTCGGCTGATCACCACCAAGACGACGGCTCACATCAAGGGCTGGATTTAGTCAACGCCGGCAACTCGGGTTCGGGTGACCTCGTAGCCCGTAGGCCCAGAGGTCGACCTGCTGGTTCCAAGAACAAACCCAAGCCTCCCGTCATCATCACTAGGGAGAGTGCAAACACGCTCCGAGCTCACATTCTTGAAGTTGGGAATGGCTGTGATGTGTTCGACTGTGTCGCCAACTACGCTCGGAGAAGGCAAAGAGGAATCTGTATACTCAGTGGGAGTGGTACGGTGACGAACGTGACCATTAGGCAACCAGCTGCAGCTGGAGCTGTAGTTACCCTTCATGGCAGATTCGAAATACTATCGCTTTCGGGTTCGTTTTTGCCACCGCCAGCTCCGCCGGGTGCCACCAGCTTGACAATCTATTTGGCTGGCGGGCAAGGCCAGGTTGTAGGAGGGAGTGTAGTCGGGGAACTGATGACGGCTGGACCTGTTATTGTCATAGCTGCATCGTTTACAAATGTGGCCTACGAAAGGCTGCCTTTAGAAGAGGATGAGCAGCTGCAGATGCAAAGCAGCGGCGGTGGCGGAAGTGGTGGTGGGAATAACATGTTTGCGGATGCTGGAGCCGGCGCCGGAGGGTTGCCTTTCTTGAATTTGCCTCTGAATATGCCGCCTAATGTCCAGTTACCCGTTGAAGGATGGCCCGGAAACTCCGGTGGTAGTAGGCCTCCGTTTTGAGTCAAAATGAGAGCTTGGGAATGGAAAATTCAAGCAGTTTCCATTGGCGATAAAATCAGGATTCTTGGATCATAAAAGGTCAGGAAATTCATGGACTAGTTATAATCATCATCCCGCTTCTTCTTCCATTTCCTCTGATGTTGATCTTCGTTTTACTTGTTTCTTTTTCGGATTTTGGAATCTATGGTTTCTGGAAATACTCCTTTCTCATGTTCATGGTTTGATGATGTATCATTAATTAACTATTGTTGGATAATATGATGAGCCACTGAATCTTCAGTGTTGTTAACAGATCAACTAGGGTTTCAATTCCCTTCTTTCTCATCCCCTATATATTCCTTGTTAAAAGAGGGCATTCCAAAGTAAATCTTGCAGGATTTGGTAACATGGGTTTGTGTTTTGTTTGCATCGTTTTCAGGACATAATAAAATAAAACAGTACAAGTAATTAAGAGCCAAGGTTTCATCTTGTTTCTGATGGGAACAGGCCCCTTCTATTTTTCTATTACATCACATTCATCTCCTCCAAAACATAACACTAATCAATCATTTTTCAATTCAGAAAACAAGTTATCCCGTAGCTGAATCATGTATGTAGGGTGATCCCATTTTTATATAGCTAGTTGAACAAATTTGTATTCTGTGGCATGTCTATTCAGACTCCATTAATGTTTGTTTTCTGGTCATTTTGTGGTATTGTTGTGTCCTTTGTCTTTCCATGACCCTCTCAGAATCGTGTCCCTTGAGACAACCTTAGGGTATACGAAGATATATAGACATACATACGATCATATATCATAAAGTCTAAATTGATAGAGCATGGGAGTTTTGAAGAATAATAGGGCTTGAAAAGCTTCTTCTGAAGCCCCATTATTTTGATAAAATAATGCTGTTGCTTGATGTTGATTCCTTTCTTGCTTACGACTTCAGCCTCTTCTTCTTCATCTTCATTAGTCTGTTTAATCTCATGTTAAGTATTCTTTTAACAGTGGAGTGACTTTTGATGAATGCTAATGCTCTAATTTTTGTTGTATTTCTTGTAAGTTTGTCCATACAAACATATTATGATGTTTATATAGTTATAGGTAAGAAAAAAATTATCTAACTTATCCACTATAACTAGAAATTTAATGTATATATATAATATTGTTTTAGTTGCATATAATATAACTATAGATTATTCAACTAACTATAAACATGAATATTTATAATAACATTTATTCAAAAAAAAAAAAACCTATATTAGTGAGGTATCTACAAAATATCCAACTTTGTCAATCTTTATATATACATAATTTTTTTTTGTACCTTATCATGAGAAAATGTACTAACTTGCTCACAAAATCATCGAGCAGTATCTTCGTTAAACTTAAAATTATTACTTGTCAATACTTTTTTTAATTACGATTTGAATCAAAATTTCTACTGATTATACACTACAAGAAAATGCATTTTTAGTGACATTGAAAATAGTCACAAAAAGTGTTAAATTTAGTCACTGAAATTTACAGTGACTATTTTTCTGAGTCGTCACCAGTCGTCACTAATAACTCCGTCACTATTATATTAGTGACAACTTTCATGTATTTCGTCACAATAGTTATATTTTTTATGACCAAACTATTTGACACAAATGATTATTAATAGTGACTAAAATATAGACACTAATGTTATTCTTACTAGTGACAAACATTCTATCACAAATACATATTTAATGGAGCTTTTGTATTTTAGTCAGCAAACTTTTAAGTTTTCATTAGATCGCAGTGCTTTAGCATTTTAGTCCATATTCAGATATCAATTTTTAGTAAATAAAGGCAATGCATGACTTTAAGAAGGATCGAACCTGAAACCTTTAGGGTGAGAGTGCAATACTTATCCACTAGGCTAAGCAAGAAATTTAATACTATTTTGAAAGGAAAATAATCTTTAGGTTTAAATGTAATTGAAATTAATTTTATTTATTTTAAAAATATTTATGAATTATAACACTAATTATTATAATAATAATTTAACTAATTTTCTATGGTTTCTTATACGAAGTACGTATGTTGAAGAAACTATTTAGATTTTTTTAATAAAAAACTAATCAAAATTTAAATATATATTTTAAAACTTTCAAAAAAATTCTATCATATATTATGCTAAAATCACATAGTAGTCTTTGTACTCTAATTTGGTCACTTTAAATTTCTATACTTTTTAAATTTTGAAATTTCGATCCTGACATAAATGGTAGTATTTAAATATATTAAGTAAAATTTTCTTTTTAGCTAATTTATTATACATAAGTTGCTTATTTAATTTTTGTTCTTTAATTTGATCATTTTTAGTCCTTGTAATTTAGTCATATTGTCAGTGTCCAGTTAGGATTAGGATTAAAATTTGAAAATTTGAAAAATATAGGGACTAAAGTTGATCAAAATAGATTGACTAAAACAACAATTTACACATAGTATAGACTATAGAAATATATTACCTTTTGACAAACTAGTTTATGATAACTTTAATTTTTATAATTATAAAAATAAATTTATCATTGTGACAATGTCTAATTTGTCATTACTTTTATTTTTTTATTGGTGACAAAATTTATCACAACAAGAAGTGAAACTTTAAGTGACAAGTAATTTCATTGTAACAACAAATATCAAATAATAGTGACCACTTCACATGTCGTCACTATCATGTGTCAAAGTTTTAGTGACAATGAACTTTGTGTCACAATTGTATACTTATAGTGAGAATTTATTTGTGAAAAATGTAATCGTCACAATTACTACTGTTACAGTGACCAAATAAAAATATGTCACAATTACTTACACTAATAGTGTCGCACAAAAAAATTGTCACAAAAAGTTAATATTTGTGACAAAATTATTCCTAGTCACTATCAATTTGTCACTAAAAACATATATTGTTGTAGTGATATTAAAAATACAATATAAGTGATGATACAAAGAAAGGGCTAAGAACAAACATGATGGAATGACTCATACCTTAAATGTGATGAGTTAGAAGTTGATCCAAAATTCGTTTTGTTTCAGTGTGAAAATTTAGTTATACGATCAACTTGGTGAAAAATAAAACTGGAGAAAAAAAAACGAGGATGTGTGATGGATGCGAAGAAAGTGGGCTAAACAATTAGTGTCCGTACATAAATATAATTCTACAGTTATATTTTGCTTTAAAATAAAAAATTTAGTTTGATTAGAATTTATTTTTAATCAAATACCTATTCCTAT
Organism: Hibiscus trionum; assembly: GCA_030270665.1. NCBI lineage: Eukaryota > Viridiplantae > Streptophyta > Magnoliopsida > Malvales > Malvaceae > Hibiscus > Hibiscus trionum. Next base: position 4,498,834 of record BSYR01000064.1, on the reverse strand, counting down.
AAATAGGTACCCTCGGATGGAGTTAGAACATAAAGTTAAATAACTTACGAATCGTGATAAGGTACAATCCTATTATTCTTCTTTTTTCGACATTAGTAAATTTCTCTACTCCTATTTTTTCGAACGATTTTTTCATATAAATCTTAATGTCTATCCTTTATTATGTTATCATATGTTTACCATTATCTTTCTTTCAACGTGATGCAACATTTATCATCAACGAAATTAACAAGAGCTGACCAAGTGATTAATGTTCATTACAAAATTTTATTCTAAGCTGTCGCCTTTGTAGATGATAAAAAAGCAGTTGAATTTCGTTATATTCTAACAAGAAATTAACGCCCCTTGTTTGATTAAGGCTAACGACCTTAATTATTTCCAAGAACTTCCTTTTTTTTAATTGTTTTATTTCCAAATGACTTTGATTAATGATGCTCAAAACGCATAAAAAAACAAATAGTGATTACCAAATCTAATTCATGATTATTAATATTTAAACATATACATGAAATATAATATTAGCCTTCATCCCAACCAAGACATGAAAATGAAATTGAAGATTGAAATACTAAGATATGATGCTGTCCTAAGAACTTATCAACAGTACTTATTATAAGTTCCAAAGTACATCATGATTACCATTGACTAAAAAGTAATTAGCAATTATGTTAACCACTGATTCCATTTGAGATAAACTTATTTAATACAAGAGAATGAAATCATATTATATAACCAAAGGCGATCCACCTTTTATAATTAACACCATTCTGATTTCTGATACAACATATGATACAATGATTAGCTTTTGTGGTTCGGATTAGGGTAGACAAAATTTTATCTAGCTCGAAAAAATTAAATTATTCAATTTGACTCGATATAAAGATGTTCGAATCATAATTTTATAAATTTGACTCTAAATTTTTTAAAATAATGTTTGAGTTATAAAATGGAAACTCGAATAACTCAAAATTTTTAATAATTAGTGGATCAGTTTTCAAGATTGAGTCGAGTCTCTCAAATTTGCCTGATATATATATATATATATGAAGAATATAGAGAAATATATGTATATTGTATATGATTATAGAAAATTATTTAAATTGGAGCTAATTAGTACCATAATATTATAAATGTTTACAATTAAAATTGAACAAAAACTCGAACAACTTGACTCGACTCGAATTTCATAAACTCAAAACTACTCGAATTTTTTTAAATAAAGCTTGAGTTATAAAATAGGACTCTTCAACTTGACATACTCAAAATTTTTTTTTTGACTAAACTCGACTCAATCGAATGTCCACCCTAATTCAAATCAGTTTGATTCAGTTAGATTTGTTAAATTTTGTCATAGTTTGTTTTAATTTAATTTGGTTTTTTTATTTTTATATTAAATTTTAGTTTTGGTAGTTTTTTAATTTTTAGATAAAATGTTTTTTTTTACATTTTGATAATTTTTTATGACCTAAGTTTGGGGTCAACATTCGAGTGTTGCATGAGCATTTGGTATTCCGATGAGAGGATTATTTAGGCTTGTTGAACTTCAGGATTTGGGTTGTTATTGGGCCGGTCTTGTCTCAAAAGAACACATATATTAATATCATGTATACTGGTTTCAAATCAAAACATATTTTAGATTAAATATCATACGTATTAATCATAGTGAAAAATCTCATTTACCGCCAGTGAAAATATTTTATTTTCACAAAAGTCTTAATTTTAAGGGTTTGAAGATCTATTTTAGGAGTTTAGAATTTAAGGTATGTGGTTAGAATGTAGGGTTTAGGCTTTAGGGTAATATGTTATAAATTTAGGTTTTTACCTATAACCCTTAAATTCTAATCTTAGACTCTAAATTCAAATCACAACCTCTAAATTCTAAGCATATAAACCAAAACCCCTTAACTATGAACCCTAAACTAAATCCCTAACCCCTAAAATTGAGGTGCTTGTAGAAACAAAACATAGTATAATTACTCATCATCATAACCCAAAACATGACATATTTATAGTTTTAATACTAAAGCCATTAAACTTAATTACAATCCATTTTAAAACATACAAATAAGATTTATACTCAAAATTGACTAAGAACATGCCACTATCAAAAAAAATAAATACAATATTTCAAAATGTGTTGCTTCCTTAAAATTTGATGTCAACCAAAACAGAATGTCTAACAACAAACTAATCTACGCATTAAAACATTACACATTAAGTTTGAACTCAGTGATATCAAAGGTAAACATATAACGTAAGTATAAGATAATCATGTTAAACAATCAATGATTCCTCCACATCACATCTATACTCAATTCATCATAATCAATACATATTCATATGATTCATTTTATTTTCACCATAATCTATACAAATACATATAATTCCAATTTTTGTATAAATTGCTTTACGTATGCGTTTCATATTAACTAATTTCAATTTTAAGTCGAGTGTTTCGGGTGGTCCGAATTTGACTCTTTTGGATTTGTTGAATATTTTGGATCAATTTTAGAGTGTTATATTTTTAAAAGGACTAAATTTTCAAATAATTATATAACATTTATAATTTATTTACAATATTTAAATTACATAACTTATTTTTTATTAATAAATTAAATACAAAATAAATTTGATTCAATACAGATAACCACGACTTTAAACTTATCCGTTATTGATCCATGTTTGGGGTGAATAAAACATGTGAGTTGTGCCATATATATAGAGATGACAATATAATCAGAATCTGATTCGAATTTGATTCGGAAAAAAAATTGATTCAAATCTGATCGAAAAAGTCTAAATTCGAATTTAACAAAAGTTCGAGTCCTAATAAGAGGTGGATCGGATATGGACGTTGCCATGATCCGATCCGAATACGATCCGAATCCGATCTAAATTCATATTCGATATGAGTCCGCCATATATAAATCTAAATAAAAACATTTAAAATTCTTAAATTTAATATATATATATATATATATATATATTAAAATTCTCATTAAGTTGAATTGAGATTATGTATATTAATATAAATATATATTAAAAATTCTAATTAAGTTGAATGAAATTATATATATATATATATATATTAAAATACGTTGAATTAGAATTACAAATGCTATATAAAATGCATTTTGAAATCTATAATGCTTTTTGGAAAAACACTCTAAATAGTTTAAAGAGTTTTATATGCTCGTTTCAACTGGGCGAACTACGTAAAGGTCGGAGCAGCGGCATAAAAATCGACATCATAGAATCGTGATTGAACATCCATCTTCTCTAAATTTAAAATTTTAGATTTTAAACAAGTAATTATCCACCCTTAATCACCCCGATTCGTTTGATAAAAAATATTTTTTATTTTTATTTAAAGATATTTGTTTGAGTTGTTACTTTAAAAAAGAAAAAAATTAATTAAATTCGGACTTTCGGATTTGAATTTTAGATATTTTATTGAATCGAACTCAGATTTATGTAATCGGACTAGGATTTTTTTGGAGGTCGATTGTTAATTGGATTAGACTTGGACTTTATAAAATCCGATCCAAGTCCGATCCATTGCCATCCCTACATCTATAAACTCTGTGAAAATGGGTTTGCAGCTTAAACTTGAATGGTTACTTGGAGTGAATTGCAAGAGCAATCAGTTTTAGCACGTTAGAGAAGGATCAAAACTATGAGAGGACTCCTATGCTATTCATAACCTTAACCATCGAGTTTTACATCTGAACCCTAATAAGCACCAACCCAGTAGAGTGAATTTGAGTCTGTAATGTAAGAAATAGGTGCAATTGTTCTTTTGCTATCCAAAGCAGTCATTTTTCAACGACCTGAACAAAACTTGAAACCTACACCACAATAAAGGACCAGAAAAAAAAAGAAAACTGGATCTAAGAAGAAAAATGATTCTCTCGGAATTCGACAGCTAAGTTTTATGCATGAACATTCACTGAATCAATGGCCAAGCAACTGGTAATGCAGAAAGCAGCATCCATTATTGTTGAGTGTGGCCAGACCAAAGCGAGTTCATTTGCGAGTTTATTTGCATACTGTTATCATGCATAGATGGAGGAGCCGAGTTATTATAGAACCCAGATCCTCCATTAAGAGGGCTACTGCCGTTTTCATCAGAAGACTCACTTGATCCAGCATGCGAAGGAGGGCTACCTGCTGTCCCTGGAGTCCCAAAGTTTTGCATATTTGATGTTGGTATAAAAGAAGGCCCAGTTCTCAAAATATCTAAGTTCTGTTTTCTCCCATCCGCAATAAAGCTGCCCACAATGACCTGACAGGATATGGAAAACAGTCATAAAACATGAATGAAATACATTGATGTCATTCCATGAGAAGAGACTCCCTTGATAGCAAATATTTAAACAGACCCAAACTACTTGGGCTTCTCAGATGTGAATGCAGCTTATGAGAATTAATAATTAGACATGAACCCGACAATTATAAATAAGTAACAAATATACCTGAACTGGTGTTGCTGCCTGTAGTGTGCCTGCAACTCCACCGCCTACTACTCGACCATCAGACCCAGCCAAGGAGACATTTAATCCACCACCCCTGGTGCAACTACCATTATTTTCAGAAACCAGAAACGAACCTGATAAAGAAATAATTTCAAATTGGCCCTGCAATTTTTTTTAAAAAAAAATCCGTAACTAAATTGTTGCATAATTGATAAAGTAATTATAATTCAAACTGCTAAAATTGCATGGACCATTTTGGTTTGACAAACATTTCATATGACTATAGCCATGTATTGCTGAGATTTAAGCATTACTACGTGTCTTTTGGTACCATTAGCTATCAGAAAGTACACTAAAGTGGTAAAACCAATAGGGCTAAAAAGTACAGACAACTCATGGCTGCATAGCACTATTAGCCTACTTCAATTTGTATTCTTTAGTTCACATCAACAACCTATACATGCTAATCTAAGTTTAACTTCTACCTTGATCTCATTCTCACATATGCACCCACCTAACCCCGTCTCAAATTAACCTTATTTTACTAGTTAGTATAAATGGAGGATAGGTACATATGAGACGAGTGACTGAAGACCACCTCATATGGATTTGTGTGTTGTTTTCTGGTATATGGATTTCCAATGTAAAGTTTTACACCATGTAATTACACATGTCTACGTATATTGTTCGGAATGCATGCGCTTTAGGCATACTTCTCACATCAATTTTCTTTATGGTTTGTTAGCTTTCCTCAACATGGTGGCAGCTAAGCTTTATTTTTGGTTTTGTAAGACCATTATTGTTGCTGTCATTAAAGAGGCAGTAATGCTACCCATTTTACCTGACAATCAACAATCACCAAACTCATTTTGACATCGTTCTTCACTAAGCCAAAAAGGCATAAGATATGAACAGCACTATCTTAGCAGAGCCATACGCACATAAAATATTCACACTAATAAGTTATATTTTTTGGGACAAATTCATTTGCTTTCGGATCCTAACATGCTAGAAGAGACTTATGATAGGTTCAATAAAAATGCATTTAAAAAATGGAAAAATACATTAATCATTCTCTGAAAGAAGAATGATACAACCAGATGTGTGTGCTCATTGTGCAAACATACACACAAACACAAACATAGAGAGACTGTAAATGCTTTTTTATATTAAAGGAAAGTCCAGAAAGTTTATACTTCAGCAGCCCCGGAAATTTGGAAGCAGTCCTACACCTACCTATGCCGAGGTCCTGAGAAGAGGATTTTATTGAAGAAAAAGCTTATTGATCAGATTGATTTCTTATTGATAAAAATTACCTCAAATTTTACCATACTACCAGACTGGCGGAGTGTAACATTACGGACAGCACCATTTGCAGAGAGAATACAGACTGCACGTGGCCCTTGCTGTGAAAAAGACGTAATCTTTGATGCTATATCCTGCAAACGTAAAAGTCACACGATAAGGCAAATTATAAACTAATGTTCAAGAATTACAAACATGAGAATCCAGAACATGTGCAAAGAGAATAATATTGTGTGTTTATTGGCAGGCAATACTATTCGAGGATGATAAACAGGAGTATCTCCATCAATGAATCTATGAAAGAACACATAAAATGATAAATACGCCATGACTCGAGCTAGGATTGACATGCGCTACACAATTTATATCTCCCAACTCAGTATTCAGAGTGTGCAAAGGTGCAGCAGAAACTGAAATAGATCTAAATTTCTTCAAGGTGCTCTGCTTAGCAATTACAGGTTGAAGTTGCTTTTATGCAATATTTTCCATATCCATAATTTCAGTTGTATTACAAAGGGTTGAAACTATCCTTCCATGGTAGCTTAAAGCATTTGAAGACTCAATATAAGAAAAACTAACCATCCCAAGTATACATCCATTAAGGCAAATAAAACTTCATACATTGTCAAGCCTGCCCTAAGAAACATAATATTTCCCAAATTCCTAAACCAGCAATCACTCTAAGTTCACATATTACTCACCTCACCGGCGTTCACGGTGATCACATGAGGAGTAAATCCCACCCCTGAAACTCCACCTATTCAAAGAAATAAACCCACAAAATCTAAACATCAAATTATGATTAAAAAAGAAAACAAAACTATTAACTTTTAACAATTCAACTCCTAATTACCTAATGCATCGATCTGTCTTTTTCCAGAACCGGGCGGCCTTCCACGATTCCTTTTAGGAGGCGGTTCCACCGCAGCACCAACACTTCCTAAACCGACAGAGTCACTACCACCGTGATTGGCGGAGTGAGTAGCCATTGGGGTGGTGGGTGCCAATTGTAACGCAATGTTACCGTCGGGAGCATATTTCCTAGGCCTACCTCGCTTCTTTTTGATGGAGGGCTCCGAATTGTACTGAAATTGAGGCGATCCATCAAAGGCGACGGAGTTCAAAGAATCCAGCGGCTTGAGTTGCTGTTGGTTTTGATGATGAAACTGCTGTAAAGGGTGTTGATTATGCGAGGGCGGGGAAGCTAAGGGGTTGAAAGAGAAGGGATGGGCTGAAGAAGGAGGGAGAATAGCCGTCGGATTAGAGTTGATCAAGTTGGAGTTCGGAGGGTACGATGAAGATGTGGGTCCTAATACCATCGGTTGGGCTTGTTGCGGCTGTAATCCCCTTCCCGCGGCTGACTGACCCTGTACTTCCCTCGACTCCATTTTTGTTTTAATCTTTTGTTTGTTCTGAGTTTCAAATACGAAAATGGAAATTAAAAGGAAGAAGAAGAAGAAGTGTAATGTGAAGCAAATTGTTACTCTCACAACTGGGGGAGTGGAAAAGAGAATGAGTGCAATTAAAATTAAAAATTAAATAAAAATAAAGGGTCATTATTTTAATGTCACGGCCCGTTAAATTGACGACCGATACACATGCGTACAAGCAGTTTAAGAAGTTTTGAATAAAATTTTGAATTTGCCTAAAAGATCATCTGATTTAGTCCGATCATTGAAAATTAAGAGAAAACATGAGTTGATAAATTAATAGATGATATCTTACCAGGAAATATTTTAAGGAATAAAAATATGATATCTCACAATGTAAACACAAACATAAAAAAAGAATTCTATAGTAATAGACTTTCCTTAGTTAGTGTAGAAGTGGTAGGTGGCTTTCGATAGGAGTCGTTAGAGTGATTTGATCTCGTCCGTTCATTGTATGGGGATTCAACTATAAATAGAGGACTCCTACCTCACTTGTATTCATCCATCATTTAAGTAATACACAAGGAATTTACTCTAAAATACTCTGTAGTGTTCTTCGCGTTTTTTAGCGTTCTTTCTTTCGTTTTAGTTGCCTTTCTCTTTTGTTCGGTTCCTCTTATAACGATATTGTGTTTGTGTGCCTTAAAAGAATTTGATCTTTCGAAGTTAGAAATCAAGCTTACTTAGTCGTTCTTGGGTAAACTACATAAGTTGTAGTAATTTTTCTGGGTAAACTACATAAATGGTCCTCCGACTATAACCGAATTCTTTGTTGCGTTCCTTGACTATTAAAAATTAAAAATTGACCCCTTTAACTTAAAAAATAACAAATTGGTCTATTGCCGTTAAAAAATTTATATCAGAGGATGCCACAGTTAACATAAATTGGTATAATTACATAATTATTTCTTAAAATTCTACACTTATTTTAATTTGACCCAAATTCTAAAAAAATAACCCACATAATTTTAATATTCTATCAATTTAGTTAAACTTCTTTTTATATTTCTTCTCTCCTTTAATTCTTCAATTCATTTTCACCTCTAAGAGTTGTATAAGTTGTAGTGAACTTTTTTGGGTAAACTACATAAATAGTCCTCTGACTATTACCAAGAGTGTTGGAGGAACAAAAAAACTCAAAAAGTTAACGTTAAATATTTGAGTTATCTACTCTCACAACTAGGGAAGTGGAAAAGGGAAAGAGTGTAATTGAAATTAAAAAATTAAATAAAAATAAAAAGTAATTATTCTATGAATAAGTTGTAGTAAACTTTTTTAGGTAAACTACATAAATGGTCCTCCGACTATGACCAAATTTTTTGTTGCGTCTCCCGACTATTAAAAGTTACAAATTGGTCATTTAACTTAAAAAGTAACAAATTCGTCTGTTGTCTTTAAAAATTTTATGTTTGACGATGTCACATTTAACATAATTGGTATAATTACATATTTATCCCTCAAGGTTCTACACTTATTTTAATTTGACCATAATTCTAAAAAAATTAACCCACACAATTTTAATATTCTATCAATTTAGTCCAACTTTTTTTCTTCTATTTCTTCTCTCCTTCAATTCTTCAAATCATTTTCACCCCAAGAGTTGTATAAGTTGTAGTGAACTTTTTTGGGTAAACTACTGATAAGTAGTTTATTTGGTTGCTATTTTCTCTTTAATTGTGTCTTAAATGATTAGTTAATGTTGCTGATTTGGATGTTTTTGTGTGTTTTCTATGCATGACTTCAATTTTGGAGATTGCACTTAAAAGGTAAAATTCTGCAGTTTTATTTTCTAGAATCAAGGCTGGGCTAGTGGGCATGACTCTGGGCATGAAGTGTCTGACATGTCATTCAGTCAGCAGCTTCTAGAAGGTCTAATCAACATCTTCTAGAAGGTCTAATCAACAGCTTCCAGAAGGTCTAGTCAGCAAGGACGGACGAGCAGGATCAATTGCATTTTAAATAAAAACTATAAATACCCCTCGGAGTAAGCTAGGAAGATATCCCATTCTTAATTTTTTTTCTTGCTTTCTAAGTTCTATTAAAGTCTCTTCTTTACGTTCTTATTTTTAACTTTTTATTTATTTTCTTTTAAGCTGCTTAGTATGATTTCTACGATAATCATGCTTGGCTAATTTTCCAACAAGGCAAAGGCTAAAGCAACAACTCAATTACGATCGTGAGAATTAAAAAGCACTTAATATCTACAAATATATTTCTCAATTTTCTGCAAACTTGGATTGACAATCGGCCTTTCCTTTTAAAATCCTTACAATTTAGCTGATTAAGGTAAAGCATATGTTTTGTCAGAAAAAATGAAGGAACTCCATGATCGTAAAATTTCTTATAGGGAAATTCTCAGTTGGATAAAGCACATGAATTGGATGAAGTATTTGTCGCGGTGCATGTAGTCTGAATAAGGTCGTCGAGCTAAACGCCGTTAAATAAAGTGCTAAATGGGAGACACCCCATTTTCTTTTTTGTGTGATTTTATTTATTTATCTAATTTCTTTCCAAATAAAATTTTACAAGGATTTTACAAATTCGAGTGGCTTGGTCGAATGAAAAGCAAAATTTCAAAAAAAGAGAGAGGAAATGATTAATAGCTACGGGGCCACACCATTTCCTAATTGGTGGCAAATAAAAAACACATAAAAAGAGATAGAAGACGAGGGGGTATTTTTAACCTTTACACTCAAATCAACCCAATATCTCCCTAAATTCAAGCTGTCATTCCAAATCACTTATTTGCCTTTTCCCCAAATTTGCTGCTCTAACATCCCGATTCCCCCAAGAATTTCCCAACCTTTAGCCACGACCCCTTCGCACCTCTCTTTGCGCCTAAACCACTCATCAGCAGAATCAAGCATCCCATCGCACCCTCTGTTCTACGCAACAACCACGACCAGCATGCATCATCTCCACCTTGCAGTTTGCACAACGCCAGTACCGCTGTAATGCCCCGGTTTTGGGCCTAGGAGTTTTTAGGTTGGGTTTAGGGTCCGTTGGACCGAGACTAGAAATCTAGGTTAGTTCGGGATTGGTTCAGGAAAAACCTAGTTCGAGAAGTGTTTAAAATATGAGAAAAATTTCTAAAATCCTTTTTAAATGTCTATAAGGGTTTGGTGAAGTTAATTTTGGAAAATGACTTTTGGAAGGTGGACATTTCGGTGACTAAATCATAAAAAAATGGAAAAATTGTTTTTAATGACTATTTTGTAAAAGAGCCAAAACTTAGAATCTTTAGGGAGCTAAAGTAATTGTAATAAGATATTCCTTTAATTTGACATGTTTTAAATGTGTTTAATTAAATAATGAAAAAAGGTTTTGATTAAAAAGAGAATTAAGCTTTACAAACTCATTTTTGACGTAACTTCCATTTCTCTCTTTTCTCATCAGCCAACCACCAATTTTCTTTCAAAACTTCTAGATATATTTTTCTTTTCATTTTACTTTGATTTCCAAATGATTTCCATGGAGTTTCCTCAACTTGTTTCAATGGATTCTTGAAGATTTTCAATCAAATATTGTCAATTGAAGGAATAGCAAGGGATTAGAGGTAATTTTCGTGCTTCTCCTCTAATCAAGGTTATTTAATGAAATTCCCAAGTATTTGGCTCTTTAATTATGTTTCTTAACAAGGTTTTATGATTGATTTAAAGAAAATGGCTAAATCAAGCTTTAAATGATAATTTTGTGTAATTTTTGTAATGGATCTGTTATGGCTGGTTTATGATTGATTTTAATCATGTTTGGGAAGTTTATTAATGTTGAGATTGAGGTTTAAGCATGGTAATCCCAAAACTATTTGGATCTCTAGTTGATTAGGTAGTTAGAATTGTGTTTTTGTGGTGTTAATATGATTTTGTGAATGTTGGAGGTATAAGGTTGATAATAGGATGATTTTGGATGTTAATCAATGATTATAAATGGTTGGAAGTGTTAGGTTTTGGTTGGGTTGAGTTTGTAGAGTAATCGAAGGTGTTTTCGGTTGTTTCAGATGCACGTTTTGGTGGTTTTGGGTAGAGCAACGTGGTAGGATTGCTTGCTGAAGTTTTTAATGCATTGAGATGCATTAATCCTCTGTTCTTATGAGGTTAAAATAGGGGATAACGTTTTGGAAGAAATCGATGAGGTTTCGGGAGCTTTAGACGCTTAGTTTCGCGTCGGCTAATCAAGGTTTCACGTGTCGGTGAGTGAGAATGTGGATTTCAGCTTTGAAATGCTACAAAGGTAGTTATGGGAACTTAGATGTAATCTTGAAACGCTTGTCTAAGTTCATAAGTAAGTATAAGGAATTTCTCTCTCGGTTGTGCTATTTACGAAATGGTTTTTATGCACTTGGTTTTGAATACATGTTTACCTACTGTTAAAGCATGATTATAACATGTGGTTTGCTGTTTTTAATGTTGAAATGATGAAGGATGCACATGGTAAGTGATCATTGTGAGTATATGTTTTATATTTGTGATTTAAAGCATGGTTTAATGCTTTGGAAAATAATTTATTGATGATGCTTTGAAAACAATGAGGTATGTGGTTAAATGTGAATTATATTGGCAAGTGATGTTGTAAAAATTGTTTACAAATGAAATCGGATATAGTTAGCCGGCTATAGGATTGAGTGCACTAGAAACAAGTCACCTTGGATGTCGAGGGGTTTGTACGAGATACCGAATACCCCATCCAAGTACCCTAATGATTGAGGTATGTGTATGTGGTGTCCCATCTCTCGTTAGTGGGGTTATACATCTACCAATGATTAGTGTTGAGGGGTTTATACAGTGTACAGAATACTCTACCACGGGTGTCACGACGGTGGAGGGTAGCTCCCGTGTGTGAACCTTGAGATGCCAGTGAGAATGTATGAAGTGTTGGGACAACACTTTTGAATCCGTGTATCCGATATGTTGTTTTGAGAAATGGACTTGCCTAAAGATCACTTGTAAGCCAATATAATTGATGATGTATCATGATATGGTTTATGTTGAATATTGTGATTTATACATGTTTTACTTTTTAAGCTTTGCATATGGTAGTTATGCATGAGAAGGCTTAAATTGAGTGTTAGCAATGGGACTTTCTGTTGATTCATGATACATGTTGCATAAGGTTTATTATACTGATTTTTGATTAAGAAAAGTACATGATTTTAAAGGCATGATGGTTTCCAAATGATGATTTAAGTTAATTGAAATGATATTTCAATGTGGACTTGGAAAATGGTTTTAATGCATTGATGGTGTTTTGCTTTTGAGCACTCCTCACTAAGCCTTGCGTGCTTACGCTCTATTTTGTCCATCAATGCAGAGAATTGAGGTTTTTGGAGGCATCGTGGAGCAAGGGATCGCAAGAGACTTCATTTGAGAATGTATGCTTCGGTTTAGACTATACATAATAAGGGCAATGGGAGATCCGATGTGTTTTTGGGAGATTTGTGTAAACTCCCTATTCGAGCAAGTTTATATTGCTGTTTTAGACTTGTAAATGGCCTTTGGTTATTGGTTTGTGCTTTGCTATGCATTTCGGTATCTTGCTTGGCTTGTTTTCTAGGTTGCATGCCTATAGTTTACCTTTGATGCAAAATGCCATGTTATGATGTTGAATATGCCATGAATGATTGAGGTTTGATGTTTGGATATGTTATACATATGTTGAAAGCATGCTTGAGTGATTATGGGGGCGTTAAAGTGTGAAAAACCAGCAAAATGTGATATCACAGGCTCAAGCGTACTGATACGAAGGCTACCGTATCAGTACAATATAGCCAAAACAGGCATACCGTATCGGTACATGGTAGACCGTATTGATACGGACAAAGGGAAAAATGAGAAAGTGTATCTATACACGAGGTCGTATCGATACCCTTTTGTGTTACTGGAAATCTGAGAAAATGACGAGATAATGGCGTATCGATACGGGCTGAAGTGTATCGATACGCTCGGCTGGTAAGTTGGTTAATTAAGGCTTTTTGATGTTCTATTTTCTTCCGTTTTGGTCATTGAATGTTTGGATGTTCAATTGAATGTGTTCGAATGATCAGATTGAGCTGAGATTTGACACAGTGGCATAGAATCTGACTAATTAAAGGATGGTAACCTAAAATTTGATTAAGTTCCTGTATTTTGTGAAATTTACAAATTGGTCCTTATAACATGTTGTAATCAATTGAGTGCCTAATCGATGTCCGTTTGAGTTGATGTTTCTTCTGCTGCGAGTCTAAACACATAGGGTAACAATGTGCATCTAGACAAGATAAAAAGAAAATTAAATAGGCTCGTTTATTGAGGTAAACTTCCCTGTTTACTTCAATATTCCCCGTGTGACCCGTTCGGTTTGGTGGGCGTCTATGCCGGGTCGAGGGGGTTACAACCGCCATGGTCACCGATGACAGCCGCGCGATGCCCTTGAACTAGACCCAAAGCTCACTGCCGCTAGACACGAGGAGTATCTCTATTCCCTCTCTTGTGCTTTCATTCACATATTGTGACAATATGATCTAAGTGAGGGGGTAGAATTTTCATCAAATTCTTATCCTGCTTATTCGATTGGTTGAAATTGAGTTTTTCTTAATTGTAATATGTTGGAATTTCTTGTTGCTTATCCTATATTTCACTTTATCTCTTTGAATTCCTTATGACTTGTGATCTTGCTTTTGTTGAAATTTAGGATGCATGATAGATAATGGGCATGACTAGTGATTTTCAATAAATTTTTATTTGACATTCCATACATTTGTTAGTTGACATGTTGCTTAACTTAGTACACATTCCACCTCATGTAAGTTTTTGAGCCTTACAAGCATATACTTTCGTTCTTGCTATTTACTTCATTGAGTGTGCCGAACTAGTTGTCAACATTCTAGAACTTGTAGCGTAATACTTATCGAGGCTACATGCTTGAATATGACGCTTTAATGTGATAGGGCACTTAGGATTAACCACTTCTCTACCCAAAATTGCCTTCCCATTCATTTCCCCTAGTTAGCCACTTTTAAGCCTATTCACATTCTTTGTTTTCACCATATTTAAAAAACCTGAGCCTTTTCCTATTTTATCCCCCTTTTCATACCCTTGTCCAGACAAAAGAAGATTTTTTCCACAGAAAATAAAAAAAGAGCAAGTGCAAAGGAACAGAAAAAAAACAAAAAAAGAAGAAAAGAAAAGAAAAGAAAAGAAAAGAAAAGAAAAGAAGAAGAAGAAGAAAAACAAACAAACAAACACATGGTTGCTTAAACTTCTTTGCTTTTCTCCTCATATTGGTTCAATTTGTGGCTTGAACTTCAACATTTTGCATCTTTTGTCTTGTCATTTTACCACACGTTTTCTTTGCCTTTTCTACCCTAACCTAAGCCATGTTACAACCCTATTTAAAGACCCATTGATTTCTGCATCATGTTCACTTTAAGTAGTGGAGATTGGATTTAGTTACAAGCCTATGGTAATGTTTTGATTAGTTTTGGCTTGAGCGATTCTTCAACCCAAACACTTTGAGCGAAACGAGTGAATCCTTGTGAGGGTATTAAGTTTTGCTTTATTGAAATTGACAGGTTATTGGAATGTCTTGCTTTGCTTACAATTGTTCCTAGTTATGCCTTTACTTGATTGTTTCTTGATTTCAATAATTGTTTCGATCTTGGGTCATTTGGTTATCTTAGATACATTGTGAAATGAAGGATGAGAACTTGAGTTTTGATGTATTATTTGAGAAATGCTTGAGGACAAGCATTGAATAAGTGAGGGGGAATTTGATACGTAGTTTATTTGGTTGCTATTTTAAATTTAATTGTGCCTTAAATGATTAGTTCATGTTGTTGATTTGGATGTTTTTGTGTTTTTTCTATGCAGGACTTCAATTCAGGAGATTGCACTTACAAGGCAAAGTTCTGCAGTTTTATTTTCTGGAATCAAGGCTGGGCTAGTGGGCATAACTCTAGGCATGAAGCGTCTGACGTTGCATCCAGTCAATAGCTTCTAGAAGGTCTAGTCAGTAGCTTCCAGAAGGTCTAGTCGGCAAGGACGGACGAGCATGATCAGCTGTATTTTAAATTCAAATTAGAAATTATTTTTTCTTTTTAGGATTTAATTTGAATATTTTCAAGTATTATTTTTTTTATCATTTCTAGGTTATTTTTAGGGTTTTAGAAAACTATAAATACCCCCTCGAGGTAAGCTAGAAAGATATCTCATTCTTAGTTTTCTTCTTGCTTTCTAAGTTCTATTAAATTCTCTTCTTTACGTTCTTATTTTTAAATTTTCATTTATTTTCTTTTAAAATGCTGAGTATGATTTCTACCATAATCATGCTTGGCTAATTTTCCAACAAGCCAAAGGCTAAAGAAACAACTCAATTCCGATCGTGAGAATTGAAAAGCACTTAATATCTTCGAATCTATTTCTCAATTTTCTACAAACTTGGATTGGCAATCGACCTTTCCTTTTAAAATCCTTACACTTTCAAATTCAAAAAGAGCCCATTGGTTTGAATGTTGTTTCGATTTATAGTTGGGAGGAAGGATCGGCTTGTAGCCCATTCAACTTCCTGTGAACACACTTAGCAGCGGTTCGCTAAGGGAAATTGAGATCAGATTTGATTCTCATTGAGACAACATAGTCCGAGTCGGGTTATTCTAGATTTTAAACTGTTTTATTCTAACGACGATAGTCGTGGTTAGTCTAGCCAGAAAATTGAAATTAAAAAATTAATTTTGGATTGTCGGTTTACCAGAGAGAAAAAAAGTTACAAGGGTTTGGCCTTGTAGACTGTAACTGTAACGCCTATGTTTTGGGCTTAGAAGCTTTTAGCGTTGGTTCGGGGTTAATATAACCTAAACTAGAGATCCGAGTTTTCGGGAGCGGTTCAACAAAAACGTAGTTCGGGGTATGATAAAATTATGGAAAAAATTCCTAAAATATTCTAAAAGTATACAGAAAGGTTTTGTAAAGGCAATTTTAGAAAATCATTTTTGGAAGATCGAGATTTCAGTTTAGTGACCATTTTGTAAATAGTGAAAAATCTGTTTTTAAGGACTGTTTTGAAAGGGGGCCAAAACATAGAATCTTTAAGGAGCTACCATTTAATTAAGGAACATTTTCCTTTAATTTGATCATTTTTAAACGATTTAATAAAAATGAATTTAAAAGAGACTTTTTAATAAAAGAGATTTTTATCATCCAAAAGAAATTTGACGTAAACTTCATTTCCCTCATTTTCCCAAATAGCCAAACTCTCTATTTCTCTCTAAAGTTCCAGATATCTTCATCTTCATCTTTTCATTTCTTTTTGTTTTACAAATGGTTTCCTTAGCTTTCTCATCATCTACCTTAAAGCAATCTTGAAGAGCTTTCATCAAATCTTGTCATTTGAAGGAAAAGGGCAAAGGTTAGAGGTAATTTCGTTTAACTTCTCTAATCAAGGTTCTTTAATGAAATTCCAAAGTTTTTGGCTCTCTAAATATGTTTAATAACAATGTTTTGAGTTTTAATAGATGAAAATGGGTAAATCTAGCTTTAAATGATGATTTCTCAAGATTTTCAAATGGGTACTGTTTTGACTGATTTAAGATTGATTTTAATCAAGATTTGGATGTTAAATGATCTTGAAATAAGGGTTTTATCATAACAATCCCGAAATAGGTTGAATCTCTAGTTGTTTAAGTTATTAGATTTGGGTTTTTGGCTTGATAATGTGGTTTTGGTGTTGCTGGAGGTTTATGGATGCAATTAGGTTGTTTTTAGATGTTAATTGATGATTAAAATTGGATGGAAGTGTTAGATTTTGGCTGGGTCAATTTTAGGAAGCAATCAAAGGTGTTTTCGGTTGTTTTAGATAGGCGTTTTGGTGTTCTTGGGCAGTGCAGCGAGATAGCATAGGTTGCTGGTGGTTTTAATGCATTGAGATGCATTAATCCTCTATTTTTGTGTGGTATAAACATGTGAGTTTGTATTGGACACAATTGGTGAAGTTTCAGAAGCTTAATTTCGCTTCTGCAAAGCAAGCGAGGCGTGATCGGTGAGTGGATTTGGTTTGAAAGTGTTGTCAAAGACTTGAAAGCAAGGTTTGGGGGTTTAACATTGTTGGAAAAAGAGAGCGTAAGCTATAATGCTTAGTGAGGGATGCTCAAAACAAATCAACACAACAGTGCATTTTAAAACCATTTCTCATTTAGAAATCTCTACTAATCATGCTCTTTCTATCTCATGCTTGAAAACATTTTCAAAGCAAATTCCACATCATTTAAACACCACATGTATCATCTATCTCATGCATTAGCCAAAATGCAAAGTCTCAAGGCAAAGCCTTACATGCTTGTTTCAACAAAAGCATTACTCAATACATAATCTCATATGCATCTCATTTCATAAAACATTTATGTTAAGGTACATGTGAATCTCATAATCCATCTCATATATTGAAATTTTAGCAACATTACTTGGATATGCAGATAGCTTGACTAAATGTCAAGTCCTACCCCGGTGGAATCTCACATCACCAGACTCTCATGGCTGCATCTCTTATCGCCATAAAGCTTGGGTGTTTCACCAAGACCTACCGTGGTGGAATCTCTCATCACCACACTCTCACTTTGGAACAGGATGGCACTACCCCCATTGCCCGAGCCAAAGAGCACGTACGAATTTTGTATATTATAGTGCACTTCTCATCCTATTGGTCGACCAATTATATCTGGTAACAATAATCTCATTTTATGCCAATATATAACATTTTAAACATCAAATACCCACTATTTTCAATGCATCAACATAAAGCAATTTCATCCCATATCAAATGCATATTTAAAGCATAGCATTTTCACAACAACTCTATCTCTTTGAAATCAACATTCTATCTCATGGGATTAATTAAGCCATCAAAACATTTCTCAAATCATGCATAAACAATGGATTATCATCTATCTTTAAAACAAGAGCATGAACATGAAAACCAATGAGACAAAAGCCGAGAAATGAGAGCGAAACAACTCAAACTTACTTCCAGGTTTAAAACCAAACCTTGCTTCCAAGTCTTTGACAACACTTTAAAACCAAATCCACTCACCGATCACGCCTCGCTTGCTTTGCCTAAGTGAAATCAAGCTTCCGAAGCTTCTGAAACTTCACCAATTGTGTACGATACAAACTCCCCTGTTTATACCACACAAAAACAGAGGATTAATGCATCTCAATGCATTAAAACCACCATCAACCCATGCTATCTCGATGCACTGCCCAAGAACACCAAAACGCCTATCCAAAACAACCGGAAACACCTTCTATTGCTTCCTAAACTTGATCCAGCCAAAATCTAACACTTCCATTCAATTTTAATCATAAATTAACATCTAAAAACAACCTAATTGCATCCATAAACCTCCAGCAACACCAAAACTACATTATCAAGCCAAAAACCCAAATCTAATAACCTAAACAACTAGAGATACAACCTATTTCGAGATTGTTATGATAAAACCTTTATTTCAACATCATTTAACATCCAAATCTTGAATAAAATCAATCTCAAATCACTCAAAACAGTACCCATTCGAAAATCTTGAGAAATCATCATTTAAAGCTAGATTTACCCATTTTCATCAATTAAAACTCAAAACATTGTTATTAAACATATTTAGAGAGCCAAAAACTTGAGAATTTCATTAAAGAACCTTGATTAGAGGAGTAAAACGAAATTACCTCTAACCTTTGCCATTTTCCTTCAAATGACAAGATTTGATGAAAGCTCTCCAATATTGCTTAAAGGTAGATGATGAGAAAGCTAAGGAAACTGTTTGTGTGCTGAGGTGTACTAAAATGATACGCAAGTAGTGCAAGTATACACGTCGAACAAGTAGTAAAGCGTGTGAGTGAGTATTGTCTCCATAAGGATTGGAGGTGTGCACGGTTAATGTATAATGCAATATAAGTTGTTTTTGCAGTCGGTAATGCTGAGACAATCAAAGCAGTAATCAGAAATGCTGTAGCAAAAAGAGTAAATAGTGTTGAGGTGAATCAGATGGCAAACACGTCCTCTCTCATGTGTGAAACTCTCTATGGAATGTCTGGTTGGGTTTGCTGGATAACTAAACTAAGCCTCTTAACCAGTCTAAGGTCTTCAGCCATCTTTTATGCTCGACATGATTACTAAGGATGCCCCTAAACTATATCTAGCCAGGAGATTGGGAGACAGAAATGCTACGGCAATACCTCTCGGCGTAAACCCTTAACACTCCCCTAGCCCTCAAGTACTACCCTTCTTAGCCGTTGAAACCTATCACTTATCTCTAAGGCAGGTTAGAGCTGTGCCTCTCAGCAACCAACTCCATTGCTTATGGGTATCTAAGGTTAGCTCTCTCGATTACCAACCTGATTCTACACCTAAGGAATGGCCAACTCTCGAAGGCTCTTACAACCTTAAGGAAATGAAAGCACATAAGCAAAGCATAGACAATGATTAAAGCTGAAAAATCATAGGCATGCATTAAAAACACTTAAATAAAGATTATCCATCAAACCCAAGCCACCTAAAATCAGTTAATGGCTGGGTGAAGATTCAATGTATCATCAAACATTACAACCTTTTCAAAATGAAATAAAGAAATGCTAAAGCAAACAGAAGGGAAGAAGAACTCCCGATCCGCCATGGATTACCACAAATTGTCTTAGACCCGCCACCTCTCTCGAGGCTGGCAAGGTCACTCCTTGGAGCTTCAATGATGGAGGACACCAAGTTGAGGATGAAGAAGGGAAAAACTTCCTTTCTCTCTCTAACCCTAGCCTTGCTTATCACATTTTTTCTGCGTTTTTTTCTAAATGAGGGAATTGCACCCTTTATATAGTGAAGGCTCCTAGGGTTTGGAGCCCTAAAGATTCCTTTGGTGATCTCAAGGAATATCCACCAAAAATGCTCTGCCCAAGGGGACAAGGAGGACAATCTGTAGGTGGTACTAGCGGCTGCACATGTCAGATCTGTCTTTTCTGCACTTCACGTGTTTTCTACAGCTCGCGTGTCAGCCAGTTCCTTCAGTCCTCAAATGCTATAGCACTTCACATCTCTCCTGCTTTCCTGCACTCTGTATTCCTGCGTCCTGCACACCACACAACCAAACCACCCTCCTCAAGCAGCACCTTTCCACCACCATACCAAACAAAAGATAAAACTACACCCAAATGAACTAAAATGCAACCTAAATGCTATGACATGAACTTAAGAGCAGACAATTGCTAAGGCAAAAAGGTATGAAAACAAGGATATTTACGCAGTTATCACACCCCCAAACTTAAGCTATTTCTTGTCCTCAAGCAATAAGTAGAACAAAACAAAAGAAATACTATGGCAAAGATTTAACTCAAAGAAATGCTATGGCAAAGCTTCAGCCTCGGAAAGCTACAGGCAACTATTAAGAACAACTACACTTGAGATTTTTAAGAAATTTTCTTAGGGCTAGGATGCATGTGTGTGTGTGCGAAATTGCTCTCAGCCTATGCTTAATTTGATTAAGAGAAATTTTCAAGGAAGCTCTCTAGTCATGCCTTAGCTATGGTCCCTTTAGTTTTACTCATAGTGTTTAGTCTTCCTGAAATTCAAAAGGGGGACTGCTACAAAGGGTGTCAGCTCATCACACCTACCGTCCTTAACTCTAGATGAGCTGGGAGAATACCTCTCATCCCCGAGCTAGTAAGTAGAGTGTAGAGCGTTTGAGTGTTCTCTAAATATGAGTGCAAGTGCACACTTTTGTCAAGTTATAGTATGAAAGATATCGTCTCCCACAGAGATTGGACAACTTACTCGAATTGTAATTCCTGCACAAAGAGAATTAAATGCACAAATAAATTTTAGTTTTGTAAAGAATAAAAAGTAAATAAAACACAAGTAATATATAAAAGAGATCAGGATGATAGAATGTGTTAGATTATGCTGCTCCCTAGTGTGAAACTGCGTTGAATAGGTTAAGATGCTTTGCGCTGCCAGACTTTGCTGCCTCGGCGGAGGATGGCAGATTGATTGCTCTGACACTTTCGTTGCCTCGGCAGTGGAACAGACGTTTGGCTCGACGGCAAACTCAGCAGACCTTCAAGACTCGGTAGAACGCTTCGATATTGATCCCGCTTATGTCTAAGTCAGAATACTGTTATTGCCCACTGCAGATGATACTCGTCACGATGTGAATCTTGCAAAGACATCAACTTTGGTTCGTCCTCTTTTAGCTGCTTTAAACTCGTACCTATGTCTAGGCCGAATTGATCAACACCTGATTAGGATGAGGATCGTACTTATCCCTTTCGTGAGTTTGACTCTCTCGATACCGAACAAATATATAGTTAATAACTAATCTTTCGAACTTAATTGAAAACTATGAAGAGCATGGAATAAGCAAACCTTGAAGTTTTATTGCAAAAACAAACTTAATTCCTAAACAACCGTTCTTACACTAGTTTACAACATAACCCAAACCCAAAGAGAGAATTTAGAACATAATGGCGGCAAGAAAACCTAAGCTATGCCCAAAGGAAAACCTAAGTTGTTTTGAATTACAAAATATGTCAAGTATATATAGGCATTAGCTAGGCTAAGTCCTTCTTGGAGTAGAAGTCTTTGAGCAAACTACGAAACCCCGAACCCTTTGAGCAGAGTCATCCCGTGAAGACTTTCATTCACTCATGCTAATTTGTCCGTCACTTCAAGGATTTTCAGATTCATAGACTTTGATAGCAGCGGAGTGTCCTTGCACATGATTCTTCCTAGAGCCAGTTTCGGGCACCTCTAGGGAAAAACAACATAAATATTTTCTTTCCTGCCGTGGCAGTGCTTTTCTTTTTATGTTTGTTGCCTGCTGCGGCAGCTTCCTATACACTACAAGAATATAGACTTTTAGTGACAAATTGGCAGTGACTAGTAGTAATTTTGTCACAAATATTAAACTTTTGTGACAGGTTTTTTGTGCGACACTATTAGCATAAGTAATTGTGATGTATTTTTATTTGGTCACTATTATAGTAGTAATTGTGACAATTACATTTTTCACAATTAAATTCTCACTGTAAGTCTATAACTGTGACACAAATTTCATTGCCACTGAAACTTTGACACATGATAGTGACGATATATAAAGTGGTCACTATACTTTGATATTTGTTGTGACAATGCAATTGTTTGTCACTTAAAATTTTACTTTTGTTGTGATAAAATTTGTCACCAATAAAAAAACTTAATGACAAGTTATATATTGTCACAATAATAAATTTATTTTTATAATTATAGTAATAATAACAATTATAAAAAATTGAAGTTAGGCATAAACTAGTTTATCAAAAGGTAAAATAATTCTATTAGTCTCTACACTATGTGTAAATTGTTGTTTTAGTCATTCTATTTTGATCAATTTTAGTCCCTATATTTTGAAATTTTAAAACTTCAATCCTAATCCAAACGGGACAACGACAATATGATTAAATTACAATGACTAAAAATGATTGAAAAAAATAAAAATCAAAAGTTTTACTTAACATATTTAAAGACTATCATTCATGTCAAAATCGAAATTTCAAAATTTAAAAAGTACATATTTTTTTGAGTAGAAAGTACATAAACGTAAAGTGAACAAATTAAAGTAAAAAGACTAATATGTAATCTTGGCATAATATGTGATAGCAAAATTTTACCTTGTAAAAAATTTTACACTTGACAATTGTTTTAACTTTTCTTGTGGAGGTAAAATTTGCATTGTCAGTATAGTAAATAATTATCACATAAAGGATAATTCTGTCAATAATTTAGGTGTAAATCTTAATATTCATATGTTTATATTTTAAAACCAACTCAATTATTTTTATATATTTTCTTCAACAAACGTATTTCGTATAGGAAACCATATAAAATTAATTAAATTATTATTATATTAATTATTGTTATAATTAATACATACTTTTAAAATAAATAAAATTAATTTCAATTACAATTTAACCTAAATAATATTTTACTTTCAAAATAATATTAAATTTCTTGCATAGCCTAATAGATAGACATTGCACTCTCCCCCTAAAGGTTCCAGGTTCGATCCCCACAAAACCATGTATTGTATTTATTTATTAAAAATTGATATATGAATATGTCACATCATCTATAATTAACCTCCTCGCCATGGGCTAGCAGCCAAGCTACCTTGGTGTAAGTTGCCTTCTCCTTGGCTCATGTGGGCACTAGGTGTACGGGCCATTGCGACCCTGGGATGAGTCCCTTTAAGTGCAGTACGATATGCCCGATCCGAGATTGAATAAGACGGTTGCAACTAAAAAAATATAATTATTTTTATTATTATTGAAAGTGACAATGTACTTTAGACACTATTTCAATATGTATTTGTGATAAAATGTTTGTCACTAATAAGAATAACATTAGTGTCTAAATTTTAGTCATTGTTATTAATCTTTTGTGTAAAAAATATAGTAATAAAAATATAACTTATTGTGAAAAAATGCATAAAAGTTGTCACTAATATAATAGTGACAGAGTTATTAGTGACGACAGGTGACGACTCAGAAAAATAGTCACTGTAAATTTCAGTGACTAAATTTAATACTTTTAGTGACTATTTTTGATGTCACTAAAAATCTATTTTCTTGTAGTTAACTAGTGTTAGAATTTTTCAAATAATTATAAAAATAAAGCAGACATTGTTTATAAGAAATTCTAACAAATTCAACAAGTAACAGAAGTGTTTTTAATTTTTGGCATTAATAGAAAAATTCTAAGTTTACTTCATGCTTTCCCCAAATTTTAAGTTCTTTTTAATTGGTGCGAATAATTTAAAGTCGGTATTCTATCATAGGCACAAGTTCTAACAAAATTTTTCTTTTTCGATTAATTTTTAAGGCAAGTACATTATGCAACATAATATGCACTAGTTATGCCTAAACAAAAATATGAGAGCTAACCCCCCAAACTCGAGACTGGCATTGCCCTCAATGCACAAAATAAATTACAAGAGAAAAAATAAAAAAAGAAAAGTAAACATGAGACAAGGAAAGAAGACTTATACTTAATTGTTGTCAGATGGTGGAGATGATTCAGAGGAGTTATCTGCTATGCTGTCAATTGCAGGGTTGGGCAGTTGGCTAGGTAGTGCTGCCCTTAGTTGTGCGCGGCGGCATGATTCTTCAGGGTCTGAATCTGGATAACTAGTTGTGAGACGGGAATAAAACGTAATAAAAATAAAATCTAGTCCTAAAAATCTACTCCTAAAAAGCTAAAACAATAAAGATGTGGAAAGATAAGAATTATGTCACAGTGGGGTGGGCATCCCCTAGAGTGAATACTTCCTATTCTCTCGGGACAAAATCTTTTGCATAATGCTTCAATCGCTGCCCATTAACCTTGAATTATGCCCCTTCAGTCATTGGGTTTACTGTCACGGCACCATGTGGGAAAGCCTGGACCATTTCGAACGGTCCTGACCATCTGGATTTTAATTTCCCGGGAAACAACTTCAGGCGGGAGTTGAACAGCAACACATGCTACCTGGGCAGGAACTGCCTCTGTTGGATCTTGTTGTCGTGCCATCTTTTGATTTTTTCCTTGTACAGCTTGGCATTCTCATAGGCCTCCCCCCGGAATTCCTCCATTTCGGTCAGATCTTGTAGTCTTTTTTCGCTAGCCTGCTTCCAATCCATATTCACTGCCTTGATTGCCCAAATATGCCTTGTGTTCTATTTCAACTAGGAGGTGGCAGGCCTTGCCGTATACTAATCGATAAGGGGACATTCCGAGTGGCGTTTTGTACGCTGTTCGATACGCCCAAAGAGCATCGTCTAGTTTTAGCGACCAATCTTTCCTACTTGGGTTGACAACCTTTTCCAGGATGGTTTTCACTTCTCTGTTTGAAATCTCTGCCTGCCCATTTGTTTGCGGGTGGTATGCTGTGACAATCTTGTGCGTGACACCCACTTTTTGAAGTGCCTTGGGAATTAGTTTGTTGTCAAAATGGGTGCCTTCGTCGCTAATGATGGCTCTTGGGATTCTGAACCTTGTGAATATGTTCTTGTGTAGGAATCTATGGGCTGTTTTTGCATCGTTGTAAGGAGTGGCAATGGCTTCTACCCATTTGGAGACGTAGTCAACCGCCTAGAGGATGTACATGTTGCCACAAGAAGATGAGAATGGTCCCATAAAATCTATCCCCCAAACATCGAATAATTCAACCTCCAGGATGGTTTGTAGAGGCATTTCGTTCCTTCGTGATATGTTTCCTGTTCTTTGGCATCTGTCACACTGTTTGTAGAAGGCATGGGCATCTTTATGCAATGTTGTCCAGAAAAATCCTGATTGGAGTACTTTTGCTTCCGTACGTTGCCCTCCGAAATGACCTCTATATGGTGTTGCATGACATTAAGATAGTATGGCTTGTTGTTCATCCTCAGGGACACACCATCTAATGACCTGATCTGCACAGTCTTTGAACAAGAAAGGCTCGTCCGAAAAATAATGTTTAGCATCATATTGGAATCATTTCTTTCCCTGGTAGTTAAGGTCATAAGGTAAAACACCAGTTACTAATTAATTAATGATATCTGCGTACCAGGGTGTGGCTGTTGACGTTGCTTCCGCGGCCTCTTCTTGGGCGGCCAGTGAGATGCCTTCAACTTCCAAGGCGGCTACCAGGGCAGAGGCCAATAACAGCTATTCATCAGGGAATGCATCTTGGATTTCACTGCTGGGTGTCTTTCCTTGTTCATTCTCAAGCCGAGATAAATGATCTACTACTTGATTTTCTGTGCCCTTCCTGTCGCGAATTTCCAGGTCGAACTCTTGCAGTAGAAGGATCCATCGGATCAGGTGAGGTTTGACATCCTTCTTTGCGAACAGGTACCGTAAGGCTGAATGATCTGTGTGGACGATCACTTTTGTTCCGATTAGATAGGGCCAGAACTTATCGAAGGTGAACACTACTGCCAATAGTTCCTTCTCGGTGGTGGTGTAGTTGGTCTGGGCAAGATTCAACATTTTGCTGGCGTAGTAGATGACATGAAAAATTTTGTCCCTGCGTTGTCCGAGGGCGGCTCCTACGGCAGTATCACTAGCGTCACACATTAGCTCAAAGGGCTGGGTCCAATCTGGGGGAACTACCATATGTGCTGTCACGAGCTTTTCTTTGAGGGTTTTGAATGCTTCCAGGCATACCTCGTCGAAGTTGAATGGTTTATTATGTTCCAGCAATGTGCACAATGGTTTAGAAATTTTAGAGAAGTTTTCAATAAATCGACGATAAAAACCTTCGTGTCCTACAAAACTTCGAATGCTCTTGAAAAAGGTCGACGACGGCAAGTTGGCGATGACTTCAATCTTAGCCTTGTCTACTTCTATTCCTTGTGCCGAGATTTTATGCCCCAGAACTATGCCTTCATCGACCATGAAGTGGCATTTTCCCAATTGAGTACTAGGTTTGTGTCCTCGCATCTGGTAAGTACTTTCTTGAGGTTGCCGAGGCAGCTGTCGAAGCTGCTGCCGAAGACAGAGAAGTCGTCCATAAATATCTCCATGAAGTCTTCTATCATGTCAGAGAAAATAGCCATCATGCAGTGCTGGAATGTGGCAGGGGCATTGCATAATCCGAACGACATTCTTCGAAAGGCGTATATGCCATATGGGCATGTGAAGGTTGTCTTGGCCTGGTCTTCCGGTGCAATGGCGATCTGGTTATAACCTGAATATCCATCCAAGAAACAATAGAAAGGTTTTCCAGCAAGGCGGTCAAGCATTTGATCAATAAAAGGTAGAGGGAAGTGATCCTTTTTAGTTGCTTTATTTAACTTGCGGTAATCCATGCATATTCTCCAACCGGTTACTGTCCTAGTTGGAATTAAGTCATTGTTATCGTTGCTTACCACAACTATACCTCCTTTCTTTGGTACACATTGCACCGGGCTTACCCATTCGCTGTCAGAGATAGGATATATGATTCCAGCATCTAACCATTTAATTATCTCCTTTTTGACAACTTCTCTCATGGCATCGTTTAATCCCCTCTGGGCATCTACAGCTGGCTTTTGATCCTCTTCAAGTTGGATTTTGTGCATGCAGATTGTTGGACTGATCTCCTTTATATCTGCAATGGTCCAGCCTATTGCCTTCTTGTGGTGCCGCCGCAGCGCTATCAGTTTCTATTCCTGTGTAGCCTGCAACTTGGAGGAAATTATTACGGGCAGCGCATTATTGGGTCCCAAATAAGCATACTTAAGCTGTACAGGTAAGGCTTTTAATTCAAGGGTAGGGGGTTGTTCAATTGATGGTTTGAACATTTTGCCACCCTTTTCTGTATAGTTTAACGGTTCGAAATACTTACCTGGCCTATTTGCTATCCAGTATGCCTCCTCGTGCCCCTCCAGTTCCTGATCTGTCCATTCACTAAATTGTTTATCTTCCAGGCAATTATCTAAATGGCTTTCAAGACAGCTACCGAGGTTACTGCCCTGGAAGTCATGTTGCATGCAGGGTCTGTTGGTTTCGAAATCGAACTCTGAGGTGGCCTCCATTAGCTGGCATTCTTCAGGATCATTAGCTTGCCTCATAGTTTGGAAGACGTTCAACTTTACTTACTGATCATTGACCCTCATTGTAAGTTCACCTTTTTCAACATCGATCAGCGTTCTGCCTGTAGCTAGGAATGGCCGTCCTAGGATTATCGGTTCCCTTTCATCTGCTTCACAGTCTAGAACCAGGAAGTCGGCAGGAAAAATGAATTTGTCCACCTTTACCAGGATGTCTTCAATCTTTCCTTCCGGTTGTACATACGTTTTGTCGGCTAGCTGCAGCATTACTGTCATTGGGCGGGCTTCTCCTATCCCTAGTTTCTGAAAAACAAACTTGGGCATTAAATTGATGCTTGCCCCTAGGTCACATAGGGCTTTTACGGAGTGGTTGCTGCCTATTTTACAGGGAATTATGAAGCTGCCCGAATCTTTCTGTTTGGGCGGCGCCTTATTGTGTACCATAGCCATGCATCCCTTTGTTACTGCCACTATCTCAAATTCCCCGATTCTTGTTCTTTTGGTTACCATATCCTTTAGGAAGTTAGCATAGCTGGGAATCTGTTCTATCAACTCCACCAATGGAAGATTGATTTTTACTTGCTTCAGAATATCCAGGAATTTTCTGAACTGCATGTCCTATTTCTATTTTTCAATCTTTGTGGGAATGGTGGTGAAGGGGCAGTAACTGGTTCAGATCCTGTCTGGTCATGTATAGTTTCATTTGCCGGCCCTTTTTGTGGTTTTGTGTTGCCTTTCTCAGGTGCTGTCGCGACAGGATTTCTGGCAGCTTGGGCTGGATCGGCAGGTACTGTTTCTTTCACAGCAAGCTTTGACAGTTCTTGTAACGTTATCCCACTTCTAGTTGTTACAGCCTTACATTGCTCTTGGGATTTTCCTTTCGTGGTTTTAGTATCACTGGGTAGTCCTCCCATCGACCTGGTGTTAACAATCTGGGCAAACCTTCCAAACCGGGTCTCTAGATTCTTTATTGCTGCCTCATGGTTGTTCATCCTTATTTCAGTCCTGTCCAATAAAGATTCAATTTTGTCAATAAATTTATTAGTATGGACAATAAAGTCATTAGTACGGGATGTTGCGTGTAAATAAGACTATCACAAATAGTGCAAGTGTACACGACGCAAGTAGTAAAGTGATACTAGAGTATCGGATATCGTCTCCACAGGGACTGGAAATAACTCTATCCTTAAGTTGCTGCACAAGAAAAAGAAATAGTTTAAATGATTGTTTGGAGAAATCTTGAGTAATAATTAAAGTAAAAGATAAGGTAATCAGATTGAGAGAATAGGTCGGTATTGATTTGCTCAGTAGTGCAGGTGTTGCAGTGTTCAGAGGAACTTCTATTGTTCTTTCGTCGGGCCTGTCGCGGCAGCACCTGTCACGGTAGAGGTCCGTTGATGTCGCGGCAGCGATCAACAACTCCGTACTTCAAGTTTGGCAAGAATCCCTGTTATGACTTGCCCTATCCCTAGGCCCAAGTTCTGTTGATGAACACGTCTTGGATGATACCTCCCGACGTGAATCAAAGGGTGAACACCAATGTTCGTGAATTCTTCTTTAGCCACTTAACCTTGTACTTATCCCTAAGCTAAGATGGTTTAACCATAAAATGGAAAACACATATTTATTCCTTTCGAATGCTTAACTCTCCCGATATCAAGCAAATGGATAACCTCACAATGCTCTCCTGTTGCTCTTATAAGATGTTAAAAACTAGAGTAAATAAACTTGAAGTTTATTACTTGAACAGAAAACATCCTAAGAAGAATACAATCCTTACAACTACTTTACAAGATCAACCCTTAGCCCTTAGGGAAGTTTAGAACATGATGGAGAGAGAGAAACGACTAGGGTTTTGGGGGAAGACGACTAGGAGCTAGATATCCTCCCCTAGGTCGAATTACATGCCTTTATATAGGCCTTGGGTCCAAGTTTTCTAATATGGCAAGAATACAAGTTTAAATTAAAGTACAACTCTATTTAAGACTAAATATTATAAGTAGATGTCTTTAATTCGTCCTCTTTTCTTGCTTTGACTTTCTTCCTTGAACTTTGGGCCTGACCTTCCTTCTGCTTCAGGGCTCAGAAAAATATGGGAGTGATCCACAACAGACCGGCTCGAAATCCTCTATCTGTCGAGCTCCACTTCACTTTTCCACCTCGGTGTCTAACTGTCGTCATCACTGCCACGACAGATGTCACGACAGACAGTGCTCTTTGTCCTTCAACTCCAGCTTCGCAACTTGCCTCTGCTCCTTTACTGCCCTGGATGCTGCCGCATCAGATACCTGCAAAAGTGACCAAATTCAGCAGCATCTGTGCAGTTTTATCTAATTGTGATGTGTATACAAAAATCTATCCTAAATGCAATTAATCATGCTTGAGTGTAGCAAAAATATGGGTAAATGAGGGGTAAAATATAGAACTTTTATGCACTCAACACACCCCCAAACTCAAGTTGATGCTTGTCCTCAAGCAGATGCAACCTAACTAAGAATGAAAACTTTTTGGCTTGGCTTAATTCAGTGAACTACCATTACCTACAGCCCCTTCACTATCAAGAGTAGTACCTTTTCGGTTGTTTATGGATCATCCAGAACAATGCTATAATTCTTGTGCAAGTGTGTGCAGGTTATATGAACAAATATGTGCCTAGACTCTTTTAGCAACTAGCATAGTTGTGCTACTCACTTGATTTTTATGCCAAACTGATTTTTTTTCTTGGAGGCCATTCTTAGGCTCCTTTAGTTTTTTCGAATTTAGACTCAAGTTTTTCTTATTTTGTTTTTACTAGAGCCTGTTTTGGGCACCTCTAGCTATCTTCCTAGAGCCGGTGTTAGACACCTCTAGGGGTACTTAGTCTAAGTTTTTCTTTTCTTTTATTCTTTTTCCTAGAGCCAGTGTTAGGCACCTCTAGGGGCAACTCAAGTGGTTAAGCTTTTCTACTCTAGTTCACTAACAGTAGTCTAGGCAGCATATAAGTCACAAAAGTGTTTTTGAAGTTCAGAACTATAGCAAGGCTCTAAATAATTCCTAAAACATCCTAAAGGCACTGTCACGACAGAGATTGTTGCGGCAGGTAAGTGCAGTTCAAAGACTTAAGCCAATTTATTTTTCCACAAAAATAACTAAGATTAGACACAAATTAAAGACATAAATTAAAAAGTTCATTTAAGTAACATATTGCCTACCCCCAAACTCAAGGGTTGCATTGTCCTCAATGCATGACAACAAAATAAAATAAAAACAAGAAAAAGGAAACATCACAAATAGATAAGATAAATAGCAGAAACAACAAACATAATAGGAAATCACTTAAGTTGATGAGCTGTCGTCGCTACTGCTGCTGATGCGGAGCTGCCGGCGGGCAGTTACCTTGATGGCAGAGGTCGGCTTGGGGCTGGGAGATGGTAAGGCTACCTTCTTTTTGGCCTCTCGAGGTGGCTAGACTCGGGTAGGTGAGATCTTTGGGGCCTTGTCTAGGACCTCGAGTTCGTCATCACTGCTGCTGCTGCTGCTGCCGTCCGATCTGTCGTGGCAGGGTCCCTCAACAGTTTTATTCAGCCTCTTCTTCTTCATTGGAGGGAAATCTTTGGCTAGTTCCTGGAAGACAGATGGCTCCGAGTCAGAGTTATCCTGCCAAACTGAGGATGAGGAGAAACCTTCAATGTACTTTGGGTCGATCTCTGGTAGTGGTTCCTTCCGTTTTTCTCCTCGGGGAGTGGCAAATCACCTGTCGCCGTCTCCAGTCATGGCAGGTGGTGTGGTGGAGGCATCAGTGGGCGTTCTGGGGCTGGTAGCAGGTGTAGGGGTGGCAAGGAGATTTTCTGGGAAAGAGGGAAACTGCACGTTTGGAAAATTTAAATCAAATTTGATGAAGTTTACCGTGGAAGTGGTGAAGTCCCTCATGAATCCCATGAAGCCCAGCTGTCGTTCCTCTATCTTCTTCTGCATATGAATGATTTGGCTGGAGGTGTCTGTCGGTTGTGCGGCCGTGGTCTACTCAGGTTCTACCGTGACAGGTTCAGTGGATTCAGGTTCCGCTGTTGGTTCTGTCGCGGCAGTGGGGTCCATATATGCCAGGGGGTGGCAAGCTTCAGCTCCATCAGACTATAAATGTTCTGCTGGGTCCATCCTTTGCCTTGGATCTTAACATCTTCATCGATCTCCGGCACATTGTTAGCTCGACAGAGTGTGGTGATCAAGTAGGGGAAGAAAAGAGGGCCCATTGGTCTGAGTGCACATTCAAAAATGCTGTCACGAATATATTTACCAACGTTGATCTGCCGCTCGTTGATGATTGAATGCACGAGGGCAAGTCTCTACCGGTCTACCATTGTGTTGTGCGATGTTGGCATAAGACGTTTCTTCACGAAACGATTCCAAAGTTTGGCGGTTGGTGTGAGCTGGGTCCTACGCACCGTCCATCTGTGCTTGGGATCATCGTTCCATTGGGTGCCTACTTATGTCAAGTCTGCCATGATTCCATCATAGTTTGCCGGCGACAAACTATTGACGAATCTCCTATGTGCATCTTCCTTCTTGCTCACATAGAGGCCGTAAAGAGTGTTTATGTAGGCTGCCTCAAGAGAAATTTCCTTGCCCCTAACGATCACTGTCGTGGCATCTTTAGATGAGACGACTGCATAGAACTCACGAACTAATGTGACGTTCATCTCCTCCGACTGGACAACAAACATCTGCCACCTTAGCGCTATGATTTTCTTGGAGATGAATGGTTCGAGCCCTAGATCCCTCATTTTTGTAGTGTAGGTGAAGCCTCTCTCCTCCCACATCTCCCGTTTCTGGAAGGAGTCGTAGTATCTCTTCTCTGAATCTACCGTTGAGAATCATCTGGGGATTCTGCTGTGGTTGGGCATAGAGGATGCCGTGGCAGAGGTGGAGGCAGCACTTCTTTGGGTTGATCGAGTAGTCATTGCGAGAAAAATTGTAGAAAATTTCTGAGAGCTAAAATTCTTGAAAGTAAAGTAGAGAGAATGAGAATGAGGTGAAAATGAAATGAAAGTAGAGGTTTATATAGAACGGGATTTTCTGCCCGTTGGAACTATAACGGGTGGCGCGAATAACGGGGCCAGCTGTCACGCGGTTTCCTGACGCGTCTGTCACGCGTTTCCGTGTCTACTACGCATCTGTTACGCGTTTCTGTGTCTGTCACGGCAGCTCCGTGACAGGCTGTATTTTCCACGTCTACTGCGACAGCTGGTAACAGGCTGTCACGACAGGTTTGTTCCTTTGGGCTTTATGGGCTGTTGTGAATGTGGTGGACTGGTTCATTCTTCCTCTTTGCTTTGCTTCCTTTATTTACCTGAAAACTAAAATAAACAATATATTAAAATATTATTTCCTAAAAATATAAATAACTAAACTAAAGTAAATAAAATAAAATAAAACTAAGTTAAATTAGGGATGCCTTGAGGGGCATCTCCTAAAGTAACTACTTCCTACATCTTTGGGGCTTCAGTCCCCTGATAGTGCTTTAGCCTTTTTCCATTGACTTTTAATTGGTGCCCATCCTTGATTGATCTGATTGTAATGGCACCATGAGGAAAAACTTGGACTACTTGGAAAGGGCCAGACCACCTAGATTTAAGCTTTCTTGGAAAGATCTTCAACCTAGAGTTAAACAACAACACCTTCTGCCCTGGGTAGAACTGTCGTGGCAGCATTTTTATGTCGTGCCACTTCTTTGTTTTGTCCTTGTAGATCTTAGCGTTGTCGTAGGCCATGGCTCGAATTTCTTCAATTTCATTCAAGTCCAATAGCCTTTTCTGTCCTGCCTTGTCCCAGTCCATGTTAACTGTCTTGATAGCCCAATATGCTTTATGTTCTATCTCGACAGGAAAATGACAAGTTTTTCCGTAAATGAGGTGGTAGGGTGACATTCCCAATGGCGTTTTAAATGCAGTCATGTAAGCCCAGAGTGCATCATTTAGGTGAAGAGACCAGTCCTTTCGAGTTGGTTTAACCATCTTCTCTAGGATGTTCTTCACTTCTCTATTTGAGATTTCGGCCTGCCCATTGGTTTGAGGGTGATATACTGTTGCAATTCGGTGCTTTACTCCGTATTTTTTCAGTGCACTAGCAATTACCCTGTTGTCAAAATGCCTACCCTCATCACTGATGATTTCCCTTGGGATGCCAAACCTTGAAAAGATATGTTTGTGAAGAAATCTTTGCACGGTCTTGACATCGTTCTTTTGAGTGGTGATAGCTTCTACCCACTTAGACACATAGTCTACTGCCAGCAGGATGTATAGATTCCCACAGGAGGCTGGGAATGGTCTCATGAAGTCGATTCCCCAAACATCAAAAATTTCGACCTCAAGAATGTTCTGCAGTGGCATCTCATGCCTTCTAGATATGTTTCCAGTCCTTTGGAATTTATCACAACTCTTGTAAAAAGCTTGTGCATCCTTGAAGAGTGTAGGCCAATAGAACACAAATTGCAGAACCTTGTCAGCAGTTTTATTTCCTCCCAAGTGTCCTCCATAAGGGGTAGCATGGCAGTGGGGAAGCACTTCTTTCTGTTCCTCCTGTGGTATGCATCTCCTGATGATCTGATATGCACAGTGCTTAAAGAGAAGAGGTTCGTCCCAATAATAATGTTTTGCATCATTCTGGAACCTCTTCCTAGCTTGATAATTAAGCTCAGGAGGTAATAACCCACTTACAATGTAATTGACAATGTCAGCATACCAATGGGTTTCAGGAAGCTTACCTGTCGCCA
Organism: Hibiscus trionum; assembly: GCA_030270665.1. Taxonomy (NCBI): domain Eukaryota; kingdom Viridiplantae; phylum Streptophyta; class Magnoliopsida; order Malvales; family Malvaceae; genus Hibiscus; species Hibiscus trionum. Next base: position 4,464,342 of record BSYR01000064.1, on the reverse strand, counting down.
TGGCTGTCGCGACAGTACTGGTGGCAGTGAATAACTACTCGTCTGGGAAAGTTTCCAGTATGTTGGTCTTGTATTTCTCTTGATTCCTTCCCGTCTCCAGTCTTGACAAGTGATCCACAACTTGGTTTTCTGCCCTCTTTTTGTCCTTGATGTCAATGTCGAATTCTTGTAGCAGCAGAATCCAACGTATCAATCTTGGCTTGGCATCCTTTTTGGTGAACATATATTTGAGTGCTGAGTGATCTGTATGGACCACCACTTTTGTTCCAAGTATATATGGTCGGAACTTGTCAATTGCAAACACCACTGCGAGTAACTCCTTCTCTGTTGTGGTGTAATTTATCTGGGCATCATTTAGAGTTTTGCTGGAATAGTAGATCACATGGAAGAGTTTCTCCTTCCTCTGCCCTAGTGCTGCCCTGACAGCATAATCACTGGCGTCACACATTATCTCGAATGGTAAGCTCCAGTCGGGTGGCTATACTATTGGGGCTATTACCAGCTTTTCCTTCAGTATCCTGAATGCTTCAGTACATTCAGTGTTAAAGTCAAAGGCACGATTCTGTTCCAACAAGAGACACAGGGGTTTTGTAATTTTCGAGAAATTGGCAATGAATCTTCGATAAAACCCTGCATGCCCTAAGAAACTTCTTATTCCCTTGACTGTGGTGGGTGGCGGCAGTTTTTCAATAACTTCGATTTTAGCTCTGTCTACCTCTATGCCGCAGCAGCTAACCTTGTTTCCCAACACTATGCCCTCGTCCACCATAAAGTGGCATTTTTCCCAGTTTAAAACAAGGTTTGCCTCTTCACATCTTTCAAGCACCTTCTGTAAATTGCCTAAGCAACCGTCGAAACTGTCTCTAAAGACGGAAAAGTCATCCATGAAGATCTCTAGGAAATCCTCCACCATGTCGGAGAATATTGCCATCATGCACCGTTGAAAGGTTGCTGGTGCATTGCAAAGTCCAAATGGAATTCTTCGAAAGGCGTATGTGCCGTATGGGCATGTGAAGGTTGTTTTTCTCTTGGTCCTCCGGTGCGATTGCGATTTGGTTATAACCTGAGTAACCATCAAGAAAACAATAGTAAGGCTTCCCCGCTAATCTATCTAACATTTGATCGATAAAGGGTAAGGGGAAGTGGTCCTTCCGGGTAGCTTTATTAAGCTTCCGGTAGTCCATACAAACCCTCTAATCGATCACAGTCCTGGTTGGGATTAGTTCGTTGTCCTTGTTTATTACCACGGTTATGCCTCCCTTTTTGGGTACACATTGCACCGGGCTCACCCACTTGCTATCCGAGATGGCGTATATTATTCCAGCATCAAGCCACTTGATGATTTCATTTCGTACCACCTCTCGCATAGCTTCATTCAGTCGTCTTTGAGCAACAATTGTTGGCTTATGGTCATCCTCCAAGAGGATCTTATGCATGCGCAATGCCGGACTGATGCCTTGGATATCAGCAATGGTCCATCCAATCGCCTTCTTATGCTGCTGTAGCATTCTGATCAGCTGCTGTTCCTATTCCTGCATCAACTTAGAAGAGATGATTACGGGTAACATATCATTTAAACCAAGAAAAACATATTTAAGTTGCCCTGGCAGGGGTTTAAGGTCTAAAACAGGTGGCTGTTCAATGGAAGGCTCTTGGATTACATGTTCATTTGAGGTATAATTCAAAGGTGGTTGTTCGATGCTATCGTGACAGTCTTCAAAATGACTACGGTGACAGTGACCAAATTTCCTGTCGTGACAGTTCGATCCGATGCAGGGTTGGTCTAGGACTACTTCTGAAATTGTATTGCATTCTTCCCCATCATCAGCTTGTTTCATTGCTTGGAGAACATTGAGCTTTATTTGTTTGTCATTGGCTCTCATAGTCAGTTCTCCTTTCTCTACGTCGATCACTGTTCTGTCTGTGGCTAGGAAGGGTCGCCCCAGGATGATCGGTGCATTTTCATCTGCTTCACAGTCTAAAACAAGAAAGCCAACAGGAAAAATAAACTTATCCACTCTTATCAAGATGTTTTCAATCTTTCCTTCCGGTTGTACGTAAGAGCGGTCTGCCAGTTGCAGCATGACTGTCGTGGGCCTTGCTTATCCAATACCTAGTTTCTGAAATACAAATTTAGGCATTAGATTAATGCTAGCACCAAGATCACAAAGTGCCTTACCCACAAACTTGTCACCAATTATGCATGGTATGATGAAGCTTCCAGGATCCTTCTTCTTTGGGGGTGGACGCTTATGTAGGATTGCCATGCATCCTTCTGTCATCATCACTGTTTCAAATTCCCCAAGTTTGGACCTCCTGGACATTGCATCCTTAAGAAACTTTGCATAACCAAGCATCTGCTTAATGGCTTCTAACAGTGGAATATTGATGTGTACTTGCTTAAAAACATCATAGATTTTCTTAAGATGATACTCCTGTTTCTGTTTCTTTAACCGCTGTGGAAAAGGGGGTGGAGGACGGTAATCTTCAAGGCGTCCTTCACATGGAAGTTGGATCTGAGGAGGCTCAAGATCTTCAGTTTCTTCTTTCTGCTCCTCTGCTTCTTCTGCTGTCGTGGCAGGTGTGACGACAACAGACTGTTTCTCTTTTGCCGGGGCAGTGTTCACGGCAGGTGTCTGTAGGGTCGGTTCCTTACTCGATGTTTCTTTTATTATCGGCCCTTGTAGTTGTTTCCCACTCCTCGTTGTAATAGCCTTGCACTGCTCATGTGTGGGTTTTCTAGTGACCTCAGTATCACTAGGGAATCCTCCATTCTACCTTGTATTTATGAACTGTGAAACCTGGCCCATCTGCGTCTCTAAGGATTTTAGGGTAGCCTTATGGTTTGTCATTCTCATCTCTGTCTTGTCTATGAAGGATTCAATTTTCTTGACAAAGTGATCCATGTTTGCCATATATGCTTCTGTTTGAGATATGAACGTGGCCAGGGTCTGTTCCAGTATGCTCGTTGTGGCTGCCGGCTGCTGTTGTGGCTGCTACTGTGGTTGCTGTCATGACAGAATCCTAGGACCTCCTTGATTCTGATTGTTCTGGACTGGAGGGTTCAATGCGTTGTTGGGGTTACTCCAGGAAAATTTGGGGTCCTTCCTCCAGTTTGGATTGTAGTTGTTGGAGTCATAGGTTTTATTCTTATTATAGTTTCCAACATACATCCCTTCTTCCAGCTGTAAAGGACACTCCTCTGTACTGTGGTTTCCGCTACAGGTTTCACACACCTCTTCGGCAGAAAATACAGCTTTAGAATCCTTCCGCTACAGATATTCCTCGTTTACCTCCTCTTCGAGCTGTAGGAAACTGCTTATCGTTCTTTGCTAACTTTTTCAACACCAGCATTGCATCGTATGGTTCTTTATCCAGTAATAACCCATTTGCTGCTGAATCAATCCTCATTCGAGTGTGTGCATTGGCAGCATTGTAGAATTTGACAACCTGATTCCATACAGGGAATCCATGCATTGGGTAGTTTCGTAAGAGAGTCGTAAACCTGTCCCATGCCTCATGCATTGGTTCGTCATCTTCCTGTTGAAAAGTAGCAATCTCGTTACACAATCTTTTCAGATAATTGAGAAGGGTTAAAATGAGAAAGAAATTCACGACAGAGATCCGCCCAAGTTCTTATTGAACCCGGCGTTAACTTATTACACCAGTTTTTGCTCTATCCCTCAATGAATGAGGAAATAGCCGGAGCCTCAGTACTTCCGGGCTTATTCCTGGCTGTCTAAATGATCCACAGATCTCCTGGAAAGTTTTAAGATGTTCACATGTGTCCTCAGTAGCAGAACCACCAAATTGGCCAGCGAAATTTATCATGCTGAACATTACAGGTTTCAGTTCGAAGTGTTCAGCTTCCACATCTGGCAGCGTAGTTTCCAGTTCAACATGGTCGTTATCCATGTACTCCCGATAAGTTTGTCGTGTTGCTGGGGCAGCAGGCGGCGACAGATCGTTTCAGGGGTCATTAGGAGGATCCACATTACCCCTGGGGTTGTTGTTGTCATCTTCCCTATTGCCTTGTCTTCCGTTCACCATTGCTTCCAGTCTCTCCTCAAGATAGTTGTTTCTTTCTATCAAGAGTCGGGCTTGGTTCCTTAGTTGATATGTACGTTCGATTTCTAGGTCTAATTCGTACTCAAGTTCCTTACCACGTCTCGATCTGCGCATAAGCAATAAGAGAACATTGTGAAAAGCACGGGGAAAATAAAATAACTAAAAATAGAAAATAAAAATAAAAACAAAGTGTAGTAATTAAAAGGTAAGATATGTTGCCAGTCCCCGACAACGGTGCCAAAAACTTGTTGCGTGTAAATAAGACTATCGCAAATAGTGCAAGTGTACACGACGCAAGTAGTAAAGTGATACTAGAGTATCGGATATCGTCTCCACAGGGACTGGAAATAACTCTATCCTTAAATTGCTGCACAAGAAAAATAAATAGTTTAAATGATTGTTTGGAGAAATCTTGAGTAATAATTAAAGTAAAAGATAAGGTAATCAGATTGAGAGAATAGGCCGGTATTGATTTGCTTAGTAGTGCAGGTGTGGCACTGATCAGAGGAACTTCTGTTGTTCTGTCATCGTGCCTGTCGCGAAAGCACCTATCGTGGTAGAGGTCCGTTGATGTTGTAACCCCCTTAGCCCGGCCTAGACGATTGACCCGAACTATGAAGATTACACGGGGAAAACCAAAGTCAACCTGAAAGTTAACCTTGATTCACGACCCTTTTTTTCTTTTTAGTCTTGTCTATGTACATGTTAACCCTAAGTGGGAACTCACGAAACACGATTGAGAAAGGCACAGTGATCAGACAACATATAGGGACTCAATTGCACTTTAGACGAATTTAGGGACCAAATTCTAATTTTTGTAAATTAGAAGGTCCTCATTGACTTTAAAGTTACCAATATGAAATTAGTCATGTTACATGCTTCTCTGCCAAATTTCATCTTAATTGGACATCTCAAACTTAAGCAGTTGCAATCTCAACATTTAGGACTAAAATGTAAAACATGCAAACCTCAGAACAATTCAAATCTGTGACCAACGGTCACCCGTTTCGAAACACCTACATGCCGTATCGAAACACTAGATCAAGACACCCACCCGTTTCGAAACTTGTTCCGGAACACGGCACTCCAGTAGCCAAATCGTTTCGAAACAACCTCCAATCGTTTCGAAACACGAAGGCCATTACAGGCCCCCGTTTCGAAACACTAGAGGGTGTTTCGATACGGTTTGCCCAGAAACTGCAGCAAGGACTGGTTTTTCACCTAAAAACCCATTCAAACACATCCCAAGGACTCTCTAATCATACCAACAAGTCAGCATACATATAAGGCATCTATTTGGAACACACAAACACAATCATAGCATCAAACATGGAATCTCATTAGTCTAGAGGCATGCTTCCTAGTATCAAAATCCAAATAGGCAATCAAACCTCAAAACAAGCAATTAAGGCCATTTACAAGTCAATCCAGCCAAAGCAAACATGCCACAACCTTAGGGAGTTTAACACATCTCCCAAAACAAATCTTGGTTTCCCATTGCCAATCTATCAAAACTAAAGTGTATGAAAACTTCACCAGACATGAGCTTGGACTTCCTTGGATGAACTTAGCTTCCTTGATGCCCGAAAACACCTCAATTATCTGCATTATTGGTAAAAGAGAGCGTAAGCACAAATGCTTAGTGAGGCATGCTCTAAAGAAAACCAACACAATAATGCACATTTAGAAAACACTTTCATCAAAGCTCTAAAAGCACATGCTCATCTCTTTCTCATGCTTGGAAAACATTCAAAGCAAAACTCATTGAAACCACATGTACCTCCATTCTAGCTCATGCATTAAAACCAATGCAAATCTCATGGCAAGGCCATTCACATGCTTGTATTGTCAAAGCATTTCTAAACAAATCACATATGCATAATTCATAGCATAAATCATTTCATCAAAGGTACATGTGTAACAAAAACCATTTCATCATTTATATTGGCATTTAGCATCTCATTAATACTCGGATATGCAGACACATTTCTACACTAGACTCTTCCGGTGGAATCTCGCATCACCGTACTCACTTGTCTAGCAACGTAGCTTCTTGTGGAATCTCTCATCACCGTACTCACATGGCGGAATCTCTCATCGCCACCAAGCTTGGGTATTTCACCAAGTCCTACGCGATGGAATGCCCATCATCGGAATATCTCCCTTTGGCTTAACCAAAAAGCACGTACGAATTTTTAGTTTATAGTGCACTCTCATCCTATTGATCGATCAATTATATCCGGTAAGTTTCTCAACATCTATGCCAATATAATGTGTTAAAACATCAACACACCTACTGTTTTTCATGCAATATAACTCAATGGTTTTCTCACCACATTTCAAATCATAACTCATACTTTGCTTCAACCCAAAAGCTCAAATCTATTCAATGCAACATGCCATCTCATGCCATCTCTACAAGCATAATCTCATGCTCTAAATCATGCATAAAAACAGTAGGAATTTATCAATCTCAAACCATGAGCATGTAAAAACATTATAGGGGCAAACACCACTTTAGAGAGACCAAATCAAACCATACTTACTTCCGGATTTAGGAAGGTGTTTCAAACCTCTCCTAAATCCCCAAACCTTGTATTTTTGTCCTCATGGACTTCTAACCCAATAGCACTCACTGATTTCGTTTCGCTTGCTTGCCGAAACGCCAATTAAGCTTTCGGATCTACTCCAAAAGTGTCCGAAGATGTCTCCCCTGTTTTAGACACATAAAAGCAGAGGATTAATGCATCACCATGCATTGAAATCTTCAGCCAACACTCTTAAACTCGCTGCTCTATCCAAACATAACATTTCTGCTACCAAACACAACCGAAATCACCTCCAAACTCTTCCAAAACTTAACCCAACCAAGATCCACACTTCTAAACATTTCTAAACATCAATTATCATAAAAAACAACCCTAAACTCGTCCTTATACCTCCATCTATAACAGAACACGAAAAACACCCCAAAAACCACCATTTTCACAAGCAAAAACTTAGGAAAAACAACCTATTCGGGATTGGATTGATAAAACCTCATTTCTAACATCATTTAACATCCAAAATAAATTAGATAACCATATCAAAACAGAGCCCAATCAATTACTACGAAAATCTCCAAGATCTCTTCCAAAATCTTGAGTTTTAAGCCAAAATCTTGTTACTAACATTAAAACCATTCATAAATCTTTAATAAAGGATTGACAACTTGGGAATTTCAGTAAAGAAATGAGTATTTAGAGGAGAAGAACAATCTTACCTCTAAAAGATGATTTCTCCTTGATTTGGGCAAATTTCCATGAAAATACAATGTAGAAATCAAATGGATTTGTTGCAAGATTGATTAGGAATCAATGAGTGATGGGAATCTCATCAAATGAAGTGGAAATCAAAGTGAATTTTGCTGGAGAAAGAGTGTTTGGTTGATAGGATTTTGAGAGAAAATGAAATGAGAGAAAATTTGAGAAAAGTAGTTATGAAAGTCAAAGGTAGTTTATCACCTTTCTTTTATTTAATTAAATCATTAATTAAATCACCCAAATTAAGGAAAAATCTGATGAAAACATTTTGGGTAAATTAGCTCCTTAAAGATTCAAAGTTTCAATCCTTTACAAAACAGTCACTACTAAACTTTGCAAAAATCGTGATTTGGTCACTACACCAAAATGTAGTATTTCCAAACCTTATTTTGTAAAATTGATTTCACCACTCTCTTATATATATTAAATGAGGATTTTTAGATATTTTTCTATATTTTTAAAGCATCCCGAACTAGGCTTTCCCTAAAACTCCCTTTTATATTCGAACCGTTTCTCAGACCGGTCCGGTTCATACCCTAAACTTCTAAGCCCAAAATTGGGGTGTTACAAATCTCCCCCTCTTAAGAAATTTCGTCCTCGAAATTTACCTAAAAGAAAAAGATAAGGAAACTGCTTCTTCATGTCATATTTCCTTTCCCACGTGGCTTCCTCAACACCACGATGCCTCCACAACACCTTAACCAACTCAATGGTCTTACCTCGAAGAACTTTACTGTCCGAATCCAGAATCTTAACCGGCTCCTCATCATAGGTCAAATCTGGATTCAACTCAACTTCCTCTACATGCATAACATGAGAAGGATCCGACCGATACCTCCGAAGCATGGATACATGAAACACATCATGTATCTTATCTAACTCTTGTGGTAACCTCAGCTTATAAGCAACAGGACCCACACGTTCAATCACCTCGTATGGTCCAATATACCTAGGGCTCAACTTACCCTTCCGACCAAATCTCATCACCTTCTTCCAAGGTGAAACCTTCAAGAATACACGGTCACCCACCGCAAACTCAATCTCTTTACGCTTCAAATCTGCGTAAGACTTCTGTCGATCAGAAGCTGCCTTCAACCGCTCACAAATGAGCTTCACCTTGTCGGTGGTTCCCTTCAACAAAGCCGGCATTGAGACCAACTTCTGACCTGCTTCAGCCCAGCAAAGAGGAGTTCTGCACTTCCTCCCATACAAGGCTTCATAAGATGCCATTTGAATACTTGCCTGGTAACTATTATTATAAGCAAACTCCACCAAAGGCAAATGCTTCTCCCAAGAACCTTGAAACTCAATCACGCAGCACCTCAACATATCCTCAAGCACTTGGATAACACGCTCAGACTGTCTATCCGACTGTGGATGATAAGAAGTACTGAAATTCAGCCGCGTACCCAAAGCTTGATGTAAACATTCCCAAAATCGCGATGTGAACCTCAGATCTCTATCTGACACTATAGATTTTGGTACCCCATGCAGACGCACAATCTAAGCAATGTACAACTCTGCAAGCTTATCCAAGGTATACGTGGTATGCATAGGTAAGAAATGCGCACACTTCGTAAGGTGATCCACAATCACCCACACCGAATTCTTCTTCGATGGCGACAAAGGTAAACCAGACACAAAGTCCATGGTGATTCTTTCCCACTTCCATTCAGGAATCCTCAACGGTTGCAACAACCCTGAAGGGAACTGATGCTCAGCCTTAACCCGCTGACAAACCATGCACTTACCCACATATTCTGCAACATCTTTCTTCAAACCCATCCAATAGTACTCATCCCTCAGATCACGATACATCTTTGTACTACCAGGGTGCATAGCAAAAGGACTACTATGAGCTTCAGTCAGAATAGTACGCCTCAACTCCACATCATTCGACACTACTATCCGTCTTCCGAAACATAGAACTCCATCATCATTAAAACAAAAATCCGATGGTCTATCCTCACCAATATCCTGAACATGTGGCACCAAGGAATCATCCAACAACTGCTTATCCTTTATCAACTGAACCATAGATGGTTTCACTTGTAATTCAGCCACAAGACCCCCATCTCGCGAAATGCTCAAGCTAGCAAACATAGCCCTTAACTCTACCACCACCTTCCTGCTCAAGGCATCCGCCACAACATTAGCTTTTCCCAGATGGTACTCGATCGTTAGATCGTAATCCTTAAACAACTCCACCCAACGTCGTTGCCTAAGATTTAACTCTTTCTGAGACATCAAATACTTCAAACTCTTGTGATCCGTGTACACAGTACACTTCTCACCATAAAGATAATGTCTCCAGATCTTCAAAGCAAAAACCACCGCAGCTAATTCAATATCATGCGTAGGGTAATTGCGCTCATGCACTTTCAACTGTCGCGATGCATAAGCCACCACCTTACCCTCTTGCATTAGCACACACCCCAAACCTACGTAGGATGCGTCACTATACACCACAAACTCTTTTCCTAATTCAGGTTGAACCAAAATAGGAGCTTGCGTCAAAGCTGCCTTAAGCTTCTCAAAAGCTTGTTGTCTTGCTTCCGTCCACTCATACTTAACATCTTTTTGCAACAACTTCGTCAAAGGGGCGGCAATTTTTGAAAATCCATCCACAAACCTCCGGTAATATCCTGCCAACCCAAGGAAACTACAGACTTCATGAACAGACTTAGGAGGCTTCCAATTCCTCACCGCCTCAACCTTCTGAGGATCAACACGAATCCCCTCAGCCGAAACCACATGACCAAGTCACACAACTTCCTTCAACCAAAACTCGCACTTGCTCAACTTAGCATAAAGCTGATTTTCCAGAAGTGCTTGCAAGACAACCCTCAAATGACCTTCATGCTCCTCCTCAGTACGAGAGTACACAAGGATATCGTCGATGAACACCACAACAAACTTGTCCAAGTATTCATGGAACACTCTATTCATCATGTCCATGAAAGCCGCAAGAGCATTCGTCAATCCAAACGGCATTACAAGGAACTCATAATGCCCATACCTCGTTCTAAAGGTTGTTTTTGGCACATCCACATCTTTCACCTTAAGCTGATAGTATCCTGACCTTAAGTCAATCTTGGAGAACAGAGCCGCTCCCCGAAACTGATCAAAAAGATCATCAATCCTCGACAAAGGATACCTATTCTTGATAGTCAACTTGTTCAGCTGACGATAATCGATGCACATTCTCATAGTGCCATCCTTCTTCTTTACAAACAAGACCGGTGCACCCCAAGGTGACACACTTGGCCGAATGAAGCCACGGTCAAGCAACTCCTGAAGTTGCGTCTTCAACTCCTTTAGCTCCTTAGGTGCCATGCGATAGGGAGCAATGGACACCAGAGTTGTGTTTTCATACAGCTCAATTCCAAACTCCACCTCTCGACTAGGCGGCAATCCAGGTAACTCCTCCGGAAACACTCCAGGGAACTCCCGAACACTTCTAATATCCTGAACGCGCAACTCCTTTGAACTAGGATTCATCACAAAGGCTAGGTAAGCCTCGCAACCTTGCCTCAGCATCCGACTCGCTTCTAAAGTAGACACCACATTGGCAAGAAACTTCACATTCTCACCTACCACCACCACCTCATAATCATCCGCAAGTTTTAACAAAACTCGTTTACTCTCAAAATCCACTACAATTCGATGCTCAACAAGCCAATCCATACCAAGGATTACATCAAAGCCATAAAATGGTAATTCCATGAGATCAACAAGAAAAACGTGGTTTTGCACTTTCAAGGGACATCTTCTATACAACTTTCGTGTTACAATTGTCTCACCAAAGGAACTAGTCACACGCATACCAACATCCAAGGACTCAACAGGTAAACCAAGCATTTGAGCATGTTCACGCAATATGTATGAGTGTGTAGATCCAGAATCAATCAAAGAAAGTAATGATAAGGATTGCAAAGTGAATGTACCTGCGATCACATCCGTATCATTCCTTCCCTCACGATGGGCATACACTCGAGCCTGACCGCCACCCTCAGGTTGAACGGCCACAACATGTGCTACATTCCTGCTACCATCATCTCTGCGCTGAAAATTACCACGGCCGCGCCCACGACCTCTCTGTGGCTCAGCTGCTCTCACCGGAGCCTGTCCCTCTCTCAAAGGCTGAGGATAATCCTTCTTCAAATGTCCACGGTTCCCACAATTCCAGCATGTCCCAAGGTTACCTCAACACTCGCCACCATGCTGTCTACCACAACGGTTACACTCAGGTGTCCTCAGAACAACATTAGGTCCTTGCTGACCACTCCCAGGATTACCACCCCACGCCTAGCATCATACCGCGGCCTCCGATCCTTATGCCTCTTGTTGCGATCTCTCCCATAATCGCGTTCAGCCGCTCGCTTCCCAGAGCTAGATCCACCTGCTCGACTAGTCAGACCAAGGTTCGACTCAATGTCCTTGGCTCTAGTGACCAAGACATCGAAATCTATATAATCAACCACAAGCATAAAAGTCTTCACATACGTTACCAACCCATAGTGAAATCGTTCGCACCTCTCCCGCTCATTAGGGATTAGCTCAGGTGCATACTAACTAAGGCGGACAAACCGAATTTCATACTCGGCTACAGACATGCTACCATGCATAAGAGACATAAATTCTCTTTTCTTCTCATCTAGGTAATGCACACCCAGATACTTCCGCTTAAACGCATTCACAAAGAACGTCCAAGTCACTTCATCATCCTCCATCCCAGAAATAGTCGTCGTCCACCATGTATAAGCATCACCATGCAGCAGTGATACAACACAACCCAGCTTCTGCACATTATTGCAATTCATCTGACCCAAAATCCTCTTGGTGCTCTCCAACCAAGACTCAGATCCTTCCGGAGATAAACCTCTGAACTCAGTCCCTCCCAGACTGCGAAGACGTTCCAAAGGCAATCTCACTTTGGCATCATCCTGGTGCGCAGCTCCATGAGCTCCAGCTACTGCTGCCTGGAAAGCTCCAGCAATAGCCTGAATCAACATGGTCATGTCAGAAGCAGCTTGCCCCTGCGCACCCTCAGGTCCAGCGACCCCAACACCAGCACCACCACCACCGGGTGGTCCACCACCAGGGGGAGGAGGTAGATCTTCAACATTCTCAGCATTCTCCTCATTCTCATTATGAGCCATTTCTCTTGTATTTATCCTCATCTCTCTACGTGGCCCCATTAAATGGAAAACAATACACTGAACAAAAATGCAATAACACAATTAGGCACAATAAGGTAAGTAATCCAAGTACTCAAGCTCATTTTCGAAAACAATTCCTCTTCATTAGTTTTGATATGGCAATGGGATCCCCTATCACACACCAACATAGCATAACATCACTATTCACACAACATTCTTTCACCCAAAAGACGCATCATGCAATTACACATACAACATCCACATAACAAACCCCAATTATTTGAGAACCAAGCTCTGATACTACCAAAATCTTGTTACTAACATTAAAACCATTCATAAATCTTTAATAAAGGATTGAAAACTTGGGAATTTCAGTAAAGAACTAAGTATTTAGAGGAGAAGAACAATCTTACCTCTAAAAGATGATTTCTCCTTGATTTGGGCAAATTTCCATGAAAATACAATGTAGAAATCAAATGGATTTGTTGCAAGATTGATTAGGAATCAATGAGTGATGGGAATCTCATCAAATGAAGTGGAAATCAAAGTGAATTTTTCTGGAGAAAGAGTGTTTGGTTGATAGGATTTTAAGAGAAAATGAAATGAGAGAAAATTTGAGAAAAGTAGTTATGAAAGTCAAAGGTAGTTTATCACCTTTCTTTTATTTAATTAAATCATTAATTAAATCACCCAAATTAAGGAAAAATCTGATGAAAACATTTTGGGTAAATTAGCTCCTTAAAGATTCAAAGTTTCAATCCTTTACAAAACAGTCACTACTAAACTTTGCAAAAATCGCGATTTGGTCACTACACCGAAATGTAGTATTTCCAAACCTTATTTTGTAAAATTGATTTCACCACTCTCTTATATATATTAAATGAGGATTTTTAGATATTTTTCTATATTTTTAAAGCATCCCGAACTAGGCTTTCCATAAAACTCCCTTTTATATTCGAACCGTTTCTCAGACCGGTCCGGTTCAGACCCTAAACTTCTAAGCCCAAAATTGGGGTGTTACAGATGTCGCGACAGTGATCAATAACTCCGTACTTCAAGTTTGGCAAGAATCCCTGTTATGACTTGCCCTATCCCTAGGCCCAAGTTCTGTTGATGAACACGTCTTGGATGATACCTCCCGGCGTGAATGAAAGGGTGAACACCAATGTTCGTGAATTCTTCTTTAGCCACTTAACCTTGTACTTATCCCTAAGCCAAGATGGTTTAACCATAAACGGGAAAACACGTATTTACTCCTTTCGAATGCTTAACTCTCCCGATATCAAGGAAATGGATAACCTCACAATGCTCTCTCGATGCTCTTATGAGATGTTGAAAACCAGAGTAAATAAACTTGAAGTTTATTACTTGAACAGAAAAAATCCTAAGAACAATACAATCCTTACAACTACTTTACAAGATCAACCCTTAGCCCTTGGGGAAGTTTAGAACATGATGTAGAGAGAGAAACGACTAGGGTTTTGGGGGATGACGGCTAGGAGCTAGATATCCTCCCCTAGGTCGAATTACATGCCTTTATATAGGCCTTGGGTCCAAGTTTTCTAATATGGCAAGAATACAAGTTTAAATTAAAGTACAACTCTATTTAAGACTAAATATTCTGAGTGGATGTCTTTAATTCATCCTCTTTTCTTGCTTTGACTTTCTTCCTTGAACTTTGGGCCTGGCCTTCCTTCTGCTTCAGGGCTCAGAAAAATATGGGAGTGATCCACAACAGACCGGCTCGAAATCCTCTATCTGTCGAGCTTCACTTCATATTTCCACATCGGAGTCTTACTGTCGTCATCGCTGCCACGACAAATGTCACGACAGACAGTGCTCTTTGTCCTTCAACTCCAGCTTCACAACTTGCCTCTACTCCTTTACTGCCCTGGATGCTGCCGCAGCAGATACCTGCAAAAGTGACCAAATTCAGCAGCATCTGTGCAGTTTTATCTAATTGTGATGTGTATGCAAAATTCTATCCTAAATGCAATTAATCATGCTTGAGTGCAGCAAAAATATGGGTAAATGAGAGGTAAAATATAGAACTTTTATGCACTCAACACGGGATATAAAAGTATGTAAAGTAGACTCTAATGAATTATTGTTCATATTCTGTAGCTGCTGTCTGGATAGGTTCTGTTGGTATCCTCATAGTTGCTGAGTTGGATTTGCAGCTGTGTTTGGATTGCTCCAGGAGAAGTTCGGATGCTTCTTCCAGCCTGGGTTGTATGTGTTGGTGTTGGGCCTGCTATTCGTTTCGTAGGTTCCCATGAAGTTGGCAAATTCACTGCTTTCAGAGGAATCATGGTTGCCCCCACACTCATCACAAAAAGGCTGCACAATCTTGGCCTCAAATGTCTTTCCTTTGGCCATACTCATCACTAGCTGTGTCAGCTTATCCAGGCGGGCATTAACAGATTCAGTGGCTTCTACCTCATTCACAACAGCGGGTCGCCTTATGCCGCCGCGGCGGGCTGTATGGAATTTGTAGTCGTTTTTGGCAATTCTGTTCAGAATCTACAGTGCCTCCTCAAGTGGTCTATCGAGGATTATCCCATTGGCAGACGCGTCGAGCATCATTAAAGTTGGGTAGTTCACCCCATTGTAAAACATCGACACCTGCGTCCAAGCCGGAAAACCATGAAGCGGGCAGTTATTGAGCATCTATTGGTACCGCTCCCATGCTTCATACATTGGCTCGTCATCCTCTTGTTGGAAAGCTGTTATCTCATTTCGTAGCCTGTCTGTGACATTTGAAGGACTAAAAGGATCTAGAAAATCCTTGCACAGCTCCGTCCAAGTATTGAATGAACCTGCCGGCTGGTTATTCAACCACTGCTTCGCCCTATCCCTCAATGAATATGGGAATAACCTCAGCTTTAGCACGTGTTGGTGGACTCCATGTATCTTGAAAGCTCTACATATGTCTAGGAATCCCCTCAGGTGCTGCCGAGCATCCTCTGTGGCAGTTCCTCCAAATTGCCCCAATGTGTTGATCATGTTGAACATCACGAGCTTTAATTCAAAGTGGTCCGCTTCAATTTCAGGCTCTGCAACAGTTGGGTCAAATCCCCTGAAGTCGTGCTCCAAGTAATCCCTGGTGGTGCTCACATACTGTTGCTGCCTGGGCGGAATTGAGGGTTGCTGCCTAGGTGGATTTTGCTGCTGCTGTTGGGGCGGCGGATCTTGCAACCCATCCTTGTCGTTTTGAGCATCAATGGCAAGGTTGTCTTCTTGGCCGTTATGCATGGTTGCTTTTGCTTTTCCCTTTTTATTGGCTTTCCCTAGGGCTTCTCTGACTTCTTTCTTAAGTTCTCTTGCTCTTCGTTCGATGTCGTCAAAGAAAACAATTTCGCCCTTTGGATTTGCTCTGGTCATGCACTAGACAAGAAAACTATAAAATTCTTTTTTAGAATAAAAATAATAAAAACTAAAATTAAATGCAAAGAGAATAAAAGTGCAGAAATATAAAAACGAATTTACTGTTGCCAATCCCCGGCAACAGCGCCAAGAAATTGTAGAGCGTTTGAGTGTTCTCTAAATATGAGCGCAAGTTCACGCTCTTGTCAAGTTATAGTATAAAAGATATAATCTCCCACAGGGATTGGACAACTTACTCGAATTGTAATTGCTGCACAAAGAAAATTAAATGCACAAATAAATTTTAGTTTTTAAAAGAATAAAAAGTAAATAAAACATAAGTAATAGATAAAGGAGATCAGGATGATAGAATGGGTCAGATTATGTTGCTCCCTAGTGTGAAATTGCGTTGAATAAGTTAAGATGCTTTGCGCTGCCAGACTTTGCTGCCTCGATAGAGGATGGCAGATTGATTGCTCTGACGCTTTCGCTGCCTCGGCAGTGGAATGGATGATTGGCTCGACGACAAACTGGGCAGACCTTCAAGGCTCGGCAGAACGCTTCGATATTGATCCCGCTTATGTCTAAGTCAGAACACTGTTGTTGCCCACTGCAGATGATACCCGTCACGACATGAATCTTGCAAAGACAACAACTTTGGTTCATCCTCTTTTAGCCGCTTTAAACTCGTACCTATGTCTAGGTCGAATTGATCAACACCTGATTAGGATGAGGATCGTACTTATCCCTTTCGTGAGTTTGACTCTCTCGATACCGAACAAATAGATAGTTAACAACTAATCTTTCGAACTTAATTGAAAACTATGAAGAGCATGGAATAAGCAAACCTTGAAGTTTTATTGCAAAAACAAACTTAATTCCTAAACAACCGTTCTCACACTAGTTTACAACATAACCTAAACCCAAGAGAGACTTTAGAACATAATGGCGGCAAGAAAACCTAAGCTATGCCCAAAGGAAAACCTAAGTTGTTTTAAATTACAAAATATGTCAAGTATATATAAGCATTAGCTAGGCTAAGTCCTTCTTGGAGTAGAAGTCTTCAAAGTAGCTTTTGCATTAAATGCAACCTTTAATTCCGACTTCTTTGAGTTGAATGTGGACTTCCTCTCGTTGCCTTGCACCACAAGTTATCTTGATCTCCCCCTTCGATGGCACTGTCCGCTGCTCCAGGCGTCAGAAAATTGAGTGGATGGCATTGTTGGAATCAGGATTTTCTGCTCTACAGATCACACTCCAATTCTCCAATTCCCCAGCTTGCTGCCCTGGGGGTAGGTATAACGATGGTAGCTACTCGGCAACGGCTTTCTCTGTCTGGAACTACATCAGTACATCTCCCTGGTCTGCTGCCTCAGCATCAGCTCCTCAGCTCTTAACAACTTCTAGCCCTGAAATGTAAACTAAACTAAAACAACGTCTTTTCCTTACCAAATTAAAGATATTCAATAAAATCATGGAAAAATAAGGAATACTATAAATATGCAATGCATGAACCTAAATATGCCTAAAATGTACTTAAGAACAACAATAATATGAGATGGAGAGCATATAAAATATAAGACTTATGAGCACTTTATATAGAGTCATCCCGTGACAACTTTCATTCACTCGTGTGCCTCTTCAGCCAATTATTCTCTTTTTTTTTTAAAGCTGAAATGCACAGAAGAGTGTTCTTCTACAGTTATGCCCTAGCATTTATTCATTTATTTTAAAGCATTAACGTACAAGGAGTCTATTTGAATTAAGTTCATTAGAGTTTCCATGCTAGGGTTTACTAGAGTTCTTCCTTAGAAATTTTTCTAACCATTTTAAGTAGAGAGAGAAAGCAATTGTGTATTTTTTTTTTACGATTATTATACCAAACCCTAAGTCAATTCTACAATTCTCAACTAGTTGTATATCATTCCATTAAATCCAAACCTATCAATATTCGTCATTAAGCATCATAAACTTACTCACATGCTATCTTTGAACTAAACAGAATGCCATAGCATAAGTTTTGTTCTCTACTACTAATGCGTATGCTAGAGCAAACTAAAAATACTAACATCAAACACTAACACCCCCAAACTTAGAGAATGCAGTGTCCTCAATGCATGAATGAATTAAACTACATGAAATGCAATGTAATGAAAAAGAAGAAAAAATGTGTACCTCATGGGTGCAGAGGCGATTTGGCGCTGGTGTCATCGGTGGAGTGATCTTCATGCCCAGCTGCTGGGGTGGGTTCTTCAGCTGCATCATTATCGTCAGAGGAGTCGGGCTCAGTGTCTGGGACGATCCTGGTGCGTTCAGTCGTACGTTTGATACGATGCTGTGGGCAAGATGTTGTAGCATCTGGTGGGTTTGGCACAACTGAAGTAGCTTGTGGGGTAGGAGTTTCCACCTCGGGTGGATGGTCCTCATCACTTGGGATTGTGACAGGCTCAGATTGATGTGGCTCCGATTGTGGTGCGGTAGCAGAGAATTTCTTGCTTCTTTTTCTTTTCTTTGTTGGGGTTGTGACAGAAGCAACAGTGGTGGTTTTAGGAACAGTAGGCTGGTTCTGGGGTGTGGTCTGTTTAGTTGTGGTGGGCGTAGTGGATTGACCGACTTTCTTTCTAGTGGTGAGCTTCTTCTTGGTAAGGGGAGGACGAGATGTACTTGTTGTAGCAGGAGGTGGTTGCAGTTAGGGAAATTGAAGAATTTCAGGTGGAAATATGGGGAACTGGACAGAGGTGTTGGGCAGTAGCTCGACAAAGCAACTTGCTATAGCAGCATCACGATTGCACACATATTTGAAGTAGGCCGTGTGCTGGGCTTTGATGTGCTTGATTTCATTGCTAATGCGGGGTGTGTTAGCTACCAATGTCGCAATCCTTGCTGCAGCAAAGCTCTTATCTCCGCCCTCCAATGTCTCGACTGGGGAATCCTCATCAAATCCTCTAAGTCCTAGGATTTGGGCAGGGGTTAGTCTAGCTTTACCCTTGATGCTCTCATCAACCGAGGGGTCTTCAAAAACTTGTTTTTTTTTTTCTGCACAATGCGGTGATGAGGTTGGGAAAGACTAGCGGACTCTTGCCCCGCTTTAGACATGCGTAAACTTCGTCGACTACCAATTTGCCAACATCAATCCCTCATCCATGAAGGATCGAATGAATGAGGAGCAGTCTTGAGATGTGAACCGTGGTGGTGTGGAGGGTGGGCATCAATCGATTTCTCAAAAAATGGTTTCATATCTTTGCCTCCGACTTGAGTCTCCCAC
This sequence comes from Hibiscus trionum, assembly GCA_030270665.1. Taxonomy (NCBI): domain Eukaryota; kingdom Viridiplantae; phylum Streptophyta; class Magnoliopsida; order Malvales; family Malvaceae; genus Hibiscus; species Hibiscus trionum. Next base: position 4,445,179 of record BSYR01000064.1, on the reverse strand, counting down.
GCTCGACAGACTTTGTCGAGGGATCCAGCTCCGTTTCCTTAAAAAAATATCTTCTAGGACCTCCTTTTGGGTTTGAGCGTCCATGCCCATAACAAAGCCGGTGTGGTGGTCTACTGTATTTTTCAACCCAAAATACTTGTTTACTGTTGCGGCAGTGAACTTTACTTGTTCGCCCCAGACGTAGACAACCGATTGTGTGGGACTGTTGAGGTGCGCATAGAATTCCCGCACAATGGGAACACATATATCTCCAGGGTGAGCGGCCATGGTTCTCCACTCGTGCTTTGCTATAACATCAAGCACACCCTGGTCGAAGTTGTCTTCCCCCTCAGTAGGGAAGTGGAACCCTTGTTCAGGAAGCATCTTTCGGTCCTTGAGTTTCCCCCATCGGTCCTTTGCCGCTTCGTCTGAAAATTTCTTGATTTCAACCACGAGTTGTTTTTGGGAACTTGACATGGTTCTAGTGACATTCTTGCATCGCACCATGTTGTTTTGTACCCTTAAGGGAGAAGAAAAACGAGAGGAAAAAGGGAAGAAGTCTGGTTTTGGGTCAAAGTTGGGGAGAAGAGAATAAAAGCAAAAGATGGAATATGAAGTGTTGGAGAAGAAGGAGTGGAGTGAGAAGTTGGTAAAGGATTTTGGAAGCGTGGGGAGTTGAAGCGAATGAGGAAACGGCTAAAAATTGATACAATTAATGGGTAAAAAAGGTGCTGGGGATGGTTGTCGGCGCAATGTAAGAGGAAAGAGAAAGGGGTTTTTAATGTGTGATAGGGAAAAACTGGGGAGAGAAAGTAGGTTTTAAGTGGTTAGGGTTTTTCTTGTATTAAATAAATGAATATTCTCCCCCTTTTCCTTTTTTTGGATCACCTCTTTCCTCAGACATAGGCTATCTCCTTTTCGATTTTCAACTTCCCTTAAATGGATATGGAATTCCTTTTGCACGCCACTCTCCTCTGCCAACCATACCAATGGTCCTTTAGGTCCATCCACCTTTGTACCTGGTTCAGTACGGTCATAGGGATTGTATGATGTTCACAAGTAAAGAAAAATAAAATAAAAAGGAAAACAAACTTAAAGCAAATACGGAAACTAAATTATTTATGAACATGCTATAGCATAATGGAGATAGGGTAGAGAAGAAAACTCTTAAGGATCCACGAGATCCAAATGTGACTTGTCTCGCAAGATGGGCGCTCCGTTGTATGCCTTCAAGCGCTGACCATTGACCTTAAAGATTGTATCATCATCCAACTTATTGATATCAACAGCGCCATGAGGGTAGACCTTGTGGACTTGGAATGGCCCCAACCACCTAGACTTGAGCTTTCCTGAAAAGAGTTTGAGCCTGGAGTTGTAGAGAAGTACTTGTTGGCCCTCCGAGAAATGTCGTGGCAAAATGTGCTTGTCATGCCACTTCTTGGTCTTTTGCTTATAAATCCTAGCATTCTCATATGCATGGGCTCGAAATTCTTCCATCTCGTTAAACTCTAGCAACCTTTTCTCACCAGCCAACTGAGCATCCATGTTAAGATTTTTAAGGGCCCAAAACGCCTTGTGCTCAAAATTCGACAAGAAGATGGCAAGCTTTACCATAGATCAGCTTGAAAGGCGACATGCCCAAAGGTGTTTTGAAGGCCGTTCAGTAAGCCCAGAGTGCTTCGTCCAGTCTTGGGGACCAATCCTTTCTTCTCGGGTTGACCACTTTCTCTAGAATTTGCTTGATTTCTCTATTGGAGACTTCAGCTTGTCCATTTGTCTCTGGATGATATGCCGTAGCAATCTTGTGCCGGACCCCATACTAATGTAATGCTTTAGCAATAAGCTTGTTGTCAAAGTGGGTTCCTTCATCACTGATGATGGCTCGGGGTGCCCCGAACCTCGTGAATATGTTCTTGTGGAGGAACTTCAAGACAGTCTTGGAGTCATTCTTTGGGGTTGCAACAGCTTCCACCCATTTTGACACATAATCGAATGCTAGAAAAATGTATAGATCGCCGTAAGATGAAGGGAATGGTCCCATGAAATCAATCCCCCATACATCAAATAGCTCTACTTCCAGAATATTTTGCAATGGCATTTCATTACGTCTGAATATGTTCCCCATCCTCTGACATCTGTCACAAGTTTTACAAAACTCATGGGCATCTTTGAAAAGTGATGACCAGTAGAAGCCGGCTTGAAGGACCTTTGCAGCTGTCCTTGCTCCTCCAAAATGACCTCCACATGGTGATGAATGACAGTGAAATAGGATGCTATGTCATTCTTCTTCAGGCACGCATCTCCGTATGATCTGATCGGCGCATTTTTTGAACAAGTAGGGTTCATCCCAATAGTAGAATTTGACATCATGCTTGAACATCTTGATTCCCTGGATAGTTAAATCAGGAGGCAAAACACCACTAAAAAGATAGTTAACAATATCAACAAACCACGTAATTACCGTAGTAGACAATAGTTTCTCATCAGGGAATTCCTCTTTAATTTCTAACTCACTATCATGCTTGACAGCGTTTTCCAGCCTAGAAAGATGGTCAGCTACTTGATTTTCACAACCCTTCCTATCAATATCCACCTAATAAGTATAGGTTTAGCATCCTTTTTAGTCACTAAGTATTTAATAGCCGAGTGATTGGTGTGAACAATAACCTTAGTACCTATCAAGTATGACTTAAACTTATCAAAGGCAAATACTATAGCTAATAATTCCTTTTCGGTGGTGGTGTAATTAATTTGTGCATCATTCAAAGTGCGACTAGTATAATAGATAACATGAAAGAGTTTACCTCGGCATTTTTCAAGTGCTGCACCCACGACGTAGTCACTCGCATCACACATCAACTCAAATGGTCCGTTCCAATTAGGTGGAATGACAACATGTGCTGAGATAAGTTTCTCATTCAGTTCTTGAAATGCACTATGACAATCTTTGTCAAACACAAATGGTTGATTTTGCTGTAGCAAATTATAGAGCGGCTTCGAGATCTTTGAGAAGTCCTTTATGAATCTTTGATAGAAACCAACATGTCCTAAAAAGCTTCTTCCTCCCTTGACAGTGGTAGGGGGAGGTAACTTTTCAATGACCTCGACCTTCACTTTATCGACCTCTATGCCTCGCTTCGAGATTTTATGGCCCAAGACTGTACCTTCGGTTACCATAAAATGGCATTTTCCCAATTGAGCACTAAGTCAGCCTCCTCACACCTCTTCAGAAGTTTAGCTAGATTGCCCAAGCATGTGTCGAAGTCATCTCCGGAGACTGAAAAGTCATCCATAAAAATTTCCAAGAATTCTTCGACCATGTCTGAAAAAATAGCCAGCATGCATCTTTGGAAAGTTGCTGGAGTATTGCAAAGTCCAAAGGGCATTCTTCAGAAAGCATAGGTTCCATACGGGCATGTGAAAGTAGTCTTCTCTTGGTCTTCAGGTGCTATAGAAATTTGATTATACCCAGAATATTCATCGAGGAAACAATAGAATGCTTTGCCCGCCAATCTATCGAGCATCTGATCAATGAAGGGGAAGGGGAAATGATCTTTCTTGGTAGCCTTGTTGAGCTTCCTATAATCCATGCAAATCCTCCATCTCGTGATGGTTCTAGTAGGCAATAAATCATTCTCCTCATTGCTTATAACGGTCATGCCCCCTTTCTTTGGTACGCATTGCACCGGCCTGACCCACGAACTGTTAGATATTAGGTAGATTACTCCAGCATCCAACCACTTGATTATCTCTTTCATCACCACCTTCTTCATAACCGGGTTCAGTCTCCTTTGGGGCTCAACAGAATTGATGTGACAATCATCAAGCAAAATTTTGTGCATACAAATAGTACGACTTATACCTTTCAAATCAGCCATAGTCCAACCTAGCGTTGTTTTATGCTGAGACAACATATTGATCAAACTAGTTTCTTGCTTAGGTGTGAGACTATATGAGATTATCACAGGCAAAGTTTCATTGCACCCTAATTAAGCATATTTAAGATGTGATGGTAAAGGCTTTAGTTCTAAAGCAGGTGCATGCTCAAGGGAAGGTTTATGAGGAACAAATTCTGAAAAATCAAGAGGTTCAAAGTGTGTACCTGGTCTAGCCTCGAGTCGACTTGATTGCTATACTTCCTTTGAGAGGTCTTCTAAGTCTAAATCTTCTTCATTACCGAGTTCCTTGAAATCATCCATCTGCACGTTGTTGCTACATCAAAACTCCGCAGTCCAGTCTTGTGTTGTAGTATCAACACACTGGCACTCCTCTAAATCATCCACATATTTTAGGGTATCATGAATATTGATGGTGACCATCTGATCAACCACTCTCATGGTAAATTCACCCTTCTCACAATTTATCAATGCTCGACCTGTGGCTAAAAATGGTCTTCCCAAGATAATGGGAGCATTGTTGTCTGCTTCACAGTCGAGAATTAGAAAGTCGACTGGGAAGACAAAGCGATCCACTTTTATCACGACATCTTCAATCTTTCCTTTTGGTCGAACATAGGAATGATCAGCTAGCTGTAGCACAACCATGGTGGGCCATGCATCTCTTATCCCTAGCTTCAGAAAAATAGATTTGGGCACCAGGTTAACACTGAATCCCAAATCACATAAAGCTTTCCCGATATATCTGTCACCAATAGAACACAGGATGATAAAACTACCCGAATCCTTCTGCTTTGGCGGTAGCTTGCTCCATACAGAATACCATTCTTTTGCTATAGAATTAGTCTCAATTTTCTCGACCTTTCTCTTTTTAGTGACAATATCCTTAAGAAATTTAGCATATGTAGGCATCTGATCAATGGCTTCCAAAAATGGAACATGGATATGCAACTGATCAGGAATATCCACAAATTTCTGGAAATGGAGGTCGTCCTTATGCTTCTTTAATCTTTGAGGAAATGGAGGCGAGGGTCTGACTTCGTCCGTCTTGACTTGTGGAGTAGTGTCTTTTGCTGTAGCAACAGCTGGTCCTTCCTCCAACAATTCTTTTGTTGTTCTCTCCTCCATATCCTTATTTTCTTTTGGAGATTCCTGTAGGTCCTCTTGCTCTTTTGATAAGTTGGAATGGGAATCATCTTTCTTCTATCCCCAAAACTTATCTTCCTTGTTAATCTTCGTGCCACTCCTTAGTGTGAGTGCGCTACATTGCTCCTTGATATGGTGCGTAGTGGCTTCAGTGTCACTAGGCAAACTTTCTTGTGGTCGCGCATGCAAGGTTTGAGCTATTTGTCCCACTTGCGTCTCCAAAGCGCGTAGAGATGAACTATGGATTTGCAACAAAGCTCCCTGATTTTTGATGTTTGCTGCATGATCCTGTAGCAAAACTTTTGTAGTTCCCATAAAATCTTTTGTCATATTCATGAATTCCTTGAATGTAGCTTCCAATGAATTGGTTGAAGAAGATGCTGCTCCCTTGTGACTTTGCCATGGCAAATTCAGGTTGGAACTTGGGGCTTCAGGAAGATTTTGATGTGGCTCTGAGTGAGCAGAGTTGTTGTTGTGTCCTTGGTTACCCCAACTCAAATTTGGATGCTGATGCCACCCTGGGTTATAAGTATTGGAGTAAGGATTGTTGTTGCGGTTATAATTCCCCACATAGTTGGCCGATTCTTGTTTGTTAGGTTTAGAGCGTTTTAGGTGTACTCTATTTATGAGCGCAAGTGCACACTCTTGTTAAGTTATAGTATATAAGATATCGTCTCCCACAGGGATTGGACAGCTTGGTTCGAATTGTCGTTCCTCCACAAGTAAAGTAAAAGCACAAGTAACATAGTTGTTTGAGAAGAAAAGTAAAATAAAACACAAGTAAAAGAGGAAATAATCAGATTTGTAGAGAGGGCAGGATTATGCTGCTGCTTAGTGTGAAACTACGTTGAATAGGCCAAGTTGTTTTGCGCTGCCACGATCTGCTGCCTTGGCGGAAAATAGCGGATTGAGGCTGCGGCAACTTTCGCTGCCACGGTGGAACTCTGCGCTTGCAACTTTCGCTGTCCTGACATGTGAGATAAAGAGAAGTCCCAGCGGCAAGTCTGGGAGATACTCCAAGTTTAGTGAAGCAATTCTGAAGTGATCCTTCCTATGTCTAGGCAAGGATTCTGTCACCACGTGATGTAGGCAATACCTAGCAATCTCAGCATAAACCTAAGACATGCAGTCGACGTTTGGTTGCTCGTTTTAGCCGCTGAAATTCTAACTTATATCTAAGCCAAATTAGTCAACACCTTGTCATGATAAGACTGCACTTAATTCTTTCATGAGTTTGACACTCTCCTGCATGACAAATGGATTTCTTCAACTGGACTTTTGGAACTAATTGAAGAAGTGAAGAACTTGAACTAAGCAAACTTTAGAGTATTTTATTGCAAAACAAACTTTGAAACCTAAACAACCGTTCTCACAACTAATTACAACATAACCCCAAACCTCAAACCCAAGAGAAATTTATAACATGACGGCGACAAGAAAACCTAAGCTATGCCTAAAGAAAACCTAAGATGTTTTGATTTAGAATTACAATAAGTATTTATAGACAATAGCTAGGTCTAGTCGTTCTTGAAGTAGAAGTCTTCAAAAGTAGCTTTCAACATTAAATGTTACTTTAAACTTTGACTTCTTTGAGTTGAATATGGACTTTTTCACGTTGCCTTGTCCCGCAAGCAATCTCGAGAATTCACTTTGGCGGCTCTGCTCGCTGCTACAAGCATCAGAAAATCGAGTGGATGGCATCGATAGACTCAGGATTTTCTGCTATACCAATCACACTCCGGTTCTCCAACTCTATGGTCTACTGCCGTGGGCAGCAAGGTCGGCGACGACAACACTCGGCAGCTACTCGACAACTACTGTTTCTGTCTTGAACTGCGTCAGTACAGCTCCCTAGTTCGCTGCCTCAGTATCACATCTTCAGCTCCTCTTTCCCTCTGTCAGCCTTTAGTGCCTAAAACCAAAAATACACTAAAACAACACCTTTCTTCTCCAAATAAAAGATAATCAATAAAAACATGGTAGAGCAAAGAAATACTGTAGAATGCAATGCATGGTCCTAATTATGCCTAAGATGTGCTTAAAAACAACAATAATATGAGATGGAATGTGCATGAAATATAGAACTTTTGGACACTTTACACACCTCCAAACTCGAACTATTGCTTGTCCTCAAGATATGCAACCTAACATACTTGCCCTTATAATAATCAGAAAGAAAAACATGTTTTCAACTTGATTTCATACCTCAAGACCGTGACACCTATATTAAATTAGTGAAGGGAATTTAGCCAGAAAATAACTCAGAATTAATTTCTAATGCCAGTGTAGTGTGTGCAGGACTGTGTACAGGCTGAATATGCGGAATAACTAAATAAAAAAAGATGTTGTTACAATTTATAAGGTTGCTGCCGAGGCAGCACAATTAAGCACAATATTTTAATCATGGCAATGAGGGCTTCAACTTATCACAACTACTCTTCTAGGTCTGAAATTAAGATAGGAGCAAACTACATAACCCCGAACCCTTGGAGTAGAGTCATCCCATGAAGACTTTCATTCACTCATGCTAATTTGTCTGTCACTTCAAAAATTTCAGATTCATGGACTTTGATAGCAGCGGAGTGTCCTCGCACATGATTCTTCCTAGAGCCTGTTTCGGGCACCTCTAGGGCAAAACAACAACGTTTCTTTGTTTTTCTCTGCTGCTGTGGTAGTGTTGTATTTTTCTATTTCTATTTTCTGCCTCGGCGGCTACCAACGACCATGTTAGAATTTTGCAAGGAATTCTAATAACAAAGCAGACAGTGTTTATAAGATATTCTATCAAACTCAGCAAGTAACAATAGTGTTAGTTTTTTTGGTTATTATAGAAAATTCTAAGTTATTCATGCTTTTACCGATTTAAGTTCAATTTTTAATTGGTGCGAAAAATTAATCGGATGTCCTATCATAGGCACAAGTTCTAACAATTTTTTCTTTTCCGATTAATATGAAGGCAAGTACAATATGCAAACTACATGCTACTAAGTATGCCTAAACAAAAATATGAGAACTATACCCCCCAAAACTCGAGATGGGCATTGCCCTCAATGCACAAAATAAAACTAAAACTGAAAAATAAATATGAGAAAGGGAAAGAAAACTCAGGCTTAGTTGCTATCAGATGGTGGAGAAGATGTGGAGGAGTTATCTGCTCTTCCGCCAGTTGCGGCAGTGCTGCCCCTGTTGTGCTCGGCGGCTCGATTCCTTAGGGTCTGAATCTGGGTAAGTAGTTGTGAGATGGGAATGAAACGCAAATAAAATCTGGTCCTAAGTAGGTAAAATCTACTCCTAAATAAAACAATAAAGATGTGGAAAACTAAAAACTTATACAAAATTTTTGTTACTCTAGGAGTGCATTGATATGCATCTCCTAAAGCAACTACTCCCTTATCGGTTTAGCTCAAGAGGGTCATTTTCGATACTTCTTGTAATTCATCCGCACCCTCCATCTAGTGATTATCCTCATGGTGGAGGAGTCCTTGTTCCCCGTTCCCTTGTAATCCATGCGAACCTTCCTTCTTGTTCCTATTCATGAAGGTGTGAACATGTGATTAGGAAAAATTATATAACTACCTAACCATGTACTTACCTCCTTTTTGTCAAAGTTCGTCATAGGGGAAAGTTTCTTTTCCCGCCGAGGCAACTGCTACGACAACTAGCTGTTGTGGTAGTCTTGTGTCATGGTGCTGTGCCGGTCAAGGGAAAACTCTTTAGGCTCCTCGAAAATCTCCGTCAGTAGAGATTTTGATGGCTGTAAATCTGCCTGCATCGGCTCCTCTAGATATATATATAATCCATAGCTGTCGAGGTGTCTGTCGAGGTGGGCGTCATTATGGAGGCTTCTGTCGTGGCGGGCCTCTTTGCTGAGGCATATCTTTGCTCAGGTGTTGTCAGTTTGTCCTCAGGGTAGGGTTCTAGGTAGCTTCCGGAACAACTGTCAATTCTGGGCAGTGTTCTGTATCCTCTTGGTTTGGAGGTTCTGATTTCTCATCATACATCGGAGATCCTTCTTCGCATTTCTCTTTGTCCTCTTGCCTTGGGACATCATCATCCCTTAGGTTTAATTGTTCAGGTTCATCCATGGCATTAATGAGGACTGAATTGCTCAAACGTGCATCCATGTTAGCGATGCTGGAATCCATAGAAGCTGATACTTTATCCGTGAGCGCAAGGAAAGCTTGAAGTGTGTCCTTCAAGGAGTTTGATTGTTCTTGCAGAAGACTATTTTGCAAGGGCATGTCGGTTTCTGCAGCAAAACTATTACGGTAAAAGTTTTTTGAGATTTTTGATCATACCATGAAAAATCTTGCTGCTGTGGCGGCAACTGCGGCAGCAACATCAACTGTCCATGTTGCTGCTGTGGCGGCATCTGCTGTCCCCATTGCTGCTGCGGCGGCATATGCTGTTCATATTTAGACGTCCATTCCCAAGTGGTTTTTCTCGACATGTCTGCAACAGAAAGATAAGGGCAACTTTCGAACGCATGATTGTCTTCAAAAAATTCGCAAGAACTTTCCCAAATATAGCCACCCTTAACTCGTGGGGCGCCTGAATAAGCGCTTTCCCACATAGTTTTTTTAAATTGAAATTAAATGCAAATAAAATTAAGAGTGAAGAATAATTAAAACGAATTTCGCTGTTACCAATCCCCGGCAATGACGCCAAAAACTTGTAGAGCGTTTTAGGTGTACTCTAGTTATGAGCGCAAATGCACACTCTTGTCAAGTTATAGTATATAAGATATCGTCTCCCACAGGGATTGGACAGCTTGGTTCGAATTGTCGTTCCTGCACAAGTAAAGTAAATGCACAAGTAAGATAGTTGTTTGAGAAGAAAAGTAAAATAAAACACAAGTAAAAGAGGAATTAATCAGATTGATAGAGAGGGCAGGGTTATGTTGTTGCTTAGTGTGAAACTGCGTTGAATAGGCCAAGTTGTTTTGTGCTACCACGATATGCTGCCTTGGCGGAAAATAGCGGATAGAGGCTGCGGCAACTTCCGCTGCCACGTCGGAACTCTGCGCTTGCAACTTTCATTATCTCGGCAGGTGAGATGGAGAGAAGTCCCGACAGCAAGTCTGGGAGATACTCCAAGTTCGGCAAAGCAATTCTGAAGTGATCCTTCCTATGTCCAGGAAAGGATTTTGTCACCACGTGATGTAGGCAATACCTAGCAATCTCAGCGTAAACCTAGCACAGGCAGTCGACGTTTGGTTGCTCTTTTTAGCTGCTGAAATTCTAACTTATGTCTAAGCCGAATTAGTCAACACCTTGTCATGATGAGACCGTGCTGAATTCTTTCATGAGTTTGACACTCTCGTGCCCGACGAATGGATTTCTTCAACTGGACTTTTGGAACTAATTGAAGAAGTGAAGAACATGAACTAAGCAAACTTGAGAGTATTTTATTGCAAAACAAACTTTGAAACCTAAACAACCGTTCTCACAACTAATTACAACATAACCCCAAACCCAAGAGAAATTTAGAACATGACCGCGGCAAGAAAACCTAAGCTACGCCTAAAGAAAACCTAAGATGTTTTGATTTAGAATTACAATAAGTATTTATAGACAATAGCTAGGTCTAGTCCTTCTTAAAGTAGAAGTCTTCAAAAGTAGATTTCCACATTTAATGTGACTTTAAACTCTGACTTCTTTGAGGTTAATATGGACTTTATCACGTTGCCTTGTCCCGCAAGCAATCTCGAGAATTCACTTCGGCGGCTCTGCTCGCTGCTATAGGCGTCGGAAAATCGAGTGGATGGCATCGATGGATTCAAGATTTTCTGGTCTACCAATCGCACTTCGGTTCTCCAACTCCATGGTCTGCTGCCGTGGGCAGCAAGGTCGGCAGCGACATCACTCGACATCTATTATTTTTGTGTGGAACTGCATCAGTACAACTCCCTGGTTTGCTGCCTCAGTATCACATCCTCAGCTCCTCTCTCCCTCTTTTAGTTTTTAGTGCCTAAAACCAAAAATGCACTAAAACAACACCTTTCTTCGCCAAATGAAAGATAATCAATAAAAACATGGCAGAGCAAAGAAATACTGTAGAATGCAACGCATGGTCCTAATTATGCCTAAGATGTGCTTAAAAACAACAATAATATGAGATGGAATATGCATGAAATATAGAACTTGTGGACACTTTACATCAGGGCATTCACTCAGGTGATGATTGCCATCGCATCTGAGACAAGAGGTTGCTGACTTTACTTCCTTCACCTGGTTGGGACGTTGGAGGTTCTTTAGCAAGTCGGTGATAGCAGCTAACTGGGAGGCAACCGAGTCATCAGCTTCACATTCTCAGACTACTTGAGTTCTTCTCCCTGTTCCAAGCCTCATGGTGGGAAATTGATAATCCTTGGTTGCATTCCTATCAAGGATGTCGAATGCTTCTTTCGGTGATTTGTCTAACAGGGTACCATTTGCTGAAGCATCTAACATCATCCTTGTCGAAGCGTTAACACCATTATAGAACATAACCACTTGAGTCCAATCATGAAAACCATGGTTTGTACACTTCCTCAATAATCTCTTGAATCGATCCCAACACTCATACATAGATTCGTTATCTGCTTGACGAAAAGAAACTATCTCATTTCTTAACTGAGTATTTCTATTGGGTGGATTATACCGTAGAGAGAAACTTTTGCATAGATCTGTCCAAGACTCCATTGATCCAGCTGGTACTCCACTTAACAACGCTCTAGCACGATCACATAAAGAATTGGGAAACCATTTGAGCTTTAGCACATCCTCGTGCACTCCTTGCTATCGGAATGAATTAAAAACTTCCAAGAAAGCACGGATGTGTTGTTTTGCATCTTCATAAGGTAAATCACCAAATTGTCCGATTGCGTTCAACATGTTGAACATGATCGGTTTAAGCTCGAACTGGGCTACCTGAATTTTTAGAGCTACTATCTCGGGATAGAGATCATCCAAGATAGGAGTCAAATGATCTCTAATGGCTCGAGGTCGAGCCGCCACTTCTTGGCTATTTTCCATAGCATCTCCATTACCTGGAGGTGGATGTGGGTCTTTAGGATGTTGAACTCCGTTCATAGTTCTAGTATCTTCTCGAATGCGTATTCTTAATCGTAAGAAATGTTTGATCTCCGGAACAACATGATGTAAGGGTCCTCTACGTCTTCTTCTGGTCATACACTAGCAGAACACCTGAAAAGAAAAAACAAAAACACTAATGAATATGTACAAAGTAAAAATAACAAGCAATATGAACAAAAAAACCATGAACAACCAATTGCCAATCCCTGCAACGACGCCAAAAACTTGTCTGTGTGTTGAGGTGTACTAAAATGATACGCAAGTAGTGCAAGTATACACGTCGAACAAGTAGTAAAGTGTGTGAGTGAGTATCGTCTCCACATGGATTGAAGGTGTGCACGGTTAATGTATAATGCAATTTAAGTTGTTTTTGCAGTCGGTAATGCTGAGACAATCAAAGCAGTAATCAGAAATGTTGTATTAAAAAGAGTAAATAGCGTTGAGGTGAATCAGATGACAAACATGTCCTCTCTCGTGTGTGAAACTCTCTATGGAATGCTTGGTTGGGTTTGCTGGAGAACTAAACTAAGACACTTAACCCAGTCTAAGGTCTTCATCCATCTTCTATGCTCGACATGATTTACTAAGGATGCCCCTAAACTATCTCTAGCTAGGAGACTGAGAGACAGAAATGCTACGATAATACCTCTCGGCCTAAACCCTTAACACTCCCCCTACCCCTCAAGTACTACCTTTATTTGCCATCGAAACCTTTCACTTATCTCTAAGGCAGGTTAGAGATGTGCGTCTCAGCAACCAACTCCATCACTTATGGGGATCTAAGGTTAGCTCTCTCGATTACCAACCTGATTCTACACCTAAGGAACAACCAACTCTCGAAGGCTCTTGAAACCTTAAGGAAATGCAAGAACATAAGCAAAGCATAGACAACGATTAAAGCTGAAAATCATATGCATGCATTAAAAACACTTAAATAAAGATCATCCATCAAACCCAAGCCACCTAAAATCAGTTAATGGCTGGGTGAACATTCAACGTATCATCAAACATTACAACCCTTTCCAAATGAAATAAAGAAATGCTAAAGCAAACAGAAGGGAAGAAGAACTCTTGATCCACCATGGACTGCCACGAACTGTCATAGGCCCGACATCTCTCTCGAGGCCGGCGAGGCCACTCCTTGGAGCTTCAACGATGGAGGACACCAAGTTGAGGAAGAAGAAGGGAAAAACTGCCTTTCTCTCTCCAACCCTAGCCTTGCTTATCACCTTTTTCTGTGTTTTTTTCTAAATGAGGGAATTGCACCCTTTATATAGTGAAAGCTCCTAGGGTTTGGTGCCCTAAAGATTCCGTTGGTGATCCCAATGAATACCCACCGACAATGCTCTGCCCAAGGGGACAAGGAGGACAATCTGCAGGTGGTACTGGCGGCTGCACATGTTAGATCTGTCTTTTCTACATTTTACGTGTTTTTTGCAGCTCGCGTGTCAGCCAGTTCCTTCACTCCTCAAATACTATAGCACTTCCCAGCTCTCTGTATTCCTGCGTCCTGCACACCACACAACCAAACCACCCTCCTCAAGCAGCACCTTTCCACCACCATACCAAACAAAAGATAAAACTGCACCCAAATGAACTAAAATGCAACCTAAATGTTATGACATGAACTTAAGAGCAGGCAATTGCTAAGGCAGAAAGGTATGAAAACAAGGATATTTACAGAGTTTTCAGAAACCACTTGTAAAACAAAAAGAAATGAAAAGATGAAGATCTCTGGAACATTAGAGAGAAATAGAGTGTTTGGCTATTTGGGAAAAATGAGGGAAATGAAGTTTACGTCAAATTCCTTTTGGATGATAAAAATCCCTTTTATTAAAATGTCTCTTTTAAATTCATTTTTTAAATCATTTAAAAATTGTCAAATTAAAGAAAAAAGTTCCTTAATTAAATGGTAGCTCCCTAAAGATTCTAAGTTTTGGCCCCCTTTCAAAATAGTCCTTAAAAATAGATTTTTCTCTATTTACAAAATGGTAACTAAACCGAAACCTCGATCTTCCAAAATCTGTTTTATAAAATTGCCTTTACCAAACCTTTCTATATACTTTTAAAAGATTTTAAGAATTTTTCCATAATTTTATCATACTCGAACTACATTTTCCTTGAACCGCTCCCAAAAACTCAGATATCTCGTTTAGGTTCTACTAACCCGAACCAACGCTAAAAGCTTCTAGGCCCAAAACCCGGGCGTTACAACTCTCCCTCACTTAGGAAATTTCGTCCTCGAAATTTTGCCAAATGGAAAAAGATGAGGGAACTGCTTCTTCATGTAATAATCCCTCTCCCACGTGGCTTCCTCAACACCATGATGACGCCACAAGACCTTGACCAACTCAATGGTCTTACCACGAAGAACCTTGCTGTTCAAATCCAAGATCTCAACCGGTTCTTCATCATAGGACAAATCTGGATTCAGCTCAATCTCTTCAACATGCATAACATGAGACGGATCCGATCTATACCTACGAAGCATGGATACATGGAAAACATCATGTATCTTCTCCAACTCAAAAGGCAACCTCAACCTATAAGCGACAGGTCCAACACGCTCTAGCACCTCATATGGTCCAATAAACCTCAAACTCAACTTGCTCTTCCGACCAAACCTCATCACCTTCTTCCAAGGTAAGACCTTTAGAAACACCTTATCTCCTACAACATACTCAACTTCCTTACGCTTCAAATCTGCGTAAGACTTTTGCCGATCCGAAGCTGCTTTCAACCTTTCACTAATAAGCTTCACTTTTTCTGTTGTGCCCTTTAACACATTAGGCAAAGTGACAAACTTCTGCCCCGTTTCTGCCCAGCAAAGAGGCGTTCTACACTTCCTTCCATGTAAGGCCTCATAAGGAGCCATTTGAATGCTCGCCGGATAACTGTTATTGTATGCAAACTCCACTAAAGGTAGTTGTTTCTCTCAAGAACCTTGGAAACCAATGATGCAACACCTCAACATGTCTTCCAGCACTTGGATAACTCTTTCAGATTGAGCATCCGCTTGAGGATGATACGAAGTGCTAAAATTCAAACGCGTACCCAATGCTTGATGTAGACACTCCCAAAACCTTGTTGTGAAACGTGGATCTCAATCCGATACGATGGACTTAGGTACCCCATGCAACCTCACAATCTCAGAAATGTACAAGTCCGCCAACTTTTCTAACGTATACATAGTATGCACTGCCAGAAATTGTGCACACTTCGTAAAATGATCAACAATCACCCAAATGGAATTCTTTTTGGAGGGTGTCAAAGGCAAACCCATCACGAAGTCCATGATGATTCTCTCCCATTTCCATTTCGGAATCTTCAACGGTTGCAACAAACCAGAAGGAAACTGATGCTTGGCTTTAACACGTTGACAAACCATGCACTTACTAACAAAATTAGCAACATCTTTCTTTAACCCAACCCAATAGTACTCATCCTTCAACCCACGATACATCTTTGTACTACCAGGGTGCATAGCAAAAAGACTGCTATGAGCTTCAATAAGAATAGTGTGCCTCAACTCAACATCCTCCGACACAACTATTCGGATTTTAAAACACAAAACACCATCATCATTGAAACATAAGTTCGTTGGATTTCCTTCCGCAATGTCCTGAACATGCAGTACCAACGAATCATCTAACAACTGCTTCTCCTTAATCAACTCCACCAACGATGGTTTCACTTGCAACTCAGCCACCAAACCACCATCTCGTTATAAACTCAACTAAGCGAACATCGCCTTCAACTCTACAACCACTTTCCTACTCAAAGCTTTGGCTACCACATTTGCCTTCCCTAGATGGTACTCGATTGTAAAATCGTAATCTTTAAGCAACTCCAACCACCTTCGTTGCCTAAGATTCAACTCTTTTTTGTGTCACTAGATACCTCAAACTCTTGTGGTCTGTATAAATCGTACACTTTTCACCATAAAGATAATGCCTCCAAATTTTCAAGGCAAACACCACTGCGGCCAACTCGATGTCATGTGTAGGGTAATTACGCTCGTCCACCTTTAATTGCCGAGATGCATAAGCTACCACCCTACCTTCTTGCATCAACACACATCCCAAACCAACATAGGATGCATCACTATAAACCACAAACTCCTTTCCCGATTCAGGTTGAATCAAGATAGGAGCTTGTGTCAACGCTTCCTTCAACTTCTCGAAAGCTTATTCCCTAACCTCCATCCATTCAAACTTAACATCTTTTTGCAACAACTTCGTCAAAGGAGTAGCAATCTTTGAAAAACCATCCACGAACCTACGGTAGTATCCCGCCAAACTATGTAAACTACGCACCTCATGAACTGACCTAGGTTACTTCCAATTCATCACCGCCTCAACCTTGTGGGGGTCGACTCAAATCCCTTTGGCTGACACTACATGTCCAAGGAAAACAACTTCTTTAAGCCAAAACTCGCAGTTGCTCAACTTAGCATAAAGCTGATTTTCCAACAAAACTTGCAACACAATTCGCAAATGCTTATCATGATCCTCCTCGGTACGAGAGTACACAAGAATATCATCGATAAACACAACCACAAACCTATCAAAAAACTCATGGAACACGCGATTCATCATGTCCATGAATGCAACAGGGCATTATTCAAACCAAAAGGCATCACCATGAACTCATAATGCCCATACCTTGTACAGAATGTTGTCTTAGGCACATCCACATCCTTCAACTGGTAATACCCAAATCTCAAATCAATCTTAGAAAACACTGATGCACCTCGGAACTAATCAAACAAGTCATCAATCCTTGGCAAATGATACTTGTTCTTAACTGTTAACTTGTTCAATTAGCGATAATCTATACACATTCTCATCGTGCCACCTTTCTTCTTCACAAACAAGATTGGTGCACCCCAAGGTGAAACACTAGGCCTAATGAAACCTCAATCAAGCAATTCTTGCAACTACATCTTCAATTCCTTCAACTCCTTAGGTGCAATTCGATAGGGAGCAATAGACACTGGAGTCATATTTTCATACAACTCAATGCCAAACTCAACCTCCATGTTCGGTGGCAAACTAGGCAACTCTTCCGAAAAGACACCCGGAAACTCACATATCGTTCATATGTATTGTACTCGCACTCCTTTTGTACCAAGATTCATCACATAAGCCAGAAAAACTTCACATCCCAAACGCATCCAACGACTCGTTTCAAGAGCCGAAATCACATTAGACAAGAATTTCACATTCTCGCCTACAACTACCACATCGTAGTCATCGGCAAGTTTCAAAGAAACTCGCTTAGTCTCAAAGTCAACCACTGCTCTATGTTTAGACAACCATTCCATACCAAGAATCACATCAAAACCATAGAAAGGAAACTCCATAAGATCAACCTCAAACACATGACCCTAAACAGTCAAAAGACACCTTCTATACAACTTCCTTGTAACTATCGTTTCACCAAATGAACTAGTTACACGCATACCAACATCTAACAACTCAAAAGGCAAATCAAGCGCTTGTGCATGTTCACGCAAAATATATGAATGAGTAGAACCAGAATCAATCAAAGAAAGTAATGACAACGATTGCAAAGTAAAAGTACCTGCAATCACATATATGTCATTCCTTCCGTCACGGTGTGCATACGCCCTAGCATGTCCACCTCCCTCAGCCTGAACAACAACCACATGTGCAACATTCCTCTGACCATCTTCCCTACGCTAAAAGTTGCCACGACCGCGCCCATGACCTCTCTGTGGCTCAACGTCTCGCACTGGAGCTTGTCAATCTCTAACGGGTTGTGGGTAATCACGCTTCATATGTCCTCGTGACCCACAGTTCTAGCGCGTACCCACATTACCCCAACATTCTCCCGTGTGCCTCCTACCGCACTGGTTACAATATGGTGTACGAACAAAAGCATTTTTCCCCTGATAACCTCGACCAGGGTTACCACCACCTCGCCTTGGTTCAGGCTGATACCTCCTATCCTTATGCTTCTTGTTGCGATCCTTGCCAACATCCAACTCGGCCAATCTCTTCCCAGATCTAGATCCACCTGAATGAGCAACCAAACCCAAATTCTGTTCTATGTCCTTAGCTCGAGTGACTAAGACAACAAAATCAGTGTAGTCTGAAGCCAACATATACGTCTTAACATCCTTCTCAAGCCCGTAGCGAAAACGATCGCACCTCACACGCTCAATAGGAACTAGTTTAGGAGAGCATATTGGCTCAATCGAACGAATTGAACTTCATACTCCGAGACAGTTATGTTCCCTTGCACCAATGACACGAACTCTCGCTTCTTCTCATCAAGATAGCGAACACCCAAATATTTCCTGTTAAAAGCAGTTACAAAGAACTCCCAAGATACATCAGTAGGTTCCATACCTGTAGTGATGGTCATCCACCATGTATAAGCATCTCCATGAAGCAAAGAGACAACACATCCCAACTTTTGCACATCATTTCACCCCATTTGTCCAAGAATCCTTCGGGTGCTCTCAAACCATGCCTCACAACCTTCAGGAGACAATCCTCGAAACTCAGTTCCACCTAAACTACGCAAACGCTCTAAAGGTAAGCCATCATTAGCAACATGCTGAGGTGCGGCCACGTGTATTCCCGCTATCGCTGCCTGAAAAGCCCCAGCTATAGCCTGAATCAATAATGTCATAACAGCAGCAGCTTGTCCTTGCGCTGCTTGGGCTCCAACACCTCCAACACCAGCTCCCGCTCCAGCTCTCTCACCACCAAGAGGAGGAGGCGGCGGCAAATTCGAATCATTCTCATAAATCTCATTCTCAACCACATTTCGTACATTGCCTCTAAGCTCTTATCTCGGACCCATTTTGAAAAGGTATGCAAATATAAAACATGATAATATTATAACAAAAACAATTAGGCAAACCCAAAAGCAAGAATCCAAGGAGCTCAAGTTTCACTTTAAAATCAAAAATCTTCTTTTACATTAGTAATAATATGGCAATGGATACCCTTATTCTCTACCCCAAACAAGACATACAAACATAAATCATGCTATCGATCACCAAACATCTCAACCAAAGCATTCAATGATCATTTCATAACATATACATCCACCGTGCATAGCATTCGTCATTAATTTAACAAATTGACAATAACACATCAACCTTACCTTCCAATTATTTCGCAAACGTTGCTCTGATAGCACCAAATGTAACCCCCTTGATCTGATCTAGGTGATAGACCGAACTAAATGAGTCACACGGGGAATATTGAAGTAAACCGGGAAGTTTACTCCAATAAACGACCCTATTTTTTCGTTTTATCTTGTCTAGATGCTTGTTAGGATACTAAGTGTTTAACATCACATTGGAACAAACAACGAATCGATCAGACAACGATTTGGAACTCAAATGCACACAAGCACCTTTTTGGGACCATATTGTAAATTTGCTAATTTACAAGGGCTCTTTATATTTTAGTTCCTGATGTTTGTGAATGCAAATTAATGAGTTTGGATGATTGTTTAGAACTGATCTCTGACAGAGTGGCATGTAATATAATTAATTAAAGGTTGGTAAGCTAAAATTTGAAAGAGCCCTTGTAAATTAGCAAATTTACAATATGGTCCCTAAATGGTGATTGTGTGCATTTGAGTTCCAAATCGTTGTCTGATCGAGTCGTTGTGTGTTTCGTTGCGATGTTAAACACTTAGGATCCTAACGAGCATCTAGACAAGATAAAACGAAAAAATATGGTCATTTATTGGAGTAAACTTCTCGGTTTACTTCAATATTCCCCTATGACCCATTTGGTTCGTTCTATCACCTAGGCCGGGTCGAGGGGGTTACAGTAACCAGCATTTATCTGGAGTAAAATCTTCTTCGATGATCAGTCGGAATTGAGGCAAAGCAAAGCATGAGGATATACCATTTAATTGTTTTTATTTTCAAAATTTACTTTCGTCATTTTTTCTTTTATTATTCTACATTTATTTTCTACCCATTTGATCAGAAACCCTCCCATTTACTTTATTTTCTCGTTACAGTCAGAATCAAAACCTTCAGATATCAGAAGCTCCTTAGTCCTTGCAGATCAACCCATCTTCTCTATTACTACATTATTTATCTATTTAATTTGAGATTAAGGATAATTTATTTGATAATTACGATGCTTGCCAACTACATAAATGGTCCTCCGACTATGACCAAGAGTGTTAGAGGAACAAAAAACTCAAAGAGTTAAAGTTAAGTACTATATGAGTTATCTACTCTCACAATTGGGAAAGTGGAAAAGAGAAAGAGTGCAATTGAAATTAAAAAATTGAATAAAAACAAAGTGTAATTATTCTATGCATAAGTTATAGTAAACATTTTTTGGGGTAAACTACATAAACGGTCCTCCGACTATGACCAAATTCTTTGTTGCTTCCCCCGACCATTAAAAGTTACAAATTGGTCCCTTAACTTAAAAAGTAACAAATTGGCATGTTGTCGTTAAAAAATTACGTCTGATGATGTCACTCTTAACATAAATTGGTATAACTGCATAGTTATCCCTCAAAGTTCTACACTTATTTTAATTTAACCCTAATTCGAAAAACATTAACCCACATAATTTTAATATTACATCAATTTAGTCAACCTTCTCTTTCTCTTTCTTCTCTCCATCAATTCTTCAATTCATTTTCACCCCAAGAGTTGAATAAGTTGTAGTGATTTTTTTGGGTAAACTACATAAATGGTCCTCCGACTATGACCAAGATTGGAGGAACAAAAACTCTCAAGGAGTTAAAGTTAAGTCTTGTATGAGTTGTCTACTCTCACAACTGGGGAATTGGAAAAGGGAAAGAGTGCAATTGAAATTAAAAAATTGAATAAAAATAATGGGTAATTATTCTATGCATAAGTCGTAGTGAACTTTTTTAGGTAAACTACATATATAGTCCTCCGACTATGACCAAATTCTTTGTTGCGTCCCCGACTATTAAAAGTTACAAATTGGTCTATTGTCGTAAAAATTTTATGTCTGAGGATATCGCAGTTAACATAAATTGGTATAATTATATAGTTATCCCACAAAGTTCTACACTTATTTTAATTTGACCCTAATTCTAAAAAAGTGAACCCACTTAATTTTAATATTCTATCAATTTAGTCTAACTTCTTTTTCTATTTCTTCTCTCCTTCAACTCTTCAATTCATTTTCACACCAAGAGTTGTATAAGTTGTAGTGAATATTTTTGGGTAAACTACATAAATGTTCCTCTGACTATGACAAAGAGTGTTGAAGGAACAAAAAAACTCAAGGAGTTATAGTTAAGTGTTGTATGAGTTATCTACTCTCACAACTGGGGAAGTGGAAAAGGGAAAGAGTGCAATTGAAATTAAAAAATTGAATAAAAATAAAGGGTAATTATTCTATGAATAAGTTGTAGTGAACTTGTAGTACCTCTTCCCGGCTTGCTAGAGAACCGGGTCGGAGAGCGTTATTGGTAAACAAAGCAGAGATCGGTACGATAAAATTTCAATCAACAAACAACACTTAATCAAAGTTATGCTTTTTAAATATTACCAAACATACGTCTCAGTCCAAATTATTCATTTACTATGTTTCCCCTTTTTAAGCCAATTATGCCACTTTAGTCACTTTTAACCATGTATACATTCATATTCTTAACAATTAACCTATTCATATAGAGATTATGTTCGAACTATAACAAAACCACATAGGCATTAGAATGAAACATATCAACCATATTGATTCGTTTCAATTCAGCATCTAGATACTTATATGATCTTAAGTTTATAACACCCTAGCATATACAAGCTATATCATCATAAACCATTCTAATACACCATATACTTAAACATCATGTAACATTTTCCAAGGTTTACTTTAAGTCATAATCAACCATACTCATATATAAGCATCATCCAAAACATGGTCATACAACTTGATCACTCTTAACATATCAAACGTCATGCTTAAACATATCTTATATAATTACAATCCAAACTATCATATCCAAATACCCAAAATGCATGTGACATTCTAACATGTAACTATGCCACCATCTAGGAGTCTAAGCAAAACAATATCATACTTGTGTCTTGGCTTGTGATTGCTCCCGGATCAAAATAGGTAGCTTTCGGATATCAGAGACCTGTTATTTTGGAAGAAGGAAACAAGAGGTGGTAAGTACGCTATGTACTTAGTGAGGTAGTTTCTATAATTTACTAATTCAATCTTTTAATATGTTATTCATACCATTAAGGTTACCTAGCTAGGCTTAACACTAACAAGTCACTCCTAGCTAGCTTATCTCATGCTCAAATAGACTTAGCTAGTTCCATTCATATTATTTCGTCAAGTCATATAAACATACTCACATTCAATGTCAAACAAACATACCGATGTATAACACCATCAAAGAGCAAGAATCATATATCAATGTCATATTCATTCATGAGTCAAGTCATTCAAACATAGTATCATGTCATTTGTACAATTCGAATATATATTCTTCCATAATATCATGTTCAATTCATGTTGTCATGTAAAGTACAAGATCATATCATACCATTGATCACGTTTTCATATCATTCAAAAAGGGTTATTACCCAAATCAATCATATCATTTCATATAGCATGTAACCATGTATCATTTCACCATTTTATTGATCATATAACGTCTTATTGTGAGTCTATTAAGTTTTTCCTTGGATGATTAAGTGGACTAGGTAATCAAGTCAATAGGTACCAAGTACCAACATATAACAGTAGATGCTCAAATCACCAAAAAATAGTAGATACACAATGTATCGAGGTGTCTAACTACACCATTCAACTTGTAACTTGCAACAGTAGATGCTCAAGCATCAGTAGGTGACTATGTAACACCCCGGTTTTGGGTTTAGAAGATTTGGTAAGGTTTCGAGGTCCGAAAGGTCGGTGTTGGGAGTTGTGGGTGAGTTCAGGGAAAGAGGTCTTCGGATGATTTGAAAAATATAAAATAAAATTTCTAAAATCCTTAATAAATATGTTTAAGGCTTTGGTAAAAACAATTTTGGAAAAACATTTTCTGAACCATGACAATTTGGTTTAGGGACCAATATGTAAAGATTGCAAAATCTATTTTGGTGACCATTTTGTAAAAGAGTCAAACCATAGAATATTTAAGGGGCTAAATTGGCTGGGCCAATATAGTTATTTTCCCCTTTATTTTTGACTAATCAAATATTTTAAAAAGGGTTTTATAATTAAAACTAAAAAGGTTTTCTCTTATTTCCTCATTCCACGTTAAAACTCAAATTTTAGTTTTCTCATCTTCTTTTTTCAACCAAACAGCCTTTGGGCTTGATTTTCTCAAGGTAAAAGTGATTTCTTATCAATCTAATGTTGCCAAATGATTTTCCTACTTTAGTTTTCTAAAACCCAAGCTTGATTCATTGTTTCCTCAAGGGATTTTGCTAAACAAGGGGAAATAACTATCATTGGAGGTGAGCAACGAAATCCTCCTCTAATGTAAGGTTCTTTATTGATATTCCCATGTTTTGATTCTTTTAATTACTAAGATTATGTTTTCTTAAAGTAATTTTAATGGAAATTGGCTAAAATGAGCATTTGGGTAAGATCTTGAGTTGGATCTGTTGTTGCTAGGTTTGATGATGGTTTTGCCTTTATATTGATGTGTTTTTTGTGTTGAGATGATGGGTGAATGATAGGAATCCCGAATTTGGGTTTGGTGTTGAAGTTTGTTGAATGAAAAAGTGAGTTTTTGAGTGAGTTTTGTGGTAAATCGATAGCTGATGGTATTCTGATGTTGGGTTGATGTTTTAGATGTTTATTCATATATTTTGATGATTTATAATGCTTGGTTTTTGCTGGAGGTTATCCGAGTTGAGTTTTCCGATATTTTCGGTTTGTTTTGGAAATGTTTCGATAGGCGTTTTGATTGGGTTGTTGAATCTCTATTTTATAGCAAGTTAGAGTGTTGAAAATATCTCTAATCCTCTATTTTGGGTTGGTTAGAAGCAAGGGTTGAAGATATGGAATTGTTGGATACATTTGTGGGCGAACCGAAAAGCTAGAAAAGAGTTTCAGCTTGGTTTTTGGTAATCGCTGGTGAGTGGAAATGGTTTTAATGCTTTAACAAGGTTAAGGAAGCATTTTGGGAGTTTGGGTTGTGTCGATAGGCCAATCCAAGCTCAAGAGTAAGTTTTGAGTTATTTTGGTATTTTCGCCGTTTTACATTTTGATCATGTTTTGATCATGAGCATGTCATTTTAAATGATGTTTTTCCACTGTTGTTGTGCATCAAATGCATGTTGTTCTTGTCCCATGAGAATACCATGTGAATTATGAAAATGTTGGTTGAGTTCATGCTATGCATGGGCTTGTGGTTATGGTATTTGGGATGTGTTTGGGGAGGTGTTTACCCCCGGTGTAAAACAGTGGAATATGATGTTGCTATGAGTATATTGACACATGTGAATCTTGATATCGGATAGATTGATCGATCAATAGGATGTGAAGTGCACTATAATTACAAAATTCGCGCGTGAGATAAATTCTTCAGTTTCACAATAGGGGTTGTGCTATTGTGATGCGAGTGGTAGGGGTTGTGCTATCACCAACGGGCAATGCGGGTTGCGGCATCCCAGCCGAAGTGAGATTGTGGTGAGGGTTATTTCACCATGTGACTTGATGGGGGTTGTGCCATCAAGGTGTCCGCTTATATGAGCAACGTGTCAATGATGCTGATATACTCATTCGCTTATGGTTTTAATATGAGCTTGGTAAACTCATATGGTTGTGTTTATATGCTTGAAGCATGTGGTTTGAATTGGAGTCGATAGGCTTGGTTTGTATATGTGGTTTACGTATGGTTGATGCATGTTTTGTGCCTATAGCATGTGTTGTTGCAATTGCTTATACTTGATTCATGTTTGGTATGTTTGAAAGGAAATGATTTGCGAAAGTGATTTTAAGAAAGTGTTTTGGTTTCCAAAATGAAGTTGTTTTCAAAACTGCATTGTCGTAGTTTGGTTTTGAGCCCCGCTCACTAAGCTTCGTAGCTTACGCTCTCTTTCCAGCAATGCAGATCCGTAGATCTTTTTGGTTTTAAGCCTTGTTTTGCTTAGTTCTTGAATCTTGAGGTACTTTTTTAATCGTTTGTTAATTATGGTTTAGTTCTCTTGCTTGTATGTATGTTTGGTTGTTTGATCTTGGTGCTTGTATGCTCATCTTGTTGTTCCCTTGTTGGTTGTGTTGATTGGAACAAAGGGAAATAACCTTGGAGATGGTTGGCCTGCAAATTTTCTGTTTCTGCAGCAAGACGTTTCGAAACAGGCTCGAAGGTTTTGGAACGGCCCTTGTTTTGGTCTTGGCATTTCGGAACGAGTATCGAAATGGGCTTTGTAGGGCCGGAACAGGTCCAAGCTGTTTCGGAATGAAAACTCTCTGTGCAGACCTGTTTTGATACGATCGTGGGTGTTCCGAAACGGGAGTCGTTGGAAGTTAGTTAAGAGCATCTCTGAAGTTATTTTTCTTGCGTTTTGGTCCAAGCGTGATGTGTTATCAATTGTGGTTGATTGTGGGCTTGTTTCGTGTTGCATTTCAGCATAGAAGCATGAAATGAGACTAATTTCAAAGTGATCACCTTAATTTCATCATAGGTCAATGTTTTATGCTAGTTTTGCATTTTGGTCCCTGGTTGCTCGGTTGATCATTTGGTGCTTGTCTTGTCATGATTTCTTTCGCTGTGTGTTCTCAAATATAGGGTTTAATTCGAGCATCTAGAAAAGATATTAATTAACATTTTTAGGGTTACTAATTGGAGAGAAATCTTTGGATCTTTCTTCGGTTAGTCTCGTGTGATCCGCTCGATACAGTCTGATGGGTAGGCCGGGTCGAGGGGATTACATCTATTGTTATCAGAGCCAGGTTTCAGAAAGGCTTGCGTTGGTTGTCGTGCAACCGGAAAGTTAAGTGAGGTAAGTGTGTTCGTTTCGGTGTTTGCTTGCTTGTTTGAGATAGCTTGCTGTGTAAGGTACCCATTGCCACATACTATTATCGGGAAAAATCTTTGTAAGATACTTGAGCACCTTGAACCCTTGACGTTGCTGACCCGAATCATTTCCTTTTGTTTATCTGTTGTTGTTGTAGCATTGCATTTGTTTATCATGGCTAGGCCTAGAAGAGGCCAAGTGGGTGGTGAGCCACGGGAGGATCAGGTTGAGGATGCCGGGCATCCGCAAGAAGAAGATTTACCTCCTCCTCCGGGTGGTGGAGTAGATGTGCGAGGTGAGGAGCCTCGTGGTGGCCAGGGATAGGCTGGAGCTGATATGAGCCCGTTGATTCAGGCTATTGCTGGGGCTTTCAGTCTGCTATGGCTGGGTTGCAGTTGGCTGCACCACAGCAAGGTCAGAGGGATGTGTTACCCCTCAAGAGACTCTGTAGTTTGGCTGGAGTAGAGTTCCGTGGGATATCGCCCGAGGGAGCCGAGGCATGGTTAGCGAGCACCACCAGGATTTTGGGTCAGTTGGAGTGCAGTGATGCACGAAAGCTTGTATCTTTGCTTTAGGGTGACGTGTATTTTGGTGGACTACGATCACCGCGAGTATGGCTACCTCATATGTCACTTGGGATTTCTTCCGTTCTGCCTTCCGAAAGAAGTATCTAGGGCCGAGATATCAGGATGAGAAGAAACGTGAGTTCATGGCTTTAGTTCAGGGAAGCATGATCGTTTCTGAGTATAAGGTTCAATTCCTTTGACTGAGTCAGTATGCGACCGAACTAGTTCCCACTGAGTGGGAACGTTGTGAGAGGTTTCAATATGGATTGATTGAAAGGGTAAAGACTTACATGTTGGCTACTGATTATTCAGATTTTGATGTGCTAGTCGCCCGAGCCAAAGATATAGAGCATAGTCTTGGTTTGTCTACTAGAGGAGGCGAGTCCAGTTCATAGAAACTGCCCGCGGAGTAGAATCGTGATCGTGCCAAGGGGCACAAAGACAAGAGGCAACATTTTGACCACAGACGTGGGGGTGGTAATCCCGGGCATGGCCATCAAGGCCAAGGTTTTGCTCACCGTGCACCCGAGGGCACAAAGTTTGGTAGGTCTCATCTAGGAGATTGTTGGGGAACTTATGGTATGTGCTGGCAGTGTGGATCGAAAGATCATCTAAAGCGAGATTTTCCTCAGCTAGTTAGAGGTGGTCAGGCACCGGCACGAGCTGTCGAAACGTGCTGGCTGTGTGGATCGAAAGATCATCTAAACCTTAGAGATGCTTGGCCTGAAGATTTTCTGTTTCTGCAGCAAGGCGTTTCGAAACAGGCTCGAAGGTCTTGGAACATCCCTTGTTTTGGTCTTGGCGTTTCGGAACGAGTATTGAAACGGGCTTTGCAGGGCCGGAACGAGTCCAAGCCGTTTCGGAACGAAAGCTCTCTGTGCAGACCTGTTTCGATACGATCGTGGGTGTTCCAAAACGGGAGTCGTTGGAAATTAGTTGAGAGCATCTCTGAAGTTATTTTTCTTGCGTTTTGGTCCAAGCTTGATGTGTTATCAATTGTGGTTGATTGTGGGTTTTTTTCATGTTGCATTTCAACATAGAAGCATGATATGAGACTAATTTCAATGTGATCACCTTAATTTCATCATAGCTCCCTATTTTATGCTAGTTTTGCATTTTGGTCCCTGGTTGCTCGGTTGATCGTTCAATGCTCGTCTTGTCGTGATTTCTTCTGCTGTGTGTTCTCAAATATAGGGTTTAATTCGAGCATCTAGGAAAGATATTAATCAACGCTTTTAGGGTTACTAATTGGAGAGAAATATTTGGATCCTTCTTCAGTTAGTCTCGTGTGATCCGCTCGATATGGTCTGGTGGCTAGGCCGGGTCGAGGGATTTACAGACTAACCAACTTTAAATCAGTAGAGCTTAGACTCTAAGGCATGCCCTTCTACCTAATGACCACTAGTCAACCAAGGACTTGTAATGTTTTTTAAATTTTCATTCAATTCAAGCAAGAGCTTTACAACCACCAAACAAGGTCATATAAACATATCATGTAAGCATTTTATCAATATCAATCAAGCTCGCTTATCATTTCATTTCTAGCAAACATATACTATCCATATCATTCATTCCATACTTCATAACAGTAGCATATCAGCATATGATCATCCATATCCAAGGCCACAATCAGTATCGAACCATACGAATTACAATGTACACTAGTAGCTAACACTAGCATCACGCATTATCATCTAAATTCATTTCCTTTTAATCCTTTTTCCAATTCCATTTTAATTTACCAAATATAATTTAGATTCATTTTATACATCAAATGTGTCATCTTATAACATAAAGAAGTGATTAAGACACTATTCTTAACCCTAAAGGCAACCACACTCACAATATTCCAAAGCTTGGTTGGAATCTTTGATTAGCAAGCCTTTCCCCCTCTCGTTAGCTTGATCAAGCCTTGATTCCTCCAAAAATTCTTCTCCAATTTGGTCTTAAACAATCAAAAATCAACATAAAATACATATTAGAATTCATTCCAATCATATTCAATCATATAAACCAATATAAACTCATTTTTTTGAAACTGCCCCCTATTCTGGCAGTTTTGAGCACCTTACACTCATCTGTCCATGACTTTTTACGCACAAATCCAAATTAAGATTTCGTTACCAATATAGAAAGCTTATTTACACATATTTAATTCTACGTATGGCTCATATTTTCCCATTCCTACATTAATACAGTTTAATACTTTAATACATGACATATACAGTGACCTAATCTGTCCATTGTTTGCAACATGTAACTTTAGTGACCATTTGACCTATGATCCATTACGTATTTGATTCTGAGTTTTTAACCACTTTTAAACACATATAATGTCATTATTATCAAGTTCCAATAACTTCAAAAAGAGGGCATTAAGGTCCCTTAATCAACCATTTTTTCCAGATTAGTCCAAACTAGTCATTTAATCATATTATTAACTTTAAACACTAATTCCAAATTATTAATCACCTTAAACATGTTACTAATCAAACATTACTAGATTCCCCTGTTTCTTAACAATTTTACCAGATCTTATAAACATCAAATTAGTTCTTAAACATTTCCATAATTGCGTTTTAACTCAGGCAGTCTCCAGTTTCAATTGAAACATAACCCGTTTACTTTTAACAAAATTTCCAGACATTCTAGCAACATTTTTAGACATGTGAGACCTCTATATTATAATATTTTTCATCCTCTACAACTTTTCTATTCAAATGATTTTCTAATTTGAACTTTAACATGGCCAAAAATCCGTTTTAATCCAGGGTATATGGAAAGTGCGAAACTGGACAGTTTTGTATCCTAGTCTTCATGCATGCAAATTTGCAGATTTCTAATCAATATAACATGTTTTAAATGCTTATAACACATCATTAAACATTTCTAAACATGGATTTCAATATAATCAAACCAAAAATTCAGTCAAAAATCATCAAAAACATCAAACAAAAATGCTGGACAGAATCGATACTTACATATATACATGCATGGATACTTTAAGTTATCCCAATTAATTTTCCTTCACATGCACGAGCTTTCTCACACT
Organism: Hibiscus trionum; assembly: GCA_030270665.1. Classification (NCBI taxonomy): domain Eukaryota; kingdom Viridiplantae; phylum Streptophyta; class Magnoliopsida; order Malvales; family Malvaceae; genus Hibiscus; species Hibiscus trionum. The sequence goes on along the minus strand of BSYR01000064.1, from coordinate 4,415,480 downwards.
AGATACTTTAAGTTATCCCACTTAATTTTCCTTCACATGCACGAGCTTTCTCACACTAGATTTCTAGATATGAAACATGTTTCTCAGCTCTCTCTCTCTCTTTATGTGGTGGAAAAGATGATGCAAATGAAGTGTAAACATTTTGTTTACACATGTTTTGTTTTTTAATCTTAGTTGGCCGGCTGTACATGGAGAGAGGGACATATGGCTTGGTCTCTCACCATGTGTTTATCTACTCAAAACCCACTATGACCTTTTTATAATATATTTTAATTTCTACTAATAACCTATTTTCTTAGTCCTTTAACTTCTCAAAGTCGTTTCACATTTTAGGTTATAACCTCTTTTTGTAACATATTTCAGGTTACACAATACTCGTACCACATAATAGGTTACAACCTATTTTTGCACTACATTTTCAGATTACCCAATACTCGCATCACATAATAGGTTACAACCTGTTTTTACACTACATTTCAGGTTACCCAATACACGCATTACATGATAGGTTACAACCTGTTTTTGCAATACATTTCAGGTTACGCAATACTCGCACCACAAAATAGGTTAAAACCTGTTTTTGCACAATATTTCAGGTTACAACCTATTTTTATCTTCTATATTAACAAATTTAGGGATTTTCAACTAGGGTAGTTTTAGGGTGTCACAACTTTGCAACCATTCTAGGACTTTATAAGGACAAAACACATTACTCTAAGCTCGTAGTGACTTGCCAAACTTACAGCTAGCTCCGATCTTGAACCGATATATCTTTTAACATGAAATGTTATGAAAATGAATGCATTAGACTTACATAGTCTAAGTGAGGTAGTCATAACCAATGAATGAACATGACATGCTAAGCAAATCATAATTCGATGGCATTTCTAAACATGAATTCATTGAGCTATTAACATGATTCAACAAACATGTTTACCCACTAACCACATAACATAATATCAATGGAAAACATGCTTATCAAAGATAGTATCAAAACATCAATACCCTTGGATAAAATTAACCGTATTTGGATACGCGGATTCTCTCTACACCAAACATATAATCAGAGAAAGGACCGTAGTCCTTGAGCCATAGCTCCAGAGATATATTTCCCTTACACATCCTCCCTTATTACTCCACATATAGGTCGTAGCCTTGGACCGTAGTCCTCCCTGACTTGGTGAGCTCGATCAACCCTATGGCATGCCAATTGTATCCAATACTCGAATCCAAGGTTCAATAATTAATAATCCAACTATAACATTTCAATAGCAATATTTTCACATCAATATATCAATAACAGTAATTTAATAGCAATAGACATATATCAAAGTTTCACTAGCAATATTTAATGCTCGATACGCAATACTTAATCAAACTTACGAAGCAAAGCTTTCAATATGGTTTTTATGCAACGACCTTCAATAAAATGGCTAGCAAATCAATAAACAATGATTCGAGATGGCACCTAGCCAACTCTCGAGACTCCGACTACACTCACCTCGATAACCCAACATTTGTCGGATAACAACACCTTTATCCCCGACCTTTGAAAATGACAATTGTCCTTTATCAGCCTTTTGAACTAAGTTAATTAACGGGGATTAGTTAGATTCGATAAAACAATATCAAATTAATACAGAAATAAAATTCGATACCAAAACTTAGATTAAACAAGGATCTGAGCTTACCCCAACGATAGTAAGGATTCAAATTTATTAAATCGAAAACTCAAGCTCACCAATCTATCACTGAATCGTGTCTCACTATTATTATTATTCACCTTTGCTTTTCACTCGATATGTTCCTTGCGTACATCCCCCTATTTATACTTCAGATGGTCAACTTTCCCTTCATGTTTTCCACGGAATATCGTGGCTCAATTTGGGCACAAGGCCCTTGGGAGTGTGGCACGTGGTGGCAAAATGCCACCGTTCCCATAATGTGGCCGAGTGGCCTTAGGACGTGGGTTGCCCACGACATTGAACTCCTTTTTTAATAATAATAATAATAAACAGTTAAATCGAATAACTAAATTTCGAACCTAATTTTGACTAGACAAGTTTTTGGGATGTGACAACTCTTCCCCCTTTAAAAAAAATTTGCCCTCGAATTTTTTCTGAAAATAATACGCTCATTTGTATGAGCCTGATTAAAGTTAGACATTAAACAAAGAGATCTGATTAGCTGGCAAGTCACAATACACAATAAATTAACTCTTAGGTGACAAAGTAACACAATAATTGATACAGACAAAGTTTGGTTTAGTCCATAATCGACTAAACTCTAGCTCTGATAACAAAATTTGTAACACCCCCTTCCCGGCCTGGTAGAGAACTGTGTTGGAGAGCGTTATCGGTAAGCAAAGCGGAGATCAGTACGATAAATTTTCAATAAAAAACAACACTAAATCAAAGTCATAGTTTTTAAATATTACCAAACATACGTCTTAGTCCAAATTATTCATTTACTATGTTTGCCCCTTTATAAGCCAATTATGCTACTTTAGTCACTTTTAACCAACTCAAAAGTCATAGTGCTTTAATATCTTATACAAGACACATGCAACATGTACACAATAATAGGGCCACAAGCAATTAGTTTAACTACTTTGCCACTATTCTAGGAGTTCATAAGGACAAAACACATTACTCTAAGCTCGTAGTGACTTGCCAAACTCTCAGCTAGCTCCTATCTCGAACCGATATATCTTTTAACCTGAAATGTTATGGAAATGAATGCATTAGACTTACATAGTCTAAGTGAGGTAGTCATAACCAATGAATGAATATGACATGCTAAGCAAGTCATAATTTGATGGCATTTCTAGACATGGATTCATTGAGCTATTAACATGATTCAACAAACAACATGGTTTACTCACTTACCACATAACATAATATCAATGGAAAAAATGCTTATCAAAGATAGTATCACAACATCAATATTTTTGGATCGAATCAACCGTATTTGGATACGCAGATTCCCTCTACACCAATAATATAATCGGAGAATGGACCGTAGTCCTTGAGCCGTAGCTCCAGAGATATATTTCCCTTACACATCCCCCCTTATTATTCCACATATAGGCCATAGCCTTGGACCGTAGTCCTCCCTTATTTGGTGAGCTCGATTAACCCTATGGCATGCCAATTGTATCCAATACTTGAATCCAAGGTTCAATAATTAATAATCCAACTATAACATTTCAATAGCAATATTTTCACATAAATATATCAATAACAGTAATTTAATAGCAATAGACATATATCAAAGTTTCACTAGCAATATTTAATGCTCGATATGCAATACTTAATCAAACTTACGAAGAAAAGCTTTCAATATAGTTTTTATGCAATGACCTTCAATAAAATGGTTAGCAAATCAATAAACAATGATACGAGATGACACCTAGCCAACTCTCGAGACTCCGACTACACTCACCTCGATAACCCAACGTTTCTCGGATAACAACACCTTTATCCCCGACCTTTGAAAATGACAATTGTCCTTTATCAGCCTTTTGAACTAAGTTAATTAACGGGGATTAGTTAGATTCGATAAAACAATATCAAATTAATACAGAAATAAAATTCAATACCAAAATTTAGATTAAACAAGGATCTGAGCTTACCCCAACGATAGTAAGGATTCAAATTTATTAAATCGAAAACTCAAGCTCACCAACCTATCACTGAATCGTGTCTCACTATTATTATTATTCACCTTTGCTTTTCACTCGATATGTTCCTTGCGTACATCCCCCTATTTATACTTCAGATGGTCGACTTTCCCTTCATGTTTTCCACGGAATATCGTGGCTCAATTTGGGCACAAGGCCCTTGGGAGTGTGGCACGTGGTGGCAAAATGCCACTGTTCCCATAATGTGGCCGAGTGGCCTTAGGACGTGGGTTGCCCACGACATTGAACTCCTTTTTTAATAATAATAATAATAAACAGTTAAATCGAATAACTAAATTTCGAACCTAATTTTGACTAGACTAATTTTTGGGATGTGACAACTCTTCCCCCTTTAAAGAAAATTTGCCCTCGAATTTTCTCTGAAAATAATACGCTCATTTGTATGAGCCTGATTAAAGTTAGACATTAAACAAAGAGATCTGATTAGCTGGCAAGTCACAATACACAATAAATTAACTCTTAGGTGACAAAGTAACACAATAATCGATACATACAAAGTTTGGTTTAGTCCATAATCGACTAAACTCTAGCTCTGATAACAAAATTTGTAACACCCCCTTCCCGGCCTGGTAAAGAACTGTGTTGGAGAGCGTTATCGGTAAACAAAGCGGAGATCAGTACGATAAATTTTCAATAAAAAACAACACTAAATCAAAGTCATAGTTTTTAAATATTACCAAACATACGTCTTAGTCCAAATTATTCATTTACTATGTTTTCCCCTTTATAAGCCAATTATGCTACTTTTGTCATTTTTAACCAACTCAAAAGTCATTATAGTGCTTTAATACCTTATACAAGACACATGCAACATGTAAACAATAATAGGGCCACAAGCAATTAGTTTAACTACTTTGCCACTATTCTAGGAGTTCATAAGGACAAAACACATTACTCTAAGCTCGTAGTGACTTGCCAAACTTCCAGCTAGCTCCTATCTCGAACCGATATATCTTTTAACCTGAAATGTTATGGAAATGAATGCATTAGACTTACATAGTCTAAGTGAGGTAGTCATAACCAATGAATGAATATGACATGCTAAGCAAGTCATAATTTGATGGCATTTCTAGACATGGATTCATTGAGCTATTAACATGATTCAACAAACAACATGGTTTACTCACTTACCACATAACATAATATCAATGGAAAAAATGCTTATCAAAGATAGTATCACAACATCAATATTTTTGGATCGAATCAACCGTATTTGGATACGCAGATTCCCTCTACACCAATAATATAATCGGAAAATGGACCGTAGTCCTTGAGCCGTAGCTCCGGAGATATATTTCCCTTACACATCCCCCCTTATTATTCCACATATAGGCCATAGCCTTGGACCGTAGTCCTCCCTTACTTGGTGAGCTCGATTAACCCTATGGCATGCCAATTGTATCCAATACTTGAATCCAAGGTTCAATAATTAATAATCCAACTATAACATTTCAATAGCAATATTTTCACATAAATATATCAATAACAGTAATTTAATAGCAATAGACATATATCAAAGTTTCACTAGCAATATTTAATGCTCGATATGCAATACTTAATCAAACTTACGAAGAAAAGCTTTCAATATGGTTTTTATGCAATGACCTTCAATAAAATGGTTAGCAAATCAATAAACAATGATACGAGATGACACCTAGCCAACTCTCGAGACTCCGACTACACTCACCTCGATAACCCAACGTTTCTCGGATAACAACGCCTTTATCCCCAGCCTTTAAAAATGACGATTGTCCTTTATCAGCCTTTTGAACTAAATTAATTAACGGGGATTGGTTAGAGTCGATAAAACGATATCGAATTAATACGAAAGTAAAATTCGATACCAAAACTTAGATTAACCAAGGATCTGAGCTTACCCCAAGGATAATAAGAATTCGAATTTATTAAATCGAAAACTCAAGCTCACTAACCTATCACTGAATCGTGTCTCATTGTTATTATTATTCACCTTTGCTTTTCACTCGATATGTTCCTTGCGTACATCCCCCCATTTATACTTGAGATGGTCGACCTTCCCTTCATGTTTTCCACGGAATATCGTGGCTCAATTTGGGCACAAGGCCCTTTGGAGTGTGGCACATGGTGGAAAAATGCCACCCTTCCCATAATGTGGCCAAGTGGCCTTAGGACGTGGGTTGCCCACGACATTTAACTTCCTTTTTAATAATAATAATAATAATAATAATAATAATAATAATAATAATAAACGGTTAAACCGAATAACTAAATTTCGAACCTAATTTTGACTAGACCAGTTTTTGGGATGTGACAACTCTATCCTCTTTAAAAAAATTGTCCTCAGATTTTCTCCGAAATTAATCGACTAAATTTTAGATCTGATATCAAAATTTGTAACACCCCCTTCCCGGCCTGGTAGAGAACCGAGTCGAAGAGCGTTATCGGTAAACAAAGCGGAGATTAGTACGTTAAATTTTCAATAAAAAACAACACTTAATCAAAGTTATGCTTTTTTAAATATTACCAAACACGCGTCTTAGTCTAAATTATTCATTTACTATGTTTTCCCCCTTTTTAAGCCAATTATGTCACTTTAGTCACTTTTAACCAACTAAAAAGTCATTATAGTGCTTTAAAACCTTATACAAGACACATGCAACATGTACACAATAATAGAGCCACAAGCGATTAGTTTAACTACTTTGCTACCAATTTAAGAGTTCATAAGGACAAAACACATTACTCTAAGCTCGTGGTGACATGTCAAACTTCCAGCTAGCTCCGATCTCGAACCAATATATCTTTTAACTTGAAACATTATGGAAATGAATGCATTAGACTTACATAGTCTAGGTGAGGTAGTCATAACCAATGAATGAACATGACATGCTAAGCATATCATAATTCGATGACATTTTTAGACATGGATTCATTGAGCTATTAAAAGGATTCAACAAACAACATGGTTTACCCACTTACAACATAACATAATATCAATAGAAAACATGCTTATCAAAGATAGTATCACAACATCAATACCCTTTGATCGAATCAACCGTATTTAGATACGCGGATTCCCTTTACACCAAACATATAATCGGAGAATGAACCGTAGTCCTTGAGCCGTAGCTTCGGAGAAATAACTATAACATTTCAATAGCAATATTTTCACATCAATATATCAAAAACAGTAATTCCATAGCAATAGAAATATATCAAAGTTTCACTAGCAATATTTAATGCTCGATATGCAATACTTAATCAAACTTACCAAACAAAGATTTCAATATGATTTTCATGCATCGTCCTTCAATAAAATGGTTCGCAAATCAATAAACAATGATTCGAGATGGCACCTAGTCAACTCTCGAGACTCCGACTACACCCACCTCGATAATCCGACATTTCTCAGATAACAACGCCTTTATCGCCGGCCCTTCACTCGATATGTTCCTTGCGTACAACCCCCTATTTATACCTGAGATGGCCAGGCTTTCCCTTCATGTTTTCCACGGAATACCAAGGCTCAAATTGGGCACAAGGCCCTTGGGAGTGTGGCACGTGGTGGCAAAATGCCACCCTTCCCATAATGTGGCCGAGTGGCCTTAGGACGTGGGTTGCCTTTAGGTAATTCTTTCATTTTGAAGGAATTGCCACGACATTTAACTCATTTTTAATAATAATAATAATAATAATAATAATAGTAATAATAATAAACGGTTAAACCGAATAACTAAAATTTCGAACCTAATTTCGACTAAACCGATTTTTGGGATGTGACATAACTTTTTTAGGTAAACTACATAAGGTCCTTCGACTATGACAAAATTCTTTGTTGCGTCCCCAACTATTAAATGTTACAAATTAGTTCCTTAACTTAAAAGTAACAAATTCTTTTATTGCTGTTAAAAATTTTACGCTTGACGATGTCACAGTTAATATAAATTGATATAATTACATACTTATCCCTCAAAGTTTTACATTTATTTTAATTTGACCCTAATTCTAAATATATTAACCCACATAATTTTAATATTCTATCAATTTAGTCCAACTTCTTTTTCTATTTCTTCTCTCCTTCAATTCTTCAATTCATTTTCACCTGCAAGATTTACTCCAGATTTACAATTGCAAGCAACAAACTAAGTTCATTATAATTTCTGGTGGAGTTTGGGCTTTCTAGGAGGTCGGTTAAGGTGGGGGTAATGGAGCTTTGAATAGGGAGAAGAAAAGGGACTAAATTGGTAGAATTTTAAAATGTTAAAGGTTATTTTTTAGAATTAGGACCACGCTAAAACAAAGTATAAAAGTTGAGGACTGAATCAGACCAATTCGTTAATTTTTTTAGAATTAGAATTACTCCATCAGTTGTTAAATTTTTAACCGCATCAGACCAATTCGTTACTTATTTTAAGTCGGGGGACCAATTTATAACTTTTAATAATCGGGAGACTCAACAAAGAATTGGATCATAGTCGGGGAATCATTTTTGTAGTTTACCCATTTTTTTCACAAACATGGTTAATTTCATTCTAAACATTAAAATTATAAACTCTAACTTTAAAATCTTAAATTCTAATCATCAACCTCTAAATTCTAATCATAAATTTTAAAGGGTAAACTACATAAATGGCCGCCATACTATTGGAAAAGTCGCGATTTGACCACCTTACTTTTTTTCGAAGCAATTAAACCATCATACTATTAAATTGGGTGCAATTTGACCACCAACCGTTAGAGGTTAACAGAAGGGTGACGTGGCAGTTAAAAAGATATGGGTATAATAACACATTTGGTCCTTATTATTTACACATTCTTTCAATTTAGTCCTAATTTTAATTTAATAAAATAAATTAATTATTTAATTAGGTGGTGACACGTGTCGCTACCTTATTGGAGGGGTTTAATTATTTATATTTGATTAAATAAATTTATTTTCATCCTCCAATAAGGCAGTGACACGTGTCACCGCCTAATTAAAGGATGAAAATGGAGAAAACAATAACACACACCTAAGGGGAGTCGAACCCGTGACTTCCAGGCAGAAGGATAGCAGGCTTACCATCACGCCCAATGATGTTTTGTGACCTAACTCCTACAATATAGTATATGTAGTTATTTTTTTTTCGAAGGCAGGACCCTAACTAGATAGAATCCAAGCATAGTCCCTCACATTGATACATCATATACCAGAATATAATAGTGTCAATATGTGTAATCATACATACATACATTGATATATGCATAGACATACATACATACATACATTCATAACTGCAAGCATATAAAAACACTATGATAAGGCATTGAACCACAAAACGGTAAGCTTTGTGAAGTTTTTCTCCATTAAATCAATATTAGAAATGTAAATAACAGATGGATTGGGTAAATAACAGTTATACTACCTCTGTCTTAAAGAATAAAAAACATCCAAATGACATTTTCCTCTAAGACCCCAAACTGGGAATAATAGAAGTAGCAACCACTAACTTATTGGAGTTCTCTACAGTTCTTTTTACTAATCCTGCAGTCGATTCCGATACACAAAAGAAAGACATGTTTCCCAGGCTTCGAGGGGGATAAGGAAATTGAATCTAGCATGGCCCCTACTTGCCTATTTTCGATGTTGCGGTGTCCTTACAATAAAGGAAATATATGCACGGTCACATGTATATCATGTTGACATGTTTCCCACTGCTTTTGGTTTCAGCCAATATGTAGATTTCGTCCATCCCAAATGCTTAATTTTCTGATACAATACACATGGTATAGATGACCAAATGATGAATCCCTCGTCATATGATTTGGTTGTGGCCTGAGTCTGTGAGGGACTATGCTTGGATTCTATCTAGTTAGGGTGCTGCCTTCGAAAAAAAAATAACTACATATACTATATTGCAGGAGTTAGGTCATAAAACATCACTGGGCGTGGTGGTAAGCCTGCTATCCTTCTGCCTGGAAGTCACGGGTTCGACTCCCCTTGGGTGTGTGTTATTGGAGGATGAAAATAAATTTATTTAATCAAATATAAATAATTAAACCCTCCAATAAGGTAGCGACACATGTCACCACCTAATTAAATAATTAATTTATTTTATTAAATTAAAATTAGGACTAAATTGAAAGAATGTGTAAATAATAAGGACCAAATGTGTTATTATACCCATATATTTTTAACTGCCACGTCACCCTTCTGTTAACCTCTAACGGCTGGTGGTCAAATTGCACCCAATTTAATAGTATGATGGTTTAATTGCTTCGAAAAAAAGTAAGGTGGTCAAATCGCGACTTTTTCAATAGTATGGTGGCCATTTATGTAGTTTACCCAATTTTAAATCTTACAACTTAAACTCTTAAAATCTAAACCTTAAACTAAATACATAAACTCTAAATTAGATCCTTTTGTAGAAAACCTATTTAACATCATTAATGTATGAATGTTTTCCTAATAAATAAATAAATACAAAAAAAATTTGCTTAAAACTAATGAAGTACTATAATTGATTAACCACATCATCTGTTCTCTAAGTAAGGTTTTCGTTTCTTTTCGCTTAGGGTTTTAATAACTTGTATTGTCTTGAGTTCAATTTCCAAAGTTTAAGATTTGAAATTTATAGGCATAACGATAAAAAAAATTGCCAACGTTTGATTGAATAGTAACTTTGGTCTCATATTTTTTTGAAGTAATTTAAACTTCAACGTTTCATTTTGAGGCAAAATGATCTCTCAACGAATGAAAACTATTAATCAACTAGCACTAAATGACTTGAAAAAACATGACAAATCTACATGATAGTGCACACTGACATGACAATGTCATATGAACAAATATGTTGACTTAAAAGAATGTTACAACAATCATTTCTTTATAAAATTATCTAAAACATAAAATTATTTTTCTGCTAATGTCTCATTATGACAAGTCACTTCAAATTGTTTATCGTTAGTTGACTAACAATTTTTGACTACAAAGGGATCATTTTGACCCAAAATAAAACATTGAATGTTAAATTGCTTTAAAAAGAATAAAAGTCAAATTGATTATTCAATCAACCGTTAGGGTCATTTTTTGACATTATGCAAAAGTTATAAAAAATAACATTAAAAAACTATAATTTGATTAAAAATATATTTCAACTTTGAATATAATCATGAATTTGATTTATAGATTTTGAAGGATATTATAGTAGACAATGTAACACTCGAACCCCAGGCTAGAAGATAATACTTATCTAGAAGTAGACAATTAACTTGTCTAGTAAGTTAGTACTCAAACAAGCAAGGAATGCTCAGTTAAGAGCCTTGAAAATTAAGTTACTAGGTAAACAAACTAGAATCATAAAAGATCAATTAAATCATACGAACATATGCCAATAAATTACCATGATTTAAGGGTCAAATACTCGGTTTTGGACCACACAAGAATATACCATATCAGATAACCACAATTCATCCAATAAGTTAAACAATACAAGACATACACATGCAAAACTAGAGATTTGTCACTAAACTAGCAAATAGATAACATCAATAAAGTCCAACTTATAAACTTTCTTGGATTCTTACATAATAGCCTAGTGAACTAAATTCTTAGTCGATTAAGCAACTTTCATTTTAGATAATAATACTTGTAGACATTCGATTAAGGCATAGAGTGTTTAGAAGCAATCAAGTTGTATTTATAACATAGAAACTAAGTAGATGATATTACAAAACTAACTAAGGTATTGATCTCGACTACTATATCAACAAGGCATACAACTTTGTTGGCACAAGGTTTCGAATAAGCAATCAAATTTTCAAACCTATTATAGTATCAAAAACTTCAAGTCATTAAGCACATAAGATTTATAATTATCATCAAGAAGAACGAGCCTAGCCATTAATTTAAATACATTTCCTAGTTGTTATTAATCAATTATCTCAATCAACATGCAAGAACTAACAACCATAAGGTATCATCATCAAGCATACATCAAAGGACAAATAAATTGTCTAGCTTAACCACAATTGATCATTTAAAGCCATCCAAGAATGAGCAATCAAGCTTAATGTATATATATATATACAAACATTAATATCACCTATTATTTAAATACCCCCTTTGAAAATGATCTAACATAACCATAGTCTAATACTAGTGCCACCTTCTATGAGTTAACTTAGACAAAACAAACATACATTTGAGCTTGGATGACCTTGCGTAGACTCCCCAAAATCGGCCTATCAATCAACTTGTCCTGAAAGTATACAAAGTGAGTAGTCAGAATATCAAGATAGATACATCAATACATATATGTAATATGTTTACATACTTACATCCAAGAAAAGCTAGGCTTCAATGAATCAGTCGACCAGGTACAATTTATACTTAGCAAATTTAGTCATCTATTAGCTATTAACCTCAAGATAGCTCCACTTTTAGTCCACCAATCTAATTAGCTAATTTAAGTTCCAAGATAAGTTTCATAAAAGACTTCTATAAGAAGAATACAATGCATAATACTTCATATTAGTGATACGAATATGCAATTTATCAATTAACATGTCACACAGTTTTAGGACAACCCAAATTGAACATACGACCTTGACTAGTTGTTAACCTAGAGATACAAAACCACACATTCAATATCAAACAATGGTAACTAGTACCATTGAGACAAGCATTATTTTCAGTTAAAAAGAGGTGTCTTAGTACTGCACATGGGACCTTGGTCCATTTCAGGCTGAGCTCAGAAGTTACATTGACATGCCAATCAGACTAGGTTTAACACTAATCAAGGCTAATGAATTCTTCATAATAGATCATCAAATATTCTAACCTCTGCTCTAATTACCAATTCATTTAAATAGAATGCTATCTTAAGCATGACAACCATTAAATCTTTCACAGGATCAAATAGCACAATGAAGTCCATACTTACCTTGGCAACCTTAGTAACCTTATCGAAACTAGGCAAATTATGCCTCAGCAATCAACAAATATCTCATCATTAAATACAATCTATGCTAGTAAACATAGCTATACTCACAAAAACTCTGAGCTAAACTTGATCTTGAATGACAATGCCTTTTTGTCTATCTTCTACTTAATCAATCTTTTTCTTATCTAAAATAATAATGAAGCAATGATAGTGTATTAGAATCAATCCATTGTCTAACATTCATTCATAGATTGTTATGCATACAAACTCAAGTTAATTTCACCATGATGTTCACATATAGCTTTCTAATTCATTATGTTTATTATAATAGCAACTCTCTATAAACAACAATTTGAGGCAATGATGACTAACATAATAGCTCTATTAAAATCACTATTCGAACTGCCCTTACTCTATATGAATCTTTTTACTTCTATAAGTGACCAATTTTATGATTAATATTCTTAGTCCCATTCTTACAATTCTAATATCTAATTTAGTCCCTCATTTGATGCCACTCTTCACTACCATTCAAGGTTTACAATACATTTTAGAACAATTGTATATATATAGCCAAAGACTCGATCTCTATGTCACATTCATCATTTGATTCTCTTACAGTTTACACCCTACTAAACAGCATACTTGATTCGTTCTTAGGTTCAATTAACAATTCATAAACCTATACTTTTAGTGTCAAATTTTATTCTGCCAAGTCCCAAACGGGAAACAGTCCATAAGGTACCAAAATTAACATTCACACACTCTTCCAAATCAAAATTTAAGAACCGAAAACAAGGCATTAACAACCTAACAATCTAAGGCTAGTTTCAATTTGTTAAGCAATCATTCAACAACCATTCCATGCTCATGAAAGATTTAAAGAGATTAAGCAACATTTAGGTATACAATCGGAAAAATTGCTCCTACACTATATCTCATAGCTCAAGAATTTCACCTACAAGATACATTACTTCTAATAACCTTTGATGCTTCTAATATCATGGAAATAAAGGTGTAAAGGAAAGCTTACTCTTGTTCAAGTCCAACACACGGACAAAGAAGGCAACAAAGGTCCTAATGCAGCAAATTCCTCTAACAACCAAGCTCTCTCTCTCATTCACAATCCTTTCTCCCTCTTGTTTCCATCTTTTCGGGTGAAAGATAACTTAAGGAGATGCTTTCTCCTAATGACCGGTTCAAGGGTCACAAACACTCTCCATGAGACATGTGTAAAATCCCACTTTAAGATTCTATTTAACATGCATACCTACTGTTTTAATTAAATTTCTAAATGTTCCTAACAATTCGGCTACTATCTTCTTACTCTTTCCTTGATACGAATCTGGTTGTGTTGTGACCGAATTTGTATGTGTGTTTGCCCGATCGTGACTAAAGTAAGTGTTTCAAAAAATAAAATGCAGAAATGGGTTTTTTTAAAGGATAGGTGATGGTGAATTTTGGTATGATGGCAGATACTTAAGATATGACATGAAGGGGAAAAATGATAAGATGAATGGGTGAAAATGATATGTGTAAATGGAAGATGGAGTGATGGATGGTGAAATGAAATGATAATGTAAGTGTGTTGGCGTGAAACAAAGATGAACCAACACTAAAAAGTGATGATCCGAACTTTATAAAATTCACAAACCAGAATTTGGGTGGAAGGAGATGGATTGTGACCCACTAGTTATTAACAACTAGGAACCAACAATATAACAAAATGAGATGGGAATAATGCCACAAGAGTCCACTTGAAGCCGATAAAGTTCTTGTAGAACAAGAAAAAGAGAACACTCTCAAATTTTATAATATGATCCAAAAAGTCCCTTACAATAGAAAATGGTTGCCTATTTATAGGTGTAAGGCAACAACAAATTGAATGGGCTAGACAAGGATTAAAGACTCATTATGCTGGTATTAAAGGCATATAAAAGCTTAGGTTACTCCTTCTCCAATTGATAGCTGAAATGTTGGTGTTGAGTGAGGATGAATGTGCACAGCCATGTCGTCCAAAGAAAGAAACCCATGAGCTGCCAACTTGAGTAACTTGCCATTCATTCTCCTTTAATGGGCTGGTTATGTTAAAGAGGCAAAATGAAAAAGGATTTTCTTGAAGAATGAATCAACAACATTGAATTTAGCTTTGAATGGTCTCTTGAATTTGAATGATGTTTATTCCCGTATTGAAATTCTAGCATGTATTGTCTTAAAAAAAACAATCATATCTCAAGCTTCCGATATCAGATTGAGGTGATTCAAAAGGCGTTAGAAAGGTAAGAAATAAGGGAATAAGTTTGATGCATACATAAAAACCCAAATCTGCCTGGATCCAAACCAAAAATGGCTAAAAAGTTGATTGATGTTTGATCTTGTAAAGAAACAGCTTCAAACATGTCTTAAGTGGCCATTAAATTCCATCCTTAAGTGTTGTCCCTTAAATGATGTTTTAATCCATGCCATTACTCTCCCTTAAAGGATGACAATGAAGGCCTTAATGGTGTTTCTTCCTTGAGCCAATAATCGATCAGCTTTAAGAAGGCTCAAAATAGCTCTTTAAGTGGTGTTAAAGCCTTCAAGTGTGGAAATTTGTTCTCTTCAATTGCATGGTAACCGATCAAACTTGATGTGTCTTCAAGTGCCTTCAATTGGTGGTAAAAGCCTTGTCTATCTTGAGAAGATGATCAGCCATTTGTCAATTGAATTCTCTAATTACAACACATTAAACAACAATTAGATAACAACTTTGCTTAAAAAACGAAAGTAAATGCCAAAACAATTTTAATGAGCTAGTTAAATTAATTAAACTAGTTGCATATAATGAAATAATTTAGTTAAATAACCAGCACACTAAATGACTCACAATCATAAGAAAACTAACATGAATTAAGAAACTGACACACATTAAGTAAACTAACATGCTTAAATGTTCTAGACAAACATAAACGAATCAGAATGCTTAGATGAACATTAAGCCTTATTTATTCATGCACACATGCTGAAATTAATATATATATATATATATATATATATATAAAACTTAAGAAAAAATCATCCAAACTCATCCACGAGTAGGATGTTGCAATGTTCAATCAAAGCTTGTGTTTCTCCCTTCAAGTTAAAGCTTCGACTAAACAAATTTCCCATAGCTTCTTGGAACTTCTTGGACCTAGCACGAGTCATATGTCCACTAGGAAATTCCTCCGGGTCCTTACGGGTTGTGATCACATCAGTCCTTCCCTCTTGAGAGCGATTTGTCCCCAAATCGTCTCCTACATCAAAAGGAGATAAATTAGCCACATTGAAAGTTGCATTGACATTATACTCACCTGGGAGGTCTAGTTGACAGGTGTTGTCATTGACACGCTTGATTACTTGGAAAGGTCCATCCCCTCTAGGCACCAATTTTGACTTGCGTTGGGCAAGGAACCTTTTTTCCTCATGTGCCGCCAAACCCAATCCTCGGGTTCAAAGGTTACCCATTTTCGTCCCTTGTTAGCTTGCTGCTCATATTGCCTGGTTCTCTTTTTGATATTGTCCCGCACTTGTTGATGGAGCTTCTTGACAAATTCAACCTTGTTTCTTCCATCTTTATTCACAATTTGATCAGTGAGCAAAGGTAATAAATCTAATGGGGTCAAAGGATTGAAACCATACACTATTTCAAATGGCGACATTTTAGTGACAGAATGAATGGACCGGTTGTAAGCAAAGTCCACGCGTGGCAAGCTTTCCTCCCTAGTCCTCAAATTCTTCTTGATGATTGTCCTCAACAACATGGACAATACCCGGTTCACCACTTCAGTTTGACCATCCGTTTGTGGATGAAAAGTTGTGGAAAACAACAACTTGGTTCCAATCTTATTCCATAATGTTCTCCAAAAATGGCTTAAGAACTTCACATCTCGATCAGATACGATAGTTCTTAGAACTCCATGCAATCTCATGATTTCCCTGAAAAACAAATTAGCAACATGTGAAGCGTCATTAGTCTTATTAAAAGGAATAAAACGAGCCATTTTAGGGAATCGATCCACTACTACAAAGATGGAATCTTTGCTATTCTTCGTACGAGGCAGCCCAAGTACAAAATCCATGGATATATCCATCCAATGTGCATTAGAAATAGGTAATGGAGTATTAAGGCCGTGGGGCATCACTTTCTACTTGGCCTTTCTACATGTGATACAATGCTCACATAGTCTCTCAATATCTCGTTTCATCTTCGGCCAATACAAGTGTTCTTGAAGTATGCTCAAGGTCTTATCTACTCCAAAATGTCCCATTAATTCACCACCATGTGCTTCCTTGAGAAGTAACTCTCAAATGGATTCTTATGGGATGCAAAGCTTCCCTTCCTTGAATAGGTATCCATTGTCCCTACAGAACTTATCATGTGCACCCTTTTCACAAAGCTTATATACTTCACCAAAATCAGGGTCAGACTTGTATAATTTCTTAATGAAAGCAAAACCCAATAATTTAGAGTCTAAAGTGTTAAGAAGGGCATACCTGCGTGATAGTGCATCAGCAACAATGTTTTCCTTACCCTTTTTATACTTGATGACATAGGGAAAGGCTTCAAGAAACTCAACCCACTTGGCGTGCCTCTTGTTTAGCTTATGTTGTCCCCTAATGTGCTTTAATGCCTCATGATCAATATGGATGATAAACTCTTTTGACCAAAGGTAGTGCTGCCATGTTTCTAGGGCCCGAATTAGTGCATACATTTTTTTATCATATGTTGGGTAGTTGAGTGTAGCTCCACTTAACTTCTCGCTGAAGTAGGCTATATGACGTCCTTTTTGAGATAAAACCGCTCCAATTCCTAAACCTGATGCATCACATTCAACCTCAAAAACCATGCTAAAATCAGGCAAAGTTAACAAGGGTGTGTTAATTAAACAATCCTTGTAACACCCTAAAACTACCCTAGTTGAAA
Source organism: Hibiscus trionum (assembly GCA_030270665.1). Lineage (NCBI taxonomy): Eukaryota > Viridiplantae > Streptophyta > Magnoliopsida > Malvales > Malvaceae > Hibiscus > Hibiscus trionum. The sequence continues at coordinate 4,397,929 of BSYR01000064.1, read as the reverse complement.
ACCCTTAAGTTAGATAATAAAAAAGATAAAAATAGGTTGTAACCTGAAATGTAGTGTAAAAACAGGTTGTAACCTATAATGTGGTACGAGTATTGTGCAACCTGAAATGTAGTGTAAAAATAGGTTGTAACCTATAATGTGGTACTTGTATTGTGCAACCTGAAATGTTGTGTAAAAACAGGTTGTAACCTATAATGTAGTACGAATATTGTGCAACCTGAAATGTTGTGTAAAAACAAGTTGTAACCTATAATGTAGTACGAGTATTGTGCAACCTAAAATGTTGTATAAAAACAGGTTGTAACCTATAATGTGGTACGAGTATTTTGCAACTTGAAATGTAGTGCAAAAGTAGGTTGTAACCTAAAATATGGTCCGAATGTAGTATAACCTGGAATATGGTACAAAAGAGGTTGTAACCTAAAATGTGAAATACTTTGAGTAGTAAAAGGACCAAGAAAATAGGTTATTAGTGAGAGTTAAAATATTATATAATAAAGCCATAGTGGGATTTGAGTGGATAAATACATGGTGAGATACCTATCCAAGTGTCCCTCTCTCCATGTATGACCGACCACCTATGTTAGAAACAAAACAAGTGTATTCCACCATTTGTTTTCTTTCCATTTTTCACTCCACCAAAAATGCATGAGAGAAGAGAGAGAACTTGAGAGCTTGAGTAAAATCTGGAGATTAGAAGCCTTAGAAACACAAGCAAGTGTTGGAAATTAAGCTTAAAGATCATCTATGTTCATGCATGTAACCTAGATTTCAAGTAAGTTCAAAGTTGTGCTACCTGATTGATTCTTGTGTGTTTATCTTTGTTTTAAATGATTTTTGAGTTTGTTTGATCCTTGAAATTCATTTTGAAATTCTTGATTATTCATATACATTGCTGGGTTTATGTTAGATTTGAATAAAATCTTGAAATTTGCATGAACTTAGCTTAGAACTTGAAATCTGCCCAGATTCATACTAAAACATTGCCCTTCAGAAATTTGGATTTTTGACCATGATAGAGTTCGAACTAGAAATATTTCCACAGGAAAAAGTTGTAGAGCATGAAAAATACTATATGATAGAGGTCTTGGAAGCATGAAAACGTTGCTGGGTTAGCTGGAAATTGAGTTGGAAGTAAACTGGTCACATTTGAAACGAAACTGGAAACTGTTTAGATTAAATTTGAATTCGATATTGTTTTAGGGGTTATTTGATGATTTTAAATTTGGGAGAATTTTTATGAAACAGGGGAACTTAGTAATATATGGTTAGTATCATGTTTAAGATGATTAAGGACTTGTGATTGAAGTTTAAAGTCAATAAAATAGTTAAAGGACTAGTTTGGACTAATCTGGGAAAATTACTTATTAAGGGACCTTAATGCCCTGTTTTTGAAACTATTGGAACTTTTTAATAATTTTATTAGATGCGTTTAAAAGTGGTTAAAAACTCAGAATCAAATATGTAATGGATCATAGGTCAAATGGTCACTAAAGTTACATGATGCAAATAATGGACAGATTAGGCCACTGTAAATTCCTTGTATTAAAGTATTAAACCGTATTGATGTAGGAATGGGAAATATATGATCCATACATAGAATTAAAGCTATGTAAATAAGCTTTCTATATTGGTAAATAACTCCTAATTTTGAGTTGTGTGTAAAAAGTTATGGACAGATTAGTGTAGGGTGTGCAAACTATCTGTTTAGGGGCAGTTTCATATTGATTAAATGTTTGTGTTTGAATAAATGAATAAATGTGATTGAATTGAGTTCTAATGTGTTTCTTATGTGTTATCTGAATGTTCAAGATCAATATTGTGAAGAGATCCTAGAAGATTCAAGGGTTGAGCAATCAAATAGGAGGAGCAAAGGCATAGTGATCAAAGAACCAACCTAAGCTTTGGAGTATTGTGAGTGTAGTTGATCTTAGGGTTAGGATTAGTATCCTAACCAATGTTTTTATGATTATTGGATGAATTAATATGAAGCATGGAATGAATCTAATAAATGTTTGGTAAATTTAAAGGTAATGGAAGAAGGATTAAAGGAAATGAATAAATGTTACATGTTTAGTACTAGTTAAGTATAGTTATGATCTATTTGATTTGCTATGAGGTATTGGTTATTTGAGCTTCATGAGATAAGCTTATATATGAGATTTAGCTACTGTTTTGATGAGTACGTGATTGAATTGATATGATATGCTTGCTGAAAATTGGTTGTTTATTTAACTTGAATGATTCAAGTGCAATGTTGACATGAACATGTTGTATAACTTTGTAATGTGATTAATAAACACTTGTTTGTTCATGTCGGGAATTAAAAATCTTAATAAGACCTTGGTTGACTAATGGTCCTTAGGTAGAAGGGCATGCCTTAGAGTCTAAGCTCTACTGATTTAAAGGTGGTTAGTCACCTACTGAAGCTTTGAGAATCTACTATTACAAGTTACAAGTTGAATGGTGTAGTTAGACACCTCGATACATTGTGTATCTACTGATCTTTGGTTCTTTGAGCATCTACTATTATATGTTGGTACTTGGTACCTATTGACTTGATTACCTAGTCCACTTAATCATCCAAGGCAAAACCTAATTGAACTTGGAATAAGACTTTAAATGATCAATGAAATGGTGAAAGGATACATGGTTACATGTTATATGAAATGATATGATCGATGAGGGTAATGAATCTATTTGAATGATATGAAAATGTGATCAATGATATGATATGATTCTTGTTCTTTGGTTGTGTTATACAGTGGTATGTTGTTTGACATTGAATGTGAGTACATTATATGACTTGATACATGATACGAATGGAACTAGCTAAGTCTACTTGAGCTTGAGATAAGCTAGCTAGGTGTGACTTGTTTGGTGTTAAGCCTAGCTAGGTAACCTCAATTATATGAATAACACACTTAAAAGATTGTATTAGTAAGTTATAGGAACTACCTCACTAAGTACAAATTGTACTTATCACTCTTTTGTCTCCTTCTTCCCAAAATAACATGTCTCTGATATCTGGAAGCTATCTATTTTGATCCGGGAGCAATCACAAGCCAAGGCTCAAGTATGATATAGCGTTGTTTTGACTCCTAGATGGTGGCATAGTTACATGTTTAGAGTATGTCACATGCATTTTTGTATCATGTATATGTTAATATGGTTTGTATATGTTTAAGACATAGTTTCATGATATATATTGGATAAACAAGTTGTTATGACTATATTTGGAATATATGTACATAGTTAAGTTTGGTAATGTCTTGATATGGTCTAACAAATAATGTGTATGGTTTATATGTTTTGATATTTGAATGATGGCAAATGAAAATGTTATGTATTGCTCGTATAATAGGCTATTCGAATGGTATAGAGTATGATAGAAGTTGTATATGTAAGGTGATGTGAACTTAGAATTATACATGCCTTTAGATGTTTGAATTTGAAATGGAAATTTCATGTTATTTCTATATTGGATTCAAATATTAGGATGGTTTTGATGCAAGTTTAAATATGTTTCTTATGCGCTTAGGTTGTTTTTGATGTTGTTCGAACATGATCCCTATTTAATTAGGATTGATTGTATTGTATATGAATGTATACATGTATATATGATTGTAAGATGCTAGCCGGATATATATATATATATATATATATATATAAACATGAATTTGAATGGACTTTTAGATGAATGTTTGAAAGTGTATACACGTTTAATATGGTTAGTAAGTTAGTTTAGGTTGATTATGTTATATGATTTATATGTTTAAACAGAAGAATTGTTATGTTATGATATATGTTAGGAAAGTTTTTGTTGGCCCACCCAAGTGTATTGTTTCTTATAGATTGTTAAATGTGTTATAAGATGCGCAACTCTGATTCATTGATGTTACATGTTCAATTTTATGATTACATGTTATATGTTATGTGTCCTGTTTGCGTAACGCCTCTCGCTCTTAACCCGAGCGTGGGGTGCTACAATCCTTAATCATTTTAAAGGATTCCTCTTGTTCTTCACCCCAAAAGAAATTAGAGTTCTTTTTAATGACTCCTGTTAATGGGGCTGCTAAGGTGTTGAAATTTGGCACAAATCGACGGTAGAAGCTTGCTAAACCATGGAAGCTTCTAACTTGACTAATGCTTGATGGTCTAGGCCATTCCTCAATTGCCTTAATCTTCTCTCTATCAACCTCCAAACCATCTGCACTCACAACAAAACCTAGGAGAACAACCTTATTAGTGCAAAATGTGCATTTTTGTAGATTAGCATAAAGTTTTTCATTTCTCATTACATCTAATACCAACCTTAAATGTTGAACATGATCATTCAAACTCTTGCTATAAATCAGAATATCATCAAAATATACTACACAAAATTTACCCAAGAATTCTCTAAGGATGTGATTCATTAACCTCATGAAAGTGCTCGGAGCATTAGTTAGGGCGAATGGCATAACCAACCACTCATATAATCCTTGCTTAGTCTTGAATGCAGTTTTCCACTCATCCCCTTTCGCATACGAATTTGGTGATAACCACTTTTAAGATCAATCTTAGAAAAGACATTAGAACCACTAAGCTCATCTAACATATCATCTAAACGTGGAATGTGATGGCAATACTTTACCGTTATTTTGTTCACCATACGACAGTCCACACACATGCGCCATGTACCATCTTTCTTAGGCACAAGTAGAACCAGTACTGCAAAATGACTAAGGCTCTCTCTAACATAACCCTTTTCCATTAAATCTGAAACTTGCCTTTGTAACTCTTTGGTCTCCTCGGGGTTACTTCGGTAAGCTGGCTGATTAGGGATTATTTCACCGGGAACAAAGTCTATTTGGTGCTCTTTTCAACGAATTGGAGGCAGCCCACATGGAATTTCCTCCGGAAATAGGTCTTCGTATTCCTGTAGCAATGAAACGATAAAAGATGGCAAATTTGGGTCAAGATCATTAGTGCTTAATAAACTCTCCTTGTACATGAGAACAAGAACCATCTTTTCTGACAATAGGTACTTTCTGATTTCTTTCTCTCTCGCAAATATGCTCACTTTTTTCTCTCTTCTTTTATACTCTCCTTTGATTTTCCCTCGAATGTTACCTCACTCTCAAAATTTTTGTCACTCTTTTTGGCTTTTTCAAAGCTTTCTCTCAAATGTATTTGATCTTTGTGAACTTGCTTTGGTGAAAGCGAGGCTAGGGTGATCTTTCTAGCTTCATGGGTGAGGGTATACCGATTGGTATAACCATCATGTATGACTCTCTTGTCGAACTGCCATGGTCGCCCTAACAGGAGATGACCGGCATGCATTTGCACGACATCACATAGCACCTCATCTTTATATTTGCCAATGGAAAATGGCACAATGACTTGTTTGGTCACTTTGAGTTCTCAACCATCATTAAGCCACTACAACTTGTACGGATGTGGATATTTTGTTGTTGCTAAACTGAGCTTTCTACCATCAAAGTACTAGAAACGTTAGTGCAACTACCACCATCTATTATGACAAAGCATACATTTCCATTAATATGGAAGCGAGTATGAAAGATGTTCTCGCGTTGCTGATCCCCCTCAATTGCTTGCATGCTTAGGCTCCTTTTAACAACAAGGACCTCTCCATCAACGACATGTTCTAACTCTTCTTCCCATTCAAATTCTTTGTCTTCATCTTCTTCCTCTTCTTGGTCGATTTCGATCTCTCCATCATCTCGGATGAACATTATGTTGCGGTTAAGGCATTGACTAGCAATGTGACCTCGCCCCAAACACTTGAAGCATTGGAAATCACGAGATCGAACTCGCATAGTTGTGCTCTTTCCCTTGTTGGTTTCGGCAATGGGTTTGGCACTCTTTGTTGGAACGCTTCGTTCATTAGGCGTAAAGGATGCCTTCTGTTTGCAGGTACCTTGCCCCCATTTAGAAGAGGAGCCTCTATAGGCACGGGTTGTGCCCTTCCTTTTGAGTTGCCTCTCGAACTTCATGGCCATATGAACGATGTCTTCGATCTCCACATAATGTTGCAACTCAATGGTGGCCGCAATATTAGGATCAAGGCCGGATAGAAATCTGGCCATGGTGGCTTCTCGATCCTCATCAGTGTTGGCTCGGATCATGACTACTTCCATCTCTTTAAAGTAGTCCTCAACACTACAGTTGCCTTGGGTGAGATTTTGTAGCTTGTTGAACAACTCCCTATGATAGTGAGTTGGAATGAACCTCTTACACATAATGGCTTTCATCTCATTCCAAGTAGAAATTGGATGTTCACCATTGTGTCTCCTGCTAAATGTCAACTGATCCCACCATATTAGTGCATAATCTATAAATTCAATGGCTGCAAGTTTTACCTTCTTAAGCTAAGAGTAGTTGTGGCACACAAAGATGTGCTCAACTTTCTTTTTCCATGCAAGATAGGTTTCAGGATCCGTTCTTCCTTGGAAAGGAGGAATGGTAATTTTGATGTTGCTAAGATTATCATCAACTCTTGGGCGAGCTCTTTGGTACCTAGGCTCTTGACACCTCAAACGTTGATGACAGGCTCGCTCGTCTACTTGTTCATCGTCCACTTTGTCATCATAATCTTCCTCGTGCTCTGAATTATGCCTCTTTTGAGATCTTTCCTCCAATTGTTCTAGCCGCACTTGCATTGGCCCTAACCTTCGTTGCATTGGCTCGCTCGTATACTTGTTCATCGTCCACTTCGTCATCATAATCTTCCTCGTGCTCTGAATTATGCCTCTTTTGAGATCTTTCCTCCAATTGTTCTAGTCGCACTTGCATTGGCCCTAACCTTCGTTGCAAAAACCTGTCCATTTCTCGGATAATATCTTGAAGATTTTAATTAGTTGCATCCACATTAACATTATTACTAGCACCGATAGTGTTTCTCACGGAATCTTGAGACATGATTAACTAATAAACCTCACTAGCACAAATTCTCATCGTTACACTCCAAGAAAAACACTCACACTCGTGTTTCACTCGAGATGGTTTTTACCCTCGATGTCTACTCTTGCCTTTTACCGCACTTGTTCTCCTTTCAAAGTCCTTAGAGAACTTACTCAAGGCTCAACAAGTTTTTCTTGTAGAATTCGGCTGAAACAAAATGGTTAGAATAGGATAACAAGGAAATTCTAACAAACTGGGTGGTTAAATATGACATAACAATTTTGAGAAAGAAAAAAAAGTGGGATAGCAAGAATCACAACCAAACCTCATTTTTGTGTAACATAAGATTGATCCCTCCCTCTTGATCTATTCTTTTTTTTTCAATTTTTTTCAATATTCAGGGAGAGGAATCGAACAACTTATTTAATCACCAACACTATGATACCAATTGATACGAATCCGGTTGTGTTGTGACCGAATTTGTTTGTGTGTTTTCCCGATCGTGACTCAAGTAAGTGTTTCAAAAAATAAAATGCAGAAATGGGTTTTTTTAAAGGATAGGTGATGGTGAATTTTGGTATGATGGCGGATACTTAAGATATGATATGAAGGGGAGAATGATAAGATGAATGGGTGAAAATGATATGTCTAAATGGAAGATGGAGTGATGGATGGTGAAATGAAATCATAGTGTAAGTGTGTTGGCGTGAAACAAAGATGAACCAACACTAAAAAGTGATGACCCGAAGTTTATAAAATTCACAAACCAGAATTTGGGTGGAAGGAGATGGATTGTGACCCACTAGTAAGAACTAGGAACCAACAATATAACAAAATGAGATGGGTAGAATGCCACAAGTGTAACACCCCACGCCCGAGTTAGGAGCGAGAGGCGTTACTCAGACAAAACACATAACACAAAACATATATAAACATGTAATCAGAGAATCGAACATGTGAACATATAAAACCATACTAACATACATAACATTACATGTAGGTGGGCTAACAAAAACTTTCTTATAATCTATCAAAACATATCATGTTAACCACTTTACATTATCAACTTTATAATTCAATCATGTTAAACACAAAACATTACCAACTTGGGCTAACCTACTATTCATATTAAAACATGTTTACAAATCAAAACAATCATCTAAGAACCAATTTGAACCAATTCATACCTAATAAGCATTCGGCTAACATATTACATAACATATATAAACAAGAAATCACTTATCGTAGCATATTATAACTTTTAACCATGTATACATTCATATTCATTAACAATCACCCTATTCATATAGAGATTATGTTCGAACTATAACAAAACCACATAGGCATTCGAATGAAACATATCGGCCATGTAGATTCATTTCAATTCAACATCTAGATACATATATGATCCTAAGTTCATAGCACCCTAACATATACAAGCTATATCATCAGAAACCATTCTAATACATCATATACTAAAAAACATGTAACATTTTCCAAGGTTTACTTTAAGTCATAATCAAACATACTCATATATAAACACCATCCAAAACATGGTCATACAACTTGTTTACTATTAACATATCAAACATCAGGCTTAAACATATCTTATATAATTACAATCAAAACTAGAATATCCAAATACCCAAAATGCATGTGACATTCTAACATGTAACTTTGCCACCATCTAGGAGTCTAAGAAAAACTATATCATACTTGAGTCTTGACTTGTGATTGCTCCCGGATCAAAATAGGTAGCTTTCGGATATTAGAGACCTGTTATTTTTTAAGAAGGAAACAGAGGTGGTAAGTACGATATCTACTTAGTGAGGTATTTTCTATAATTTACTAATTCAATCTTTTAATGTGTTATTCATACCATTAAGGTTACCTAGCTAGGCTTAAAACTAACAAGTCACTCCTAGCTAGCTTATCTCATGCTCAAGTAGACTTAGCTAGTTCCATTCATATCATATCGTCAATTCATATAAACATACTCACATTCAATGTCAAACAAACATACCAATGTATAACACCACCAAAGAATAAGAATCATATATCAATGTCATATTCATTCATGAGTCAAGTCATTCAAACATAGTATCATGTCATTTGTACAATTCGAATAGATATTCTTCCATAATATCACATTCAATTCATGTTGTCATATAAAGTACAAGATCATATGATACCATTGATCACGTTTTCATATCATTCAAAAATGGTCATTACCCAAATCAATCATTTCACCATTTCATTGATCATATAACGTCTTATTGTGAGTTTATTAAGTTTTTCCTTGGACGATTAAGTGGACTAGGTAATCAAGTCAATAGGTACAAAGTACCAACTTATAACAGTAGATGCTCAAAGCACCAAAGATTAGTAGATACACAATGTATCGAGGTGTCTAACTACACCATTCAACTTGTAACTTGTAATAGTAGATGCTCAAAGCATCAGTAGGTGACTAACCACCTTTAAATCAGTAGAGCTTCGACTATAAGGCATGCCCTTCTACCTAAGGACCACTAGTCAATCAAGGACTTGTAATGTCTTTTACATTTTCATTCAATTCAAGCAAGAGTTTTACAAACACCAAACAAGGTCATATAGACATATCATGTAAGCATTTAATCAATATCATTCAAGCTCGTTTATCATATAATTTCCAGCAAACATATATCATCCATATCATTCATTCCATGCTTCATAACAATAGCATATCAGCACATGATCTGTGGAAAAGTACTGAAAAGAGTCTCAGTTTGAGTACTCTAATTTATGTCATTTATTTGATAAAGAAAGACCATATTTATAGATTACAAGATAAAGCCTAAACTAGAAAAAAAAATTACAAATAAATTACTAGAATCTAATTCCTTATTTATAGCTATTAACAAGATATTAGGAAGATAATTGCTAACTAATAGCAACTTGATATTAGGGAATTTACATCCCTAATTTTCTGCATTCACACAATCCACACTCCCCCTGAAGCTGGAGAGTATATATTATATAATCTCAGCTTGCATATAAACTCATCAAAGGTTACTCTAGGAAGTGCCTTGGTGAGTATGTCTGCAAGTTGATCTTTAGAAGAAACAAAATTCAGTTATACCAAACCACTGTTGAGTTTCTCTGAAATGAATTGTCTATCAATTTCCACATGTTTAGTCCTATCATGATGGACTGGATTTCTCACTATATTGATGACAGATTAACTATTATTGTATAGTTCAATCTCTTTAGAGTCACTGAAGCCCAATTCAACAAGTAACCTTTGTAACCATATTCCCTCACACATTCCATGTGCAATAGCTCTATACTCGGCTTCAGCACTGCTCCAAGACACACCAGACTGCTTTTTGCTCCTAAAAGTTACCAAATTGCCCCAACAAAAGTGCAGTACCCACTGGTGGATCTTCTATCTGTCAGTTCTCCAGCCCAGCTAGCATCAGTGAAGACTTTTACTGACCTGTCATTGGTTTTCTTGAAAATTAGCCCATGGCCAGGTGTCATCTTTAGGTATTTTAGTATTCTGTTGATAGCTTCAAGATGCTCCTCTCGAGGGTCACTCAAATATTGACTAATAATGCTCACAGGAAAAGATATATCAGGTCTAGTAAGAGAAAGAAAAATTAATTTCCCAACTAACCTTTGATACAATCTCTTATTAACTGGACTTCCAAGAACATCCTTCTTCAGTTTGAGATTGAACTCCATAGGAGTCTAAACTGGTTTGCAGCCCTTCATCCCAAATTCAGATAACAAGTCTAGGATATATTTTCTCTGGTTAATTACTAGACCAGCTTCTGATCTTGCAACCTCCATGCCAAGGAAATATCTTAAAGTGCCAAGATCTTTGCTTTCAAATTCACTTGCAAGCAATTTCTTTAAATTTCCAATTTCTTCATTGTCATCACTAGTGATGATGATATCATCAACATACACAATGAGGATTGCTTTCTTCTTTTCTGATCGTTCTTTGATGAACAAGGTGTGGTCGGTTTGGCCTTGCTTGTACCCATTCTTCACAATAGCCTTTGTAAATCGATCAAACCAATCCCTAGGAGACTATTTCAATCCATACAGTGACTTCTCAAGTTTACAAACTTTCTGTTTGTAAGAATGATATCCCAACCCCTGTGGAATTTCTATATATACATCTTCTTCAAGATTTCCATTCAAGAAGGCATTCTTGATGTCAAGTTGATGTAATTTCTAGTCTTGTTAACTACCAAAGACAAAAGAACTCTCATTGTATTCAGCTTTGCTACTAGAGCAAATGTCTCCTGGTAGTCTATCCTATAGGACTGAGTAAATCCCTTGGCCACCAACCTTGCCTTATAACGTTCAATGCTCCCATCAGATCTATACTTGACAGTAAAAATCCACTTGCAACCCACTAGTCTCTTTCCTGGTGGAAGATCAACGATTTTCCAGGTTTTATTGTCTTCTAGTGCTCTTGTCTCTTCTTCAACAACCTTCTTCCATCTTATGTCTTTCATTGCTTCCTCTATTGTTTTTGGACTGAAAGTGTTATCAACACTAGAAGTGAAGGCTTTAAAGGCAGGCTTTAGGTTTCCATATGCCACAAACTTCTGAATAGGATGTGTTGTACACTTCCTTACACATTTTCTCTGTGCAATAGGCAAATCATCAATATCCACAGTCGGAGCAATACTTTGAGAATTTTTCATACCTTGTGGATTCTCCGAGGCTGTAGGAGTAGGTTCCAGCTCTTGGAAGTTACCAGGTTGTATGTCGGTCTCTGTATTGGGCTTTCTTCTCCTTTTATAGACACTGAGCTCTTTGGCCTCAAGTTGCTATGGTTGGGTTCTTTGTGGTGTGCGAGGTGTACCTAGAAGCTCCAAGACAGTAGTTTCAATGGAGTAAGGAATGATGGAAGGTTTATTGGTTTCAATAATAACAATGGGTTCTAAGACAGTAGGTTCAATGGGGTTAGGAATGATGGAAGATTCATTGGTTTTAGTAATAACAGTGGGTTCATTTTTAGAAGAAATAATAGTGGGAATTTTAGTGATAGGAAAAATGTCAAAAGCTTGGAATGCACTTAAGCGCTCCCCCTAAATTTCATGCTTGGTATAATATGGCTTTTGATCAATGAAGGTGACATCCATTGAGGTATAGGTTCTTTTAGTTTTAGGAGAGTAACATTTGTAGCCCTTCTTAGTAGAAGAATAACCTAAGAAGATGCATTTTAAGGCTCTAGGATCTAACTTAGACCGAGAATGAGGATAAATGTGAACAAAGAAAGTGTATCCAAAAACTATTACTGGGATAGAGGAAGAGAGAGGCTGAAAATGAGGAAAGGATTGAAGAAATAGATTTCTAGGTGTTCTAAAATTAAGAGGTTTACTAGGCATCCTATTGATGAGGAAGGTTGCTGTAAGGATGGTTTCCCCCAATAAAATTTAGGCACGTTAGTTGAGAACATAAGAGACCTAGCAACTTCTAACAGATGTCTATTTTTCCTCTCGGCAATTCCATTTTGTTGAGGAGAATCTACACATGAAGTTATATGAACAATCCCCTTTTCCTGAAGAAAACTCCCAAAGCTCAAGAAAAATATTCACTACCATTATCAGTATGAAGGATCTGAATTTTTCTTTGAAATTGAGTTTCTATTAGACTATGAAATCTCTTAAACACTTTTTCAGTTTCCGACTTTTCTCGCATAAGAAATGTCCAAGTGATATTACACCCTTCAAAACAGCCATAGTCCACCCTAGCGTTTTTTTATGTTGTAACAACATATTTACTAAGCTAGTTTCTTGCTTAGGTGTGAGACTAGATGAGATTATCACAGGAAAAGTTTCATTGCTCCCTAAGTAAACATACTTAAGATGTGATGGCAAAGGTTACAGTTCTAGAGTAGGTGCATGCTCAAGGAAAGGCTTAGGAGGTACAAATTCTAAAAAATCAAGAGGTTCAAAGTACGTACCTGGTCTAGCTTCGAGTCGACTAGACTGCTCCAGTTCCCTTGAGAGTTCTTCTAGGTTTGAATCATCATCTTTTCAGAGTGCTTCAAACTCTTCCATTTGCATCTCATTGCTACAGCAAAACTCAACAGTTCCATTCTGTGTTGTAGCATATATATATTGGCATGCTCCCGGATTGTCTGCATACTTGAGGGTGTCATGAATATTGATCGTGACCGTCTGATCAGCCACTAGAGCATAGGATGACAAAGCTACTTGGGTGCTTCCTCATAGGTGTCAGCTTACTCCACACAGAACATCATTCTTTTGCTATAGCGACAGTTTCTTGCTTCTCGGCCTTCCTCTTTTTTGTAACTATATCCTTAAGGAACTTGGCATATGTTGGCATCTGATCAATGGCCTCCAGAAATGGGACATTGATATGTAATTTGTCTAGGATATCCACGAATTTCTGGAATTGAAGGTCTTCTTTATGCTTCTTAAGTCGTTGAGGAAAAGGGGGTGGGGGTCTAACTTCATTTATCTAGACTGGTGGAGTTGCATCTTTTGTTGTAGCAAAAACAGGCTCCTCCTCCGGTGTTTCTTTTGCTATGACTTCCTCCTCATCCTTCTCTTCAGCTGGAGGGTCTTGTGAGTTATCTTCTTCGTGTGGCAAGTTGGGCTGAGATTCCTCCTTCTCCTTTCCCCCAAACTTGTCTTCTTTTCTAATTTCCTTTCCATTCCTTAGTGTGAGCGCGTTGCGTTGCTCCTTTCTATGGTGCTTAGTGGCTTCAGTGTCACTAGGCAGACTCTCTTGTGGTCGCGCATGTAAGGTTTGAGCTATCTGACCAACTTGTGACTCTAAGGCTCTGAGAGATGAACTATGGGTTTGCAATAAGGCTCCTTGATTCTTAATGTTTGCTGCATTGTCCTGTAGCAAAACTGTCGTGGTTCCCATAAAATCTTTCATCATAGCCATAAATTCTTTGAATGTAGTCTCCAACGAACTGTTTGATGAAGATGCTGCTCCCTTGTGACCTTGACATGGCATCATCTGGTTAGAAGGTGGTGCTTCGATCAAATTTTGTTTTGGCGCTGGCTGTGCAGAATTGTTGTGCCCTTGATTACCCCAACTGAAATTTGGATGCTAACGCCATCCTGGGTTGTATGTATTAGAGTATGGATTATTGTTGCGGTTATAATTCCCCACATAGTTGGCTGACTCTTGATTGTCAGGGCATTCACTCAAATGGTGATTGCCATCGCATCTGAGACATGAGGTTGCAGACTTCACTTCCTTAACTTCGTTGGGATGTTGGAGGTTCTTTAGCATATCGGTGATAGAAGCTAACTGGGTGGCTACCGAGTCATCAGCTTCACTCTCTCGAGCTACTTGGGTTCTCCTCCCCGTTCCAAGCCTTGTGGTCGAAAATTGGTAGTCATTGTTGGCTACCCTATCAAGAATGTCAAATGCTTCCTCTAGTGATTTGTCTAACAAGGTCCCATTTGCTGAAGCATCTAACATCATCCTTGTAGGAGCATTCACTCCATTATAGAACATAACCACTTGGGTCCAATCATGAAAACCATGATTTGTGCACTTCCTCAATAATCCCTTGAATCGATCCCAACACTCGTACATGGATTCGTCATCAGCTTGACGAAAAGAAGCAATATCATTTCTCAACTGAGTGTTTCTATTGGGTGGATTATACCGTAGCAGAAAGGTTTTGCATAGATCTGTCCAAGTCTCCATTGATCCAGCTGGCACTATACTTAGCCATGCTCTAGCACGATCTCGTAAAGAATATGGAAATAGTTTAAGCTTTAGCACATTCTCGTGCACTCATTGCTGTCTGAACGAGTCACAAACTTCTAAGAAAGCACGAATATGTTGTCTTGCATCTTCGTGAGGCATACCTCCAAATTGACCAATAGTGTTCAACATGTTGAACATAACAGGTTTAAGCTCGAACTGGGCTGCCTGAATTTCTGGAGCTACTATTCCGGGATAGAGATCGTCCAAGATAGGAGTCAAATGATCTCTAATGGCTCGAGGTCGAGCCGCTTCTCCTTGTCCATTTGCCATAGCATCTCTGTTACCTGGAGGTTGTGGTATTTCTCCGTTCACGTTTCTGGTCTCTTCTCTTAGAACACGTCTTCTGAGTCGCAAGAAAGGCTCAATTTTTGAAATAGGTGATTGTAGGGGTCCTCTAGGTCTTCTTTTGGTCATGCACTAGCAGGACGCCTGAAAAGAAATATGTAAAATCCCAAATAAATATGTACAAAAACAAAAAGAACAAGTAGTATAAACAAAAAACCGTAAACAACCAATTGCCAATCCCCGGCAATGGCGCCAAAAACTTGTTGCTTGCGCGTACTATACTATAAATGATACGCAAATATGGTGCAAGTATACACGTCGAACGAGTAATAAAGTGAGTGAGTGAGTATCGTCTCCACAGGGATTGGAGGTATTCACGGTTTTCTATAACAATATTGAATGAACTTTTTGCAGGTGAAAATCCTATAGTAGAAGAGATGGTGTAAAATAATGCTATAGCAAAATAATGTAAAGAAAGATGAGATGACAATATGATGAACAAGTCCCGTTTTGTATGCGAAACTCATTACGAAATGACTGGATGGGAATGATGGACAACCTAAACTAAGCTTCTTAACGATACTAAGGCTTTTCAGCTATCTTCTATGCTAGGTGGGATTTGCTAAAAGTGTTCCTAAACCATCTCTAGCCAGGAAACTGGGAGTCAGAAATGCTACAGCCATACCTCTCGGCGTAAACTCTTAACACTCCCCTACCCTTCAAGAACTATCCTTTTTAGCCCTTGAAACCTATCACTTATCTCTAAGGTAGGTTAGAGCCCGCCTCTCGACAGCCACTCCATTGCTTATGGGGGTTCTATGGCTAGCTCTCTCGATTACTAACCTCAACAAACACTTAAAGAACGACCAACTCTCGAGGGCTCTTACAACTTTAAGGAAATAAAATGCATAAGCAAAGCATAGAACATGATAAACACTAGAAAAACTATAGCGTGCATTAAAAAGTACTTAAGAATAAAATCATCCATCAAACCCAAGCCACCTAAAACATTTCGTGGCTGGGAAATATCATCCAACGTATCATTGTGATAACATCCCCAAAGATAAAGATATAAATAGGAAATGCTAAAGCGACAGAAAGAAAGGTGAACTCCCTCTCTGCCATGGACTGTCCGACTGTCTTAGGCCCACCGCCTCTATCGAGGCCGGCGAGGCCACTCCTTGGAGCTTCAATGATGGAGGACACCAAGTTGGAGAAGATGAAGAAGAACGCTTCTCTCTTCTTGTTCAGCACGCACCTCTCTCTCTCTCTCTTTTCGCTCTCTCTTTTCACACTTCTCTCCCTCTTTATATAGTGGATGGTTCTAGGGTTTTGTGTGCCCTAAAGATTCCTTGATACTCCCAAGGAATATCCACCGACAAGCTCTACCACGAGGGGACAAGGAGGACAGTCTGCAGGTGGGTACCGGCTGCTGCACATGTCAGGTTGTCCTTTTCTGCATATTCACGTGCTCCTACAGCTCACGTGTTGGCCAATATCCACTTCCACTATGCTACAGCAATTCCCGGCGCCAGCTTTCTCTCGCTAGACTCCCTTCCTGCGTATCATCAGACCCAAAACCAACCTTCCGAGCAGTACCCCTCAACATGGACTAATAACCAGCAAAAATAAAGATGCACCCAGAAGAAGAAAATGCAACCTAAATGTAGTCTAAATGCTATGATATGGGCTCAAGAACAGGCAAATGCTATAGCAAAAAGGTATGAAAACAATGATATTCATGCAGTTATCACCAGGGGGTTAAACGAAAAAAATAAAAGTGCAGAAAAATAAAAACAAAAAGTTGTACGCCAATCCCCGACAACGACGCCAAAAACTTGTTGCGTGCAAAAGTGATGCGCAAATTAATGTGCAAGTGTACACGATGCCAAGTTATAATATTTAAGATATCGTCTCCACAGGGATTGTTACAGCTTTTCTGAGTTCACTTTTCTGCACGAGTAAAATAAAAAACACAGATATTAAGAGTTGGTTTGGTTGAAACTAAAACAAAAACAAGTAAAGTAAATTGAGAAATCAGAGTAAGAGAATGAGCCGGTATTGGATGTCTCATAGTGTGGAGAATTGATGTACTGTCTCGGTATAGTTTTGCTGATCAACTTAACAACTTTATCCACCGCCCACAAGTATGCCTCGGCAGGCGCCTGCCTCGGCAGAGTTGTGTGAGACCACCTGGGCAGTTAAGTGATGATTCAAGGTTCGGTAAGGCTCCCTTCTATGACTCCCTCTTCTCCCAAAGCTTGAAGTACTTTTGGCGAACACTTCTTGGATGATACCTCTCAGAGTGAATCTAAGGGAGAACACCAACCGATTGTGGATCATCTTTTAGCCGCTGAACTTCTTAACTTATCCCTAAGCCGAAGTAGCTTTACCCTATGGTTGGATAAAACCGTGTTTACTCGTTTCGTGAGTTCAACTCTCCCGATATTGAACAAATGGATTGCCGTCCTCTTCTCTCCGGATAAATAATTGGACAATGAAGAACCAAGAGTAAACAAACCTTGAATTTTATTGCAAAACTGAAAACCTAAACGAATACAACAAGACTCTCACGACTACTACATAGCCAACCCTTAGCCCAAGGGAAGGTTTAGAACATGGTGGGTTTTGACGGCTAGGGTTTAGACAAGAAGGAGTTTCTCTCAAATCTCCATTGTGTTCCCTCCTCTTGTTGATTACATATATATAAGGGAGAAGCCTAGGTCTAGGTCGGTTTAGGGTAGGAATACTAGTTAGAGTAGGATTACACTCATTAAAAGATCATTTAATACTCCTAGATTCTCGTTTGACTTTTCTTCAACTTGACTTTGACCATGGCTTTTCTTTGTCTGCTGGGCTCCAATGCACGTGCAAGTGTTCTCTAAAAAATGGGCTTGATGAGCTCTTTCTATCGCATACCAGTTTGCATTTTTCCATTCTTCCTTGAAGTGACTCCTCAGCGGAAAGTAGATGACTGCCTCGGCGGGGATATAGACTAGTGTGCAGGTGTTGGCACAGCTTTGCATTCTGGTTCTTTCCTCCTAGATCAGCTCTCCTAATGATCCAACAGCTTCTTCCTTCAGCTCCCAGCTTTCTCGTTATCTGCCCTCCTTGCTGCCTCGCCGGCATCTACCTGGGCGGGTACCTACGCATAGGGAGAAAATGCACTTGAGCAGTATCATATGTATAAAATCAACTAAATTCATCAAATAATGCATATTATCTAATCTATGCTATTTTGTGTATGTTACCTAGTAAATGCAACCTAAACTATACTTAAGAATAACAATAATTGAGCTAAACTAGGGTATAAATATAGGACTTTTGTGCACTTAACAATGATGTTATGGCGATACATGTCTGCGTTAACCCTAACAAACTGATTATCTATTTATGTTCCCCTTATTAGTCATTGAAACCCTAATCTTATGTCTAAGCAGGATTAGAACTCAAATTGACCGCTTAAGCTCCATTGTTCACACTGTCTAACTTAACTCTCTCGGTATTAAGCCACAAATCAATAATCAAAGACCCCTCTCGATAGTTCTTACAAAATTAAGCATTAAGTTCGATGAACATGATAGATAAGAAACATATGCTATAACATTGAATAATAGTTAAACAAGGTAACTCAAACAATAAATCCAACAAAGAGTATTTAGCTGATGTCTGAGCAAATAACATCTATCAACATAATATAATAAGTCATTGCAGTCAATAAAGCAACAAGAGAAAGAGAATGAAAGCATCTTAAGATTTATTCATTGTGTTGGCGAACCGATGCTGCAACGCTCCAATCTCCGCAAGCATAGTTCTCCGTGCTTGGAGACTCCTCTTGACCTTCGACGATAGTGGTTGTCCAATGCGGAAGACAAAGGGCTATTCCTTGAATAATGCTATCATTTCTTGTGTGTTTTTGTGTTAGGTGCAGTTCCCCTTTCTTGTGATATTCCCCTTGCCTTTTATGATAAGAGAAAATCGTAAGGTTTTCTACTTTAAGCCCATTAAATGTTCATAAAAGAATATCTTACCACAGGCTTTTAATAAAGTGTCATGTGATCCATTAAAGAGAATCTTTACTTTTCGCGTCATTAATGACTCATTAAAGAGATGAGGACCACGTATTAAATCACGTCAAAAGATTAGGATTTAATCTCCAACTTCCCAGCGATAATGTGGCATCAAGTCCATCACGATAGAATGTTGCTCTAATGTTCCAACGCTCCACTTCTTCTTCAACTTTGTTGCTTCCATCACAAGAACTACTAAAATACACTACATTTCCTATTAATAGCATTAATATATATAAATCATAAAGCTCAAGCATAAACTCCAAAATTATATGCAATCTACTTTTAAATGCGGCTATATGGGTTAAAACACATGCAATATTTCAAGTAAAAGAGCACCATATATAGGTTTTCGATAGAGTTATTAGCGGCAGGGCGACCATCGGTCGACTCGTCTCGACGAGACTGACCTAATGGTGCCAGCGGTGAGATGACATTGCAGTCTGATCATC
The DNA here is from genome assembly GCA_030270665.1 of Hibiscus trionum. Taxonomy (NCBI): domain Eukaryota; kingdom Viridiplantae; phylum Streptophyta; class Magnoliopsida; order Malvales; family Malvaceae; genus Hibiscus; species Hibiscus trionum. The sequence goes on along the minus strand of BSYR01000064.1, from coordinate 4,378,452 downwards.
TTCAAATCGGAACAAAACCTCTCTATCTCTTTGATGATTGTGTAGAAAACCTATATTTTAGGCCCCTTTACTTAGCTTATTGCATGTGTTCGAGCTCATTTAGTTGCATTTAGGAGTAGTTTGCATTTAGTTATGGAGTTTTGGTGCTTGAGCTTAATTTATATATATATATATATATATATATATATATATATATATATATTTGTGCTATTAACGGGAAAGGTAGTGGTTTTTAGTGGTGTTTGCGCAGGAAACATTGGAGTGGAAGAAAGCAGTGGAGAGCCAGGAGCATTGGAGCTGCATCCTTCGTGATGGACGCGATGCCACAACATCGCTATAAGGATAGAGATTAATCTTTGACAATTGACCGACAATTAATGCATGGACCCTCTCTTTTATGGGCTTAATGAAAAGTACGAAAAGCAAAATCCTCATTAAAGGATCACGTGTACTTTAGGGTTGCTTAACCCTAGCTCTATCGTCTCCCTATATAAAGATAACTTGGGCAACAATTTACAACAAGCTTGATTCTACGAAATAACCTTCTTGCCTTCGTCAATCAGAGAACCACCGTTGTCTAAGGTTTAGAGAAGTCTCCAATGATGAAGAGCTATCGATAGAGGCTTAAGGTGTTGGAGCGCTGCATCAATTTGTTCGAGGGCTTGAAGAAGGATTTCGAGGACTCTTGAATTCTCTTTGTCTATTACTTGATAAACTACCATGACATATAATTTTATTATTATGAGTGTTATTTGTTCAAATGTAATTTTGTAAGAGTTATCGAGAGAGGCCTTTGATTATTTATTTGTGGTTTAATATCGAAAGAGTTAAGTTAGACCATTTGAACATTGGAGCTTAAGCTGTCAACTTGAGTTCTAATCCGGCTTAGACATAAGTTTAGGATTTCAACGGCTAATAAGGAGAACTTGAATAGAAAATAAGTTGTTAGGATTTACGTAGACCTGTATTGCCATAGCATCTTGTTATCAACTTCTTGCTAGACATAGTATTAGAGTAAATTAGAAAACTCTATCGAGTAGATAAGAATAACTCAACGCTATAACATTCGGATAGTAATTGACATAGTTATTAGGAAATAAACCCAACATTCATTGTCATTAGAACCTTTGCTACAACATCTGCTTGTACTTGATCATTGCTTCAATTTACTTTTATCGCATTTAGTTTATAATCTTTATCACACCATTATTATTTCACTAACTTTTGAGTGTAATCGCTTTGAGTTTATCACTCCAATCCATGTGGGTTCAACACTCTACTTATCACTCAATTAATTGATCGATGAATATACTTGCTTTAATTTACAAACTAGTTTTACGTCTGTCACTCTCTAAACCCCCCCATTTTCTCTCATTCTAACATTCTCTCTCATCCATTATTATTCTAATTTCTCCCCTCTTTCCATGCCAAAATCGGACAAATTTAATGCCCACCAACAATCAATGGGTAAACTACACAAAAGGCCATTAAACTATTTGAAAATTGACACTTACATTTCCAATTTTTATTCCATTTGCACTATATACACTATTCCTTCTTAAATTGAGCATCTTAGATGAATTTAATTTAATTTCGTCTCCAACTAAATTTCTCCAAAACCTGAATGTCCTATTCGAATTACTAACCCGGAAACCGGATCGTTACACTTTATTACTTGTAGGAAATAAATTAGTAATATTTTACCTTTAAGATTGCAATGCACCTTGTTAGGTATATGTTATTTTCACAAGTGTTATATATTGACATTCCATCAATTAGCCTCTTATAAGAAAATTTAGACCAATTCAGTTTTCCTCTCAAACAATCAGAGCACAAATAATTTAAAATTTTCTACGTAAGGCACAATGTCAAACGTTGAACATAGAAAAACACCAACAATGTACAACAACACCCTTGCTTTCAATTCATCTCCCTCAAATTCACCACTTTATATTTCTCCCTCAAGTTCAACAAAAGAAACCTTCGTGTTGATTTTATTCTTCAAAGCTAGTTCTTTCCTATTATCTCTCTCCATGACGTTTACACTATCAACACCTTCGTTTCGTAGCCCCAAAACTGCTTCCACATCTTCCACCATTACAAAAATATTCTGTCTATTAAATTGCATCATTGACATTCAACATCAAAGCTAAATGTCCACTGAATTACAATATAGGTCACGACGAATTGCTCGAGACTTTATTCCAACTAAAGGCCCAAACCCAATGTCTCGTACAACACCGTTTATCTTCATATTCTTCTTCTCTTTAAACAATTTGGACAACTTTTTCATGCTACACCTTGAGGAAACCTACTACAATAGAAAAAATAACAATAATGATGTCAATGTTTGGCTTCTATAGTATTTTTACAATTTATTTTAAGCTTAATGCTTTGTCTCACAAAAAACCTAACTCTTACTTTTATAACATTAGCCTTGCCTTGAGCTATTGTTGTCCATTCTTTATAAGTTTCTTTTTATTGCATGTGCATATCAATAGACGATTTTTTTCTGCATCACTCATTTTTGCCCATTCTTTGCCAATATTTTTTCGCCTATATCAATCAGACAAATAATTAAATTTTATCAATGTAAACATTACTAACGAATAAAAATAACATAAAACTATTTCAAATTTCCCACTTACCTCGTTTGTCATTTTCCTCTTCTATCCCTTTCATCCTTTACATTCATTTATATTGTACATACATTAAGTCAAAGTTACACTAGGCAAAAATTAACTTTAACAAATTAATAATTTCAAACAATCAATTTACATACAGAGTTAATTTACTAGAAGTCAAGATATGCAGTCAATGGTTTATGTGTCTGATCCACTGCGACCGTGTCATCCATCACACCTTCTATTTCCAAATTGTTATTTTTATTCATGATTAATTTCTAAAATCTAAAATTAATAAGAAATTAGTTTTTAACTTTAATAATTCTAGACAACACCCACTATTGGTCCAAAACGAATTAAGTATCAGTTGCGCGTATTCGGTGTCGCAATTTTAGTGCAAGTATACATGTCGCCAAGTTATAGTACAAAAGATATTGTCTCCACAGGGATTGGTGCTACTTCCAAAAATTATTGTCTCACACTGTAGAAAATTAAAAACACAAGTAATGGTTTGGTGGAGATAACAACTAAAATAAAGAAAGCAAGAAAACTAAGAGATTGAGTAGATATGATGATAAAGCAGGCCAGATTATGTTGCGTCGTAGTGTGGAAGTTGAATGAAACTGTCTCGGTTTTGAATGCAAACGTCAACTTGATTTCCTCGGCAATGAGCAAGAGAATTGCCTCGGCAATGGGCAAAGCTACTACCGCGGCAAAGACAACAAGTACTACCTGGGTAATCGAGCGACAACCTTCAAGGTTCGACAAAGTGCTCTTCAATGGCTCATCCTTATCCCTAAGTCAAAACACTATTGATGTACAGGCCTTGACAATACTTCCCAGCGTGAACCAAGGGTGAACAACAACCAATCTTACGCTTCTCTTAGCCGTTGAAACTCGTACTTATCCCTAAGTCGAATTAGTTTTCACCGATTGGGATGAAAACCATGATTATCCGTTTCGTGAGTCTAACTCTCCCAGTATTAGACAAATAGATGCAAACGCAATATCCTCTCCCGATTCAATTGCATGAAAAAGTAAGTACCAAAAATAAGCAAACCTTGAACTTAATTCCATTAACAAATACCTAAACAAATTACAATCATCTTCTCACAGCTACTAAACAAAATAACCCTAGCCTAATAAAGAATTAGAACATGATGACGATAACAAGCACTCTACTAAACCCCTAAGTCTCTCAATATCTAGATGCCTCGATGATGGTGGATGGGTTTTGGCTTTATAGGGCATGGGCTTACCGAATCCTTCTTGGAATAGGAGTATGAGTTGGAGTTGAGTTATAACTTCATAAAAGAGATAAATCTCATTTAATTCATTATTTTATTCCTCATTATCGACTTCCCATCCTTGGCATTCCTCTGACGTTTTCATGATCTTCTCGTGCTCCGATCTTCATGCAAAGTGTCTCTAAAAATTCTGCGTTTTATACTATTCAAGTCGCTTACCACTTTGCATATTTTCTCTCATGTCGGCTAATGTATGGGCATTGCCTCTGTAGTGGCTTGGTGATTGCCTCGACAATGTTCTGTCAGTCTTTTCCGCTCGTCCGGGCTCCTTCTCTTGGTCCAGTGTTCCTCAGCAGGGCTTGGCAGCAAAGGATGGTTTGGTCTGGATCGTCGAGTGATGGTTCTGCACCTTTTCCTCCCCTTATTTCATTGCCGTGGCAATGCTTGCCCGGGCAGTGGGTAGTGAAATCTGCACAAGCACAAGACACATACCAAAGCAGTACCTTTTCCACCAAGTATAATCAAATAAAGATAATCAAGCATGGCTATGTTAAGAACAGTAAATTGTGTATGTATGATTAGTAATGCATCTAAAATAAGCTTAAGTCTGAAAATAATTGACTCATAAAGGGTCCTAAAATGAATACTATTACACACCTAACATACCCTCAAACTCGAACTATTGCTTGTCCTCAAGCAAAGCAAAACTAATAGTCAATTGCCAAAGATTTAATCTTCATGAAATTATCCCTCGGACTTACTTTTTCTTCCCTTCTCTAAACTGTGAATATAAATGTGCTTAGCCTTCAATTCTTCGGATGTTGAGGATTTCCCTAGAGTCAAACTATAAGACTCGTGAGTGTGTGCGTGATTGTGAACAAGATGATTTTACGGGTTCTAAGTAAACACTTAAGCAGTGAACCTACTTTCCTTGGGCTTCTCTTTCAACTAGAGCCAATTCCGGGCACCTCTAGTGTTTTCTATTGTTTTTAAAGATTTAATCTACTAGAGCCAATTTCAGGCACCTCTAGTGATTTTTTTCCTTAAGCTAGAGCCGGTTTTAGGCACTTCTAACTTTTTACCCAAATTATTTTTTTCTAAGTAAATGTCCTAAGTGTCCTAGAACTCCTTCAATCATTCAAGTCACAAAAGTGTACGTTTTCGTTTTCAGCCTCACAGTGTGATTCTAAGTATTTTCCATGGACATACTAAAATTGAAAGCCAACTAGCAAAAATTTTAAGGATACGGTAAAAGAGAGAGACATCTATTGCTGAGGCAACAGTTTCATTGGATTAAACTTAAGGCAACCGATAAGCATGCATTTCTAGATATGACAAAAAGAATTTACTAACTACTTCCCCCAAACTCAAGAGAAGCATTGCCCTCAATGCATGCACATACACAAAATTTAAAGCAAAAATAGAAGGAAATAGAATAAAATTACAATGATGGGGACATGGATGAGTCATCGTCATCGTCTTGGAAGATTAATTTCCTTCTTCTCATTTGCTTGATCCTCTTGGTTAAGCTTGGTGGTTGGTGACGTGTAGGAGGTGTCGGTTCAGCTTTCTTGATCACCTCCTCTTCATTGTCACTGTTTAGGAAAATTTCTTCGGTGGAAGAGGCCTTGCACTTCTTGGGGGATGGAACCGGAGTGGCCTTGGTTTGGGGTGCAACAGAGTTGTCGGAGCCGGAGAAGTCTGACCACGTCTCAGTTTGGGTCGGCTCTATGGCAGGTGCTTTGCCCTTGTCTGTTCTGGTTGGTTGGACATCATCACTCTTTGTTGCCGCGGTAGAGGTAGCAGAGATTGTTGAGGCAGTGGCTGTCTTTATTGCCGAGGTAGAGTCTCCATGTGTTGCCGCGGTAAAGGCTCTAGGTGTCACCGAGGCAAGGATGTTAGCAGGGAAAGCTGGGAACTGCACTGTGTTCTCTAGGAACTTCTCTAGTATCACTTGAATGATGGAGTTGTTGAAATCCCTTGTATATTGCATGAACACGCGCTGCCATTTTTCTATTGCGTCGAGTTTCTGTGCAAGGTGCTGAAGGGTGGTTGCCGTGGCATCGTTCTATAGAGTGGTTGGGGCATTTCTCGAGGACGTTGCCGCGGCAATGCCTAATACCGGCATGGACTCTAGCTCGACTTCTGTGATTTGCATTATCTTGTAGTATTGAGCCTTTCTCCATCCCTTTCTTGTTGGTCTGAGCTTGTCGGCCGGATCGGTTGGGACATTCTTTTGCTTGCACAAGCCGGTGATGAGGCTTGGGAAGTAGAGTCGGCCTTTATCTTTTTGGCTACACATGAATATCTCATTATATATAATGGATCCAACATTAATAATTCTATTATGCAATATAGAGTGAATGAGTGCAAGCCTTGGTTTGTCGACGGTGGTGTTGTGCGATGTGGGCATTAAACATCTCTTAACAAAAGCATTCCAAAGTTTAGCCTCGGGTCGAAGCCTTCAGTGGTTTATCGTTCGTTTGTGTGCTCCTTTGTTCCAGGTTGTCCCAGCAAATCACAACTCTTTGATCATGTCCTCGTAGTCTTCCGTTGTGAGCTTGTCGACATATTCCTTGTGCTCATATTTGGTAACATGCATGCAATAGTAGAGGTTGGTGGAATCGGCATCCACGGGCATTGCTTGGCATCGAACATGCACATAGAGGTTGTTGGGATTTGGAGAGTGGGCATAGAATTCTCGTACCCATGTTACGTTGGCCGGCTCCGGTTGGTGGCAAAGGATTTACCACTTTTGATGTTTGATCTTGTTGAAGATGAAGGGCTCCAAACCGAAATCGGTGTGCGATGAAGAGTATTAAAAGCCTTGATCTTCCCATACTTGTCGGCCGACAAACTTTGTGTTGAATCTCTATTCTACTTCCGGCGGGGCAAACCTTTTGAATGATGATTCTTCGGTGGCTTGTGAGTGCTCTCCTAATTTTCAGGCCATTGTTGAGTTGTTGAGAGGGTTGTGAGAAATCGTGATTAAAGAAAATAAAAGCAAAAAAAAGCAATACAAAATCTTGGAGTTAAGTAGGGAGAAGACAGGTTTGATGGTAGAGTGTTTAGAGGGGGGTTAAATAGATGAGAGTGGTGTAACGATCACAAGCATTGAATGGCAATGGGCGTGTGCATGGTTAGGATTGCTTGGGGAGAGTCTCCAACGGTCATGTTGTAAGATGCAATGACGGGGTGGTTTTCCGAGTTTCCAACGGTCATATTTTGAGGTTGCCGTGTTTTTAGTTTTGGGTTAGGCTTGAAATCAGCGCATCTTCTTTACATCCTTGAACTCCTTCCTAAAATCACAATAATAAAAATAACATTATTTAAAAATAACATTGTTATCCTAAAATAAATAATTTTAAAAATATGGAAAAATAAAAATGAAAATTTAAAGAGAAAATTAAGATACTAAAGGAGTGTATGAGGATGCATCTCCTAAAGTAATCACTTTCTTATCCTTCATGACAAGGGTGCCAGTGTAGTGCTTCAATCTCTGTCCATTAACCTTAAATTCATGACCGTCATTTGTGGACTTGATTGTTACGGCACCATGGTGGAATGCTTTGACAACTTCAAAAGGTCCAAACCATCTCGATCGTAGTTTCCCTGGGAATAGCTTCTATCAAGAATTGAAGAGGAGGAATAATTGCTCGGGCAAGAATTGTCGCATCAATAGGTTTTTGTCATGCCAGCGCTTAGTTTTCTCCTTGTAGATTCTTGCATTGTCATAGGCTAAGGCACGAAACTCCTCTATCTCATTAAGGTTCATTAGGCATTTTTGTCCAACACTCTCCCAATCCATGTTCGCGGTCTTGATTGCCCAATATGCTTTACCATTTACAAGCCGAAAGGGTGACATGCCCAATGGTGTTTTGAAGGTTGTCATGTAGGCCCAGAGTGCATCATCAAGTCGAAGAGACCAATCCTTGCGTAAGGGGTTGACTAACTTCTCAAGGATATTCTTTAACTCTTTGTTCGAGATTTCGGCGTGTCCATTGTTTTGTGGGTGGTATGCCGTGGCAATTTTATGTGTCACTCCAAATCTCTGCAATGCCTTGGCAATGAGTTTGTTGTCGAAGTGCTTGCCTTCATCACTTATGATTTCCCTTGGCATTCCAAATCTTGTGAAGATATTTTTCTGTAGGAATCTTTGTATGGTTTTGGAGTCAATGTTTGGTGATGCAATTGCCTCTACCCATTTGGACACGTAGTAAACGGCAAGTAGGGTATAGAGATTCCCACATGAAGATAGGAAGGCCCCCGTGAAATCGATTCCCCAAACATCGAACAACTCGACTTCAAGGATGTTTTGCAAGGGCATCTCGTTTCGTCTTGAAATATTTATGGTCCGTTGACAACGGTCGCATTGCTTGTAGAAAGCTTGGGCGTCCTTGTAAAGGGTTGGCCATTATAGTCCGGATTGTAAAACCTTGGCCGTCGTGCGTGTCCCTCAAAAGTGTCCTCCATAGGGTGAAGAATGGCATTTTTGGAGCACATCTTGTTGTTCTTCTTCTAAAACACACCTTCTTATATACTGATTTGCACATTGTTTAAACAAAAGAGGCTCGTCCCAATAATAATGCTTAGCATCATGTAGGAACCGCTTCTTCCCTTGGTGAGTAAGTTTATAAGGTAAAATACCACCAACTATGAAATTCACAAGACCGGCATACCATGGTGTAAATGAAAGTGCTGCAGCAGTTGCCGATGACGAGCCCTTCTTTGTTGCCGAGACAGTGCCTTTCTCGGTTGTCGAGGCAATGCCTTCTGGATTTTCCGAGGCAATGAGCAACTGTTCATCTGGGAATGTATCTTGGATATTTGTGGGAGTGGTCTCTTTCTCTTTCTGTTCCAATCGGGATAAATGGTCAGCAACTTGATTTTATGTACCTTTCATGTCCTTAATTTTAATGTCAAACTCTTGTAAAAGTAAAATCCAACGAATTAAACGAGGCTTGGCATCTTTCTTGGCAAAGAGGTACTTAATTGTCGAATGGTCAGTGTGCACAATTACCTAGGTTCCGATCAAGTATGAATGAAATTTATCAAATGCAAACACTACGGCTAGTAACTCTTTCTCGGTGGTGGTGTAGTTCACTTGTGCTTCATTCAGAGTTTTACTAGCGTAGTAGATCACATGAAAGATCTTACCAGTTCGTTGACCTAGGACTGCTCCTACTGTAAAGTCACTTGCGTCGCACATCAATTCGAAGGGCAATGTTCAATCCGGTGGAACCACTATTGGTGCGGCTATAAGTTTTTGTTCCAGGGTCTCGAATGCCTTGATGCATGAGTCATCGAAGTCAAAGGCTCTATCATGTTCAAGCAAGTCACACAAAGGTTTAGTGATTTTAGAATTTTTTTCCATAAATCTCCTATAAAAACCTGCATGTCCCAAGAAGCTTTGAATTCCTCTGACTGAAGTTGGTGAGGGTAGTTTCTCGATCACTTCAATCTTTGATTTGTCAACTTCAATTCCTTTGGATGAGATTTTGTGGTCGAGAACTATGCCTTCATCCACCATAAAGTGGCATTTCTCCTAATTTAGGACCAAGTCAGATTTATCGCACCGTTTAAGCACTTTCTCCAAATTGCGGAGGCAATTGTCGAAATCAACTCCAAATATTGAGAAATTGTCCATGAAGATTTCCATGAAATCTTCTACCATGTCGAAAAAAATTGCCATCATGCATTGTTGGAAGGTTGATGAGGCATTGCATAGTCTGAAAGGCATCCTTCGAACGACATAAGTGTCGTATGGGCATGTGAAGGTGGTCTTTTCTTGATCTCCTGGTGTTATGGCAATTTGGTTATACCCTAAATAACCATTAAGAAAACAATAAAAGGGTTTACCTGCAACATGGTCAAGCATTTGATCGATAAAGGGTAAAGGAAAGTGATCTTTCCTAGTAGCCTTATTTAACTTACGGTAACCCATGCAAACCCTCCAACCGGTCACAGTCCTGGTTGGGATTAGTTCATTGTTTTCATTGCCTACCACTGTCATACCTCTCTTTTTCGGTACACATTGTACCAGACTTACCCATGTACTGTCAGAGATAGGGTAGATGATATCGGCATCGAGCCATTTGATGATTTCTTTCCCTACCACATCTTTCATGACTCGATTAAGCCTTCTTTGTGCCTCAATGGTCGGTTTATGATCGTCCTCCAAAAGGATTTTATGCATACAAACTGTTGGGCTAATTCCCTTCAAATCTGCAATTGTCCACCCTATTGCTTTTTGTGCAGCTTCAACATGTTGATCAATCTTTTTTCCTGTTCAGGATGTAACTTAGAAGAGATGATTATGAGCAATGTGTTATTGGTTCCTAAATAAACATATTTTAATTGCCCTGGCAACGGTTTTAATTCAAGAATAGGGGGTTGCTCGATGGAGGGTTTTTTAATTTTTCTTTCCTCCCCTGAGTAATCTAACGGTTCGAAATACTTATTTGAATGACTAGATATCCAGTTGGCTTCTTCCTGCTCATCTTCATTTTGTTCTTTAGGGTCAGGGCAGTTGTCAATGTAATTGCCGAGGCAGTCGTCACAAGCATTGCCGAGGCAATTTTCACAGCTATTGCCGAGGCAGTTGTTGAGGCAGTCTATATCCATATCGAACTCGGTTATAGCCCGGATGACTTGGCATTCTTCTAGATCATTTGGTTGCTTAAGGGTGTGAAACACGTTCAACTTGATTTGCTGGTCATTCACCCTCATGGTGAGTTCTCCTCTCTCAACATCGATCAAGGTTCTTCCTGTAGCAAGGAATGGCCTCCCAAGGATAATAGGTGCGAACTCATCTGCTTCACAGTCTAAGACAATAAAGTCAACAGGGTAAATAAATTTATCAACTCTTACCAGGATATCTTCAACTTTTCCCTCTGGATGAGCATAGGATCTGTCAGCAAGCTGTAGCATCACTGTAGTGGGTCTCGCCTTCCCTATACCCAATCGTTGGAAGACTGATTTTGGCATAAGGTTTATGCTTACTCCAAGATCACATAGTGCCTTCCCGACGCAATGATTCCCAATCGCACATGGTATGGTGAAACTTCTGGGGATCTTTCAGCTTAGGTGGCATTCAGTTGTGCAGCATGGCCATACATCCTTCTGTCACAGCAACGGTCTCAAATTCCCCTATTCTTGTTCTCTTAGAGACAATGTCTTTAAGGAACTTGGCGTAGTTCGGCATTTGCTCTATTGCTTCAACCAAGGGCAAGTTTATGTGGACTTGCTTCAAGATGTCTAGGAACTTCATGAATTGGTATTCTTGTTTCTGCCTTTTCATCCTTTGTGGGAACGGTGGTGGAAGTCGAATGTCTTTGATTCGTTCCTTGCATGGGAATTTGATTTGAGGCATTGAATCAAGACCTTCAGATGCCTTCTTGTTTTTTACGGTGTTTGTGTCAGGCATTGTCGAGGCAATGTTATCAGGCTTTGCCGAGGCAATGTTGTTGGGTACTACCGAGGCAATGTTACTGGGCATTGTCGAGGCAATCGACTCCTTTGATTCTGTTTCCTCTGTTTTATGAGCTCGTGGTTCCTTGAGTTGTTTACCACTTCGTGTAGTGATTCCCTTGCATTGCTCATGAGTTGTTCCTCGTGCGACCTTAGTGTTGCTTCATGGTTCTGCATTCTCATTTCAGTCATGTCCATAAAAGTGTCAGTTTTATTTATGAATTTATCATTATTAGCCATATATGCACTAGTTTGAGACATGAAAGCATTTAGGGAATTTTCCAAAGAACTAGATGGCATGGATTACTACTGCGGCATTTGTTGTTGCATCGATTGCTGAGGCATTGGTTACCGAGGCATGTTCTATTGGAATCCCAGTGCTGGAGCATTCTGATTATTCTAATTGAGGGCATTGTTAGGGTTGCTCCATGAGAAGTTTGGATGTTTCCTCCAGGCCGGGTTGTAAGTGTTGGACATCACATTATTGTTTCGGTTGTAGTTTCCAACATAAAAGCTAGACTCTGGATTCTGTGGACATTCAGAAGAATCATGGTTACCATTACATAAATCACATAATGAACATACTACCTTGACCACCTATGTATTTCTTGGTCGTTGCATGTTCTTAACCAAATTGGTTAAGGTTGCCAATTGTGAAAGAATTGAATCTGATGACTCAAGTTCATTTATGGTGGCATGGCATTTGACTCCTCTTCTGGATGTTGGGAACTGATAGTCACTTTTAGCAAGCCTATTCAGGATCTTTATTGCTTCCTCTGGTGGCTTGTCTAGGAGTCTACCATTTGTCGAGGCATCAAGCATCATCCTTGTTGGCGTGTTTACCGCATTGTAAAACATTGTCACATGTGTCCACAATGGGAATCCGTGTAAGGGGAATTTGTGTAAAAGCTCTTTATATCGCTCCCAAGCCTCGTACATGGATTCATCATCTACCTGCCGAAAAGAAGTGATTTCATTATGTAACTTATCAGTTAAATTTGTAGGATTAAATCGAGCAAGGAAATCACGACATAAATTATTCCAAGATTCTATAGATCCGGCTGGCATGCTATTTAACCAATTTTTTGCCCTATCCCTCAATGAATAGGGGAACAATTCCAGCCTCAAAATATCCTCACAGACTCCTTTTATTTTGAATGAATTGCGAATTTCCAAGAAGGATTTGAGGTCTTGTCTAGCATATTCAGTTGCTGAGCCGCCAAATTGACTCGTTGTATTGATTATGTTGAACATTATGGGCTTTAACTCAAAGTGGGCAGCTTCGATTGCAGGTGTGACAACTCCTGTGTTCAGTCCGTTGAGATCTTCTTCTAAGTAATCTAGGACAGTTAGATTTCTTGCTTCAGCAAATTAAGGTGGTTGAATCCCTTTGTCTCCTGCCGCGACATTCTGATTGCCGTCGGCATTGTTATTGCGGACTGCATATGACATTGCTCCTTTCAGTTTTTGTTTGAGTTTACGGTAGGTGCGTTCAATCTCCGGGTCAAGGGGATATTCTTGACCTGTTGGATTTGCCCTGGTCATACACCAATACAAAACCAAATTTTGTTAATTCCTTGTGAGACTAAACAATAAAAAGTACAAATAAAAGTGCAAGAAAATAAAAACGAAGTCACTATTGCCAATCCCCGGCAACGGCGCCAAAAACATGTTGTGTGTATTCGGTGTCGCAATTTTAGTGCAAGCATACACGTCGCCAAGTTATAGTATAAAAGATATCGTCTCCATAGGGATTGGTGCTACTTCCAAAAATTATTGCCTCGTACTGTAGACAATTAAAAACACAAGTAATGGTTTGGTTGAGATAACAACTAAAATAGAGAAAGCAAGTAAACTAAGAGATTGACTAGATATGATGATAGAGCAGGCCTGATTATGTTGCGTCGTAGTGTGGAAGTTGAATGAAACTGTCTCGGTTTTGAATGCAAACGTCAACTTGATTGCCTCGACAATGAGCAAGAGAATTGCCTCGGCAATGGGCAAAGCTACTGCCGTAGAAAAGACAACAAGTACTGCCAGGGAAATCGAGCGACAACCTTCAAGGTTCGACAAAGTGTTCTTCATTAATGGCTCCTCCTTATCCCTAAGTCGAAACACTATTGATGTGCAGGCCTTGACAATACTTCCTAGCGTGAACCAAGGGTGAACACCAACCAATCTTACGCTTCTCCTAGCCGTTGAAATTCGTACTTATCCTTAAGTCGAATTAGTTTTCACCGATTGGGATGAAAACCATGCTTATTCGTTTCGTGAGTCTAACTCTCTCGATAGTAGACAAATAGATGCAAACGCAATATCCTCTCCTGATTCAATTGCATGAAAAAGTAAGTACCAAGAATAAGCAAACCTTGAACTTAATTTCATTAACAAAAACCTAAACAAATTACAATCGTCTTCTCACAGCTACTAAACAAAATAACCCTAACCTAAGAAAGAATTAGAACATGATGGCGATAACAAGCACTCTACTAAACCCCTAAGTCTCTCGATCTTTAGATGCCTTGATGGTGGCGGATGGGTCTTGGCTTTATGAGCGATGGCCTTGTCGAATCCTTTTTGGAGTACGAGTATGAGTTGGAGTTGAGTTATAACTTCATAAAAGAGATAAATCTCGTTTAATTCGTTATTTTATTCCTCCTTATCGACTTCCCATCTTTCGCAACCCCTTTTTTAGGGAACTTCGACTTTTTGGAAACTTTTTAAAATCATCGGAGTCGCCACCAATCTTTGTTGAAAAGTGTGATTGGATCACTTTAAAATAGGGTTATTTTAATAAAACGTTTGGTTTTAATAAAACAACGTTTTTGGTCTACGAAAACCAGAAAATAGGTTTGGGGGTCGGTTACGCGTGGGGAAGGGTTAGCACCGCCACAACGCCCAAAATTGGTACCTAATTGATTTCAAAATCATTTTCAAAACTGGAATTTGCAAGTTCACAAAAGTTTGACTTTATTTGTTCGTTTAATGAATATCAATCTATTTTAACAGCCTTATCGCCCGGGAAATGAACTTTAATTACTGCCAACATCTCTGATGCTAAACTGTCATTCTCGTTTGATAAGACACCGCATTAAATTAATTTCACTTTTCAAATAACATGGAAATTCATTGTGTTGAGCATTTTTATTCTTTCTAGGTTTGATTATTTTAAAATCCTAAAAAGGTCTAAATCTTTTATTCCTAATTGAGGGTTTGAGTTTGTTTAAGTGTGTTTTATTTTTTTGTGAAGAAAATCTTTCTACAAACACGTCTCTATCTAAGCTTTTAGAACCTAGTCCTAAGTTTTGACCTATTTCTAAGGAAGAGACAAGAAACTTGATTTTTTTTGTATTTTATTATTTTTTATGGTTTCTTTTTTTAAAAAAAAACTTTTATTCTTTAAAACATAAACCCTTCTTTTTATCATTTTTGCTTTTTAGTCTTATTGATTTTCTACATTTTTTATTTTTATTTTCAAAAAATGTATTTTCCCTTAAAAACCTTAAAGGTTATTATTAATCTTTATTACCTTGAAGATTTTTTACATTTTTAAAGCTTCTTTTAAAAGATGATTTTGAGTTTTTTATTTTAAATTCTTTTAGTTAAATCATTATTTTTTAAGAAAACGATTTTTCATGTTTTCAAACTTTTATTCACTAAAATTCTAAACATCTAACCTATGGTCATTTTATTAAAACCCTTTTTAAATTTTATCTTTTTGTTTTTTCCTTTTTAAACTTATTTTTCAAACACCTTTATTTGTTTATTTTCTAAAAAAACCTTCTTTTTAAAAAATTGCCTAAGAACTTTATATTATGAAAACTTTATTTCAAAACCCATTTTATTTTCTAACAAATTAAAACTCATTTTTATTTTTTTCATCCATGATTTATCATTTTTTATTAAACCCCTTGATTTTAATTTTTTTTTAAAAAATTGATTCATTTCTATTCCTAAATTCAAAAGGATCAAAACCTCTTTTAATGTTAATTATTTCATTTTCAAGATCAAAATTTTAACAATATTTTTTACTTATGCAAGAATCAAAAAGATTAAATTAAAAACTAAAGCAAAGTTTAAAAACAAAATCATTATCAAATTCAAGAATCAATCTTCCAATTCCAAAAAACCCAACCTAATACAACATAAACAAACACAACACACAAAACACAAGATTCAACCAAGGACAAGTATAAAATTCACTAAGTAAATTTAAAAGAAAAGAAAGGATTTTTACCGAAAACGAAGAACTCACGTATGATTCCTTCTCGAATTGCTTCCAAACGTGTCCGAAAAATATCCAAAAGCTTGAACTCCACTCCAAGAATTTTCCAGCAATTACATAGAAAATCTCAAGAAATTTCAATTTTTTTTGAAGCTTTTTCAAGTGGTGAATTGTTGAAGAACAAGGGTGTACAAAGGGGTTTTATACTAGTCCCTAACCCTTTCAATTCAATGTACAATCAAAATTTAATCCCTAAATTGAAGCTCAAATCCGACCAAGAACTTGATCCTCGGAAAAACCCCTAAAAAAATTCCCAATTTGGCTCAGATTCGGAGTCAAATTTCAACCTTGATTCGAGCCCTACCTTTAACCCCTTTCTTCTATTTTTGCAGATTCTGCGGCTACGGTGGACGGCTGGTACCTCCAGCGACGGCGGCCTTGGCCCAGGGACAACGAGCTGTCGTTCGATAGCCGCCCAGCCTGGGGATTTTGGTTCCCCAATCGGGCGCGTGCAGCGCACGCGCTGGGCGCGTGGCTTTGCGTGTCCCACCCCATTTTTTTACTGTTTTGACCTTTTTCTGTTTTTAATTAGCTATTTTTTTTGGCCCTTGATTTATTATCCCTAATCTAATGGCCTATTTTAATCCTTAAAACAAAAAGGTTTTTGGGCCTCTAAAAATGGGCTCCATTATTATATTTTTAGGTGGGTTTTTACATCATATGAAATAGTGGGCTTTATTATTAGTAGGCATTTATTTAATTTAGATGGTCTCTTTTTTGCATTTTTTTAGGTTTTAACTATAATAAAAATAGTCAATAATAATAATAATAATAATGATGATGATGATGATGATGATGATAATGATAATAATAATAAAATAGGGTAAAAATTCAGTGACAACAACTACCCCTTTGCTTATATCTGTGAAACAGGGATAGAGCAAAGACCAAAAGACACTGATTTTCACTGATTTGCTGCTTGGTTCCATTCTCCTGATGCCCGAACGGATAGGCATGTTCTATTCTCCAAATGCCCAAATAGATGAGCAGGTTTCTATTCTCCAAATGCCCGAATAGTTGAGCTGGGTTCTATTCTCCAAATGCCCAAAAAGATGAGCTGGGTTCTATTCTCCAAATGCCCGAATAGATGGGCAAAATTCTATTCTCCAAATGCCATAATAGATGGGCAGAATTCCATTCTCCGTACACCCTAACGGATAGGCGGGTTCTTCTGAAGAATTTCATCCTTCTTATGCTTGGATGAATAAGCAAACATGCTTCAAAAGATTTCATCCTCCTTATGCTTTGATGAATAAGCAAACTCCAAAAGATTTCATCCTCCTCATGCTTGGATGAATAAGCAAACTCTAAAAGGTTGCATCCTCCTCATGCTCAGATGAATAAGAAAACTCTAAAAGGTTTCATCCTCCTCATGCTTTCGTGAATAAGCAAACAGACTTCAAATGATTTCATCCTCCTTATGCTTGGATGAATAAGCAAACATTCTCTATTCACCTGAACGGATAGGTGAATCTTCTGAAAAATTTCATCCTTCTTATGATTGGATGAATAAGCAACCTCCATTCTCCTTACGCCCGAATGGATAGGTGAATCTTCTGAAAAATTCCGTCCTTCTGAAAATTTCATCCTCCTTATGCTTGGATGAATAAGCGGGTTCTATTCTCCTTGTGCTCGAATAGATATGCAGATTCCAAAAAGGGTTTCATCCACCTTATGCTTGGATGAATAAGCGGACTCTATTCTCCTTATGCTCGAATAGATAAGTAGATCCCATTCTCCTAGCGCCCGAACGGATATCCAGGTTCTTTTTGTGAAAGGTTCTTCGTGTACTTGAAAAATGCAATATTCAATCCAGATAAGCAATTATACTTTCTCATTGTATTTTTTCAACTCATCGAAAACATTTGATCTTTGCAAACTTGCCCAGTTAATCTAGTGATCTTGTACTCCTGGTTGGAAGGATAGACTTCTTCAACTGTCATTGCTTCGCCATTCTTATTCTTTATATATCTTTGCTTCATCGAAAACATCTAACCTTCGTAGGCAAATGTCTCAAGATCTACTATCATTGTAGTTGATTCATCAATATTGAGTGAAAGGCTTCCTTGTGTGGTTTTGAAAGCTTCAAGTCTTCATATGCCCCTTAAAATATTAAGCATCTTCAGTGCTTCCTGTGAATTCTCAAATTCTTGCCCCTACAAGACAACTTGAATTGCTTGCATGTAAATCCTTGCAACAAAGCTTATTTCTACCTTGAATATCTTAGAAAGATGTTGGCGTTTTAATCTCTTCCTTTCACGCCTATCAAAGTCGGGGATCCTGAATCCTTGATCGATATAACTTCCCCAATCTGACGAAATGATTTGCCCACTTGGGATGGCTCTATCTATTTACGCTTTAGGGATCTTACATCTTAAGTGTGGATCTTTCTTGAAAACACAACCCACTTAAAACACATGTGCTTCTTTTCTGTTTTTACCTTTTCATGCAAGGCGATGCCCCCGGTCAAACCGAGGTTCAATTGCTTCTTGAAGTGATGAAAATATTCGCTCATGGTCTCCTACGGTTGAAATCAATACCAAGAAATCTTTTTCTTTTCATGAATCTAGGTCAGCCTACTAGTCAGATGCAAGAAAAAGATAGAAATATGAATTAAGAGAGGGGGGAGATGTAAAGAAAGAAAGAAAAAAGTCATGGCAAACACAGTAATAGGGCAAAGTAAGATGCCCCAAAATTCATAGCATGAATGCTTCATGAATCCATCAACCGGATAATGCCCCACTTTTGGTGGCTCTCTTTTACTTACACACTCCCCAAATTTAAAATTTCCCACTTTTCTAATCCCAATCAGACATTAGAAGCTTGAGGTCCTTGAAGAAAGGTTAACTCAATTAGGCGGAATGTGTTCTAAAGACAAACTCCTTTTCTCAAATATTCATGTGTGATCCAAATGGTCTTTTAAGGCTTGTAATGTAGGCTAGGCTCGGGGTATCAAGAAAAGGATATATAGGCCCAAATACATGTTTAAGGGTGATTAAACCAAGGATCAACTTTTCCTGATGAAATCTCTGTTCTTTTATTCTTTGGATCACTCTAGACTGTCCATTTTAGGTTTTCACCCTAGAGTTCATTTCCTTTTCTGGCACACATCTCGTTTGAAGGATTTATTTCAAATTTTCCTTCTCATTTCTTCTTTCTTTTTCTTATTTTCTTCTTTTTTCTTTATTTTTTCTTTTATTCTTCTTCTTTCCTTTTTTCTTTTTTTTACTTTCCTTTTTCCTTTATTCTTCTTTTCCTTTCTTCTCTTTTTCTTTTTCTCCTCTTTTGTGTCCTTTTCATTTTCAATTTTGGACATTCAACTTGATCTGACATGTTTTTTTTTTCAAACAGCTTTTCATTTTCTTTGCCCCCTAGTGTGGGGAGTGATCCTTGGTTGGGGTTCAATCACAAGAAAAATAATATCATGCTCAAAGGAGGACATCAAATTGTTTTTTTTTTCATTTTTCTTATTCGTGAAGGGAAATGAAGGAATGCCAAATGTCATTTCACACACAAACATCGTCGAAGAGAAGTAGTCTTCAGTTGGTAGATGTTTTAGAGTTATCACTTCATTCAGGGACCCTAACAGCAATGTCTGAGAGGAAAATTCACTCGAAATATGTATATTAAACTTGAACACACTTTATTGCCCCTCTATCTCGGGATTAGATTCAAGAATCATTCATACAATCAATGATAAGGACTCTACAAAGAAGATGTATGCTTGAAAAGAAATGGATGAAGAATGAAAAGAAGAGAAAAGGGTGAAACAAAAATGAGAAATGTTTGCCACTTGGAAACAAATGCGTCTTTAAACAAGTAGATTAACATAAAATCCCTTACAAAAGATCCCTAATTCTCGCGGGCAAAAGCAAAAGGGTTGATTCTAAGTATGATCCCAACTTTCTAGGAAGATTCTGCATTATTCCAAAGAGACAAGCATAAATTTCAGCTAATCTTGTCTTCATTTGTTTCGTGACGGGTTTTCTAAATGTGTTCGTCATATTCTTCTTCTTTGAGTCTCCCGCTTTTGATAGCTGCCAATATCAACTCCCTGTTCATGACCAAGTCTGTGAAACCTTCGGTGGCATGATTTAATATATAGTCATAGAAGGGTCCATTTAAAGTCTCCACAAACATTGGAGTAACCTCATTTTCCGACAGTGGAGGTTGAACTTGGGCAGCCACATCTCGCCATCTTTGGGCATACTGGCGGAAGCTCTTTTTGGGCTTTTGTTCCATATTCTGAAGTACAATCCTGCTTGGGGCCATATCTGTTACATACTCGTACTGCTTAAGGAAATCTTTTGACAGATCTCTCCAAGTGCGTATGTTGACCAGACTCAGTTGAGCATACCATCGGATAGCAGTCCCAGATAGACTGTCTTGAAAACAGTGGATCATCAACTTATCATTTTTTAAATGTGGTGACATTTTTCGACAGTACATGGTCAAATGTGCCAATGGGCATGTAGTTCTATTATACTTTTCAAAGTCAGGGGCCTTGAACTTTGGAGGAGCCACTAGGTCAGATACTAGACTCAAATCTCTTGCATCTATGCCACCATAACTGCTTCTTTCTTGAGAAGATTTAATCATTTCCTCCAACTTCTTATAGCGATCTTCCCATTTCCTCTCGACCTTTGCCTTGTCAGTTTTTTCATCAAAGTCAGGCATCTCGTGGCTATGAACCTCATCGGTGTTTTCTTTTAATTCAGTACGGTAGAAGATTCTACAAAATGGGGTGAGATCTTGACTTTAGGTGAATCCACTTCCTTTTGCATCCGTGAATGTACGAAAGCCATCCCCGTGAAAGAGTTGGTGTCTTCTCTCGCTTTTGGGTCTTTGAACCCCAAACATGGTTGTGATTTGGCTGACCGTTTTTGGTGTGATATCTCAATCACTTTATTCATATCATTTTCCATTTTCTCAAGCTTATCATGGATGCTCTTCTGATTTGCTTCTAGAGTTGTCAATCTTTCTTCTGTAGTCATATCTCGAGTACCGTGTTTGCATGGGATCTTTACTACTTCAATGGAATTTTCCAAAATTAATCTTTTTATTATACATGTGCGAATGCAATGATCAAAACATTATTTAATGCAAACAAAAAAACAAATTCATGGAAGCAAATGTATGTTTGCAAAAGCATGAATGCAGGCGAAGGGTCATCAATTCTATTAAGGTGTTGCTCTAGACGTAGCTTCCATTGGATGACGAAGGTCCTACGAATATGTCTCGGCCTGAGCACTCATTTATTTGATCAATCTTTGAAGCCTTGGTCCTACCTTGTCGGTCTGGCGTGGGGTGAAGAAATGTCTTCAATTTGGGATATAATGCTCCTACTGAACTCGTCTCGCTCCTGGGTCCTTTTGGCGTTGCCTCTAAGCCGAGTAGACCAATGATCATCTTCAAATTCTGCTTGGTTGGACCGTCGAAGTCACAGCACTTGCGACTTATGGTATTCTGTTTGGCGCTGATGTGATTATTGCTTGCTGGTGGGCCTCAGATTGGTGACGTACATCCGCATTGTCTTCTTGTTTTAGGTACCTTCAATCCATGGCGAAAGCTTTTCTAATTAAGCAACATGCTTTTGAATCGATTCCCTCTAAATATGGGATGCATACAACAAATAAACATGCCACAAAAACAAAACAAAACTCACACCCAAAAAGGTTAGTACTCTTTTTAATAAAAAAAGAAATAAAACCTAAATGATCCTAAATAATTTAATTGCATAATAATTTTGGGCAGCCATTCTAACATTCCAGGACATGTCTCCATGGACTATTCTTGCGACTTTGATCAGACTCAACATCCTAGGCTTTCTGTATGGCTCTATTGAGGTAGGCTCTAGATTCTCAAACTTGGTTCAGTTCTAAAAAGGGTACCCGAGGTGTCCTTGTTGTCCCCTACTAAGGGTAGCAAGGCTGTAACGCCCTGGTTTTGGGCCTAGATGTTTTGGACATCGGACCGGACCGGTTGGAAACGGTTCGAATTGCGTTAGGAGGTTTAAGGAAATCAAGGATCGGAATAGGATAAAAATATGGTAAAATTGATAAAATCCTCTAAAATCACGTTTAAGAGATTGGTCAAATCAATTTTACAAAAAGAGTTTTGAAAGTAGTAAATTTTGGGTGGTGACCAAAATGTAAAGTTTCAAAACTGTGGAAAATGCAATTTTAAAAAGTGGAGCCAAAATCATAGAATCTTTTGGGAGCTTTATGGTAATTTAGCCTTTCTTTAATATGGCATGTGTTTTAAAAGGATTTTAAAGTGATTAAATAAAAGGGTTTTTATTTAATTAAAATTAATAAAATAAGAAAAGTGAGATTTCATTTGACGTAACTACCTTTCTCTTCTCATTTTCAGAAAAACACAATTCTAACTCATTTTCTCTAGAATTTTTTTCTATCAAACACTCTCATTATTTTCCAAATCAATTTCAAGATTTCTCTTCAAGATTTTCTAGTTTTGTGAAGCTAAAACTTGTCATTCATTAAGGAAAGCAAGGATTGGAGGTAAATCCCGTTCTCAACCTTCAATCTCGATTCTTTATTAAAATTCTCAAGATCTTTGGCTTCTAATTAATGTTTTTGGTTGAATTTTCATTATAGTTTTGATTTGAGATCAAAATATTACAAAAATATGATTAAAATCTTGATTTTCGGATTTGTTTTGATAGGCTCTGTTTTGGATTGATTTTAATTGAGTTTTGTGTTGATTAATATGTTGAAAAGATGTTATGTTAATATAGATCCCGAAATCCTTGAGATCCTTGAGTTTCTTGATGGTTTTAATTGGGTTTTTGATGTGAAATGATGTTGTAGTGCTTGCTGGAGGTATAAGGATGGGTTTAGGTTGTTTTTAGATGTGTTTTGATGTTTATAAATGGTTGAGAGTGATGTATGTTGGCTGGGCTTGGTTTAGGAAGCAATCGATT
Source organism: Hibiscus trionum (assembly GCA_030270665.1). Classification (NCBI taxonomy): domain Eukaryota; kingdom Viridiplantae; phylum Streptophyta; class Magnoliopsida; order Malvales; family Malvaceae; genus Hibiscus; species Hibiscus trionum. Next base: position 4,355,883 of record BSYR01000064.1, on the reverse strand, counting down.
GAGTTTTCGGTTATTTCGGATGGGTAAATTGGTGTAGTTTGGGTGAGCAACGAGTTTGTGTTTAGTTGTTGGTGTTGAAATGCATTTTAATGCATTTGGATCTCTGTTTTGGTGATCAAAAATAGGGGATCTTGAGCAGGGAGGAAACGAGACGATTTTGGAGGCTCCGAAAGGGTGATTTTCGTGTCGGTGAGCAAGGCTTCGCGTATCGGTGAGTGGAAATGGATTTTCCAGCTTTGTAACGCTTTGAGCATGGTCTCGGGAGCTTAGTGTAAGTTTGAAACGCTTAACTAAGCTCAAGAGTAAGTGATTTGAAAGTCTCTCTCGGAATGTGCTATGTTTTTTTGTGGAAAATGCACTTGCGTTGAATATGATTTATTTACTGTTTTTAAGCATGTTTTAAGCATTGAGGATGCTGGATTTTAATGCCATGTTGTTAAGGATGCATTTGGTAGATGATCCTTGGACTTGAGAAATGTATGTATTTGAGATTAAGCATGTATGTGCTTGTGACTATGGCATTGTGTTTATGCTTGTAAAATAGTGGAATATTGATGTTAAATGATTATATTGGCAAGTGATGGAAATGTTTTTTGGTTACTTTAATCGGATATAGTTAGCCGGCTATAGGATTGGGTGCACCGTGAATAAAGTCGCGTTGGATGTCGAGGGGTTGTGATTGTACCGTATACTCCATCCAAGTACCCTAACGATTGAGGCTAAGATCACAACGGTGGATGTTTAATCTCGTGCGTGAATCTTGTGCTATGTGTGTCGTGCTCTCGTTAGTGGAATTATACAACTACCGATGAGTGGTGTTGAGGGGTTGTGATTGTACTGTTATACTCCACCACGGGTGTCACAACGATGGGGGGTTGCTCTCGTGTGTGAGCCTTGTGTAGTCCGGTAGTGTGTATGAAGCGTATGGGACAACATTTGTAATCCGCGTATCCGATTGTGTCATTTGTGTTGGTTTTGGTATGGTTTGAGAATTGATCACTTGCGAGCCAATATAATGTTGTTAATTAATGGTTTAAGCATGAGATGCTTGTGGTTAATGCTAGAATGCATGAGATGCTTGGTTTAAGCATGAGCAGAAGGTTACTTGTTATTATTTTGATAATGATATGAGCATGTGGTTTAAAAAGTGCATTGATGCCTGTAAAGCATGTTTTAAGGAAAGGCATGAAATGACAATTGATGATATTTTCGGTTTTATAAAATGCATTGATGAATATTAGTTTAGCGATCCTCACTAAGCTTTATGCTTACGCTCTTTTGTTTCATCAATGCAGAGAATTACGCTTTTGTGGCAGCAAGAAGGCAAGTGGAATCCAAGCTCTTTTGACTAAACAAAGTAGGTGGTTTTACCTAAGTGTAATAAGAGGCAATGGGTGGGATTTCTACTCTTGGTTTTATTTGGTGATGTTGAACACCTTGAGCATGTTTGATTTGCTTATATTGGTTTGTAAGTGGCCTTTGAATGTTGGTTTAAACTTGAATGTGGTTTTTAGTTTTTTTTATGGTTTTGTCATCTAGGAAGCATGCCTATATTTCTTAAGCTTGCAAGTTTGATGCTAGATGTTAACTTGTTCTTCGTATTGGTGATCTTTGATGTGTTTTCATATTGTATGTATGATGTGGCATGTATTAGGATGTTTTCGGAGGTAAATAGTTGAGTAAAACCAGAAAATTGGGAAATTGGAGGGCAAGGCGTTTCGGAACGCCCTTACTTGTTTCGGAACGATGGCCTGGAATGGTCACTGTGTTTCGGAACGGGTAGGCACGTTCCGGAACATTTTGCCACTGGAATGCATTGTTTCGAAACGGGTTTCGAAACGCACCCGCGTATCAAAACGGTAAACCTGGTTTCAAAACGGTCATTCCGTTACAGGGTTTTGGGTTTCGAAACATTTGACCGTTGGATGTTGAATTTGAATTGTTTCAGGTTTCTGTTTCTTGCGTTTTGGTCCCTGAATATAGAATGTTTAATTAAATGAGTTTGGATGATCCGTTTGAGATGAAACTTGACATGTCGGCATGTTATATGACTAATTTTGGATTGGTAACTTTAAAATCTGAATAGACCTTATAATTCTGGAAATTTAATTTTTAGTCCCTAAAAGACGTTTGCATGCAATTGAACCCCTAATTGAGCTTCGTTCGCTGTGTCGCTTTCGCCAAATCAAATTGCTAATCATATAAGATAAAAATGTGCATCTAGAAAATATAAAAAGGAAAAAAAGGGTCGTTAATCAATGTTGACTTTAACGAGTTAACTTCAGTTTTCCCCGTGTAAACTTCTCAGTTCGGGTCGGGCGTCTAGGCCGGGCTATGGGGGTTACATTTGTTGGTATCAGAGCCAGGTTACAAAAGAATTGGGGATGATGGTAAGTGAAATTGGAATGTTTGGTGTAAGAATGTGTGAAAAAGCATGTTTTGATTGTATGTCGGAGTTTATGCCATGCTTGATTGAAGTAAATCATATGCGAGATGAACATGATTGTATGTTGATGATGTGATATTGATATGTGCTGATTTTGGATGATGGAAAGAATGATGAGCATGATATGTTATTGTATGTTATGTTATGTTTGAGGGAAATCGGGGTGCCCATTGCCTTATTACACTGATTAAATGTTTTTGTGAACTTGGATCCTTGCTTGAGGCTCGCATAAATGGTTTGTTTTGTTTTATTGTTATGCCTTGTTAAAAATAGCACTATGGGTCCGAGGAGAGAGCTAAGGTCGAACACAGTAGTGCCTGCGGCTGAGCAGGGCGACCAGGGGAATCAAGGGAATGATGTCCCTCCTAGTGGAAACTTACCTCCTCCGCCACTACCTGAAGGTGGGGAGCAGGAGCAAAAAGGACACGTTGGTCCGGGTTTGGGTGATCTAACGCCGCTGGTTCAGGCGATCACTGGGGCGTTTCAGGCTGCAGTAGCCGGAGCGCATGTACAGGCCCCTGTAGCTGGGCAGGCGGGTTTACCATTTGAGAGGTTGATGAGTCTATGAGCTTTTGAGTTCTTTGGAATGTCTCTTGAGGCGTCATAAGCTTGGTTGGCAAGCACGATCCGTATCATGGATCAAATGGGATGCAACGACGTGCGCAAGATGGGATGCGCAGTTTCCTTACTTCAAGGCGACGCATATAGTTTGTGGATGACTACCACTGCGAGAATGGAACCCAACGAAGTAGATTGGGGGTTTTTCAAGGGTGCCTTTAAGAGGAAGTATCTGGGAGTGAGATACTTGGATGAAAAGAAACGTGAGTTCATGTCGCTAGTTCAGGGAACCCTTTCTGTGGCTGAGTACGAGGTCCAGTTCGTACGTTTGAGCCAGTATGCCCTTGAGCTGATACCTTGTGAGAGGCACCGTTGTGATCGCTTCCGGTATGGGCTGGTGCAGAAAGTCAAGACATACATGTTGGCTGCGAATGAGAGCGGAACAGAACACGTGCTAGACGTGTGGATCTCGGGGTCACTTGAGGCGAGATTGTCCTCGAGCGGCTAGGGAGGTTCAGGCTCCTGTGGTGGTAACAGGGAATTCGTGCTGGAAATGTGGTTCAGTGGATCATATGAGGTGAGAGTTTCTTTTGTTGGCTGGTGGAGGCCAAGGACGTGCACCTGCTATGGCTGCACCTCAGAGAGGCCGTGGGCACGGCCGAGGGAACTTTCAGAGGAGAGATGAGGGGCAACGGGGCGTTGCTCATGTTGTAGCAGTTCAGCCAGAGGGAGGCGGTCCTCCGAGGCTCTATGCTCTATGAGAGGAACGCAACGATACATATGTTATCGTGTGTACCTTTGTTTTTCAGTCTTTATCATTGCTGGCTTTGATTGATTATGGATCTACGCATTCTTATATCTTGAGTGAGCATGCACATTTGCTTGATATAACTATTGAGTTGCTCGAAGTAGGAATGCAAGTGACTAGTTCTTTTGGTGAGACTGTAGTCACTAGGAAGTTGTATAGGAGATGCCCTTTGTCTGTGCAAGGTCATGTTTTTCTTGTGGATTTGATGAAGTTACCATTTTACGGTTTTGATGCGATCCTTGGTATGGATTGGTTGACTGAGCATAGAGCGGTGGTTGATTTTGATGTCAAGCGGGTCACCTTAAAGTTTGCCGATGATTATGAAGTGGTGATAGTAGGCGAGAATGTGAAATTCTTGTCGAATGTGATTTCAGCTTTGGAAGCAAATCGTATGCTGAGGTTGGGTTGTGAGGCTTACCTTGCCTATGTGATGAATCCTGGCACAAATGATGTTCGTGTGCAGGACATCAGAACCGTTTGCGATTTTCCGGGTGTCTTTCCGGAAGAATTGTCGGGGTTGCCACCAAACAGAGAAGTTGAGTTTGGTATCGAGTTGTATGAGAATACGACTCTGGTTTCCATTGCTCCTTATTGCATGGCACCTAAAGAGCTGAAGGAGTTGAAAACGCAGCTTTAGGAGTTGTTGGATCGAGGGTTCATCTGGCCGAGTGTGTCACCTTGGGGTGCACCGTTCTTGTTTGTTAAGAAGAAAGATGTGACAATACGAATGTGTATAGATTATCAGCAACTGAACAAGTTGACGATCAAGAAAAAGTATCCCTTGCCTAGGATTGATGATCTCTTTGATCAGTTTCGAGGAGCCTCGGTTTTTTTAAGATAGATCTGAGGTCAGGATATTACCAGCTGAGGGTGAAGGATGTGGACGTGCCTAAGACAGCTTTTCGGACAAGGTACAGGCATTACGAGTTCTTAGTGATACCATTTGGTTTGACCAACGCACCTGCCGCTTTCATGGACATGATGAATCGTGTGTTCCATGAGTTCTTAGACCAGTTTGTGGTGGTGTTCATCGATGATATCCTTGTGTATTCGTGTACCGAGGAGGATCATGATAGATAGTTGAGAATAATTTTGCAAGCGTTGTTGGAGAACCAGTTGTATGCCAAGCTAAGCAAGTGTGAGTTTTGGCTTAAGGAGGTGGTCTTCCTTGGACATGTTGTATCAGCTGAGGGTATTCACGTTGATCCACAGAAAGTAGAGGTTGTGATGAATTGGAAGGTGCCTAAGTCGGTAACAGAAGTGCGAAGTTTCCTTGGTTTAGCTAGGTATTACCGTAGGTTTGTCGAGGGTTTCTCGAAGATTGTTGCACCTTTGACCAATGTTGAGTGGATCGAAAGATCGATATTTACCAAGAGGGAGGGTGAATTGGAAATTTAAAGGTTTGTAGTGGAAATTGGCAAATTAAAAATTGATGGACAAGGGATTTAGAGTGGTTCAAGTTCCAAATGAACTCTACATCCACTACCTTAGCCTCACTAAGGATTTGCAACAATTTCACTAAATTGATCTTCCCCTTTTCTAGGACAAGGAGGCAACCCTTTACAATTTTGGTTGATTTTTCTACCCAAAAATCAACCCAACCCTCACACAAGAGAACAAAGAAATTTGTAGGCTAATTAGGTATCTCTCAATACAAATGATAGCCCCAATACAAGCACTCAACCCAATTTTACAAAATATGAATGAAGAACACAAATTGGGATTTTTACACAAAGTGGGATTTTTGCTCAAATGCTTGAATTTGATGTTTGGATGTTTGCTTTAGGATCAATAGTTGTTGCTGATGCTTTTGGATGTCCCTTTTATACCTTCTCATTGATTTCTAGACGTTTGGGTGGTTGGGAACATAAATGGAGCCGTTGGAACCCTCTCTTGCCACCATAAATGCAGTCTGCACCAACCCGTTTCGGAACACGGGGTACCTGTTTCGGAACGGACTAAAATAGAAAGAGCCGTTGGGGTGCATTTAAGAGCCCGTTTCGAAACGCCTTAGGGCCGTTTCGGAACGTTTTGCCACTGCCAAAGGGGTGTTTCGAAACGGCCTTAGCCCGTTTCGGAACATTTTGCCACTGCCAAAGGGGTGTTTCGAAACGGCCTTAGCCCGTTTCGGAACGCCCTGTTTATCCTTCAAAAATCAGTTAAAACCCGTTGCCCTTGTTCATGTGAATGAAGAACAGTTTCGAAACGAGTGATACCGTTTCGAAACACCTTAACCCGTTCCGATACTCGTTTCGGAACAGGTGTACATCGAACTGAAAGTGTTTCGAAACGCCTTATTGCCGTTTCGAAACAGGGCTTGAAAATCCACTGTTTTGACTTTGAAATACTTAAAAAAAATATTTTGAAGGTCTTTGGTTTTAACTATGAAGTGGTCTTATCAATATATAGGAAATTTTGAGGACTTTAAAATTCGTTTTGACATTTTCATTTTAGTCCTTAGGTTTTTAGTTATATCAAAATTAAAACATATGTTTCACAATCTCCCCCTTTTTGATATAACAAAACCAAAGTTAGAATTTTTAAGAATTTTGAAAGTTTTGAAGAAATTCTAACTCCCCCTTAATTTAAGATATGTTTTTAAAGTTAAAAGATTTGAAGATTTGAAATCCAAGTTGTAAACCTTAAAAAAAACTTTTAAAAATTTAAACTTTTAAAATTTAAAAAGAATTTTAGTGTGGCTTGGCTCTCTTAAATTTCTTCTCCCCCTTTTTGTTAGATCAAAAAGAACGATAAAAGCTCATAGAGAAGATAAAGGATTAGTACCAATAAGCAATAATAAGCAACCATAATATTAATTCATAATATCAAAATATCCAAAACATAAATCAAACATTAAGTTCAAACATAAAATCCCAAATAAAATAGCCATAAACATAGGTCCTAAAAACATGAGAAAACATAAAGATGCAATCTTAATCCTAAAAGCATAAATAATATGATATGATATGAAGTTCCTAGGCCTCGTCATCATCATCCTCGTCATCATCATCATCGCTCTTGGCTTGAGAGCGGTGAAACTTCGTCCATTGCCCATAAAGAGTGGAGAAGGAAAGGTCCAAGTTGGAGTGAGAAGTCTCAAGAGAAAGAAGGCGATCCTCGACATTCTTCAAACGATTGCCCATTGTTTCAAAGCCCGAAGCAATGCTAGTGTCCAAAGCATTCATCCGAGTGTCCAAAGCATTGAACCGCTCGGTGAGGAAAGCCGTGAGGGCTTCATTGTTTGCAACTGGAACTTGCGGTGGAGGAGCAACGGGAGCAGGATCCGCTTCTCTATCAACTCTTTCCCAAAAACCATTCACATATTGGAACCCGGACTTTCGAAGGGATGACTCACCAATCTTGGTCTTGCGAGGGATCGGAGAGTCGTAGGTACAATCAATGCCAAGATTATCAAATAGGGCGCTCAAGACAATGCCATATGTGAAAGACTTCAACTCATTCGTGTCAATAAGCTTGATATTATTGACTATCTCGGCAAAAATAATCTTAGGCACATTTGGGCGCTCACCCCTACGGAAACACTCTAGCCAAAAGTGATCAGTGTGACGGATATGAGAGTATTTGCCTCCGGAAGGACGAATAAACCAAGACACCATTAAGTGAAGAACTCGATCGTGCACATCCAAATAAAGTGCCTTACCGGTGAAAGAGCCAAAGTGGCGTTCATCCTCAAGACCCTCATTCTTAAGCTTAAGAGCAGACTCTAAAAGTGCAACATTAACAACAAACTTTCTGCCTAATAAGGATGATTCAATTCCTATGATCTCGGTTTTGGTCTCATCATAAAGAAAACGAGCATTTGAGTAAAAGAGGAGTACCATGTTTTTGTAGCAAACATCCGGAAGGCTCAAGAAATCCATGAGATTCCACTCATCCAAACGAGGGAGATAACGAAAAAGGAATCGCTCGGAATTGAGGAACTCAAGATCAATGACACGTTCCTTACGAACCGCGAAATCCTTGACATAAGCAAAGCGAGCACGCGCGTCCGGATTTTTAAGAGATTTCTGAAAAAGCATAGTGATATTCGGACGAATGCTCGAATCACCGGATTGAACGGCCTTGCGCTTTTTGTTCGATTGATCCGCCATCTAAAAACATTAAGCAAGTGTTTTAAAATTGAGTGTATGCATTGATATTTATAATCAATCCAATAATAAATCACACTTAGGTTTTTGAAAACAAAATTAAAATAAAAAACAGTTTTAAAAAAAATACGATTGAAAAAATTTATATTCGAATCAAAAATTTTGAGATTTGAAAATTTTTTACAAGATTTTGAAAACCCACAACAAAAAACATATAATTTATACAAAAATAAAATTTTCTAACCTAAGATTCGAACAAAAATTGAAAGAAAAAGAAAAAATAGAAAATTTACCTTAGTTTGGGATTTTGGATGATTTTGAAGAACTCCTTGCACAAGATTGATGAAGTTTGCTTAGACTTGAGTTTTAGAGTAAAACCCCTCACAATTTTGTGAAAAACAAAGGGTTTGAGAGGGTATTTATAGAGAGGGATTCGATTAGGGTTTTTAGGGTTTTAAGAGTTTGAGTAAAAATAGAATTTGAGTCATTAAAAGCCCTAAATAAGGCATTCCGCGAGGCCGTTTCGGAACGGTCAAGACCGTTTCGGAACGGGGCGGCTAGGGTTTTGACCCTTCTTAAAACCATTGACTGGAAGTTTCGAAACGGTGTTGACCGTTGCGAAACCCGTTTGACCCGTATCGGAACGCGTTGCGATACACCCATTCATCGAATCAAAACCGTTTCGAAACACTCTGGAGGCGTTTCGAAACGCCCTTCTCTCAGGACGGATTTTAAGGTATCCGTATCGAAACAGGGGGACCCGTTTCGATACACCTGGGCCTGGAAGTGCAGATGAGGCTCTAAAAGTGCAGAAAAATGAAATTTTAAGAGGCCAAACATGCACAAATGTTATGAATGAGCAGGCAAAACATATTTAGGCATAAACATACTCCCCCTAACTATATGCATGGATGAAATTAGGAGTTTTAAACACATCAACATGGCATTTCACAAAATCAAGCATATTTAAGCACAAAAGAGGTCCTAGAAGGTCAAGATAGGCTAGCTAGACCTAACTCTCTCCTAAGGGACCAAAAACGCTCTTTGTCTAAGGGTTTTGTAAATATGTCCGCTAATTGATTCAAGGTGTCTACGTACTCTATAACCACATCTTCCTTAAGGACATAATCTCTAATGAAATGATGCCTTATTTCTATATATTTGGTTCTAGAGTGTTGGATGGGATTTTTTGTTAAACAAATAGCACTAGTGTTGTCACATTTTTGGGGTATGGTTCCAACTTTAATTCCATAATCTAAGAGTTGTTGCTTCATCCAAAGGACTTGAGCACAACAACTCCCTAAGGATATGTACTCGGCTTCGGTGGTATATAAGGCTACACTATTTTGTTTCTTAGAGAACCAAGATATGAGCATACTACCTAAGAATTGGCAAGTTCCCGAAGTACTCTTCCTATCAATTTTGCAACCCCCATAATCCGCATCTGAGTAAGCATGTAGGTTGAAGGTAGAGTCTCTAGGATACCAAAGGCCTAAACAAGGAGTGTCTCTAAGATACCTAAAGATTCTCTTAACGGCTATAAGGTGAGACTCTCTGGGACTAGCTTGAAACCTAGCACATAAGCAAACACTAAACAAGATATCCGGTCTACTTGCGGTAAGGTAAAGCAAAGACCCAATCATTGAACGATAAAGCTTAGAGTCAACACACTTACCTCCTTCATCTTTGTCAAGCTTTGTAGATGAGCTCATAGGAGTGGCTTGAGGCTTTGCATTCTCCAAGCCAAACTTCTTGAGCATATCCTTTATGTATTTTGCTTGGTTGATGAAGGTGCCATCCTTCTTTTGCTTGATTTGGAGTCCCAAAAAGAATGAGAGCTCCCCCATCATGCTCATCTCAAATTCACCTTGCATTAACTTAGCAAACTCTTGACAATGACATTCATTAGTAGAACCAAAAATAATATCATCAACATAAATTTGAACTACTAAGATGTCATTTTTATACATTTTTATAAAAAGTGTAGTGTCCACCTTACCTTTTTCAAATCCTTTTTCAATCAAGAAATTTGAAAGTCTTTCATACCAAGCTCTAGGAGCTTGTTTTAAACCATAAAGGGCTTTGGTAAGTTTGAAAACATGATTTGGAAATTTTGAATCTTCAAAACCCGGTGGTTGTTCCACATACACTTCTTCATTTATAAAACCATTTAAAAAGGCGCTTTTAACATCCATTTGAAAAAGCTTGAAATTATGATAACATGCATATGCAAGCAACATCCTAATGGCTTCCATTCTAGCTACGGGTGCATAGGTTTCATCAAAATCTATTCCCTCTTCTTGAGTGTAACCTTGTGCAACAAGTCTAGCTTTATTTCTCACAATGTTACCACTCTCATCTAGTTTGTTCCTAAAGACCCATTTAGTTCCTATTGTAGATTGATTACTAGGCCTATCAACTAATGTCCATACATTACTTCTCTCAAATTGATTTAACTCTTCTTGCATAGCCATAATCCAAAAATCATCTTTCAATGCTTCTTTTATATTTTTAGGCTCTATGCATGAGATAAATGCAACATGGTTCATTAATTTAAGAGAAGAACGAGTGGTTACCCCCTTGGATGGATCACCCAAGATTTCACCATCTTTGACATAGTTCAACTCCCTTGGGTAGCTCACTTCCTTTTCCTCAATGGCCAAGTCTTTCAAGGCTTCAAGAGGTGGTTCTTGTGTGTCTTCTTCTTTTGTTGGAATCTCATCCTCCTTTGAAGTTTGACCTCCATCAAAGGCATTTATGATTCCTACATCATCATCATCACAAGAATCCTTCCTAGGAAGGAGGTTATCATCGAAAACAACATGAATGGATTCTTCTACTACTAAAGTTCTTTTGTTAAATACTCGATAGGCTTTAGAGGTTAAAGAGTAACCTATAAAAATGGCTTCATCACTTTTTGCATCAAATTTACCTAAGTTGTCTTTTCCATTATTTAAAACAAAACACTTGCACCCAAAAGGGTGAAAATAGCTAATGTTAGGCTTTTTAGATTTTAAAATCTCATAAGGTGTTTTCTTTAAAATTGGCCTAATCATTACTCGATTTACAATATAACAAGCGGTGTTTGTGGCTTCCGCCCAAAAATATTTAGGTAAATTGTTTTCACAAAGCATAGTTCTAGCCATTTCTTGTAAAGTTCTATTTTTCCTCTCAACTACCCCATTTTGTTGAGGAGTTCGAGGAGCCGAAAAATTATGGCTAATACCATTTTCATTTAAAAAATCTTCAAACCCTAAATTTTGAAACTCGGTTCCATGATCACTTCTAATATGTGAAATTCTAAGTTCAAGATCATTTTGGGTTAGTTTTGAAAATGTGATGAATTTTTCCAAAGCCTCATCTTTAGTACTTAAAAAGAGAACCCAAGTAAATCTAGAAAAATCATCAACTAGCACAAAAGCATAAGACTTACCACCCAAGCTCATAGTCCTAATTGGCCCAAATAAATCCATGTGAATTAATTGTAAGCATCTACTAGTAGAAACATCATTAATGGATTTAAAGGAAGACCTATGTTGTTTACCCTTTGAGCATGCATCACAAATTTTATCATTTGAGAACTTTATTTTGGGTAAACCTCTAACTAGGTTTAGAGAGACTAGTTTTTCTAAAACACTTATGCTAGCATGTCCTAGCTTCCTATGCCACAACCATGCATCATTTTCATTTTGAGCAACTAAGCATGCATGAGATGTATGTATGTTATCTAAATGCACCATGTATATGTTTCCTATGCGATGACCTATGAGCATAATGTTATTAGATTTAATGTCTACAATTTTGCATCCATTTTTATCAAATAAAACATTAAATCCTTTATCACATAGTTGACTTATGCTCAATAAATTGTGTTTAAGACCATCGACATATAAGACATTTTCAATAAGAATGGTAGAGTGATTACCTATGGAGCCAATACCTTTAATGTGGCCTTTGGAGTTGTCACCAAATGTTACTACTCCTCCACTTTTTGGCTTTAGATCCATGAATCGACTCTTGTCTCCGGTCATGTGTCTCGAGCATCCACTATCAAGGTACCATGAGTTTTGACTTTGTGCCTTGGCCTTGTAGCAATGCTCCCCCTACAAACAAAGATATTAAACTTTGGTTTTTGGTACCCAAATCATTTTGGGTCCATGAGTGTTAGCTCCCAAAACCTTGGTTCCCTTAGGAATCCAAGATGACATAGCAATAATATTATTAGATTTTACAAGTTCCTTAGGAACCCATACACTTCTAATTCTTTTAGCTCTACTATGTCTAGGGTAGCTACTTTGTTTGTAGTAATTAGTCCTTTTCTTAGGTTGGTGTGTTCTAGATGATTCTCCTACTTCATGCTTGACACTTCCAACATTTTTTAAGGACTTTTTGAGCTCATTTAGCTCACCTAACACCTTTTGGTGTTCACTATTGCATTGAGACAAAAGATTATTAAGATCAACATTTTCATCTTGAAAGAATTTAAGTTCATCTTTTAATCCTAAAATCTTTTTTCTCAAATTTAGAATTAGCTTGAGTGAGTGAGTCATTTTTCTCATTTAGCTCTAAAATGATTTTCTTGTTTTTAATGACCGACTCCTTAAACTTCTCAACTAATTCATCATATACCTCTTGTAACTCATCATATGCATCATTTAATTCTTCATATGAAAAATCTAAAGTAGATGAGTTAGAGGTTACCATGGAGGAATCTTCCTCAAGTGCCATGAGACAAAGGTTAGCCACTTCTTGTTCGTCATCCTCCGATGACTCCTCATCACTCCAAGTAGCAAGTTTGGCTTTGAGTTTCTTCTTCTTCTCAAAACCCTTCTTCTTGAGTTGAGGGCACTCCGAACGGATGTGGCCGGGTTGTTTGCACTCATAGCAAATGATGGGATCCTTTCCATCTTCTTTGTTCTTCCCTTTGAAGTCCATCTTTCTTTGGATTTTTCTTCCTCGGTTGGACCTCATGAATCGTGAGAACCGTTTGGCTATCATAGCCAATTCTTCAAGTTCGTCCTCATCACTAGATGAGCTCTCATCAAGTTGTGAAGCTTTAGCCTTGAGAGTTATTCCCATCTTCTTCTTCTTTTCAACCTCAAGCTTCTCTACTCTTTTCTCTTCCTTCTTTTTCTCATCTTCCCTTCCTTGCTTCATGATCTCATGAGTAAGGAGAGAACCCACAAGCTCATCAAGCTTTAATGTCTTCAAGTTCTTTGCTTCGATGATAGCGGTTCTCTTCCCATCCCAAGCTTCGGGAAGTGAATAGAGTAGCTTCCGGACAAGCTTGTCTTCTGGTATGATTTCTCCATATCCCTTTAGACCGTTGACGATTGTGGAGAATCGATCAAACATCTTTGACACCGTCTCATCGGGCTCCATCTTGAAGTTTTCATAACTAAGATTGAGAAGTCCAATCTTAGTTTCTTTGACATCATTGGTGCCTTCATAGGTGGTCTCAAGAGTGTCCCACACTTCCTTGGCACTTTCTATTGATGAGACCTTCGAGTAGATGTCCGGACCGAAAGCACAAAATAGCATGTGGAGAGCTTTATCGTTGACTTGAATTTTCTTCCTCTCCTCTTCACTCATTTCGGCTTTCTTCTTTAACACCATCTTACCTTCACCATCTTGCTTCAATGGAATGTATGGCCCATCCTCAATGACATCCCATACAAGATAGTCACTTGACTTGATGAATAGCCTCATTTTGTTCTTCCAAAAGGAATAGTTGTCACCATTGAAGAAATGAGGCTTGGTGGTTGATTGTGACTCGTACATGCCGGAACCGGAGGTTGAAGCCATCTCTTGATAATTTGATGATCACACTCCTCCAAGGATCTCCTCTTGTGGTTGTTAATCCTCAAAGAGTTAAGCTCTGATACCAATTGTTGAGTGGATCGAAAGATCGATATTTACCAAGAGGGGGGGTGAATTGGAAATTTAAAGGTTTGTAGTGGAAATTGGCAAATTAAAAATTGATGGACAAGGGATTTAGACAAGGGCTTGAAAATCCACTGTTTTGACTTTGAAATACTTAAAAAAAATATTTTGAAGGTCTTTGGTTTTAACTATGAAGTGGTCTTATCAATATATAGGAAATTTTGAGGACTTTAAAATTCGTTTTGACATTTTCATTTTAGTCCTTAGGTTTTTAGTTATATCAAAATTAAAACATATGTTTCACAACCAAGTTGTTGCAGAAGAATGTTCGCTTTGAGTGGACAGATGCGAGGCAACAAGCTTTTGAGAAGCTGAAGGAAGCTTTGACGCAAGCTCCCGTCCCAATTCAACCTGAGTCTGGTAAGGAGTTTGTGGTTTATAGTGATGCGTCCATTGTTGGTTTGGGCTACGTGTTGATGCAGGAGGGTAAGGTGGTAGCCTATGCATCTAGACAGTTGAAGGTGCATGAGCGTAACTACCCTACTCATGATCTTGAGCTTGCGGATGTTGTGTTTGCTTTGAAGATCTGGAGGCATTACTTGTACGGCGAGAAGTGTGTTGTGTTCACGGATCATAAGAGCTTGAAGTATCTTATGCCTCAGAAGGAGTTGAATCTTAGGGAACGTCGTTGGGTGGAGTTTCTTAAGGATTATGATCTGTCGATCGAGTATCACTCGGGCAAAGCTAATGTTGTAGTGATGCTTTGAGCAGGAAAGTGCCTGTGGAGGGCAATGTTTGCTCGCTTGAGCATATCGCGTGATGGTGGTCTTATCACTGAATTGCAAGTGAAACCATCTCTGATTCAGTTGATCAAGGATAAGCAGTTGCTTGATGATTCCCTAGTTCCTCATGTTCAGGACATTGCGGAGTGTAAACCTTCGGATTTCAGTTTTAATGATGATGGTGTTCAGTGTTTTGGAAGTCGAGTAGTGGTGCTAGATGATGTTGAGTTGAGGCGCACTATTCTGACTAAAGCTCATAGTAGTCCCTTCGCTATGCATCCTGGTAGTACGAAGATGTATCGTGATTTGAAGGATGAGCACTACTGGATGGGGTTGAAGAAGGATGTTGCTGACTTTGTTAATAAATGCATGGTGTGTCAGCGAGTGAAAGCTGAACATCAGGTTCCTTCGGGGTTGTTGCAGCCTTTGAGAATCCCAGAATGGAAGTGGGAGAGAATTACAATGGATTTTGTGTCTGGGTCGCCGTTGTCACCGTCAAAGAAGAATTCGGTTTGGGTGATTGTTGATCGCCTTACGAAGTGTGCACATTTCTTGTCTGTGCATACTACGTATACCTTAGATAAGTTGGCGGAGCTGTATATTGCTGAGATTGTGCGGTTGCACGGTGTGCCAAATTCCATTTTGTCGGATAGGGATCCGAGGTTTACATCGCGATTTTGGGAATGTTTGCATCAAGCCTTGGGTACACGGTTGAATTTCAGTACTTCGTATCATCCTCAGACGGATGGACAGTCGGAACGTGTGATCCAGGTGCTTGAGGACATATTGAGGTGCTGCGTAATACATTTCCAGGGTTCTTGGGAGAAGCACTTGTCGTTGGTTGAGTTTGCGTATAACAATAGTTACCAGGCGAGTATTCAAATGGCTCCATACGAGGCTTTGTATGGGAGAAGATGTAGAACCCCTCTCTGTTGAGCAGAAGCTGAAAGTTTATTTCGATGCCGGCTATGTTAAAGGGAACCACCGAGAAGGTGAAGCTCATTTGTGAGCGTTTAAAGGCAGCATCGGATCGGAAAAAGTCTTACGCGGACCTGAAGCGTAAGGAGATTGAGTTCGTGGTGGGAGAACGTGTGTTTTTGAAAGTATCGTCTTGGAAGAAGGTGATGAGATTTGGGCATAAGGGTAAGCTTAGCCCAAGTTTCATTGGACCTTATGAGGTTGTGGAGCGTATTGGTCCTGTGGAATATTGGTTGAGATTGCCTTCGGAGTTGGAAAAGATACATGATGTGTTTCATGTCTCGATGTTGCAGAGATACAGATCGGATCCTTCGCATGTGATGTCGGTTGAGGAGATAGAGTTGAATCCGGATCTGTAATATGATGAGGAACCAGTGAGGATTCTGTATGTGAGCATCAAGTTTCTTCGTGGCAAGACGGTAGAACTTGTGAAGGTGTTGTGGCGACACCGAGGAGTTGAGGAGGCCATGTGGGAAAGCAAGGCAGACATGCTGAAGTAGTTTTCGTACCTTTTTCCTTCAGGTAAAATTTCGAGGAAGAAATTTCCTAAGTGGGGGAGAGTTGTAACGCCCTGGTTTTGGGCCTAGATGTTTTGGACATCGGACCAGACCGGTCGGAAGCAGTTCGAATCGCGTTAGGAGGTTTAAGGAAATAAAGGACCGAGATAAGATAAAAATATGGTAAAAATTGCTAAAATCCTCTAAAATCATGTTTAAGAGGTTGGTCAAATCAATTTTACAAAAAGAGTTTCGGAAGTAGTACATTTTGGGTGGTGACCAAAATGTAAATTTTCAAAACTGTGGAAAATGCAATTTTAAAAAGAGGAGCCAAAATCTTAGAATCTTTACAGAGCTTTATGGCAATTTAGCCTTTCCTTAATATGACATGTGTTTTAAAAGGATTTTAAAGTGATAAAATAAAAGGGTTTTTATTTAATTAAAATTAATAAAATAAGAAAAGTGAGATTTCATTTGACGTAACTAACTTTCTACACAATTCTAACTCATTTTCTCCATAATTCTTTTCTCCCAAACACTCTCTCAATATTTTCCAAATCAATTTCAAGATTTCTCTTCAAGATTTTCAAGTTTTGTGAAGCTAAAACTTGTCATTCATTGAGGAAAGCAATGATTGGAGGTAAATCTCATTCTCAACCTTCAATCTAGGTTCTTTATTGAAATTCTCAAGATCTTTGGCTTCTAATTAATGTTTTTGGTTGAGTTTTCATTATAGTTTTGATTTGAGATCAAAATATTACAAAAATATGATTAAAATCTTGATTTTCGGATTCTTTTTGATAGGCTCTATTTTGGATTGGTTTTAATTGAGTTTTGTGTTGATTAATATGTTGAAAAGAGGTTATGTTAATATAGATCCCGAAATCCTTGAGTTTCTTGATGGTTTTAATTGGGTTTTTTAGGTGAAATGATGTTGTAATGCTTGTTGGAGGTATAAGGATGGGTTTAGGTTGTGTTTAGATGTGTTTTGATGTTTATAAAAGGTTGAGAGTGATGTATGTTGGCTGGGCTTGGTTTAGGAAGCAATCGATTGAGTTTTCGGTTGTTTCGGATGGGTAAATTGGTTTAGTTTGGATGAGCAACGAGTTTGTGTTTTGTTGCTGGTGTTGAAATGCATTTTAATGCATTTGGATCTCTGTTTTTGTGATCAAAAACAGGGGATCTTGAGCCGTGAGCAAACGAGACAATTTTGGAGGCTTCGGAAGGGTGATTTTTGTGTCGGCGAGCAAGGCTTCGCGTATCGGTGAGTGGAAATGGATTTTCCAACTTTTTAACGCTTTGAGCGTTGTCTTGGGAGCTTAGTGTAAGTTTGAAACACTTAGCTAAGCTCAAGAGTAAGTGATTCGAAAGTCTCTCTCGGAATGTGCTATGTTTTTTTGTGGAAAATGCACTTGCGTTGAGGATGCTAGATTTTAATGTCATGTTGTTAAGGATGCATTTGGTAGATGATCCTTGGACTTGAGAAATGTATGTATTTGAGATTAAGCATGTATGTGCTTGTGGCATTGTGTTTATGCTTGTAAAACAGTGGAATATTGATGTTAAATGATTATATTGGCAAGTGATGGAAATGGTTTTTGGTTACTTTAATCGGATATAGTTAACCGGCTATAGGATTGGGTGCACCGTGAATAAAGTCACCTTGGATGTCGAAGGGTTGTGATTGTACCGTATACTCCATCCAAGTACCCTAACGATTGAGGCTAAGATCACAACGGTGGATGTTTAATCCCGTGTGTGAATCTTGTGTTATGTGTCATGTGCTCTCGTTAGTGGAATTATACAACTACCGATGAGTGGTGTTGAGGGGTTGTGATCGTACTGTTATACTCCACCACGGGTGTCACAACGATGGAGGGTTGCTCTCGTGTGTGAGCCTTGTGTAGTCTGGTAGTGTGTATGAAGCGTATAGGACAACGCTTGTAATCCACGTATTTGATTGTGTCATTTGTGTTGGTTTTGGTATGGTTTGAGAATTGATCACTTGCGAGCCAATATAATGTTGTTAATTAATGGTTTAAGCATGAGATGCTTGTGGTTAATGCTAGAATGCATGAGATGTTTGGTTTAAGCATGAGCAAAAGGTTACTTGTTGTTATTTTGATAATGATATGAGCATGTGGTTTAAAAAGTGCATTGATGCGTGTAAAGCATGTTTTAAGGAAAGGCGTGAAATGACAATTGATGATATTTCCGGTTTTATAAAATGCATTGATGAATATTAGTTTAGCGATCCTCACTAAGCTTTATGCTTACGCTCTTTTGTTTCATCAATGCAGAGAATTAGGCTTTTGTGGCAGCAAGAAGGCAAGTGGAATCCAAGCTCTTTTGACTATACAAAGTAGGTGGTTTTACCTAAGTGTAATAAGAGGCAATGGGTGGGATTTCTACTCTTGGTTTTATTTGGTGATGTTGAACACCTTGAGCATGTTTGATTTGCTTATATTGGTTTGTAAGTGGCCTTTGAATGTTGGTTTAAACTTGAATGTGGTTTTAGTTTTTTTTTTTATGGTTTTGTCATCTAGGAAGCATGCCTATATTTCTTAAGCTTGCAAGTTTGATGCTAGATGTTAACTTGTGCTTCGTATTGGTGATATTTGATGTGTTTTCATATTGTATGTGTGATGTGGCATGTATTGGGATGTTTTCGGAGGTAAATAGTTGAGTAAATCCAGAAAATTGGGAAATTGGAGGGCAAGGCGTTTTGGAACGCCCTTACTTGTTTCGAAACAATGGCCTGGAATGGTCACTGTGTTTCGGAACGGGTAGGCACGTTCCGGAACATTTTGCCACTGGAATGCATTGTTTCGAAACGGGTTTCGAAACACACCCGCGTATCGAAACGGTCAACCTGGTTTCGAAACGGCCGTTCCGATACAGGGTCTTGGATTTCGAAACATTTGACCGTTGGATGTTGAATTTGAATTGTTTCAGGTTTCTGTTTCTTGCGTTTTGGTCCCTGAATATAGAATGTTTAATTAAATGAGTTTGGATTATCTGTTTGAGATGAAACTTGACATGTCGGCATATTATATGTTTAATTTTGGATTGGTAACTTTAAAATCTGAATAGACCTTATAATTCTGGAAATTTATATTTTAGTCCCTAAAAAACGTTTACATGCAATTGAACCCCTAATTGAGCTTCGTTCGCTGCGTCACTTTTGCCAAATCAAATTGCTAATCATATAGGATAAAATGTGCATCTAGAAAAGATAAAAAGGGAAAAAAAGGTCATTAATCGAGGTTGACTTTAACGAGTTGACTTCGGTTTTCTCCGTGTAATCTTCTCAGTTCGGGTCAAGCGTCTAGGCCGGGCTAAGGGGGTTACAAAGGCCCTTGACACTCACCCATCACAGGCTTCAAACGAATCATGTTCAACTCAAGAGGACTCACCACCGATGCCTTCTCAAAGAATCAGTATTCTTACGAAGACAAAGGGAATGAGTCCCGAAGGTACTTGCTAGGCTCATACGAAGAATCAATATTATTAAATGAGCAAAGCGTGTTCCCCTCACTTAAACGAACAAGACAAAGCTCAGGTATAGAGCTTGGAATTAAATCTTAAATGTGTAAAATAGAATTAAATTCATTAAACGGACAAATAAATTGAACCTGTTATGAACTTGCAAATCTCATTAGTTTTTAAAAAAAAAACACTTTTTGAAAACCATTTAAAATCAATTTGTGGCCTGACCCTCTTTTATTTTTATTTTAAAAATAAAAACACGTTCCCAGCGGAGTCGCCAAGCTGTCGCAACCCTTTTTTTATGGAGCTTTGACTTTGGGGACTTTTTAAAATCAATGGAGTCGCCACCAATCTTTGTTGAAAAGTGTGATTGGATCACTTTAATATAGGGTTATTTTAATAAAACATTTTTTTAATAAAACAACAGTTTTGGTCTATGAAAACCGAAAAACAGGTTCAGGGGTCGGTTACGCGTGGGGGAAGGGTTAGCACCGCCACAACGCCCAAAATTGGTACCTAATTGATTTCAAAATCATTTTCAAAACTTGAATTTGCAAGTTCACGAAGGTTCGACATTATTTGTCCATTTAATGAATATCAGTCTATTTTAACAGCCTTATCGCCCGGGAGATGAACTTTAATCACCGCCAACATCTCTGGTGCTAACCTGTCATTCTCGTTTGATAAGCACCGCATTAAATTAATTTCACTTTTCAAACAACATGGAAATTCACTGTATTGAGCATTTTTATTATTTCTAGGTTTGATTATTTTAAAATCCTAAAAAGGTCTAAGTCTTTTATTCCTAATTGAGAGTTTGAGTTTGTTTAAGCGTGTTTTATTTTTTTTGTGAAAAAAATCTTTCTACAAACACGTCTCTATCTAAGCTTTTAGAACATAGTCCTAAGTTTTGACCTATTTCTAAAGAACAAACAAGAAACTTGAATTTTTCTTTGTATTTTATTATTTTTTATTGTTTCTTTTTAAAAAAAAAAACCTTTTTTCTTTAAAACTTAAACCATTCTTTTTATCATTTTTGCATTTTAGTCTTATTGATTTTCTACATTTTTTATTTTTATTTTCAAAAAAATGTTTTTTCCTTGAGGATTTTTATATTTTTAAAGCTTCTTTTAAAAGATGATTTTGAGATTTTTTATTTTAAAGCCTTTTAGTTAAATCATTATTTTTTAGGAAATTTTTTTTTTCATATTTTCAAACTTTTATTCACTAAAATTCTAAACTTCTAACCTATGGTCATTTTATTAAAACCCTTTTTAAATTTTATCTTTTTGTTTTTTCCTTTTTAAACTTATTTTTTCAAACACCTTTATTTATTTCTTTTTTTCTAAAAAAACCTTCTTCTTTTAAAATTGCCTAAGAACTTTATATTATTAAAACTTTATTTCAAAACCTGTTTTATTTTCTAATAAATTAAGACTCATTTTTATTTTTTTCATCCATGATTTATCATTTTTTATTAAACCCTTTGATTTTAGTTTTTTTTAACATTAATTCATTTCTTTCCTAAATTCAAAAGGATCAAAACCTCTTTTATTGTTAATTATTTCATTTTCAAGATCAAAATTATAACAACAACATTTTTTACTTATGTAAGAATCTAAAAGATTAAATTAAAAACTAAAGCAAAATTTAAAAACAAAATCATTGCCGAATTCAAGAATCAATCTTCCAATTCCAACAAATGCAACATAATACAACATAAACAAACACAACACACACAAAACAAGATTCAACCAAGGACAAGTATGAAATTCACTAAATAAATTTAAAAGAAAAGAAAGGATTTTTACCGGAAATGAAGAAATCACGTATGATTCCTTCTCGAATTGCTTCCAAACGTCTCCGAAAAATATCCAAAAGCTTAAACTCCACTCCAAGAATTTAACAGCAATTACAGAGAAAATTTCAAGAAATTTCGGGTTTTTTTATGCTTTTTCAAGTGGTGAATTGGTGAAGAACAAGGGTGTACAAAGGGGTTTTATACTAGTCCCTAGCCCTTTTAATTCAATGCACAATCAAAATTTAATCCCCAAATTGAAGCTCAAATCCGACCAAGAACTTGATCCTCAGAAAAACCCTTCAAAAAATTCCCAATTTGGTTCAGATTCGGAGTCAATTTTCTCCCTTGATTCGAGCCCTAGCTTTAACCCCTTTCTTCTATTTTTTTTTGCAGATTCTGACGGCTACAGTGGATGGCAGCGAGAGGCATCGGTGGCGTTGGAACGACAACGTCGAGGCGGACCGGTCGGTACCTCCAGCGGCGGCGACCATGGCCCAGGGACGGCGGGCTGTCGTTCGACAGCCGCCCAGCCTGGGGGTTTTAGTTCCCCAAACGGGTGCGTGGCTACATGTGTCCCGCCCCTTATTTTTACTATTTTGACTTTTTTCTGTTTTAATTAGTTGTTTTTCCTTGGCCCTTGATGTATTATCTCTAATCTAATGGCCTATTTTATTCCTTAAAACAAATGGGTTTTTAGGCCTCTAAAAATGGGCTCCTTTATTATATTTTTAGGTGGGTTTTTACATCATATGAAATAGTGGGCTTTATTATTAGTAGGCATTTATTTAATTTAGATCGGCTCTTTTTTTTTGCATTTTTTTGGGTTTTAACTATAATAAAAATAGTCAATAATAATAGTAACAATAATAATAATAAATAAATAAAAAGAGGGTGAAAATTCAGTGACAACACTATCCTTAACCTTCCTCTGACGTTTTCATGATCTTCCCATGCTCAGATGAGTCCTTTGTTTTTACTGTAAAATGTGCAATATATTGGGAAATAAAAACCAATGTGCAATATATTGGGAAAAAATTATACTACAATATATTGGTAAAATTTTCGTTAAATGGTTTATCATGTTAATGGTTAAATGGAAATGGATTTTTTTGGTGTTTTAATTGTGATTTGGTTGGACCGAACAAAAAAGGGTATTACAAATAGCAAGGGCTTGTGGAGATGGCGTAGAAGTAGTATATGGGGATGATAAGGATGAAATAGCGAGATGATATAGTAGTGTTATGTGGTGATGATAATGGAGTAGTAGACGTGAGAGGTGATTACGGCATAGAAAAAGTATGTAGAGATAATGAGGATAGAGTAGCGGTGGCTTGCGGAGATGGTATAATAGTGTTATGTGGAGGGGATGGAAGTGGCAGATGGAGATGGAGAAGGTTAGTATAATCAAATTATGTCATAATATTATTTACAATTCAACCTTGCCCAATTACAAATACAATTGTACTTTACAGCAGCCCAGATAACTGGGAATATTCTGGGCCCAATACCAGCTGTATATCTAGGCTACATACACTAACATACTTCAGATATGTTATTCCTCTCATAAGATCAGAGTCAACTGACGCAGAAAATAAGCAGAAGCCATTCCCCAAGTTCCAAATGTAGTATAGTACAAGACCAACTAATGTGAAGACTCAAAGTCATTCCTAGGGACGTAGGGTCCGGGAGGAGCCCATGCCCCAACTCTATTTTTTTTTTTACCTTTTGTGATGTAGATTTTTTTGGAAAAAGAATTATTTACATATTATCCCCTGTACTTTTTTAAATATTTAAGTTTACCCTTAACTCTAAATTTTGGTTATGTCCCTGTAATGCCCCAGTTTTGGGCCTGGGTGTTTTGCGAGTCGGGTTGGGACGGTGGAACCGATAATCGGTTGTTCGAATCGTTAAGAGGTGGTTTAGGGAAATCAAGGTTCGGGATGGGATAAAAATATGATAAAATTCCTAAAATCCTCTAAAATGATATTTAAGAGGTTGGTTAAATCAATTTTGCAAAACGAGTTTTTGAAAGTATACATTTTGGACAGTGACCAAAATGTAAAGTTTTAAAGTTGAAGAAAAAGTGTGTTTTTCAAAAAGGGTCAAGATCTTAGAATCTTGAGGGAGTTAATTGGAAATTAAGTCTTTTCTCTAATTTGGCATGTATTTTAATTAAAATGTCATTAATTAAATTAATTAAAGAGTTATTTATTTTGGTTAAAAGATTTTTGACGATCTTTTCATTCCCTCCTTTTTACTTCAGCCAAACACTCTCCATTTACTCTCAAATTCCATATTTTCTTCTCTCTCAAATTCTCTCTTGATTTCCAACTTCATCATTATGATTTCTCTCAATTTCTTTCAAGATTCTTGAAAGCTAAACTTGCCAAATTAGAAGAGAAGCAAGGATTGGAGGTAAATTTCGTGCTAACCCTGTAATCAAGGTTCTTTAATGAAATTTCAAAGATATTTGACTCTTTATTCATGTTTTTGATTAAGGTTTTGTTATTGGTTTGATAAAAGAATGAAATCTTGGTAGAAAAGTGGTTTTAATGTGATTTTCGGAGTTGAGTTGATTTGTTTGAGATGATTTCTAAATGAGTTTTGAAAGGTTAATGATGTTGAAATATAGCCTAAATCATATTAATCCCGAAATCCTTGAGATCTTCGGGTTTTAAGGTGTTTATAGTTGGGTTTTTGGGGTGTAATGTGGAATCTGAGTTGCTGGAGGTATAAGGATGGTTTTAGGTTACTTCTAGATGTTGATTGATGCTTAAAATGTGTTAGATGTGTTGGTTGATGGCTAGGCTGAGGTTAGAGATCAATCGATTGATTTTTCGGTTGTATCGATGGGGTAAATTGATGCTTTAGAGCAGGGCTGCGGGTTTCCTTTTGAGTGCTGGTGTTTTGGATGCATTTTAATGCATTGAACCTCTGTGTTAATCTGTAGAAAATAGGAGATAGTGTTCCGGAATCAAACGAAGTGATTTTGGATGCTTCAGACGAGTGATTTGTACGTCGGCTAGTGTGGTTTCACAAGTTGGTGAGTGGAACTTGGTTTTCTAGCATGGAAACGTTTTAGAAAAGGTTTTGGGAACTTAGTAAGAGCTTGAAACGCTTTACTAAGTTCGAAAGTAAGTAAAGTGAATTTCAATCTCATATTGTGCTATTGTGAGATTTTGAATGCACATGATTTAATTGTGTTAACCTACTGTTTTAAAGCATGTTTTGAGTTTATGAAATGTGTTTGATGATGCCATGTGGTTTAAGGATGCACTAGGTAAGTGATCCTTGTATGCATGTGATGATGAATGAGGTTTGAAGCATGGTTTAATGCTTGTGTTATGGCTTATCATGAATGTTTTGGAAAAACAGTGAGGTGTGCATGAAATATGGATTATATTGGAAAGTGATGTTGTGTAAAGTGTTTTGTAAATGAAATCAGATATAGTTAGCCTGCTATAGGATTGAGTGCACTATAAACAAGTCACCTTGGATGTTGAGGGGTTGTGATTGTACCGAAAACTTCATCCAAGTACTGTAACGATTGAGGATTATTTAAGGTTGCAACGGTTGAGGGTAGCTCCCGGGTGCGAACCTTGTGTGTGTCCCGTCTTTCGTTAGTGGGCTATACAACTACCGATGAATGGTGTTGAGGGGTTGTGATTGTACCGAATACTCCACCACGGGTGTCACAACGGTGGAGGGCTGCTCCCGTGTGTGAGCCTTGAGATGCCAGTAGGGTGTATGAAGGGTTTGGGACAACCCTTGGTAATCCGTGTATCCGATGTGATTTTGAGAAATGAGATTCTTGATAATCACTTGAAAGCCAATATAATAGACTATAATGCTATGGAAATGTTGATGCATATTGTGAAAAATGCATGTTTTACCATAAGCTTAACATAATGATGTTTATGCTTGAAAGGCTTGATGGTTGTGTAGCAATGGTTTAATTGCTGAAAATTATGTGATTTATGTTTCATGATATTTAATACGTCGGTTTTAAAGTTAAAGTGCATGGTTATTCAAAGGAGGCATGGTGGTTTTCAAAATAGTGAAAAATAGTTTTGTACATTGATGATGATTTTGATTTTGAGCAGTCATCACTAAGCTTGTATGTTTATGCTCTCTTTGTTCATCAATGCAGTCAATTTAAGCTTTGGAGGCGGCACTTGCAAGGGATCGATAGAAGACTTTGATTGAAGGTATATAAGCTTTGTTTTTGAACTAGTGTAATAAAGACAATGGGGGCGTCCGATGCTATGAATGTTGGTTGTTTGGTAATCCTAATTTGGTAATAACCTTTACAATTTTTCAAATTTACAAAATGGTCCCTAAACCTGAAATCGGTGTTAATCGTTGAGCGTTCGTGTTGTGTTTGATCCGTTGCTTTGATTGAACACATAGGAATCTAACTTGCATCTAGACAAGATAAAACGAAAAAAATAAAGAGTCGTTTATTGAGGTAAAATTTCTCAACTTACTTCAATTCAATATTCCCTGTGTGACTCGTTCGGTTCGGTCTATCAGCCAGGCCGGGTCGAGGAGGTTACAGTCCTTGCAAAGTCATGTTACATGAGGGTAAAATGCATCAGCATGTAGAATAACCAGGAAGATTAAAGTCAGTAGCGAGGCTTCCGGCCCTTGCTAAAAAAATTATATATTAGATAAATTTTAATTTAATAGTATTTTGACCCTTACAAAACTAAATATTTAAATTATAATAATAATTTTGTAAATATTTAATTTAAATTATAATAATAATTTTGTAAATATTTAATTAAGTGGTACTAAATCAAAGAACGATGAGTCTATATTCTCAAATTTCTTTGTCTAAAATTTCTTTTGTGTAATAAAGATTTGGGTCTTTATTAAGATTGTTTCGGACACTTTTAAGGTCCCGTACAAAAATTAAAAAAATAGACCCCAGAACGAAAATATATCTCATTACTTTTAACAATAAATTTAATATTTTATTAATAAATTATAGAAAATTTAAACGATAAATATAATATTATTAAAATATATTATATTATTTATTTTTTAATCGTTAAAGAAAATTAAATTTTAATGTTAGATTAATTTGTTTATTTGATAAATTAAATAATAAATTTTAAAAATAAGAATAATTAATCGTTCAGGTGCTACTATAGTCGAACATTATCTTTTGAATTTTAAATTTAAATTTCTAAAAAATTGTTGTGTATATTTTAGCCCCTCCGATTAAAGTGGATATGATTTTTGGTATTTTATCCTTTTGAATATATTTTCCTCCCTTGTTCTTTAACTCCTGTAATAATGGTAATAATATTCATTTCACTGTATCTGTATCATGTACGAAAAGTAGATTCAAAAGAAGGTTTTGGTTTAAGCAAAGTCGTCATATTCTATAAGTGGCTTGTAGAATGATCTAGTATGAATTTTCTCATTATTGCGTTTCTTGTATCTATGTTGTTTAATAGAAGAGTTTGAGGCTATTTCAATGAGAACAGAAGGGAAAAAAACATTCCCATTATTGATAAACGTCAAAGACTACAAATGCCAACCTTATTAATACTTGTGAACAACCCCTGCTTTCTGTACAAACTATTCCCACGGTCTCAACCTCGACCTTGCTAATGCTTGTGGTGGCCGCGAGGTGGGGGATGTGCCGTAAGATGATACGGAGGAGCCCTGGTTTCTTCGGTTTCAAGTGCTGGCTCATGGTCAAGGTCATAGCCATAGCCATGGAGATATTGGAGTTGTTTAGCCCTCAATTTCTCCTCTAAGTGCTTCACCTTATCCTGATGCAACTCCATCTTTGCTCTAGCTTCCTTGGCCTCTTTACGCTCATGAGCCAACTTCTTCTCTTCTTCTGTTGTCGCCGCTGCTTTCTCCAACTGTGACCATTAAAGAACATTAATCCCACAACATACTTTCTTTTATGGTTCACTTAAAACTGAAAAATAATACCTTTTCTTCAACTTTAGCTTTGCCGATGTTGACATGCTCCTTGGCGCTGCCGGTCATGTTGCTAATCTTCTCCTTTACCGTCTGCATTGTCTTTCTCGATCAGACTTACGCTGCAAAGCTGTAATGATTGAAATCAAGCGCAGTTTCCTTTCTTTAATTTGATAACAGCAACATGATTAGCCATATTTATTAACATAAATGTTCAAGCTGACACAATAGAGTCATGGCCACGCGTCATCCATGCACTGCAGTGCGGTGGATTACCGCCACGTTGGACATATTGAGCCACCCAGCTTGAATTGTAGTAATAAAAATAAACAAACTATACAAGATAAACATGTTCGAATAACAAGCTAGAGACGAGGCCGACTTAATATGGTTGAAAGAATCCCGGATAAAATTTTAGCATTGAGAACTTCATCTTCATGAGGCATAATCTAACGAATAAAAATTATATGCCCGAGTAGTTCAAATGATCACCTTTTTATCTTTAATTATGTTTTTAATAGTTTAGTTATGATGCTGATTTGAATGTTATTTTGTGCTTTTGTGCAAGTCTTAAAATCTGAAAAATACGTTGAAAAGACCATAAATTCTGTAGTTTTTGTTTTTCTGGATTCATGGCTGAATTAGTGGGCATGAATTGGGGTATGAAAGTCTGTCTAGACGCCAGTCAGCAGCTTCTAGAAGACGCCACGTCAGCAACGGCAGTGTTAAAGGATGCCGTCAGCAACAGGGTTAGAAGATGACGTCAGCAGCAGCAGTGATAGTTTATCAAGTTCATTTCGATAGCTTATCAGACAATATTTAAAATTTAAACTTGAGATTTATCTTTTGTATTTAAGTTAAATGTTTTAGGAATTGTCTTTTATCACTTTAAATGTCGTTTTAGGATTTTTAGAATACTATATATACCTCATTTGGGTTGAACTCAAAAATTATCTCTTGTTCTTTGCTTGTTTTTACTCTTGAGTTCTATAAAAGTTCACTTTCTTTTAAATTCTTTACTTTCTTTAGTTTTTGTCTATTTTATTTCAAAAAATGTTAAGTATGATTTCTTCCATAATCATGCTTAGCTAAATTTTCTTAAAGCCGGGAGCTGGTAATGAATCAATTTCATACCTGAGAATTGAAAAGTGCTTAATTCCCTTTAAGATACATTTTCGTTTTTCTAGTTTATTAGTTTGGCAATCGACCTTTCTTACAAAATTAAAACGCTTTCAAATCAAAAAGAGCTTGTTGGTCTGGATGTTGTTTTAATATACAGTTGGGAGGAAGGACCGGCCTGTGGCAATTCGACTTCCTATGAACACACTTAGCGGCAGTCCGCTAAGGAAAATCGAGATCGGATTCGATTCTCGACGAGACAACATAATCTAAGTCGGGCCTTTCCAATACTTAATCTAATTGTTTTAGCGGCAATGGATGTGGTTAATCCACTCAAGAATCATCTTTCGAAGATCGACTTGGAAAGATCGGTTACAAGAGAGAAAGACAAGTTACAATGGGTTGGGCCTTGTAGACTGTAACCGACATGAATCCCGGAGTAAAACTCTATTTCAATGATCGACGGAATTGAAACAAAGCTAGCTCGAGGCGACTTTATCATTGCTATTTCTTTTAATCAATTTTCATATTCTCTCTATTTATTGCTTTTGATTTATTTCATCTCAACCCTGGTAGTGAGTAAATCTACACATGCACCAAAATGCATCAAAACAATACTTCTTTCATTAAATAAATCAAATGTAAAGATTAAGGATAGAAACAATGTAATTAATGCATAGAGAACCATAATGCAGCTCAATTGGGTGTAGTTTGAGCAATAATTGTCATTTGAAAAAGATTGAAAATATAGAACTTTTAGACACTTATCACAATCCTTTATTTTTATTTATTTGTGTTACAGCATCCTGGACTAAAATCAACGTGAAATTGCATCAGGAGTTCCGAATTCTCTGTGGATCGACCCTCTTTACTATAATATTCTTTTATTTATTTATTTATTTATTTATTTTTGAAGATGATTATTTTTTATGTGTAAAACGACGCTTGTCAAAATTGGCGTCGTTGCCGGGGAAAAGAGAATTTCTTTCTTTATTTTTGAAGAGGATTACTATATTATTCCTTTATTTATTTATTTTTTATGAGGATTATTTTTTTCTCTTTTTTTTGTGGAACAAGGTCATTACAAGCTTTGATTCTTTGTCTCGACTCTGTAAAAAGAGAGTGAAAAATAAAAAGGGTTTGGGGGTTAAGATGGAGGTGAAAACAAAGAAGTGATATAGGCTCAAATTGGTTCACTAATGGAGAAGAAAAGGGTAGGCTTTTTCTTGGGTAAAAATGGGGGTTAATCCTATGCCCAAATCACATCAAAATGACATATTTCATGTGTAGTCTCAAATGTATCATGCCACAAGTTCTAGATTTACAATATCCAATTATTCACACTCAAGCAAAAGAATGAGCATAAAAGTGAAGAAACATGCTCAAGGCTCAAAACCTCACCAAAGTGTGTTAATTAATCAAGTTAGGTGAAAATTCAACGAACAAAATTTAAGGAATGTTACAATGAAGTCAAATTAAATTTCTTACTCATACAATTCAACTATCAAGAGCGTTAAATTCAAAATATTTACACGAGCTTAAAAAATCACAACATGCAAAAGATAATCGACGTAAAGGAAAGATATCAACCAAGTATTCAACCAATTCAATCAAGCATTCAATCAAACAAGTAATAAGACAAGCAAGACGGTATTTGATGCAACCTTTACCCCCCATCACTTAAGCGTATTGCCCCAATACGAAAATAAAAGTAAAGCGCAAAAAGAGAAGGGTAAAGAATACTCCCCATGATCATTGGCAAGGTGAGGGGAGACGAAGGAGATGAAGTTGAAGGGGACAACTTTTATTTTTCCTAAACTCTAGTGCCATCGCAAGGGTTGAATTGTCGACATATTCGATCAAGAGTGCTGGGTTCCTGAAAATAAAATAAAAGTAAAAATTAATCTATCGAAAATAAAATTCAAAGCAAAAATAAATAAAGTGATTTTATCTAAAAATGAAGAAAGTAAAAATGGGTTGCCTCCCATCCAGCGCTTTATTTAACGTCGTTTAACTCGACGACCTTTCTTTAATTTCTTGGCTCTTCCAAAATAATTTCTTCAATTAATTCGTTCGAAGAATTCTCGTAGAAAGGTTTAAGCCTTTGACCATTTACTTTGAATCGAGCACCGGAACTATCTTCGACTTCTACAGCTCCATAAGGAAAAACGTTAGTTGCCGTCAAGGGTCCGAGCCATTCCGATTTAAGCTTTCCTGAAAAATTTTTGAACTTTGAATTAAACAAAAGAACTTTCTGTCCAATTGAAAAAAGACTTAAATGAATTTTTTTGGTTATGAAATGCTTTTGTTTTTTCTTTAAAGATTTGTGCGCTATCGTAAGCGTTTTTACGGATTTCTTTGAGCTCTTGGATGTGCAATTTTTGTGCTCCGCCTACAGCATCCATTTTCATGTTGCATTCCTTTACGACCTAGTACGCCTTGTGCTCTAACTCGACCGGCAAGTGGCATGGCTTGCCGTAAACAAGTCGGTATGGCGACATTCCTATAGGTCCTTTGTAAGTCATGCGGTATGCCCATAAAGCGTCGACTAACTTCAAACTCCAATCCTTCCGATTTGGTTTGACAATTTTTTCGAGGATTGTCTTTATCTCTCGATTCGACACCTCCTTTTGCCAGTTTGTTTGCGAATGATAGGTCGTGGCTATCCGCTGAGTAACACCATATTTTTTCATTAATGTTTCAACGACTCGGTTGATGAAATGCTTTCCTCTATCACATTATATTGTTCTCGGAGTGCCGAACCTAGAAAAAATAAAATTACGAAGAAAGTCAGTCGTAGTTTTTGCATCATTGTTTCGGGTAGCTTTTGCCTCTACCCATTTAGAGACATAATCTATAACAAGTATACTATATAAATTCATAAAGAATGAGGTAAAAGCCCCCATGTAGTCGAGTCACCAAACGTCGAAGATTTCGCAAATATGGATTAGATTGAGCGGCATTTCACACCTTCGACTCAAATTGCCAACACGTTGGCATCTGTCACATGCTTTACAAAAAATGTAAGCATCTCTAAATAAATTAGGCAAAAAAATCTGCACTTAAGAATTTTGTGCGCAGTTTGTTTAGGCCCGAAATGACCTCCGCAAGAGTAAGAGTGACAAAAAGAAAGTATCGAATTTACCTCGCTTTCGCTGATGCAACGTCTAATAATTTGATCTGAACAATGTTTCCAGAGATAAGGGTCGTCCCAAATATAGAAGCGAGACTCCCGTTTAATTCTTTTAATCTCCGATCTTGGTAAACTAACTGGTAACTTACCCGTTGCTAAGAAATTTGTCTTATCGGCGAACCAAGGAAATGAAGCGCGCGCCTCCATTAAGCTCTCATCCGGAAATTGTTCTCGGATGGGCAGTTTGACTATAGATGTGGGTAATCGGCTGAGATGATCTGCCACCAAATTCTCGCTCCCTTTTTTATCTTTAATTTCAAGATCGAATTCCTGGAGCAAGAGAATCCAGTGAATTAATCTCGATTTCGCTTCCTTCTTGTTCCTCAAGTACTTAAGTGCTGCATGATCAGAAAAAACATAAATCTTAGTGCCGAGTAAATAATAGCGAAATTTTTCTAACGTAAAAACAACGGCAAACAGTTCTTTTTCTGTGGTTGAATAATTGCATTGAGCTGAGTTAAGAGTCCTTGATGCATAGGCGATGACGTGAGGTTCCTTTCCATCTCTTTGGCCGAGAACAACCCCAACACTTAAATGAGACGCATCGCACATGATTTCAAATGGTAAATTCTAGTCTGGTGGTTTTACAATTGGTGCGTAAACAAGCTTTTCTTTCATAATATCAAATGTTTTTTTGCATTCCGAATCAAAATTGAACTTCACATCCTTTTGCAGCAATCTACATAACGGTTGCACCATCTTGGAAAAATCTTTTATGAACCTCTGGTGGAAACCTGCATGGCCAAGAAAAGACCATATTTCCCTCACCGAAGTGGGGTATGGAAGTGAGCGAATTACTTCAATTTTTGCCTTACCAACATCGATTCCATTAGACGAAACCACATGCCCAAGAATTAAGCCCTTACTTACCATGAAATGGCACTTCTCATAATTTAAAACTAACTTAAATTCAATACAACGTTTAAGGACGTAAGAAAGGTTAGAAAGACATTGAGAGAAGGAATTAACATAGACAGTAAAATCATCCATAAATACCTTGATTCCTCTTTCAATGTGATCGGAGAAGATAGTCAACATGCACCGTTGAAATGTTGTAGGAGCATTGCAAAGTCCGAAAGGCATTCCACGGTAGGCGAATGTTCCAAAAGGGCAGGTAAATGTCGTCTTTTCTTGGTCCTCGGGTGCTACTGGAATCTAAAAAAATCCAAAAAAAACTGTCAAGACAACAATAATGTGATTTTCTCACTAATCTTTCTACCATCTGATCAATAAAAGGTAAGGGAAAATGGTCTTTTCGGGTTAACAAGTTAAGTTTTCTGTAATCAATACAAACTCTCCAACCGTTCTGTACTCTTGTCGGAACCATCTCTCCTTTTGAATTTTTTACCACCGTAACTTCGGTCATCTTTGGAACGACGTGGACCGGACTTACCCAGTCGTTATCGGAGATGGGGTAAATAATATCAACTTCAAGTAATTTCTGGATTTCTTCCTTCACGACTTCCATCATCGGTTGGTTCAAATGGCGCTGACCTTCTCTCGTCGGTTTTGCGCCTTCCACTGTTTTGATTTTATGCATGCATATGGATGGGCTCAAGCCTTTAATATCGGCTATGGCCCATTCAATTGCCTCCTTATGTGTGCATAAAACAGCAACCAAATCGTCCCCCTCTTCCTTCGTAAGCTCGCTTGAAATGATAACCAGCAAGGTACAACCTTCGCCCAAAACGCATATTTAAGGTGCGATGTCAGCTGCTTTAACTCCAGTTTTGGCGCCTGCAAAGTTGAAGGAAGAGGTTTAGTTTTCGAAGGCATTAAGCGTAAATTAGAATAAGAGGAAATAGTAGAAATGATTTCGTCAAACTCCCTATCGTCGAACTCCCCCTTTTCCAATTCCCTACAAAAATCATGAAATAAATTAGTCTCCAAGAATTCAGTAGCTAATGGATCAATTATATCAACAAAATTCAAGCTTGTCACATTATCCGGGTATTTCATGGCCTTGTACACGTCAAACTTTACGACTTCTCCATCGAATTCCATAGTTAAGATGTCACTACGGACATCAATTTTCGCGTGCGTAGTAGACAAGAAAGGTAGCCTAAGTAGGATCTCGGATCCGGTATTACTGTGATCATTTTCCATATCGATTATGTAAAAATAAGTAGGGAATATTAGATCATTTAACTTTACTAAATCGTTTTTTAGAACTCCTTCGGGGTAGATGATTGATCGATCGGCGAGTTGTAATTGTGACCCTCGTTTCCTTCAAAGGTTCGCTTGAAATCTTGTTGTAGACGGAGAGTGGCATCACGTTGATGGATGCGCCTAAGTCACACATTGCTCTCTTGATTCCGACGTTACCGATCTTGCACGGTATGACAAACATGCCTTGATCTTTATATTTCGACGGAAGCCTTCTCTAAAAAATTGCTGAGACATTTTCGCCAAGAATCACCTTTTCATTCCCAGTCAACCACCTTCGGTTTGTGCAGAGGTCTTTAAGAAATCTCACATACTTTGGGATCTTTCGAATCGCGTCAAGAAGGGGAATGTTTATCTCTACCTTCCTAAAAACGTTGAAAATTTCTTTCCCTTCCTCTTTCTTGTCATGTCGCATAAGTCTACCTGGAAAGGGAGGCGGAGCTTCGTAAGTAGAAGAAAAAGAAGGAAAGGGAACGAGTTTACCTGAAACGGGTGGAGACGAAGATTCTTCCTATTGTTTCTTTGATGGAGCATCTTCTTTTTGTTTGTCAGATTCTTTCAGAGGTTCAGGCGAGATGACAGTACCACTTTAGAGAGCGATCGAGCTTACATTTTCCCTCAGATTCGTTTCGGTCTGTGAAGGTAATCAGCCTTGAGATTCTAGGTGACCAATCGCTTGAGCTAATTGGCTCATTTGTTTTTCAAGTTCTTGAAGATGGGTTTGTGTTTGAGTTTGGAATTTTTCTTGGGATATGGCCAATTTCTCGATGATTGTTTCAAGGGAAGATTTTTGTGGTGGTTGAACAGGAAAATGAGGCCTCGGTTGATAAATCGGGTTGACTCTTTGGTTGTTTCCATAGTTTAGGTTCGGATTGTCCCTCCATCCCGGGTTGTCAGTATTTTCGTATGGGTTGTAAGACCTTTGAGGAGGTCCCGGAAAGTTGCCTACGTCATTGACTTGAGCGCCGGATTCATCTTGCAATAATGGGCAGTAATCCGTCGGATGATCTGGCGTAGTGCAAATTCCACAGACTTTTTCGGCTCCGATCTTTCCTGTAATGAGAGAATTAAATATGCCAGTTAATCTGTCTAATTTATTCTCAATTGAAACTGTACTTACTTCATGAACCCGTCGACTGGGTTCACTGGTGGATCCGAATTGCGGTGAGTTTGCACCCATAGTGGAAATCAATGTTCTCGCCGCATTCGGCGTCATGTTAACGAGAGCACCGCCACTAGCGGCGTCTACCATTTTCCTATCAACCAGAAGCATTCCTTCATACATATATTGAAGGAGTGTATGCTCAGATAAACCATGCTGCGGATAACTGGCGCATAATTTTTTAAACCTTTCCCAGTAATCGTAGAGGGGTTCGCCTTCTTTTTGTTGGATTCCCAAAATGCTTCGCTTTAGTTCTCTTGCTTTTGCTGCTGGGAGAAACCTGTCAAGGAAAACACGTGATAGTTAAGCCCAAGTAGTAATTGAATTAAACAGTAAATAAAATAACCATTCCTTAGCCGTTCCCCTTAGTTTGATTTAGTCCTTGGAAACCCCCTGAGGCTTCATACTATTGCACACCATACGAAATTTCGCGATGTGTTTATGCAGGCTCTCATTGGCGAAACCATTATAGGTAGGGAGGAGATGGATCAATCTTGTCTTGAGTTGAAAAGGGGTTTCGCCATTAGAAAAGGCGATGCAAAGAGGTTGTTGTATCTCGGGAGCTGCAGTTAGCTCTCTAATTGTTCGATCCTCCATCGGTTCTGGCTCGGGAGTGGGATTTGCGTTTGGTGTAGCTGGATTGGTGTCTGGAGTTGATTCTTCGTAGGATTGAGTTTCGGAAGTGGATTCCAGGTCCGATTGCTTGCTCTGTTCTCGTTGTTGTTTCTTCTTTCAGAGCGTTTCGCCGTGAGTTCTACGAGCTTTCGCTTCGATCTTCGAGTCAAGTTCTACAAGATTCCCCGGATTGCTCATGGTCATAAAATCAAAACAAAATTTTGATCAGTAAATTGTCGAATTCTCCAGCAACAACGTCAATTTTGACAAGCGTCGTTTTACTCGCCAAAAATAATCCTCTTAAAAAATAAATAAATAAAGGAATAGTATAGTAAAGAGAGTCGACCCGCAGAGAATTCGGAACTCCTGATGCAATTTCACGTTGATTTCAGTCTAGGATGTTGTAACACAAATAAATAAAAATAAAAGCGGGGGTAGGTGAGGTTGAGATGAAATAAATCAAAAGCAGTAAATATAGAGAAGATAAAAACTGATTAAAAGAAATAACAATGATTAAGTCACTTTGAGCTAGCTTTGTTTCAATTCCGCCGATCATTGAAATGGATTTTTACTCTGGGATTCATGTCTATTACAGTCTATAAGGCCCAACCCATTGTAACTTGCCTTTCTCTCTTGTAACCGATCTTCCCAAGTTGATCTTCGAAAGATT
The DNA here is from genome assembly GCA_030270665.1 of Hibiscus trionum. Classification (NCBI taxonomy): domain Eukaryota; kingdom Viridiplantae; phylum Streptophyta; class Magnoliopsida; order Malvales; family Malvaceae; genus Hibiscus; species Hibiscus trionum. The sequence continues at coordinate 4,319,664 of BSYR01000064.1, read as the reverse complement.
ATTCTTGAGTGGATTAACCATATCTATTGTCGTTAAAACAATAAGATTAAGTATTGGAAAGGCCCGAGTCGGATTATGTTGTCTCCTCGAGAATCGAATATAATCTCGATTTTCCTTAGCGGACCGCCGCTAAGTGTGTTCATAGTAAGTCAAATTGCCAAAGGCCGATCCTTCCTCCCAACTGTATATTAAAACAACATCCAGACCAACGAGCTCTTTTTGATTTGAAAGCGTTTTAATTCTGTAAGTAAGGCCGATTGCTAAACTAATAAACCAGAAAAACGATAATGTATCCTTAAGGGAATTAATCACTTTTCAATTCTCATGTATGGAATTGATTCATTACTAGCTCTCGACTATAAGAAAATTTAGCTAAGCAAGATTATGGAAGAAATCATACTTAGCATTTTTTGAAATAAAATAGATAAAAACTAAAGAAAATAAAGAATTTAAAAGAAATGGAATTTTTATAGAACTCAAGAGTAAAAACAAGCAAAGAACAAGAGATGATTTTAGAGTTCACCCCAAGGGGGTATTTATAGTATTCTAAAAATCCTAAAATAACCTCTAAAGTGATGAGAGATAATTCCTAAAATATTTAAATTAAATACAAAAGATAAATCTCAAGTTTAAATTTTAAATATTGTCTGATAAGCTATCGAAATGAACTTGATAAGCTATCACTGTTGCTGTTGATGTCATCTTTCAACGCTGCTGCTGATGTCATCATTTAACATTGCCGCTATTGATATGGCCTCTTCTAGAAGCTGCTGGCGTGGCATCCAGTCAGACATTCATGCCCCGATTCATGCCCACTAATCCAACCATGAATCCAGAAAAACAAAAAATACAAAATTTAGAGTCTTTTCATTGTATTTTCCAGATTTTAAGGCCTGCACGAAAAACATACAGTAATGTCCAAATCAGCATCATAACCCAACCATTAGAGGCATAATTAAAGATGAAAAAGTGATCATTTGAACTACTCATCACCCTTTTTCGATAAATTTTTAGCATTGGCATAATCTAACGGATAAAAATTGTATTCCCATTTTCGGTGCCCTTTTTATGCCCAACACAAAAAACCCTTAAAATTAAATTTCAAGCCCTAACCCTAAATTCTAAATCTTCAACCCTACACTCAATAACCTAAAAAATACATCATACACTAAATTTTCTAAACCCTAACCACAACCCCTAACTTTAAACCATAAACCTAATTTTTAGTACGGGCCATAAATAGGGGCCCGAAAAGGGCATAGGATTTCTATCCTAATCTAACATCTTGCCGCAATATCATAGGTGCTTGCATATTTAGACCTTAAATTTTTGAAGCAATTTAATTTTTAATGTTTTATTTTTAAGTCAAAATGATGATTTTGTGAATGAAAATTGTTAGTCAACTGATAATAAATGACTTGAAATGACGTGATACATCTACGTAACAGTGCACGTCGTGATAACAATGTCATATAGTCATATAAGTTAATCTTACATAATGATATATTAGTTAAAAAATAATTTTCTAAAATTATATAAAAATATAAAATATTTTTTTCATCTAACGTGTCATATTATCAAATCATTTTAAGTTATTTATCATCGATTGACTAAAGGTTTTCATTCATGGAGGAGACATTTTAACTCAAAATAAAACATTGATAAATAAATTACTTCAAAAATTAGAATAAAAACCAAAGTGATTGTCCAATCAGATGCTAGAGGTCTTTTTTGATATTATAACTTAGTGCAAATAGTTTAAACTTTTCTTTTTTGATAAATAGAGAAGAAAACCATTACTATCAAGTGCCTCGTTAAAAAACCTCTCTAAGCCTAGACGGAGAAAAAAGAGTACACTTGATAGTAATTACAAAAAAACTAGCAAAACACAAGAGCGAGAAACCAACAAATTAACCTATGCCCAACCCGGGCACCAAATCCTCATGCAACAATGATAGAACCTCAATCGGTGGATCAGAAAAAACGCTGGTAGCAAACACAACCTCTTTGATAGGTGATATAGAACTAACCCATGTCATTTTAACCATACCATCGGCAACTCCATTTGCCACCCTACCAACATGACGAACCTACGCCTCCCACTCAATGTCTAACAAAGCAAGAGCCGCTCAAACCAATGCATGCAAACCAAGGCCCGAACCTCGGCGTTGTAGCACCCAAACCACATCGTCATTATCCACCTCGAGAACCACCCATCGCTCTCTACCATTCCAAGCCAAGAGCAAGCCTTAGACAACACCCCACAACTTAGCCTCAAAAATCGAACATATTCCAATGAACTCACAATACTCAAACAACCAATATCCTCCACTATTTCAAGCCACCCCTCTGCATGCGGCGAGCCCAGTCAGGGCCTTCTGAGTCTCGTCTGAGTTCAGGGTGCACCAGCCCGCATGCGGGGGCTGCCACTAGATCACTCTAGTCGCATTGCTTGTGTGTTGCGGCCCATGTTTAGCAACCACCTGTACACACTGGCCATGTACCTGAATAAGATCATCCCAAACCTGAAACGACTCGAGCTGCTTCGGATCAAACACACATAGATTATGGCGCCTCCACAACACCCACAAGGCAACACCCAAAAATATGTCCCACTCAGGCAAGGAACTGTCAAAGTATGCGGGATTCGATAAATTACTCTGAACCCAATCATCAATGTTCATACTAAGGAATTCCGTTAACTTATCCTCCCTCACACCAGACATCCATGCTGCAATGGCCATAGGACATTGTCGAAAAAGATGATCAAGAGACTCATACACATCCCCACATAACGTAGTGTTCGTCATGTGACGTTGAGCGCGTTCTACATTCGTAAGCACACGACCACTCACCAAAATCCACATGAACATCCTAACCCTTGGTATACCGCGGAACCTCACAATCAACTTCCAAACATTATCTTAAGACTCTTAACTAACACCGGTATAGATCTCGTACGTATAGCGGACTGTGAAGGCACGAGTCGAACTCCATCTCCAACCACACCATCAACCACACGTTCTTGAAAAGGTGGCAGTGTAGCCGCTAAACGATGCAAAATCTCCCTACGTAGGACCAGCTCCAACTCACGCCACTTCCATGATCTGGATCCATCGACCATGTTGGCCACGGTCATGAAAGGCAAGTGCGCCACATACGATGGATTCACCACATGAATCAAAGGGCCTACATCCCCAAGGCACCTGTCACGCCAAAAGTTCACTGAACGACCATCTCTAATAGTCCAAACAAAAATATCTCAAACATATGACCAGACCAAACTCACCCCCTTCCAAAGATGGGAGTAGCCAACGTGATAAATGTTACAAGGATCACACCATGCCATTTATACTTTGATCTCAAAACATGTGCCCAAAGATGATTCGATTGCTTCACAAGATTAAAGGTCAACTTCATAAAAAACGCAATATTTTGTTGTTCCAAAACATTGAAACCCAAGCCCCCGTTTGAAACCAACGAGCACACTATATCCCACTTCACAAGACTAACCCCACCTCTATCAGTCGTACGACCCCAAATAAAAGCTCTAATAATTTTCTCAATCTCCAAGCAAACCCCCTTAGATAAAAGTGTAGATTGCATGGTGTTGTAACATCCTAAATCCTAGCTTAATAGTAGTAGGGCCAATTGCCTAAATTTCTAATTTAATTGAACTTAAACCTAGACTAATCGAATTGATTGAGGACTTAATTGAAAGAATGAATGAAATTAATGGCCAAATAAGCATGACCAAATCAAATTAGATAGTAAATAATAAGATTGCATGGCAAAATTTCACATTCTTAAATCTACCCTTGATTAGGCTACTAATTAAGGATTAATCAAGGGCAAAATGGTTCTTTCTTAATTCCACTAATAAGGATGACTTAGTGTCATCTTCCCCTTATTCTTGTCACCCGAATTGAAAGAGAGACATAGAGAGAGAGAGAATTTTTGAGAGAGAAACTCCATTAGAGTCAATTGAAAGCTTGCATGTTGAGTGATTTCAAGTGGAAATCAAAATTTAAGAAGCTTGGTAAGCAATTCTGTCATAGCCGATTCATTCTTGTGTAAATTCATAAAATCTTGATAATTTACATGTTAAAATGCTCATCGCTGAAAATTATGTTGGTATGATCTCTATATTATAAGAATGTTAGTGAAGGAAATTGATCATGAAATCAAGCTAGGAACTAGCTGGCCGAACCATGTAGGAATGAATATTGTGACCGATTGATGAAATATAAGAATCTGGTCGTCTAAATTGGAAAATGTGATATTATTAGGACTGGAATTGAATAATGGAAATGCTGGATATTATGAATATGAATTGAATTAGCATGTCGAGCAATTGATAAAATTTTTAGAAGTTAGAAATTGAGCTTGTAGTAAAAACTGGTCATGTGGATTGTGTGATAGGTTAGCTAGTGATGAAATTGTGAAATGGAGAAAGATGGGTATTGAACTGGAAAATTTGATGTAGGAAAAAAACTGTTATTAATCAAGTTTACTAGTGGCTCGAAGTGACAAACAAGTGAAATTGTTATTAATCTGATGGAATTTGATCTTAGAGTAACTCTGATCACATAAAAGCTTAGTTGATAAAATTAAGGACTATTTTAAACAAATTGGTGATTCCATGATTTAATTGGATAAGTTTAGGGACTGAAAATGCTAGCTAAATACAAGGGATGTACTAGAATGAATAATAGATAAGCTAAAGTACATGAATTGTGGATGAAGAGTTGTTTAGATGTGTTCATTGACACATTATTGAAATTTGGACTAATTTGGAAAATCTGATGAGTAGAGGACTTAATTCGATTTATTAAAGGCTAATCTTGATATGAAAATACATGAAAAAAAAGAGAGGAAACTATGGTATAAAGGAATAAAATGAATTAGTAAAGGATCTAGGTTAAACAGCTCACAAAAGTGGACCTAGATAAAATCTTGCAGTTTCAAAATTGTAAAATTGACCCGACTTTAATTAATAAACTATATTGATCTAGAAAGGATAAAAATATGAGCCTTATATGGTTATATAGATAATTGAATTATATTTCCAGTGGTATAAATTAATTGAAAATCTAATGTGTAGATTAAAAGTTATGGACAAATTAGTAAGTAGTGTGCAAACTGCCATGTCAGAAACTGTTTTGTATAATATAGTTCAATTGAGTTTAAATTGCTAATGTATTGATTCTAATGGTTCTTTTATGTTATGAATGACTTGCTAAAGCAAAGAATATAGGGGTTGAAGAAGGTTATAAGGAAGGATCAACCAAAGATAGACAAAAGGGCATAATCATTCAAGACTAAGCTCGGAGTATAGTGAGTGTAACTCCTTTATGGTTAGGACTTAGGTCCTAACCAACCTCTTTTATTGTGTTAATGCCATGTAACCTGACTTAATCTATATTGGTAATTAAGGGAAGAATAAGCTAATTAAGAACTTGTGTGATATCATGATGCATTGTTATCTTGAATTGAAATCCTTGATTGAATTGTGTTAATTCATGTCTAAATTTTATGTACTCATATGTGTTGCTATACCAAAGGTATGTAATGGCATGCTAGCTTGCTTGGATACAAGGTATGTTAAATCATGCATAATTAAGTTGTGATTGGATGCCTTAATGTATGTTGGATTGATCGAATGGTTAACTAGATTAAATGCTATTGCGATGTTTGTTTATCCATGGATTGTATTGAGGATTACATGTTCTTATACATGCTGAATTGGTTCGAATGGATTGATTTTTGGAATGCTTTCTCTTTGATTAATGGATGTGCAATTGTTTGCAACTTAAAAGACATAATTAAGACCTTGGTATCTAGTTATGTTTAGATAGCACGACATGCCTAGAGCTCGATATAATATGTGGTGTAGAAGACACCTTAACACGATAAGTACCTTGTTCACCTAATATGTGGTGTAGCGGACACCTTTTAGATAAGTACCTTATGTACTCTAAAATGTGGTGTAAAAGACACCTTAACATGATCTGGTATTTGTGTACCTTAACACGTGACTCGATTACCTAGTCTTAACTAACTACCAAGGCAAACTTGATTATAAGGAAATTGATTGAAAAGCATTGAAAGTATGATTATTGAATGAGTATTGTGACTCTTGTGAATATGTATGATATGAAATGAAATTATGTGGTTGGATTGAAATATATGTTACCTTAATTGCATATGATTTGGGAAATTCACTTACATGTCTGTGGATCCTATTCAACTAGCTTCAATGTCACCTTAATTGAGATTGTTTGATTTTCAATTGACTTAATCATGTTGTGTTCGAATGATTCTTACTCTTAGGCCATTGTGTTCGAATGGTGTATGAGAAGACTAGCTAGGCTAAACTTTCTTACAATTATAATTTGATTTATAATGTTAACAATCTTGTAATATGATAATCACTTGTTACCTTACTAAGAACTTCTAAGTACTTATCACTCTTGTTTCCTATTTTTCCCAAAAATCAGGTTTAGAGTGATTAAAGCTTCCGTCCATGAGCTGAGTAATATACAAGAGAAGAATCAGAAGTATGGTTTGCATTGTCTATGTTATACTCCTTGTTGGTGGCCTAGTGTTGCAAGTCTTTTGTCTATTGCTTGTTTTGAAAATGTATATGAGTTGTGGATAAGAACTTAATGAACCGAATGTGATGTTAGTAGTGTTTTGTATGTAAATATGTAAGGTCATGGATGTATGAACTTAAGACTGATAGCCTCATTTTGTTATGTATATATGCATGGGTTATGGTTTAATGTTTTAATTAAAATTGGCCTACATTCGAATGCCATCTTGTCTCGTAAGCATGTAACTCATTGTTTCTTTGTCTATTGGTCAAGTGATTCGAATAGTGCCTTGATCATGATGTAAATGTTTGATTTTGGTATGGGACCTAGCAAGCTAGTCGAATGGTTTAGCTTATTTTAAATGGCATCTTGTCTTAAGTATGACATAATGAATAACATGAATAAGTATTGTATTAGAAATTTGTAATTTTAGCTAACAAGAAGTTTGATAAGCTTAAAATGAAATTGTATGTAATGTGTCTATATGTACCTTATGGTAAATAAAGAAAAGTTTTAAATGGCCCTAAATTATAAGATCATGTTTTGTTTCTTGCACCTGACACTCCTCGCTCCTAACCCGGGTGAGGGGTGTTACAGGTGTAATACAGAAGAGCTGACAAAACCGACTTAGCCAAAACAACACGACCAAAAAAGGATAGACTCTCGGCTGACCACCTTGACAATCTATCACGCACACACTGAACTATATACTGGTACAAGGCCTTCGTCACTCAGGAGTGTAACAGAGGGACCCTAAGGTACTTCCTCAAATCAGAAACCTCATGAAAACCGAAGATATTACTGATATTGAATCGGTCATTCACATGCACATTCTTGGAGAAGAAAATATTGGTTTTCAACAAATTCACCTTTTGGCCCGACGCAACACAAAAGGAATCTAACACGCTCGCCAGAATCGCAACCTGAGACAGCGAGGCTTCCGCAAACAGAAACATATCATCAACAAAAAATAAATGAGAAATAAATGGCATGGACCGTACTAAGCATACACGCTTCCAACTTCCATTATGAACCTTCGTATGTATTGCCTATGCCAAACGCTCCAAACAAAGGACAAACGAATAAGGCGACAAGGGATCCCCTTGACAAATGCCCCTAGATAGATAAAAAAATATCAGGCTGCTCCATTCCATAGCACCTGCGTCGACAATGTCGTGACACATCACATAATCAACTACCGAAAAGCATCAGGTAAACCAATATCCCAGAGCATGTCATCAATAAACGACCACTCTAAATGGTCAAACACCTTCTCAAGATCAATTTTAAACGCCATAAAACCCACTTTACCCTTCTTAGACCTCATCGAATTAATGGCGTCCTGTGCAACAATTATATTATCCGTAGTGGATCACCTAGGAACAAAACTCGTTTGGTTCATCGAAACCCAACCATGCATAAACGGCTTGAGACGATTAATAATAGTCTTGGTAATGATCTTGTACAAGATAAAGCATAGACTGATCGGCCAAAATAGACTGATAGAGTTGGGCGGTTTAACCTTCGGCAAAAGAACAAGCAAAGTACGATTCAAGGATGAATCAAAGGGTTTACCGACGAAAGTTTCCGCACAAGATCACAAACCGAGGAACCCACAGTGTCCTAATTTTGCTGATAGAACAATGCGTGCATGCCATCAACTATAGGATCATTCAAAGGTCCCATGTCAAACACAACTTTCTACACTTCATCATTCGATATCGGAGCCGTAAAAATTCTATGCATCTCCGCCGTACACTCTATGAATTGCCCCATGCTCGTATATCCGGCTACAATAGTGCCCTCACTCGAAAACAACCCCTTATAGAATTCGACTGCCATACCCTGAAGTTGGGCTTGATTCACACACCACGCCTCACTTGAGTCACACAAAGCTTGCACAAAATTTGCTCGTCGACATTGCATAGCACACTTGTGATAATAAGACGTGTTACGATCTCCATTCTTCACCCATTGGACTCAGGACTTCTAAAACCATAATCTTTCTTCTTGCCATAGAACCTCATCCAACTCGGCTCTCAAATCCAAATCCAATTGAACCGAAAATTAAGAGTAAGCCACACGCAAGGCTTTGTCAATTCCTCTAAGACACGCAAGCAACTCTTTTTTCCTCTTACCAATGTGACAAAAAATAGTGTCATTCGAATGTTGCACCCGATCTTGAAACTCTCATAAATTAGTTTGGACATCCTTATCTATATCCCAAACATCGCAGAGAAATTCCTAAAAGTGAGGGTGGTCCTACCAAGCGGCGATAAAGCGAAACGGCCGAGTCATATTACCAAACACCTTTTGCGGATAATGCAAGAGAAAAGGACAGTGATCTGACCCAACCATATCTAAGTGCTGCACCGCTGTATTAGGGAACAATGCAGCCCAAGTTTCATTCATCAAACATTGATCCAAGCGCTTCCGCACCAACCCACACTTCCAAGTAAACTCATCTCCTCTATAATCAGTCTCCAGCAGACCATTATCAAGGACAAAATCTTGAAACAATTTGCCAATTCCATTACCCTGAATCAAGCCACCATCCCGTTCCTCAACCCGTAAAATCGAATTAAAGTCACCCTCAAAATCCAAGTCACATAGCTCCCAAGATTCGAATCCGACAAATAGTCCCAAACACCCTTACAAATCGTGGCATTAGGACTTGCATACACCACAGTAAATAAGACCCAGCGATTTGCACCCACAACACGCACCTGACCATGCACGAACTGATAAGAAACCTTAAGAACCTACAAAACAATTCCCTCATTCCATAAAATCCAGATCCCTCCCACTAATATCACACGCCTCAACATGAAACAAGCGAGAAAAACCAAGCCGTTCCAACACCTTATCCGCATGGCCACCACAAATACGTGGTTCCATAAGTGCAACCAACTGAGGACGATTGTGCCTACAAAACTCTCTAAAATGATGTTGAAATTCAGGGCTCGCCGCCCCTTGGCAATTCCAAAAAAGAAATTTAATCATTGATAAGATAAACAAAAAGGAACAACAACACCTTACTGACTCAGAACAGATGTCCCCTACTGACAATGCCACCCTCAGCCGCAATACCCATGCTATCCAATGGAACAACAGGCACCCCCACCGTCATCCAGCCCCGAACGAGCATTCGAATACAAAGCTGGAGTCGATTTTGACGAAGTACCCACTTATATTTGTCTGAAACCTGGTGGTAATTAGTGTTGGAGTATGCCCAAAGACCAATCATATGATGATTGAATAGACATACTATTTTACTAGATTTATCAAGTAATGGCATTGTCGTTATTATCATTTGGTATGTTTCTGTGCATCAAACTAACCATTGGATAATAATGTCCATACAATAATATGATTATTGTTAAATAGGATCCTTAGTCGAATATTATTATGGGTATGGACAATGATAATATATAAAGACTTGATGACAAGCGTTGTCATTGACATAGAGATGTCAAAATCAACACATAAGTATTTGTTAGAGAACAACATACTGGATTGACCCGCTATGAGCATATTTCTTGGGAAATTATGTGACAGTCACAACATTGCTCATGATAAACATATGTATAATCCTCAGACTTGAGATCAACATGGTTTCAACATAAAGATTTACGTATTTTGACATAGTCAAACGTGTGCCGTAACTGACTACATTATAAAGACTGATGATTGGATACGTGATGACCTATGTAGTGAAATATGGTTGATCAAGAAAGGATTTGTCCCTCATACGTAATGGGAGAAATATCTTCGGCCACTTGATTGAGTGAGATTAGAAAATGCATGGCCATGCTCGAATATTATGATATGAGATGTCATAGAGATTCGTTTATCATAATCTACTCAAGACATCAAGAAACACTAGACGGACAACGCAAGTGTGACTAACCCGTGACTTGTGTTCATCTAAGATATAAAGGACAAAAGGATGAAATACATAAAGGAAGTTTATTCAGGAATTAGGAAAGTCAAACCATGACTTCATGCAACTTAGGTAGCAATGATGTATTGCTAGATGCCACTCATTGTTTGTAAAATTAGAACAGTTCTAATTTTGCTGCTAACGTTGCATGAACCTACAAGGGTCACACCCTTCGAATGAAACGAACAAAAAAATTGGAAACCATACTCCCTATTTTAGGGAGGTTGCCGAAAATCCCCTATGGGATAGGGGAAATCGGCAACTCCCTTAAATGGGAATCATATTGGATAAATATTTTATTTATCAAATATTATTTAGAGTATGGAAAATATTTAGAGACTTAAATATTATAGAATAAAATTCTAGATATTTAAATATATATATTTGGAATTTATATAATGTATATTTAATTCCAAGTTTATGTAGAATTAGATTCTACATAATTAAAAATATATATTTAAATATATTTAAATCCAAGTAAAGATAGAATGAGATTCTATATATTAAAAATATATATATTTGGATTAAATATAATGTATATTTAAATCCATGTTTTATGTAGAATAAGATTCTATGAATTTTGATTGAACTTGGATTTAAGGTATTTAACTAGAATTAAGTCTATGAATACTATTTAAAGGGACAAGGGCTAGCAACCAAATCATCCCTATTCCTCCTTGCAAATTTCGACATATCCCTGAGAATTCCCCTCTGGAATTTTCGACAAGTCCCAGATTTCTTCTGAAAAGCTGTTCGATATTTTTCTGGTGTTCCTCTTGCCCCTGGCAAATTCCTGGCGATTTCCTAGTTCGAATCCAAGTCCCAGTAGAACCCCTGGTCCATTTCAGACTCCCTCAAGAATCCTTGGAGGGATTTCGACTTCTCCCTAGAAGGAGTTCAAACCTGTCGAAATTTATCCCTAAGTGTTAGGGAGGCGGAAACTTTGTTCGTTTTGTTCGGGTGGACTCCGTAGTGGTCGTTGCGAACTTGTGACGATTCTGGTTTTAGTTGACGTGGTTATTCCGACATACCGTCGGTTTTCCAGTTTCCAGAGTTTTAAAAGGTAACTCTTCATCTTTTCACCCCGGATTCGTTCATGTACATGGATCCTGGCTAGATTACGTCGGATTAATTTTTCTGCTGCGCCACGGGGCGTGCCGACGTGACCAAACAGTGGTATCAGAGCCATTTGTATCATACGAATTCGGACTTAAATTCTTGGGTGATGTTTATGTATGAGATGCATGTTGTTTGATTCGATTTAGATATTTATCGTTTATCGTATCACACCTAATAAAGACTTATTTCGATTATCACTGAATGATTAAAAGTTAATCATAACTATGTTAGGTTGCTTCAATGTTAAATGTTAACATGTTGAGATTAATAGTTAGTCTAGAGAACAAGTAGTTGTTCGTAGTTTCATAGATTTATGAAATCTCTGAAAGGGCTTCTAATTTGATAAAAGTTATCAAACTATCTTTCACGGTGAATCCATAAGAGTTATGGTTAGACGTTATGAAAAATGCATGTCTAAGATTGGCATCATCAAAGACCCGGTACTTAAGTGTGCCTAGTGCGCCACCTCTCTTTCATGTTGACCTACCTGGTGCATTTGTTCGTTAACGCAAATGGTTTATGAAACCTCGTGATCTTTCTTTGGCCCTTTAACCACAACATAGGGATAATCATTTTAAAACTCCGTAAACACGTCGTTACTTTGTTCGCACGATGTTTGAAATGTATGTTAGATTGCATGATGTTTGTTTTGCATGGTTATAGCCCATATCCTTTAAAGTTTTGGTTTTTTGTAAATACGGCCTGCGTGTCGTGCCTTTCTCTATCTTCTATTGTACTTCTCTTCTCATCTCACTCCCTCGCATGTAACGCGAGTTTCTGAAAATTGTAAATACTCATGGAGATAAAGCAAGATCCAAGGTAGCAGCGTGGTGGGCCTTCCCTGGTGGACCAAGCGTTTCTGAAGCAGATTCTATCTTCAGTAGAATGGTCCTCCCATTGGCTTGGGACGGGTCGCCTTAGGTTAAGAAGGGCTATAATCATTGCATATTTATTTACTGCTTATATTTACCTTTTATGTGATGCAATGGATGTTTTATAAGCATGATTAAACATAGTTCTATTGATAGGATCAATGTTAAAATGATGAGATAATTAAGTAAATCCCTCACTATAATTCTAAGTTTGTTTTAACCATCCAATATTTACCCTCGTTAAAGCTTCGATCGATATAATGCGAGCTTTGCCAAAGCAATGTCACATTTATCTATCTTAGTTAAACGCGAAGAATAAGCTAGTGATATTCGCTGGTTGAGATATTGGTATTGACTTAGCTGGGTTGTTCTAATAGGATTAGAAAACCTAGTGGTTAAAAGTTTTGGTTAATCATAAGATGATTTAAAGAACAAGAGTTGTTCGCCAAAAGATGAGGAATTACATGAGATGTAATTAGTAAGGTGTTACTTACCTAAATAACCATTTCCTAAAAGACTGGCCAAAGCTGATTTAGGAATGGTGAAATACGGATCCTCACTCACTAGAAAAACTATCGAAACGTTTTTCCGAAATTAAAACTAGAGGGTTTTTAATTTTGAAGAAAATAGTGGGAGTAAAATTATAGTAAAGACTTATCTATAAATTTTAAAATTTAGTAAAACTTATGTAGCATATTTTCTTTGTTGTAGAATTAATCGCAAATATTACTCTATCTCTGCGATCTATCCTTGAGAAGGATAAGCTCAATGGCATAAACTTCCTTGACTGGTTCCGCAATTTGAGAATTGTTCTCAAACGGGAAAAGAAGGAACATGTCATTGAAGAACATGTTCCTGATGAACCGGTTGCCACTGCTTCCAGAGCTGACAAAGACAAGTTTAAGAAACACATGGACGACATGCTGGATGTCAGTTGTCTTATGCTTGCCTCCATGACCCCTGAGCTTCAGAAGCAACATGAGGACATGGTAGCTTATGATATGATTCAAAATCTCAAGGAGATTTATGAAGGGCAAGCTCGTCAAGAGAGGTACGAGACCTCTAAAGCTCTGTTTTAATGCAAGATGAGTGAGGGATCTCCCGTAGGAGCTCACGTCATCAAAATGATGGGTACATCCAAACGTTGCAGAAGTTCGGCTTTCCGCTGAAAGACGAATTAGCTACTGATGTCATCCTGCAATCGTTGCCGGATAGTTTCAATCAGTTCGTCCTTAATTTCAATATGAATGAAATTAACAAGACGCTGCCACAGTTGCTCGGCATGTTGAGAACTGCTGAAATCAACCTGAAGAAGGTATGACCTAAACCTGTTCTGATGGTCCGCAAGGGCAAGAAGAAAGGTAAATCGACAGCAAAGTCTAAAGGTGATGGTAAGACCAAAACCGATGGAAAGGATGCATTGAAACCTAAGAAGGGAATCAAGAAGGATGGAAAATGTTTCCATTGCGGCAAGACCGAACATTGGAAGAGAAACTGCCCCACACACCTACAAGAAGTCAAGAAAGCAAAAACGAGTGAGGCATCAACCTCAGAGGCTTCTAAAGAGAAGGCATCAAAATAGACATGGACCTGCGAATGGAAATAAAGCAAGAGTTGCTACATCATCCATTAGGACATGTGTTTTTGCTTAAATAGATTTTTTTTAGTTTTTAAGATTATTATTTTGTGCCTAAGTTTTAGTTATCTTGTAAGGACAAGATATTTTAATTTTGAGATTATTTAAATAAATGTTATTCTTTTAATCTCTTATGGCACAACGAATCAATGATATTTAAACTAATCAAATCAATAATATTTATAAGATAAATAAAACAAATGACTAATCTCAAACTCATAAAAGTATTAAGGTAATTTGATGAGATCAAATTCAAGAATATTTAAAGTTTGATGAACTTTCAAAGAATATGGGATTGTCCCATAATTAAATCCCACAAGTGGAACAAAAAGTCTTTGAAAGAGTATCAAATATGTTAGACATGTTTTGATTCAAAACAAGTCATTTTCGACTTCTTTACGCACTAGAAAAACAACTCTCATACTTAATCGTGTTTTTTTTCGAAACGTCATATAAGATATGGACTAAGAATTGTTCTAGAATACCTTTGAAGTTTTAAGGTTACTTACATGTTAAAATGTTTACAAAGTTCGAACCTTAAAAACTCCATTTGTTGTTTATCCTAACGAGAACAAAGCGTTTGTTTCTCAAACGAGAGTTTATCTTGAAAGAGATTAATTCTCACAAAGGGATATTATTTCTTCAACTTTAACGAGAACAAAATATTTGTTGCTCAAACGATAGTTTATCTCGAAAGAGAATACTTATCACTAAGGGATTTCATTTTTCAACGAGAACAAAATGTTTGTTGCTCAAACGAGAGTTTCTCTCGAAAGAGATTACCTCTTACAAAAGGAAAAAAATGGAATTTGGAATATGAAGAAATTTTAGACTACAAATTTATGAACCAAAGATTGAGAATGTTCCACAAATGATCAAGGAACATTGGAACAAAACACAACCATTGTGTTGATCCTTAAGAGAATACCATATACTTAAGAAATATGGATTTCTCACTATCCGTACATGGAAACACTTTTCTTTTCGGATCAAGATAAAGACTAGGTCTTATCAGAAAGCAATGGTGAGCCCAAAATTCGAGAAATGGCTAAGAACCATGAGATATGAGATGGAATCCATGTCTAAAACCAAGTATAGACTTTGGTTACCTAAAAGGGTAAAACCTAAGATGTATGAATGAGTTTTTCAAAAAGGAAAAACCGACATGGAAGATAAAACATACAAAGGATGATTCGTCACTAAAAGTTTTCGACAAACTTCATAGTATAGACTATGATAAAGCATCTTCTTTGTAGCTATGTTTAATCCATCTTAATCTCACTTGCAAGTAGTTACATACGATGATTATGGAATCAAATAAAGGAATGTCAAAACCACTTTCCTAAGGGAAAACTTGAAACAGATGTGTACATGACACATCCAGAAGGTTTTGTCACTCCAATAAACACTTGGAAGGTATGTAAGCTACAAAGGTCTATCTGTAGACTAAGGCAAGCTTCTCGAAGTTGGGATATTCGTTTTAGAAGATACAATCAAAAGGTTTGGTTTATCTAGAAACAAAGGGGAGTCTTGTTTTCAAAAGAGCCAGTGGGAGCATTGTTACTTTCGTAAGTATTGTATGTAGATGACATACTCATCAAAAGGAACTAAAGATCGCAATCCGTTTTGCATTAATAAAAGATACTACGAGTTAGCAACATGAGACAATATCTAACTCTACAACATAGGCTGAATGTATTACAGTCGACATAGTAATAAAGAAGGATGTTTGGATCTAAAGGGTTCACTTCTGAACTAAGGGTTGTTCCCAGCATATTAGATGCTACATAACTCTGTTATGATGGAACCTTTGCGTAAGCAAATAAAACCCAGATCTCATCAATAAATAAAAACATATTCTAAAGTACTTACATCTTGGAGATGTGAAAGTATGCAACATACTCACAGAGTTGATAACTTTGTCAACTCCCTGACAAAGCTTTTGACACAGCATAAGCATGTCAGTTACACTAAGCCATATCGTATTAGATACGAGAATGATTGGTCTAGGTGCTAGTGGGAGATTGTTGGAGTATGCCCAAAGACCAATCATATGATAATTGAATAGACATATTATTTTACTAGATTTATCAAGTAATGGCATTGCCGTTATTATCATTTGTATGTTTCTGTGCATCAAACTAACCATTGGATAATAATGTCCATACAATAATACGATTATTGCTAAATAGGATCCTTAGTCGAATATTATTACGGGTATGGACAGTGATAATATATAAAGACTAATATGTGGTTGATGACAAGCGTTGTCATTGACATAGAGATGTCAAAACCAACACATAAGTATTTGTTAGAGAAGAACATACTGGATTGACCCGCTATGAGCATGTTTCTTGGGTAATTATGTGACAGTCACAACATTGCTCATGATAAACATATGTATAATCCTCAGACTTGAGATCAACATGATTTCAACATAAAGATTTATGTATTTTGATATAGTCAAACGTGTGTTGTAACTGACTACATTATAAAGACTGATGATTGGATACATGATGACCTATGTAGTGAAATATGGTTGATCAAGAAAGGATTTGTCCCTCCTACATAATGGGAGAAATATCTTCGGCCACTTGATTGAGTGAGATTAGAAAATTCATGGCCATGCTCGAATATTATGATATGAGATACCATAGAGATTCGTTTATCATAATCTACTCAAGACGTCAAGAAACACTAGATGGACAACGCAAGTGTGACTAACCCATGACTTGTGTTCATCTAAGATATAAAGGACAAAAGGATGAAATACATAAAGGAAGTTTATTCAGGAATTAGGAAAGTCAAACCATGACTTCATGCAACTTAGGTAGCAATGATGTATTGCTAGATGCCACTCATTGTTTGTAAAATTAGAACAGTTCTAATTTTGCTGCTAACGTTGCATGAACCTACAAGGGTTACACCCTTCGAATGAAACGAACAAAAAAATTAGAAACCATACTCCCTATTTTAGGGAGGTTGCCGAAAATCCCCTATGGGATAGGGGAAATCGGCAACTCCCTTAAATGAGAATAATATTGGATAAATATTGTATTTATCAAATATTATTTAGAGTATGGAAAATATTTAGAGACTTAAATATTATAGAATAAGATTCTAGATATTTAAATTTATATTTGGAATTTATATAATGTATACTTAATTCCAAGTTTATGTAGAATTAGATTCTACATAATTAAAAATATATATTTAAATATATTTAAATCCAAGTAAAGATAGAATGAGATTCTATATAATAAATATATATATATATATATTTGGATTAAATATAATGTATATTTAAATCCATGTTTTATGTAGAATAAGATTCTATATAATTAAATATATATAATTTCATTTAATATTATTAAATATAATGTATATTTAATATAAACCAATTTCAAGTAGAATTAGATTCTATGAATTTTGATTGAACTTGGATTTAAGGTATTCAACTAGAATTAAGTCTCTGAATACTATTCAAAGGGACAAGGGCTAGCAACCAAATCATCCCTATTCCTCCTTGCAAATTTCGACATATCCCTGGGAATTCCCCTCTGGAATTTTCGACGAGTCCCAGATTTCTTCTGAGAAGCTGTTTGATATTTTTCTGGTGTTCCTCTTGCCCCCTGGCAAATTCCTGGCGATTTCCTAGTTCGAATCCAAGTCCCAGTAGAACCCCTGGTCGATTTCAGACTCCCTCAGGAATCCCTGGAGGGATTTCGACTTCTCCCTAGAAGGTGTACAAACCTGTCGAAATTTATCCCTAAGTGTTAGGGAGGCGGAAACTTTGTTCGTTTTGTTCGGGTGGACTCCGTAGAGGTCGTTGTGAACCTGTGACGATTCCGGTTTTACTTGACGTGGTTATTCCGACATACCGTCGGTTTTCCAGTTTCTAGAGTTTTAAAAGGTAACTCTTCATCTTTTCACCCTGGATTCGTTCCTGTACATGGATCATGGTTGGATTAAGTCGGATTAATTTTTTCGCTGCGCCACGTGGCGTGCCGACGTGACCCAACAATTAGTCCCCAAGAATAGATCATGTAGGAGGTAGATTCCCCTTACCTTTCCGTACCTTTAATCCCGTACGAGCCGCCGTACCTGAACCCTTATGAGCACTACATTGTTTACCATTGCCCTGCGCCAAACGTTGCCTCGTTTTCTCATTCGCTGCATTTAAGATAGCAACAGCCGCATGCTGCCCCACCATATTATGCACAATATGGGATTGGACCTGTACAGTTTGTACACCGCCGGGCGACACAACCTTAATAAAACCCTAATTCTCAACCCCCGAAACATTCCCATTTACCTCTTACAGAACCCCTCCACTAGCCGACTAACGACCACCCTCGGCCTAACCCTGAGACAAAGAACCATCTTCTATAGAACATGCACCCACTCGTCGTTGATATTCCCTTACAGGCCGATCCCCAGGCAAATCAACACTCAATAGATCATTTTCCACCGTACGCCCAGACTCAACGCCCAACGACCCATCCGTATCGTCCAGAGACAGCACATTGAAACAAAAAACCCCCACACGCTCAAAAGTCGAGACACCCCTTTCGAAGCAACCGAGTCTTTACGCTGCTTACGCCTCTGAGTTTCTGTAATCATCTAGAGCCCATAAACCGCATCCGAAGCAGCCACATTTGAGTCCTTACCACTCAACGAACCTTTGGCCATTGCCATCGCAGGCTCATGACCATCAACCCTTGTGCGTAAGTCATCACACATTTCATCGCATGGCCATACATTCCACATTTAAAACAAACCTGTTGTAATCCCTCGTGCTCTAAGTGGAAAATAGTCCCATCAATCTACACCCTGGAGACTAACGGCTGCTTTAAATCCACCATAACCGCAAGCCTCACAAATCGACCACGATCCCTCACATGCATACTGTAATCAATCTTCACAACTTTCCCAATCACCCACATGATATAATGGAACAACGGCTTAGAATAATACCTATACGGAAGTCCGAGAATTCGTAGCCAAACCATAATCTGTGTCGAGAAAGATTTTTAACGTCGAAAACTCGCGACTCCACGCTTGAACCGTGAAGTAACTACCAAAAACCGTCCATGGTCCCCCGGTAAGAACATGTTCATAATCATACTCATTCTTAAACATCACTAGGTAGTAATCATTCGCAAGATCCACAACTTGGAATGAGCCTTGGGGTTGCCATAAAACCCTAATCCATGACATCAAAGTTTTATACCCAATAGACCTACCAAGAAGACGAACAATAAGCGATCGCCTCATACTATGATCAATACGCTCATGAACCCGCTCAGAGAAATCAACAGAATGATAAGGACCACTTCAATCGACAATGACATCCCCAACATCCACAACCACATCATCCAGGCTTTATAACCCCCTAAACCCGGCCCAGAAGAAATGGGCCGAAGCTAGGAAGTCACGATGGAAAACTTGTCCCTCAAGTTATAAATCTTAGGTTTAATTATTTATAAAACAAAATTGTTATTAAATAATAATAATTCACGTAAATTTTCTAAAATATTTATGGAACACGAACATTAAAACATGTACTAAATATTTCATAAAACATCTGAATTAAATTCGAAATGCATGCCAAAACATAATCCCAAGTTATAAGTTCCAATGTCCGAAATTACAAAAATACTCCAAATAATATTAAAACAATAGACCAAAATAATTAAAAAGAGTTCATCCTGAATAAATAAGAGATGCTCCAAGTACCAAGTCGCCTAAAGAGTCTGAATAACTGAAAGAAAACTAAGGGGTGTAAGCTAAAGAGCTTCATGTGTCCTTACGTGCAAACAAAACTCAAAACAAAAACAATATTTTATTTTCCGATAAATTCATTTCTAAAACAATAATTAAGGTGGGTTTAGAAAAAGAAAACTAGGGCACAAATATGTAACTTAAATTTATTTGACTCCTTTAAAAATTTTATTTATTCTCTTTAAACTTCTTAAATTTATATTTATATATATATGAAAATTAGTACTTTCAAAATATAAATTTTATATATGTAACTTAAATTATCATAAATACAAGCCACAAATATGTAAGTTTAATTGTTTAAATATATCTTTCAAAATAAGGATGGTAGACATGTATAGTTTTACGGATTTTGCACCGCATCCGCTCTAGTTGGGATAGGGATGGGTATGAGTTTGGTGGGTAGTGGGCGGGTGTGGATGTAAAAAGTCATACTCGTCGTGGGTAGTGGGTAGGTGATGGGTTTAAAACCTAGCCCGCACTGCATCCGCCCGCCATATGAATTTTGGACCAATTATGTTTGTAGACTTTGATTATGCCTTTTATTATGGTGTTGTATGCACTAAGATATTCGTTTGTTTTAAAATCTACGATTTATAATCAAGCTTGAATTTATTGTTTAAGATCAAGCTTGAATTAATCAAGTTGTAATTTTGTAATATGTGTGGTTAAGTAGAATTTGTACAAGTGTAAATATGCTTTAGTTAAGTTAGCTATAGTTAATTAGTTAGGTGTAGTTAAGTAGAATTTATACCGGTGAAAATTTGCTTTAGTTAAGTTAGCGATCGTTGGTTAGTTGTAGTTAAATTTATACTGATGTAAATTTATTATATATATACACATGATCAATCAAGAAAGTATGCGAAGTTGTACTCTTATTTACAAAAGTATATGCTCATTTTTACATAATCCGATATTAGTGGTTGCTTGTAGGCGAATACGGATTGGGTGGTGGATGTTCAGTTGGATAGTGGGTGTGTGGATGGATTTGAGAATGTACCCACGTGGGCGGGTGTGGATTTGAAAACTATACTCGTCGTGGGTAGTAAGTAAATGGTGGATATGAAAATTTTAGGTGGATATGAGGATGGGAGGGAGTATCCGCACCCGCCCCACCCATTTGACATCCCTATTTCAAAATATTAACTTCTCTTACATTGCATTTTTAGAGATTTTGAGCTCCTACTTTCCAACAGAAATTATGCATCTATTTTTTGTGTCTTTGTTTATTTTCTCACATTAAAAATTAAGTTTATGATATAAAATTAAGAATTAGGGGAATGGAAGTATTATAACATCAAAAAGGAACGGAGCACTTTTGTTCCCTACTGTCATCATATATAAAAGTAAATTCCTGCTAGATTGTTCATTTTTTTTTATTCTCTCCTATAAGTCAAGTGCAAAGATCGGCTACTAAATTTTAAAAAGAAATTCAAGAAAAATTTAATGTGGGATTAGTAAAAAAAGTATGTTGTGGGTATATATTTGCTTTATGTGATCGTATATTATACATGATTTGATAGATGAGTATATAAGTTATATCATGAAAGTTTTGGAGTCACAAAAATACAATTTCTAAGCTTCATCGCTTTGTATTCGTTAAAAAATCGTTTAAAAGTTTTGTGCCTTAATCCAAAATATCAAACAATATTAACTTAGTATAATGGTAAAATAAGATATAGATTATTGTTAAAATTATTTTCAATAATTGTTCACAAAATAAGTATATCCAACATGTTTGATAGGATGTGCACGTCACGCAAGACATTTCCCTTTTTTTATGTAAAATTATTGTTAATCTCGTTACGAGTCATACGTCCTCGTGATGGGTATTATCACGATTGTTATTTGTCACGGGCGATTATCCTCTTTTCAAAAGACATGTCTAATAAGACGTGCAACACCACAATATTCTAAGATCTCCATGTATTTTTCTGATATGAAATTAATGTCTCCAATCTTTTAGTATGTCACAATACGTGGATGTAATATGAAATTGCATAGCCAGCAACTAGCAAGATAAAAATCCCCTGCCCCTCGGTGCTCCTACTTATGCCCCAACATTAAAAAATACTATAAAATTAAATTTCAAGCTTTAACCCTAAATTCTAAATCATAAACCCTATACCATGTACCCTAAAAAATATACCTTACCCTAAATTCTCTAAACCCTAACCATAAACACTAACCTAAAACTCTAAACCTAATTTTAAGCATGAGGCATAAGTAGGAGCATCAAAGAGGAGCAGAGTATTTCCGTCTGCAATCAGCATGCTTGTGTTCTTGTACATTTAGTTTGTTACTTGTCTTTCAAACTTATCGCAACAGTTGTTTGAACTTCAGCCCATTGACAAGTAAGCGGCAGAAAAAGAAAAATAGTACAAGAGATAAACTTCAACGCCGTGTATTTAATGCCACTCATACATAGCAAAGTAGAAAAAATTAAGTTTTATCTCATCACAACATAATCCATTGTTCAACCTAAAAAGTCCAACAAGCTACCAACACTGCTTATTCAGAAACATGTCACGCAAGGAAAAGCAGAAAACAAAAAGGCTCTATACAATGCAAGGATGAAATTTCCCCTATGTTGATGAGTGATGCAACAGTGGAAGAGGATATTTGTAATGTGAAAAACCAAAGTTGAAAACTTCTAATTTCTCAAGTCGGGTGTCAACTGTAAAGCTATGTTTAGCTGTTGAACTTCTGTTCTGGTGCAGAACTTGCTGATCCCTGCATCATCCAGTGAAGACATTTCAAAAAAATGAACACTTCATCAATCAAAGATTTGTAATCGTTAAAAGAGTGAGAACTAATTGTGAACTGACCCCAACTGATGTTACAAAATTGCAGATTGCACATTTTACAGATCTTGCTCCATACTGGTACATTAGCAACATCCTGCAGTTCCCACAATTTACATGTGCCACCTGATTTGCTGTCCGAAACGAATGAAATTTTAAAGTCTAATCGACAATGTTTACTATCTTAATAATGCTTTGAGAGAAATAAACATCATAGTTATTCATGCGTACCTTCCAAGGCCAAATTGACAGTGTGGCAACATGAACATTGGACACTTGTGGCTCCCCGAATGTACATTAATAATGTATGGCAGCCTCCGCAAACCAACTGGGCCATTTCTGTGCCTGTAGTCATTTTCTCCCAGTTATTTAATTTAACAGACAATGAAATAAGTTGAAAGAAAAGGAAGATTCAGGGTTACATAATCTAAAAAAATGTTATGAAGTAAATAGCAGATGATGTACCGGGAGGTGGCACCGCGTTTACTGCATTGCAAACAGCACAGCAAACTGAGGTTGCTCCAACTGGATAGAGTAATAGATTTCGACATCCTGAACATACAAGCTGGCTTTGAGCACCTGCTGACATAGACTTGGCCACAAGATCAGTTCAAAATAGATTGCAGAGTGGATAGATTCATATTATTAATTTGTTGATGAGGCCAAGCCTGTTAGAACCCAAACTAGAGTTTCGAAAACTGAACTTGAATATTCAAGAAATCTATTTTACTATTTAGATTTGCTATGCCTAATACCTAACTACATGGAGACTTGAACTCTTAAGAAGCTAATCAAGTTTCTTAAGAAGGCTCTTCATTTGAGCAACTAAACAATAATTAGAATTCATATTATTTCAAGATAAATGTATTGCAGAGCAGAACAAGATACCATTGGCAGGAGGAGTATATGACCCTGGAGGCGTTGGATACGGAGCAAGAGGAACTGGCATTGTAGAATCAGACAGAGGTAAACTCTCCTTTCCAGGCTCCTAATAGTGCACTGCCTTCAAAACACAGAGCACCAATCTTTCTCCCATTCTTGCCATGTTCACAAAAAGTAAAAACAATAAACTTAGGAACTGAAAACTGTGACAAAACTCAAAAAATGGCTGAAAGTGTTATCAGAACGAAATACAATGAAAACTATAACATTTAGTAGTGAAAAAGAAGGGGAAATGATGGGGAAAAGAGAGTAAAAGAATTGTAGAACTAACAAAGTACTTAATTTCCAATTTGGAAACTTTTCATGTAGAACCGTATAAGATGGTGCTAAATGGGTGTATGCAAACAAAAATAGAAGCTTGTGGGCACCCGATGAACAAAGAAATTCATTTGCAGCATTATGAAGTGAGGCAAACACATACCAGCCTATTCAATTTGCATATGCAGTGGAGACACGCACACAAAGAGAGAGAGAGGATTAAGTTTAGAATGGAAGAGAAAGTTGAAGTTGTTAAAATGATTTTATTTTATTTTTCTACTATTTCCTTATCAGTTCATCTTAGGGTGTAAATGTGAAAGCTTTCAATTTCTCCTATGAAAAGAGAAGGAAAAAGAGAAGAAACTTCAAGTTTGAAGTTTTCTCCTTTTTATTAAATTAAGAAGTTGGTGGTGTCTTGCCTTCTCGGTGAAAAATGCAATGCAATGCAAGCTTTCACTTTCACTTCCCCCCTTTCCCACTCATTTTAATCCCAGAATAGACGAACTTGTATGGTCATTGGTGATGGGTAAACTTCCATTTCTATTGGTGGCATATCAAGATCAAGTTTGGGGCAGAAAGCCAGAGACTTTGAACCCCACACCCTCACTCTCTCTCTATCTCCCAATGGAGCTTTTGCTTTTTTAGTGTAAAACATAGCATGCACGTGAGTGCTGCATTCAGCCACACGCACTTTTCTCATGGGAAAATGGACATACAGCAAGCAAATCAGGCACCGTCTGTCAAAATGATCATTCTTGGGCTCTATTTTAATATTTGTGGCAGAACCATAACTTTTTCGTCTCTTTCTTTGCTGGTGGTCCTGTTTCCCTTGCATTATTATAGTTGAGCTTTGAGGAGTGAATGTGACTGAACCTTGTGACTTTGTTGTGTGTATCGGCTATTATCTTCATTTTCAGCTACATGTAATTAATACCCTCCCTACACATTGGCTGGCTTCTGGGCCAATGAAACCCTAAATCCTGCCTGTCTCTCATGATAATCTCACCCCACTCTTTGATTTAATTCCTTCCTGTTTAGCTTGGGGCTTCAATATTGCTTGATATCCCAAGTAAAATCACCATCAAAACACTTAAATGAAGAAAGAAGAAAGCAAATACAAATCATGCTTCTCTGGGTATTGGGAACACAAAAGCTAAAATATTTTTACAGCTGCATCATTGGGCATTTAAAATTTTAAATGAACTTTTTGTAAATGATAGTAAATACTTCAATCCTTGATGATGCATGAACAAAGAAACGGAAAGGTGGAAAGTTATATGAGAATGGACAAAAATATTTATTGTCTGAACAACAGTCGGCCATGGAAGTATGGGCAAGAGTTCTTACAAGAACTTGATGACAGTCGAAGTCTCCCTGCAACCAAAGATAAGCATGCGAAGACACAAGGGGACCGCTCTCTTGTACTGTTCTTGGCCTTTCTCTCCATTCTAAATTGGATATTCTAGCCCCCTTTTTTTTATTCCTAGAAAAATCCACCATTAATAATTCAAGGCTTACCTATGAGTGAGCGTTATATTTACTTGAATTAAAAAATTTTGAGTTATTCGAGTTAATCTGTTATATTTTATAACTTAAATTTTATTTAAATTTCTTTTGATTAAAGTCGAGTTCGAGTCAAGCCGAGTTTTTGAGTTTCAATACAATTTTAATTGTAATTATTTATTATTTTATAGTACAATTTGATTCTAATTTAAACGATTTTCTCCAATCATATAAGACATGCATACATATTTCTTCATTTGTGACATACATTTCTTCATATTTTTTCATGAAAAATTGAGGGACTCGACTCAAATTTAAAATTCAATTCACTAATTACAAAAAATTTGAGTTATACGAGTTATTTGAATTCCATTTTAACTTTATTTAAATTTTTTTAGAGTCGAGTCAAGTTTATGCAATTTTAAGTCGAGCCGAAAAATTCAATTTTTTCGTGTCGAGTTGAGTTTTACTCACCCTTACCTCAATTGGTTGAATTATATATATATTGAAAGACATTACTGTTATATTAGATTGGCTATAATGATGTAAAAAATGTTTTTGAATATTTTATATTCAATTAAATCAATTAAGTTTTTTTTTATCAACATTGACAGTTGAATCTAACGATATCTTGAATCATTAGTGCAACATGTGTTACAATACTGCCACTTAACATTTTTATTTTTTTATTTGTTAAAGTCCTAAATATTTAAAAACTTATCAAAATTATAAAAAAAATATTTTTTAAAAAAATTATATAAATGTCACATGTTAGAACTATAGTATATCAGGTGACGGTAATATCTAAAGAAAAAAATGTCAATATTTAATGGCTATAATTAGTCTAATGGCTTAATTGATTCAATTTATTGGTTCAAGACTTAATTGAGTGCAAAAAAGTTTAATGGCTTGATTAATTTTTTTAAAGTTCAAAGATTTATTGCAACTTTAAACATTCCGATAAGAAGAAGGTTTTTTGATTGGGAAATCAATCAATGGGAGGCCTTTTTGAATACCCTAACAAAAGCGGCAAAGGAGAGTTTAGAGAAAGATAGTGTGAGATGGGTAGGAGCTTTGAACGGCGTGTATAAGCTCAAAGATATGTGCAAACTGATATCATCAAAAGAGGCAAGCAAAGACATAGTGTGAAAACTGATCTGGTCTAATCTTGCCCCTCCGAAGGTGGAATATCTCGCTTGGAGAGCTGCAGTTGGGAGACTCCCGACTCACGATGAACTTTCAAAAAGCGGTATCCCCCTGCCTTCAAATATTCTGTGTGTTTTTTGCAAGAATTATTCAGAATTAGTTCACCATCTTTTTTTGCCACTGTGAATTTGTTTGGAGAGTTTGCAAAAGGTGGGCCAATATATGGAAAGTACATCTTATCGTCCCCTACTCATTTAAATCTCTAGTTCTTATGTGGGATTCACAGCCGATAAAGGGTTCGGTAAAACCAATTTGGAGTACAGCTATCTTTGCTTTTGCATGGACATTTTGGTGTTGCAGGAATAAAATTATTTTCAATAGTGCAAAGTTATCAAAAAATCAAGTCTTTGAAATTGCTATCCTGCGAACTTGGCACTGAATCAAATGTAAATGGCCATCATCTACTTTCCAAGTTCATGATCTGGCGAATCATCCTTCCCTATGTTCGTTAGAATCTAGACGGGTATCGTGGACTGCTCCTCCAAAGGGAGTTTTAAAATTCAACGTGGATGCTTCTACCAAAGGGAGTTTTGGTGATGCGGGTATAGTACTCTGAGAAACCACCAAGGCCACCAGCTCGTCAATTTTTCTAAGTCGATTAGGCTTTTGAATCCTACGAGGGCAGAAATTGCAGTTATTCTTGAAGCGTGTCGAATTTTCCTATCGTTGAAGTGGCCTAAGGACGTTCATTTGATAATTGAATCAGATTGCGAGCTAGTGATGAAGTGGATTGCAAATAATACCTTGTGTCCTACTGTGTTTGCCGATAGAATACTGATGTGTGGGCAGTACCGTTTGCGTTATAGTTGGGAGTTCATTTTTTTTGTACAGGGAGTCAAATAGCGTAGCACACAGTCTTGCTGTCAAGGGAGTTAGTAGGGATGAAAATTGGCTTCGGTTTCATAAAACAACATAGAGCTTAGTGCTTTGAGTTGTTGAACTGGATAAAGGCAACATTATACAGATTAGCAACCAGACGCAATAGGCGGGTGAGTTGAGATTGGCCTTTGGCTGAGTGTATGTGTCGATGTAATGGTATGATAAACCGGTTCGATGTATTAACCTTGTGTGTAGACAATGATTATTGTACTAATTTCACTTATCAATAAATTGAGGCACTCTTTTCCCCCCATTAGGTATTAGGGGGGTTTTAATGAGGCCTCTCTTATCTTTCAAAAAAAACTTATTTGATTTTACCATAAGTAAAAAAAAAATTTATATAAAAATATTTTTTAGAATTTATCTAACAATAATTATTAGTTGAGTGATAAAAATTAATTAATAAATTATATTGAATGGAATGGAATGTGATCTTTATGCTAGTGGATTTTAATTCTCTATTTATCTAAAGAATAGATAACAATTGAAAATAAAAAATACCATAATATCATTAATTATTATTTGAAAGAAGGTTATGTAATCTTCTAGTTGAGTTGCCATTCAATTTGTTCGGCTCTGTAGAACTAATGTTTTGATATAATAATTGAAAAATGTTTTGGACTGATTTAAAAAGTATTTAAAACAATTTTCAAAGTCCAAATATTCTGAAACTATGTTTAGGGATGTTTTTAAATGGGTTTTTAATGTGTTTCAAAGCCAAATTTCTCAAACCTGTCCAGGTGTTTCGAAACACCATAGGGCGTTTCGAAACAGGGGATTCCAGTAGCGTTTTCGTTTCGAAACGTGTTTCGAAACGGGCCTTCCCTGGACTTGATTTTTTCCCAGCGTTTCGAAACGGGCTAGGCCGTTTCGATACGCCCACGTGGCAATGACCCCAACGGTCATAAACCCCAACGGCTATTTTCCCAACCAACTTTTAAATGCAGGCGTTTCGATACGGGACTATAGCGTTTCGATACGAGTTTCGAAACGGCCAGGAGGCGTTCTGAAACGGACATGAGGCGTTCCGAAACGGCCAGGAGGCGTTCCAAAACGGATGCCCTGACAGACTGCAACGACTCTTTCTACATTGAGAGTGTTTCGAAACGGCTTCGAGCGTTTCGAAACGGGGAGCTGCAGAATGCATTTATGGTGGGAATTAAAGTCCTCAACGGCTCCAATTTGATCCCAACGGCTAGTAACGGCTACAAACTCGATTGGGAGTATAAAAGGGACCTCCAAGCATCAAGAGAAGGCTAATGCTTCAATTGTCAATCAACAAATGATCAAGAATTGTCTTAGAGCCTAAAGTGTCAATTATTGTATAGACAAACACTAGTGAGCCAAAATTGTCAAATTTGCTCAAGTGTTTTAGGTTTGGGTGAGTGCTTAATTGTGCAAACAAACTCCTATTAGAGGATTACAAGTTTGCTTTGTTTATCTCTTGTAAAGAGGGTTTCAATCAAGGCTTTGGGTAGAAAGCTTGATTGGTTGTAAGGGTTTCCTCCTAAGCCTAGAAAAGGGGACGAATCAATTAGTGGATTGATTGTGAAATCCTTAGTGGGGAGCTAAGGTAGTGGATGTAGGTGCTTGTTAAAAGACCGAACCACTCTAAAATCATTGTGTCTATTTCCTTTCTAGCTTCCTAAACCCTAACACTCAAATATCCACCTCTCCACCACTTGGTGAGCATAATCGGTTGAACGAATCGAGCACCACATAACTCAACAATTGGTATCAGAGCTTGGCTCAATCGAAGAGGATTAACATCCTATTGAGAAGATCCGGCAAGCTCGATCACTAGTTCATCAACCGGCTCAAATGGCGCAATCCATAGACAAACCGCCATTCTTCGACGGAACATTCTATGCCCATTGGAAGATAAAGATGAAGTTCTTCATCAAGTCTAGAGATTACAAGCTATGAGACATAGTTGAAGATGGTCCGTTCGTGCCTCAAAGGAGCAAAGCGGAGTGGAGTGCCGACGATCGCAAGAAGATGGAGCTCAATTGCAAGGCCTTGCACATCTTGTTTTGTGCTTTTGGCCTATCCATCTATGAGAAGATGTCTTCTTGTGAGAGTGCCAAGGAGGTATGGGACAAGCTTGAAGTCACATACGAGGGGACCGATGAAGTCAAGGAGACCAAGATTGGGCTCCTAACATTAGAGTATGAGAACTTCAAGATGGATCCGGAAGAGAACATCGAGAAGATGTTTGATAGGTTCTCCACCATCACCAACGGTCTTAAAGGTTATGGAGAAGCCATCCCGGAAGAGAAGCTTGTCCGAAAGCTCATCTACTCACTTCCCGAGTCTTGGGACTCAAAGAGGACCGCCATCATCGAAGCCAAAAATTTGAAGACTTTGAAGCTTGATGAACTTATGGGGTCTCTTCTCACTCATCAAATTATGAAGAAGAACAAGGAAGAGGAGAAGAAAAGGGAAGAAATTAGAGCTATGGGAGAGAAGAAAATCAAAGGGCTTGGCATCAATGCTAGTGCCATGGCTCTCAAATCCTCCACTTGACATCATGTCTACTCAAGTGAAGAGGAGGATGAAGATGAAGAGATAATTCATCTCTTCAAGAAGTGTGCCCCGTTCATGAAGAAAGCCTTGAGAGAGCTTGAACGAGAACCTAAAAGAAAGGAGAGGGCAAGCACTTCAAGCCATAAGAAAAAGGCACATGTGGCTACTTGGAGTGATGAGGACTCCACCGACGATGAACAAGCCAACCTTTGCCTTATGGCCATCGAAGAAGATTCAAGGGTAACTTTTAATTCATCTACTTCATATTCTTATTCCTTTGATGAATTACAAGATGCCTATGATGATTTGATTTTAGATTTTAAAAGCCACATTTTGAAAAACAATAAATTGATTTCAAAGTTAAAAATTCAAAATGATTTGCTTTCTAAAACCAAACTTGAACTTGAAGCAAAACTTGAAGAGTTTGAATTAAAATGTTTTGATTTACAAAAATTGCTTCAAAATGTTCAAGAAGAAAAAGATTTGATTTCCAAAAAGCTTGAAAAGAAAAACAATTTTGGAAAATCAAATTTTTATGTTAGACAATCTAGTGCCCCTAGATTTATTAAAGGAAAATGTTTTAGAAGTATTTGGGTCCCAAAAGGACTTAGTACTTCAATTAAAAGGGATGACATTGAAAAATGGATTCCAAAGGGGACTAAAATTTGTGCTACTAACGTTCATGGATCCAAAGCAATTTGGATACCAAAATTTACTTGATTGTCTATTGCTAGGTGTGATGGAGATGTTCAACAAGTCAAACATTGAGGGGGAGCTCCATGCACACAAGAAAGAACACTTGAAGAAGGAAGGCTTCACATCCTCCCTTGGGTTCAAGTATTGGTAAAAATCTAGTTGTTTTAGCATTAATTTGTTTTATTTTTAGTTTATTCAACTAGATGATCATAAATGTTGGACTAACATTTTTAATGATGCTTTGAGTAAGGGGGAGCCAATTTTAAACCAAAATTTTTAAGTATGTCAATTTTTTTGCCTCCTATGTTATTTTGAGCTAAATGTCATTTTAAATTCTTTTTGATATAACAAAAAGGGGGAGAAATGGTTTTGAAAAATTGAATTTTCAAATGAATAAGGGGGAGCTTTATTTGATTTCATATCCTTAATCTCTTATTCACATTTTTAAAGATAAAGGGGGAGAATCCCAAACAATTTTTCAAGTTAGTTTTATTATATCAAAAAGGGGGAGATTGTAGAACTAATGTTTTGATATAATAATTGAAAAATGTTTTGGACTAATTTGAAAAGAATTTAAAACTTGTTTTTAAGTCCAAACAACTTGAAATTATGTTTGAGGTATTTTAAGAGGTTTTTGGCAAAGATTTTTCATGTTTTTAATAGCCAAACTTGTGTTTTCAAAGTACCCGTACCGATACGGTCTTACCCGTACCGATACGGTCTTACCCGTATCGATACCTTTTTGCCCCAGTTTGGCCACTGTCAAAACCCGTATCGATACAGGCTTTTACCGTACCGATACGGATCGGGATCGTTTCGATACGCCAGGTAAGCGTACTGATCCCCTTTCAACCACCCCAACGGCTATTTCCCAACGGCCATTTAAATGTGAACCCGTACCGATACGCCCTCAAGCGTATCGATACGCCTAGGCTGGCAAGAGCCCAACGGCTAGTTCCTCATGAAGGCCGTACCGATACGGTTCCACGCGTATCGATACGGATAGCTGCAGAACATCATTTATGAAGGGAAATAAAGTCCTCAACGACTCCAAATTGCTCCCAACGGCTAGTAACAGCTACAAACTCATTTGGGAGTATAAAAGGGACCTCCAAGCATCAAGAGAAGGCTAATGCTCATATTGTCAAACATCAAATGATAAAAGATTGTCTTAGAGCTTAAATTGTCAATTCTTGTATAGACAAACACTAGTGAGCCAAAATTGTCAAATTTGCTCAAGTGTTTTAGGTTTTGGGGGAGCTCTCATTCATTTTGGGACTCCAAATCAAGCAAAAGAAGGATGGAACCTTCATCAATCAAGCAAAGTACATAAAGGATATGCTCAAGAAGTTTGGCTTGGAGAATGCAAAGCCTCAAGCCACTCCTATGAGCTCATCTACAAAGCTTGACAAAGATGAAGGAGGTAAGTGTGTTGACTCTAAGCTTTACCGTTCTATGATTGGATCATTGCTTTACCTTACCGCAAGTAGACCGGATATCTTGTTTAGTGTTTGCTTGTGTGCTAGGTTTCAAGCTAGTCCTAGAGAGTCTCACCTTATAGCCGTTAAGAAAATCTTTAGATACCTTAGAGACACTCATTGTTTAGGTCTTTGGTATCCTAGAGACTCTACCTTCAACCTTCATGCTTACTCGGATGCGGATTATGGGGGTTGTAAAATCGATAGGAAAAGTACTTCGGGAACTTGTCAATTCTTAGGTAGTATGCTCATATCTTGGTTCTCTAAGAAACAAAATAGTGTAGCCTTATCTACCACCGAAGCCGAGTATATTTCCTTAGGGAGTTGTTGTGCTCAAGTCCTTTGGATGAAGCAACAACTCTTAGATTATGGAATTAAAGTTGAAACCATACCCCTAAAATGTGACAACACTAGTGCAATATGTTTAACTAAAAATCCCATCCAACACTCTAGAACCAAACACATAGAAATAAGGCATCATTTCATTAGAGATCATGTCCTTAAGGAAGATGTGGTTATAGAGTACGTAGACACCTTGAATCAATTAGCGGACATATTTACAAAACCCTTAGACAAAGAGCGTTTTTGGTCCCTTAGGAGAGAGTTAGATCTAGCTAGCCTATCTTGACCTTTTAGGACCTCTTTTGTGCTTAAATATGCTTGATCTTGTGAAATGCCATGTTTATGTGTTTAAACTCCTAATTTCATCCATGCCTATAGTTAGGGGGAGTATGTTTATGCTTAAATATGTTTTGCCTAGTCATTCATAACATTTATGCATGATTAGGCCTCTTAAAACTTCATTTTTCTGCACTTTTAGAGCCTCATCTGCACTTCCAGGCCCAGGTGTATCGAAACGGGTGACCCTGTTTCGATACGGATACCTTAAATCCAGTTCTGAGAGAAGGGCGTTTCGAAACGCCTCAAAAGCGTTCCGAAACGTTTTTGCTACTGCCAAGGGGTGTATCGCAACGCGTTCCGATACGGGTCAAAAGGGTTTCGATACAGTCAACATTGTATCGAAACGGTCAGCCTATGGTCTCAAAACGGTCAAAACCCTAGCCGCCCCGTTTCGAAACGGTTTTGACCGTTCCGAAACGGCATCGCGGATTGCTTTATTTAGGGCTTTTAATGATAAAGTTAACTTTATATCAAACTCTTAAAACCCTAAACCGCCTCCCTCTCTATAAATACCCTCTCAAACTCTTTGATTTTCACAAAATTGTGAGGGGTTTTACTCTAAAACTCAAGTCTAAGCAAGTTTCATCAACATTGTGCTAGGATTTTCATCAAATCATCCAAAATCCCAAACTAAGGTAATTTTTTTTCTTTTCTTGTTCTTTCAATTTATGTTCGAATCTTAGGTTAGAAAATTTTATTTTTGTATAAATTATAGTTTTTCCTTTGTGGGTTTTCCATATCTTGTAAAAATTTTCAAAATCCCAAAATTTTTGATTCGAATATAAAATTTTTCAGTCGTATTTTTCTTTACTGTTTTTTTTTTATTTTTTTTATTTTTTTATTTTAATTTTGTTTTCAAAAACCTAAGTGGGATTTATTATTGGATTGATTCTAAAATATCCATGCATACACTTAATTTTAAAATACACTTGCTTAATGTTTTTAGATGGCGGATCAAGCTAACAAGAAGCGCAAGGCCGTTCAATCTGGTGATTCGAGCATTCGTCCAAATCTCACTATGCTTTTTCAGAAATCCCTTAAAACTCCGGAAGCGCGTGCTCGCTTCTCTTTTGTCAAGGATTTCACAGTTCGTAAAGAACGTGTCATTGATCTTGACTTCCTCAATTCCGAGCGATTCCTATTCCGTTATCTCGATCGTTTGAGTGAGTGGAATCTTCTCTTTTTCTTGAGCATTCCGGATATTCGCTACAAACACATGGTACTCCTTTTTTACTCTAATGCTCGTTTTCTTTATGATGAGACCAAAACCGAGATTATAGGAATTGAATCTTCTTTATTGGGCAAAAAGTTTGTTGTCAATGTTGCTTTTTTGGAGTCTATTTTTAAACTTAAGGATGAGGGTCTTGAGGATGAACGTCACTTTGGCAATTTCACCGGTAAAGCTCTTATTTTGGATGTGCATGATCGAGTTCTTCACTTGATGGTCTCTTGGTTCATTCGACCTTCCGGAGGTAAATACTCTCACATCCGTCAAACCGATCATTTTTGGCTTGAATGCTTCCGTAGAGGTGAGCGCCCAAATGTACCTAAGATTATCTTTGCCGAGATAGTCAATAACATTAAGCTTATTGACACAAATGAGTTGAAATCTTTCACCTATGTCATTCTTTTGAGCTACCTCTTTAATGATCTTGGTATTGATTGTTCCTACGACTCTCCGGAACCTCGCAAGACCACAATTGGTGAGTCATCCCTTCGCAAGTCCGGGTTCACATATGTGAATGATGTTTGGGAAAGAGTTGATAGAGAAGCGGTTCCTCCTCCCGTTGCTCCTCTACCGCAAGTTCCTATTGCAAACAATGAAGCCCTCACGGCTCTCATTACCGAGCGGTTCAATGCTTTGGATACTAGCATTGCTTCGGGTTTTACTTCCATGGACAATCGCTTGAAGAATGTCGAGGATCGTCTTCATACTCTTGAGACTTCTCATGCAAACTTGGATCTATCCTTCTCTACGCTCTATGGGCAATGGACGAAGTTTCACCGTTCTCAAGTCAAGAGCGATGATGATACTTCGGATGATGATGACGAGGCCTAGGATTTTCATATCATATCATATCATATCATATTATCTATGCATTTTAGGATTAAGATTGCATCTTTATGTTTTCTCATGTTTTAGGAACCTATGCTTATGGCTTTTTATTTGGGATTTTATGTTGAACTTAATGTTGGTTTATGTTTTGGATATTTTGATTATGAATTAATATTATGGTTGCTTATTATTGCTTATTGGTACTAATCATTTATCTTCTCTATGAGCTTTCATTGTTCTTTTTGATCTAACAAAAAGGGGGAGAAGAAATTTAAGAGCCACACTAAAATTCGTTTTAAATTTTAAAAAAAGGTTTTTTAAAGGTTTACAACTTGGATTTCAAATCAAAAATTTCTTTTAACTTTAAAAACCTATCTTAAATTAAGGGGGAGTTAGAATATTTCTCAAAACTTTCAACTTTCTCAAAAATTCTAACTTTGGTTTTGTTATATCAAAAAGGGGGAGATTGTGAAACCAATATTTTAATTTTGATATAACTAAAAACCTAAGGACTAAATTGAAAATGTCAAAACGAATTTTAAGTCCTCAAAATATCCCTTATAATTTTAAGATTATGCCCAAGTTAAAAACAAGCTTTTCAAATATTTTTCTAAGTGTTTCAAGTCAAAACAGTGAATTTTAAGCTCATGTTTCGAAACGGCCCTCAGGCGTTTCGAAACGTTTTCATCACTGTCGACCACCGTTCCGAAACGTGTATCGAAACACTTGAACCCGTTCCGAAACGAAATCACTCGTTTCGAAACTGTTCTTCATATTTGATTTAAAAAGAGTACAACGGTTCAAACATTTGCTGATTTTATATAGATAAAAAGGGTGTTTCGAAACGGATCAAGGCCGTTCCGAAACGACCCTTGACAGTAGCAAATCCATTTCGAAACGGATCCATATCGTTTCGAAATAGGTCTCAATATTAATTTGAAAACATGACCGTTAAGTGTTTTTAACTAACTTTTTGAAAACCGTTAAGGTGTTTCGAAACGGGCTAAGACCGTTTCGAAACGACCTTTGACAGTGGCAAAAGTGTTTCGAAACGGCCCTAAGGCGTTTCGAAACGGGCTCTTAAATGCACCCCAACGGCTCTTTCTATTTTAGTCCGTTCCGAAATAGGTACCCCGTGTTTCGAAACGGGTTGTTGCAGACTGCATTTATGGTGGTAAGAGAGGGTTCCAACGGCTCCATTTATGTTCCCAACCACCCAAACGGCTAGAAATCAAAGAGAAGGTATAAAAGAGACATCCAAAAGCATTAGCAACAACTATTGATCCTAAAGCAAACATCCAAACATCAAAATCAAGCAATTGTGCAAAAATCCCATTTTGTGTAAAAATCCCAATTGTAATCTTCATTCACATTTTGTCAAATTGGGTTGAGTGCTTGTATTGGGTCTATCATTTGTATTGAGAGATACCTTATTAGCCTTCAAATTTCTTTGTTCTCTTGTGTGAGGGTTGAGTTGATTTTTGGGTAGAAAAATCAACCGAAATTGTAAAGGGTTGCCTCCTTGTCCTAGAAAAGGGGAAGAACGATTTAGTGGAATTGTTGCAAATCCTTAGTGAAGCTAAGGTAGTGGATGTAGAGTTCATTTGGAACTTGAACCACTCTAAATCTCTTGTCCATCAATTTTTAATTTGCAAACTTCCACCACAAACCTTTAAATTTCCAATTCACCCCCCCTCTTGGTCAATTTCGATCTTGCGATCCACTCAACAGGCTCGAATCGATTAATAGAATTTACCAAGGGAAGGTGAATTTGCCTTTCAGTGATTGTGATAGAAGTAATCGGAAATTTAAAAAATATACAATAATTTATAGTGGTTCTACTTCTAAACCAAGTCTACCTCCATACTTTATCTATCCACACTAAGAATTTTCCACAAATTCACTAATTTGTATTTTCTTTTTCAAGGCTCAAGGAGATAACATATACACAACTTCAAAGCTTATATTCCAAAGATTTGAGAACACTCTCACAAAGAGAATACAAATTTAGCAAACTAGGAAAACCTCACAAGGTAAAGAGTTTGCACAATTTAGCTCTCACCCAAAATTCTAACACTTGAGCATAAGGGACCTGCCTCAAAGAAGAAAGAGTCGTTGCATAATAAATGCACTGGGTACCGATACACGATATACGATATCGGTAAGGGACCTACACGTATCGATACGGGCTTGGCCGTATCGGTACGAAATTTGGGTACTGGAAAATGGTTTTCATCTTGAAACAAATGGTGTATCGTACACGTGTGACCGTACCGGTACAAGCTCTTCTCGGTATCGGTACGAGGAAGACTGTACCGGTACACATAGCCTTTTTTGACTCTAGGGTTATTTTGAAAGCATTTGTTCAAATAAAAAACATTTTGAAAACCTTTCAAACATATTTTTTCAAGTTAATGGACTTGTGAAATTTTTTGCAAAATAGTAAGTCCAAAATTATATTTTATTTTAAGTTATATCACAATCAAATATCTCAACAATCTCCCCTTTTGATATAACGAAACCACTTGAAAAATGTTTTTGAAATTTCTCCCCTTAGAAGAATAATTTTATAAAAATAAACAATATTTTAGAAAAACATTAAAGTTCTCCCTTTTTCTTTTTTGAAATTTAATTTTTCAAATCTATCTCTCCCTTTTTTGTTATATCAAAAATAATTCAAAACTAAGTTTGAAATCACTTGTTGGTACAAGACAACAATGGAGAAAAGACCAAAAATAAGATTTAACATGAAAGAATTTTAGAAAATGCCCCTTTAATCAAGCAACA
The DNA here is from genome assembly GCA_030270665.1 of Hibiscus trionum. NCBI lineage: Eukaryota > Viridiplantae > Streptophyta > Magnoliopsida > Malvales > Malvaceae > Hibiscus > Hibiscus trionum. The sequence continues at coordinate 4,281,898 of BSYR01000064.1, read as the reverse complement.
AAAGAATGTTAATTAGTCTAAACATTCAAAATAAATATATTGAATTTCAAATAAATAACAAGATTAAACATAAGAAATTCAATAAACATGCCATATATAAAAAATTATTATTAAACACATGAAGTCATGGAAAAAAGGAGACAAAGTTGTCCCTTTTTTTACTGTGCGTACCAATACGATATCGATCGTATCGGTACTGGTTGATTGTCGTATCATTATGGTATGGGCTGTATCAGTATCGAAAGCACGAACTGGTGATATTATGCATCAAAACCAGCCAAAAAAGCCTTACAACTTAGTCTTAAATTCATACAAATGCTTTAGGAGATCCTAGGTATTTTGATCATTTTTCCAAAAATAAACAACATGCTTCTAAAAAATACGACATTTAAACATAGAAAGCATGATTTCACCAAGATTCAACCAAAGATTACACGTTTAAGGTCAAAAATATAAATAGACATAATAAGCCATAAACAAGTAACTCATGCAATTGAGACTCCCCCTAACTATATTCAACTAGGCATAACATGGAGTCTTACAAACGTGCTTGAATCATAAACAAGATTAAAACAAATTAGACATGATCAAGCAATTTCATGAAATTAAATTTACCACTTGAACCAAGGTAGGATGTTAAGCCTCTCCTTCTTCAAGTGTCATTCTCCATTGTGTATCAAGAGCTTCCAAATTTTGACTTTGTTCATCAATGCTCAAGCACACCTACAAGTAGATAATCAAGTAATTTTTGGTATCCAAATTGCTTTGGATCCAATGGCATTTATCTTAAAAAATTTAGTTCCTTTAGTGTAAAACCTATATATTTGATTTTGATATAAAAAGGAATTAAAATGACTATTTTGTAAAAATGATAATTTTTAAGTACTAAAAAAGACACAAATTGACAAGAATTCGAACTCAAAATATTTTCTAAGTCAAAAACTTAAACTCCAAATATTTTCTAAGTGTTTATCATACTCAAAATAGCCAAATTGGTCCATGAGTATCGATACGTCCAAGGTTGCATCGATACGATTTTTCGCTACTGGAAGTTCGTTTTATACTTGATTGCTATAGGGTACCGATACACGTGTAGCCATATCGGTACGCCATTCAAACCTAGGAACCAATTTGCCTTCGAGTATCGGTACAACCTTTGTGCGTACTAGTACGGAGTGTTAAGATTTTCCAAACCTTTTGCAATTAATATTCGACCGTTGCTTGTCAGTTTTATTGGAATCACAACTTTGAAAATCAGTTAATGAGTATCGATACCCATATAGGTGTATCGATACAATTTTTCGTGCAAAACTTTCAAGGATTTTAGTGAGCAACATCGGTATCGATACGGTACAGTCTGTACCGATACCCTTTGTAAAAATGCACTTCGTGTAACCCCCGTAGCCCAGTCTAGACGGTTGACCCGAACTACGAAGATTACACGGGGAAAACCAAAGTTAACCGAAAGTCAACCTTGATTAACGACCCTTTTTTTTTCTTTTTAGACTTGTCTAGATGCACACCAAACCTAGGCATACTCTTGAGATAAGCATACTCAAAAATCACAGCAATCGGAAAACAATAAGGGACCCAATTGCACAAAATACGAATTTAGGGACCAATTTGTAAATTCTGAAAATTAAGAGAACTTTACCAATTTTTAAGTTACCATTATGAAATTAGTCATGTTTCATGCCTCTCTGCCAAATTTCATCTCAAACGGACATCTCAAACTCAAGCAATTGCACATACAAGCATCGGGACTAAAACGTAAAGCTTGCAAACCTCAAAACCATTCAAATCTTATGCCCAACGGTCAAGTGTTCCGAAACGGGTCTAGGCCGTTCAGGAACACCCCTTGGCAGTAGCCAAAGTGTTCAGAAACGGGTCTAGGCTGTTCAGGAACACCCAGGCCAAATCAAGGGCCTGTTTCGAAACAGGCAAGGGTGTTTCGAAACACCCTGCCCAGAAACAGCAGATAAGCCTGTTTTAACACCTTTAAACCCCATCAAACATGCTCCAAACCATTCCAAAACAAAAAAACAACATGCCAAGCATCATACCTACCAACTTGCATCAAAATCTAGATACAAAACCACCCCTAGGTGCACCAACTCATTCAACACATCCAACACTCAATCATGCTTTTAAAACAAGAAGCATAGCATAACGACTTAAGAATAAGAAGATTCAAACGTTGCAAGCGTTAAACCACATAGTTCAAAATCATAAACCAAACTTGTCCAACATACACAATCTCATTAAACATCAACATAAGAGATTCTCCCCCCATTGCCTTTATTATATATACCTATTAACCGAGACATACATCTCAAGTGGAGCTCTCCTTGAATCCCTTGCTCCTCGCTGTCCCAACTTCAAATATCTGCATTGATGGATAAAAAGGAGCGTAAGCACATAATGCTTAGTGAGGAATGCTCAAAACCAAAACACCATCAATGCAGCGAGTCATAAAACCTCTTTTAAAAGTAAACACAATTCGATAAACCAAAGCAATGTTTGAAAACCCCTTTTAACAACATGCTTTAAATCATATATTGCTCAAACACGAAAAACCAACCCTTAGCTTAGAAAAGCTAAGTAATTCACTTCAAAGCACAACCTTGCAAAACCATCAATTTAACCATTCCATGCATGAACATCATATGCAAAGTTAAATACAAGATCCTTGGAAAACACTTCCACTTCACATTATACTTTTCTTATACTTGAAAATCATTCCAAAGCAAGAAACCTTTAAAAACCACTTACACCCTCAATTCTATCTCATGCATTAAGCAAATGCAATACATGAACCACAAAATCAACATTTGCATTACATGCCTTTTTAAAACAAGCCTTCACAAGACTTCAATGCACCAAAGAGATTCCATGCACACAATGCAACATTCTCAATAGAAGATAAACACTTGTTCAAGCTAACAAGTAAAACATGCATTCATAGAACATTACACACTTCTCATGCAACCATGCATCATTTCAAGCATCTCATGCTTCATCATATTCAAGAACATTATATTGGCTTCCAAGCGATAATTCACAAACCATCATGACACAAGACACAATCGGATACGCGGATTAAAAGCGTTGTCCCACAGGCTTCATACACACTTCCGAACAACACAAGGTGGAGTTTACCGGTACATTCACAACCCCTCAACACCCGTGATGGAGTTTAACGGTACAATCACAACCCCTCAACATCACTCATCGGAAGTTGTATAATACACTAGCGAGAGCCGGGACACATCACAAGGCTTACACATGGAAGCTACCACAACCATTGTAATCACCTTAACCAAGCTCACACACGGGAGCAACCCTCCACCGTTGTGACGCTTAACAAAGTCCACTCATGAGAGCCAACCTCCATCATGGTGACTTTAACAAGGTTCACCCACGAGAGCCATCCTCCATTGTGGTGGCACTAAACCAAGCCCACCCACGAGAGCCAACCTCCATCGTAGTGGCACTAAACCAAGCCCACTCACGAGAGCCAACCTCCATCGTGGTGACACCAATTTCCTCAATCGCTAGGATTCTTGGATGGAGTTTACGGTACAATCACAACCCCCTCGACATCCAAGGCGACTCAATTCACGGTGCACCCAATCCTATAGCCGACTAACTATATCCGATTAAAGTAACCAAGAACCACTTACATCACTTGCCAATATAACCATTTTACCACATTAATCCATTGTTTTACAAGCATAACCAAAATGCCAAAACCACCAATTACCATCATCAATCCACTGTTTTTGAAGCATTACACAAAGCCATTAAACAGCATGCAACACTATGCATCAATTCCACAATTCCAATGTACAAAACCAAGGATCTCTTACCTTGAGCATCCTTCACACATGGCTTTCAAAACCAGCATTAAACCATGCTAAAATATGCTTTCAAAACAGAATTTAAAACATGCAAATCACATGCATTGCATCCAACAATCACAAGTGCTTTAAAAACCAAATCATAACACAAACCAAGAGAGGAATGCCATTTACTTACTCTTGAGCTTAGCTAAGTTGTTTAGACTTAAACTAAGCTCCCAAAACCTTCAAACCTTGGTTTTAAAGCTGAAAACCCAACTTCACTCACCGATACACAAAACAAGGCTAGCCAACAAGCCTTCCAAGCATCCGAAACCTTCAACGCCACCTCTATTGCTCACGGATCATTCTCTCCTGTTTCAAGCACATAACAACAGAGGATTAATGCATCATAATGCATTAAAAACACCAGCAACACACCTAAACTCGCTGCTCTTTGCAAATCCAACATTTCGGCTACCAAACACAACCGAAATAACCTCCAAACACTTCCAAGACTTAACCCAGCCAAGATCCATCACTTCTAACCATTTTTAAACATAATTAACATCCAAAATGATCCCAAACACGTCCTTATACCTCCAGCATTAACAAAACACCAAGATCACCCCAAAAACCACCATTTTCACAAGTAAAAACATAGGAAAATCAACCTATTCGAGATTCCATTGTTTAAACCTCAATTGCACATCAATTATACATCCAAAATATATCAAAAAGACATCTCAAAACAGAGCCCAATCATTTAATACGAATTTAATCAAAATTAAATCCAAATCTTGCATTTTAAGCCAAAATCAAGATCACAACATCAAAACCTTTTATAAAACACAAATCAAGGATTGAGAACTTGGGAATTTCAGTAAAGAACTGAGTATTTAGAGGAGAAGGACATTCATACCTCTAAATGTGAGTTTCTCCTTGTTTAGAACCAAGATTCTTGAAAATCCAATAAGCAAATGAATAGAATTTGGTGTAGAAATGATTAGAGATCAATTAGAGATTGAAATCTCATCTTTAGATGTTAAAATCAGAGGAAAAATGGCTGGGGAAAAGTGTTTGGGCTGAGAGAAAAATTGAGAGAAAAGAAATGGAAAATTTTGAGAAAAGTTAGTTATGACATCAAAATATCTATTTCCCCTTTTTCCTTTAAATTAAAAATCATTAATTAAATCTTTAATATTAAGAAAAATCTGGAGAAAACTCTTCTTGGGTAAATTAGCTCCTTAAAGATTCAAAGTTTCAATCCTTTTAAAACAGTCACCAACTTTTCAAAATTACATTTTAGTCACTAACTCGAAATGTCTTATTTCCAAACCTCATTTCGCAAAATTGATTTCACCACTCTCTTATATATAATAAAAGAGGATTTTTAGATATTTTTCCATATTTTTAGTGCATCCCGAACTAGGCTTTCCTTAAAACCACCTTTTATATTCGAACCGAAAATCCGACCGGTCCAGTTCAAACCCAAAACTTCTAAGCCCAAAATTGGGGTGTTACAACTCTCCCCCCTTAAGAAATTTCGACCTCGAAATTTTAACCGGCAAAAAGAGAACAACCAAACTTCTCAAGCAACACACAAGGCAACACAGGAGACTTAACCACCACTGAACACTCTCCTCACAAAACTCCACCAACCCAACACCACCACATATTGTTCACAGATTCCAGAACACTCAGATGTTAACCACATCTTAACCTTTCACACTTCCGGACTGCACACAGCCCCAACAACAACCTGAAGAACCTCCAAACTTTTACAGCATACACCACCTCAGCTCATAACTCCCAAAACTCGTACACACGGTGACACCAACCAATCCAGTTCAGCCACCATGTGACCCACAACCTTCACTGCTTCTAAAACCCCTTGCACAACTGCTCAACCTCTTCCAAAGGTTACCACATCAAGCAAAAATTCTTAAGCATCAACTGCTTATTCAAACTTCTCAACGTATTGATGACATTCCTTCACATCCGCCGCTATCATCACCATAACGACTCACCAGGACTACTCACCTAACATCCGAAAATCACGACACAAAACCCCAACCTTGACTCCGCCAGCCGTTCCACACACCACCAGCTGACTTCAGAAGGAATTTACTTATACACAACTAGCCAACCACTTCTCACAAGAACCCGTCCAACCAACAATGGCCCTTGAACTTACATTGCTTTTCCACTTCAAACTTTGACTACAATACTAGCCTTACCAGGACACCGCCCATTCTATACATACATATTAGATTACGAAACTTCTATTCTCCCAGGCTAACCCTTTTCTACAACCCACAACACAACCTCTTCTCAACTCTTCGAAGGTTGCTACGAACCATCACCTACAAAACAACACTTCTATTACGACATCAATGCCAAGTTACCTCAGCACTCTGGAACACATCCACTAACTTACAACATCACTTAACACCAAGAAACTACCACTTCTACCATCTATTCACAACCACTCTAACCGATTCTAACTTCAACCGGTAATCTCCTCACCACCATACCGCTAAACTCATTAAGCGCCAAACACTTTCCTTCTACCAACATGCTATATCGCACTCACTATGACTGACAACTCGCTTAACACCCTCCATTACTTCTAACATTCTCCTAGTACCAACACAACTTTTAAAACCCCCATCCAATCTAACCCTATCACAACTCTAACGGACCCGATTAACTATCAGCGAGTGTGAACGTTCGTATGCATGGTCACCAATATGCCCTATCAATGCCTGATGTACATGCATGCAAAACCTCTAATGTCATGTCACATGTATGCATGGACTAGTACATATATAATATAGCATATAACAAATGATTTTAATTGTGCATGTATGTCGGTTCACACCCACCAATAACATCCTCAGAATCCGCCTAAAAACAACCTCCTATCTCACTTCCAACTTGACCAACTCCATCATTCTAACAACCCATTATCCACAAGATACTCACTAATGCCCTCTTCACACTAAAGTTGTTTTCAAAACAACACCAACTACTACCCCAAACATGCTAGCAACGAGACCATACCCACTACGCAAGGAAATACCAACTGAAACCAAACTAAGATACTAGAGCAAAGGTTACTTAACAAGGTTACCTGTAAACACCTCACTGCCCCGGAGCTTCAACAGACAAGCTCTCTTCCTCGCAGAACCATCATTCTCCAGCCGCACCGCTGCAACATCAGCTAACACATTGAGGTCATCACCATCTCCCTGCGGTAAAGAATCCTGACTACCCCGAGCCAACTTCAAACAATTACGTCTCAAATGTCCAACAGACCCACAATTCCAACAGGTTTCATTCCCCAAGCTCCTCACACCTTTCTGCCCTTCCTGCCACCTTCGAACTTTGTCTCGGCTGCGCCCACTACCCTTCAGAGACTCTTTTGCTACCACTGAAGCTGATCTCACCACATGAGGACAATTCCGCTTCACATGCTCTTTAGAACCACAGTTCCAACAAACTCCTGCGCCCCAACAACCTCCAACATGACACTTTCCACATTGGTCACACATCGGCAACCGAGCTACCCCTCTTTGATCATGTAGCACTTGCCCCAAATCTACACTACCATCCAAGCTTCGATTCAAGCAAAACCTTCTATCACGTCGCCTCTTACGCTGACCGCTCTCGAGGTCAGTACCCACAACTCTCTCGCTTAAACTTTTCTCACCTTCATAAACTGAAACCACACCCTCACGTTGCTTAACCCTTGGGAATTTCTCTCCAAGGTACCTCTCATAAAAGGCAGACAAAAAGAAGTCCCAATCTATATCGTGGATGTGCGATGCCACCGCCACAGATGTCCACCAGGCACAAGCGTCCTCCAACATCAATGAGACAACACTTCCCAGCTTACAGGCATAGTCACAACCCTCCTGATCCAAAATCAGAATTACACTGGCCAACCAGGCCTCGAACATTTCAGGCGTCGAACCATGATACTCCACAGCTCCCAAATCATGTAAACGCTGTTTCGACAAACCCACACATCCCACAGCCGGCACGTCTACAGGCCTTACTTTTGCCACAGCCTGAGATGTTCCCAACACCTCTTGAACTAAAGGTGATGAACTCTTCATCACAGAACCAGCTTCTTCCTCCTGCCTCACTACCTCAACTCCAGGCACTGTAAGCTGAAACGAAACACCTCCACCAAAAGGTGAATTCCACGCCTTAACAACCTGCTCTAAAGCAGCAACCATCTCACCCAACTGCCATTCTCTCATCGATTTCACCATGCTATTAACAGCAAACAATCATAACAAAACAAACAAATCGATCATACCAGCTTTAAGCAAGGATTCAAAACTCCAACTCCAAAATAACACAATAGCTATAATAATAAGGCAATGGGTATCCCGAATTCTCCCCTTTTACATGACATAACAGTCAATAAAAACATGGATATCACAACATTGAGCATATCAATCAACATATTTCGACCATGCTCTCATCAAACAACATTCACTCGCAACAGCATAATATCAACATATCATACCCATCACACTTTCATCATTCATAAAATCAGCTCACATCACCAGCACAAATCCACATTAACTCAATGAAGATTCACAAACAAAAAGCATGCTAAAAACATCAACAATTCGCTCAAAGACACACTTTCCAACCGACTTCCAACCCCACATCAGAATAAACATTAAACACTTATTACAACAATTTACCATTTCCCCCAAGCTTTCACAACTCAGCTCTGATACCACCAAATGTAACCCCCGTAGCCCGGTCTAGACGGTTGACCCGAACTACGAAGATTACACGGGGAAAACCAAAGTCAACCCGAAAGTCAACCTTGATTAACGACCTTTTTTTCTTTTTAGACTTGTCTAGATGCACACCAAACCTAGGCATACTCTTGAGATAAGCATACTAAAAAATCACAGCAATCGGAAAACAATAAGGGACCCAATTGCACAAAATACGAATTTAGGGACCAATTTGTAAATTCTGAAAATTAAGAGGACTTTACCAATTTTTAAGTTACCATTATGAAATTAGTCATGTTTCATGACTCTCTGCCAAATTTCATCTCAAACGGACATCTCAAACTCAAGCAATTGCACATACAAGAATCGGGACTAAAACGTAAAGCTTGCAAACCTCAAAACCATTCAAATCTTATGCCCAACGGTCAAGTGTTCCGAAACGGGTCTAGGCCGTTCAGGAACACCCCTTGGCAGTAGCCAAAGTGTTCAGAAACGGGTCTAGGCCGTTCAGGAACACCCAGGCCAAATCAAGGGCCTGTTTCGAAACAGGCAAGGGTGTTTCGAAACACCCTGCCCAGAAACAGCAGATAAGCCTGTTTTAACACCTTTAAACCCCATCAAACATGCTCCAAACCATTCCACAACAAAACAACAACATGCCAAGCATCATACCTACCAACTTGCATCAAAATCTAGATACAAAACCACCCCTAGGTGCACCAACTCATTCAACACATCCAACACTCAATCATGCTTTTAAAACAAGAAGCATAGCATAACGACTTAAGAATAAGAAGATTCAAACGTTGCAAGCGTTAAACCACATAGTTCAAAATCATAAACCAAACTTGTCCAACATACACAATCTCATTAAACATCAACATAAGAGATTCTCCCCCCATTGCCTTTATTATCTATAGCTATTAATAGAGACATACATCTCAAGTGGAGCTCTCCTTGAATCCCTTGCTCCTCGCTGTCCCAACTTCAAATATCTGCATTGATGGATAAAAAGGAGCGTAAGCACATAATGCTTAGTGAGGAATGCTCAAAACCAAAACACCATCAATGCATCGAGTCATAAAACCTCTTTTAAAAGTAAACACAATTCGATAAACCAAAGCAATGTTTGAAAACCCCTTTTAACAACATGCTTTAAATCATGCATTGCTCAAACACGAAAAACCAACCCTTAGCTTAGAAAAGCTAAGTAATTCACTTCAAAGCACAACCTTGCAAAACCATCAGTTTAACCATTCCATGCATGAACATCATATGCAAAGTTAAATACAAGATCCTTGGAAAACACTTCCACTTCACATTATACTTTTCTTATACTTGAAAATCATTTCAAAGCAAGAAACCTTTAAAAACCACTTACACCCTCAATTCTATCTCATGCATTAAGCAAATGCAATACATGAACCACAAAATCAACTTTTGCATTACATGCCTTTTTAAAACAAGCCTTCACAAGACTTCAATGCACCAAAGAGATTCCATGCACACAATGCAACATTCTCAATAGAAGATAAACACTTGTTCAAGCTAACAAGTAAAACATGCATTCATAGAACATTACACACTTCTCATGCAACCATGCATCATTTCAAGCATCTCATGCTTCACCATATTCAAGAACATTATATTGGCTTCCAAGCGATAATTCACAAACCATCATGACACAAGACACAATCGGATACGCGGATTACAAGCGTTGTCCCACACGCTTCATACACACTTCCGAACAACACAAGGTGGAGTTTACTGGTACATTCACAACCCCTCAACACCCGTGATGGAGTTTAACGGTACAATCACAACCCCTCAACATCACTCATCAGAAGTTGTATAATACACTAGCGAGAGCCGGGACACATCACAAGGCTTACACATGGAAGCTACCACAACCATTGTAATCACCTTAACCAAGCTCACACACGGGAGCAATCCTCCACCGTTGTGACGCTTAACAAAGTCCACTCATGAGAGCCAACCTCCATCATGGTGACTTTAACAAGGTTCACCCACGAGAGCCATCCTCCATCGTGGTGGCACTAAACCAAGCCCACCCACGAGAGCCAACCTCCATCGTAGTGGCACTAAACCAAGCCCACTCACGAGAGCCAACCTCCATCGTGGTGACACCAATTTCCTTAATCGCTAGGATTCTTGGATAGAGTTTACGGTACAATCACAACCCCCTCGACATCCAAGGCGACTCAATTCACGGTGCACCCAATCCTATAGCCGGCTAACTATATCCGATTAAAGTGACCAAGAACCACTTACATCACTTGCCAATATAACCATTTTACCACATTAATCCATTGTTTTACAAGAATAACCAAAATGCCAAAACCACCAATTACCATCATCAATCCACTGTTTTTGAAGCATTACACAAAGCCATTAAACAACATGCAACACTATGCATCAATTCCACAATTCCAATGTACAAAACCAAGGATCTCTTACCTTGAGCATCCTTCACACATGGCTTTCAAAACCAGCATTAAACCATGCTAAAATATGCTTTCAAAACAGAATTTAAAACATGCAAATCACATGCATTGCATCCAACAATCACAAGTGCTTTAAAAACCAAATCATAACACAAACCAAGAGAGGAATGCCATTTACTTACTCTTGAGCTTAGCTAAGTTGTTTAGACTTAAACTAAGCTCCCAAAACCTTCAAACCTTGGTTTTAAAGCTGAAAACCCAACTTCACTCACCGATACACAAAACAAGGCTAGCCAACAAGCCTTCCAAGCACCCGAAACCTTCAACGCCACCTCTATTGCTCACGGATCATTCTCCCCTGTTTCAAGAACATAACAACAAAGGATTAATGCATCATAATGCATTAAAAACACCAGCAACACACCTAAACTCGCTGCTCTTTGCAAATCCAACATTTCGGCTATCAAACACAACCGAAATCACCTCCAAACACTTCCAAGACTTAACCCAACCAAGATCCATCACTTCTAACCATTTTTAAACATCAATTAACATCCAAAATGATCCCAAACACGTCCTTATACCTCCAGCATTAACAAAACACCAAGATCACCCCAAAAACCACCATTTTCACAAGTAAAAACATAGGAAAATCAACCTATTCGAGATTGCATTGTTTAAACCTCAATTGCACATCAATTATACATCCAAAATACATCAAAAAGACATCTCAAAATAGAGCCCAATCATTTAATACGAATTTAATCAAAATTAAATCCAAATCTTGCATTTTAAGCCAAAATCAAGATCACAACATCAAAACCTTTTATAAAACACAAATCAAGGATTGAGAACTTGGGAATTTCAGTAAATAACTGAGTATTTAGAGGAGAAGGACGTTCATACCTCTAAATGTGAGTTTCTCCTTGTTTAGAACCAAGATTCTTGAAAATCCAATAAGCAAATGAATAGAATTTGGTGTAGAAATGATTAGAGATCAATTAGAGATTGAAATCTCATCTTTAGATGTTAAAATCAGAGGAAAAATGGCTGGAGAAAAGTGTTTGGGCTGAGAGAAAAATTGAGAGAAAAGAAATGGAAAATTTTGAGAAAAGTTAGTTATGACATCAAAATATCTATTTCCCCTTTTTCCTTTAAATTAAAAATCATTAATTAAATCTTTAATATTAAGAAAAATCTGGAGAAAACTCTTCTTGGGTAAATTAGCTCCTTAAAGATTCAAAGTTTCAATCCTTTTAAAACAGTCACCAACTTTTCAAAAATTACATTTTAGTCACTAACTCGAAATGTCTTATTTCCAAACCTCATTTCGCAAAATTGATTTCACCACTCTCTTATATATAATAAAAGAGGATTTTTAGATATTTTTCCATATTTTTAGTGCATCCCGAACTAGGCTTTCCTTAAAACCACCTTTTATATTCGAACCGAAAATCCGACCGGTCCAGTTCAAACCCAAAACTTCTAAGCCCAAAATTGGGGTGTTACACTTCGTGTATCGATACGACTTTTCACGAATCGATACCCCTTTGTACAACGGCTCTTTCTTCTTATAGCAGGTACCGATACCCGTCCCCGAGTATCGATACCAGTGTTGGAAGACAACATTTATTGCGGGAAAAATGAAGTTCAACGACTATAATCAATATCTCAGTTATCCAAACGGTTTGAAATCAATGAATGGGTATAGAAACAAGTCTCCAAAGCTTCTTCAACAACTATTCATTAAGTTTAAAGCATTCAAGCAAACATCCAACAATCTTTGAGCTTTTAGAGTCAAATTCTTGTAATCTACTTGAGTGAGAATATTTGTAATCTTTTTTCAAGTATTGAGGTTTGAGTGAACTTAGAATTGTGCAAACATTTAGCCTTTGAGAGGATTTTTCCGTTTGTTTCATTTGTAATCTCTTTGTGAGGATTTATTAAGACTTTAGGGTATAAGTCTTAAGGGAATGTAAGGTTATCTCCTTTGGCCTCAAAAGAAAAACAAATTGTAACTCCCTGGTTTTGGGCCTAGATGTTTTAGACTTTGGATCGGGCCGGTCGGGAATGGTTCGAACCCTTGAGGTCGGTTTAGGGAAAACCTAGTTTGTGATGTTTTAAAAATATGGAAAAATATCTAAAAATCATTATTTATTATGTAAATGATTATTATAAAAACAATTTTACAAAATGAGTTTTGGAATTATTACATTTTGGTAAAGTGACCAAAATGCAGTTTTTGCAAAAGTTGGCTAGTGACTGTTTTGTAAAAGATTGAAACTTTGAATCTTTAAGGAGCTATTTTTACCATTTATTTCCATCAGATTTCTCTTTAATTTGGGAGCTTTTAATAAATTATTTTATAAAAGAAATAAAGGGAATTATAAAGGAAACTAAAAGTTAACTTTTCATAACCAATTTCACGTTAGATTTTCCTATCCTCATTTTCTCTCAACTTCTATTCAGCCAAACACTTTTATCTCATCAAAGAACCTTTGATTTCCACCTTGATTGCTGAGATTTCATTCTCTAAATGATTCTCCAACTTTGTTTCATCAAATCACATTGAGTTTGCTTTGGATTTTTCAAGAAAACTTGCCCAAATTGAAGAGAGATCAACCATTAGAGGTAAGCTTCATTCTTATCCTCTAATGATCAGTTCTTTACTGAAATTCCCAAGTTATCAATCCTTTGTTAATGGTTTTTGAGTTGTTTTAATGTTATAAACAAGAAAGAGTTGTTAAATTCAAGATTCTTGATGAGATCTTGGTGATTTTCGTATTACTATGTTATGATCTGAGTTGAGGTTGATTTTCAACATATTTTGGATGTTATTTGATGTTGAAAATGAGGTTTTAACAAATAAATCCCGAATAGGCTTAGGTCCCTAAGTTTAGGATGTTGGATTTGTGGTTTTTGAGGTGTTTTTGATGTTCTACTATTGCTGGAGGTATAAGGTCGAGATTATGATGATTTTTTTATGTTAATTGAAGTTTAGAAAAGGTTATAATTGATAGATCTTGGATGGGTTTTGATTTGGGAAAGTTTGGAAGTGTTTTCGGTTATTTCGGATAGCCGAAATGTTAGTTTTGAGCAGGGCAGCATGTTAGAATGAGTGGCTGGTGATTTTAATGCATGGTGATGCATTAATCCTCTGCTCTTATTGTGTTGAACAGGGGAGACTTCATCGGACGTTTTTGGTGTTGATCCGGAAGTGCCGAAAGCTTAGAAATTGTTTCGGCGAGCAAGCGAAACGTCATCGGTGAGTGAAAAATGGTTTTAGAAGTCCTTGAGGGTCAAGGAAACGAGTTTTGGGGATTTAGGGTTGGTTTGAAACACCAACCTAAGTTCGGAAGTAAGTATGTTTGGATTTGCTCTCAAAATGTGGATGATGCCCCTAAATGCTTTTGACATGCTCTTGATTTGAGAAAGATAAATTCCTACTGTTTTATGCATGATTTATGACATGAGATGATGTTTAATATTGATCCCATGAGATTGAACAATGTTGCAAGAGTTTTGAGATTTTTTATTAAATGCTATGCATGGACCTTGATTTTGAAATAGGATGAGATTGGTTTAGAAATGTTGCATCAAAACAGTAGGTGAGGTGATGATTTTAATATAATATATTGGCATAATTGATGAGATGTTACCAGACATAATTGGTCGACCAATAGGATGTAAAGTGCACTCTAAACTAAAATTCATACGTACTCTTTGGAGTCGGGCAATGGGGGTAGTGCCATCCCGATCCAAAGTGAGAGTCCGATGATGAGAGATTCCATCGGGGTAGGTCTTGGTGAAACACCCAAACTTTGTGGCGAAGAGAGATACCACCATGAGAGTCCGGTGATGTGAGATTCCACCGGGGTAGGACTTGACTCTATGTCAAGCTAATTCGCATATCCGAGTAAAGATAGAAAATGAAATGCCAATATATGATAATGAGTTATGATTCACATGTACCAATGTTTGAAATGTTTTTATGCTATGAGAAATGCATATGAGGTTATGAAATGCTTTTGTATATCAAGCATGTGTGGCCTTGCCATGAGTTTTGCATTGGCTGAATGCATGAGATAGATAGATGGTACATGTGGTTTTCAAATGGTGTTTTGCTTTGAAATGGATTTCAAGCATGAGATAGAAAGAGCATGGTTTTAGAAATGGATTTCAAGATAATGTTTTAAAAGCTTGTATTGTTGTGTTGGTGTTTTTAGAGCATGCCTCACTAAGCTTTTGTGCTTACGCTATCTTTTACCAACAATGCAGATAATTGAGACATCTTGGGCAGCAAGGAGGCTTAAAGGAATCCAAGGAATAGATAAGCTCAAGTATGATGTTTTACATTTTCCTTTAGTAATGAAATATGGCAATGGGATTTAATGGTTTGTTTCGGGAGATGTGTTTTGGACTCCCTTGAGTTGTAGCAAGTTGTGTGTGCTCTTTTTGGTTTGTAGAAGGCCATTATATTTGTTTTGTTTCTTTACCTTGCCTTTTGGGATGCTTATGGTTTGTGGTTTAAGCACGTTCTTTCATATGCCTTGCATCTTTAAGATAATCTATCAAATGCTTGCCATGAGCTTAGAGTTGAATGCTTATATGTTACTTTTGATGTTATAAACATGTCCATATGTTTTGGTGATGATTTGGTGATGTTAAATGTGAATTTGTAGCGGATTTTGGTATGCTTCTAGTATGCGTATCGATACTCGGGCTTGCGTATCGATACGCATAAGCAAAATTTGTTCCAAATGGTCCATGGGTATCGGTACGATTGGGGAACGTATCGGTACGCCTAGGCAAAGTTTGAAGGGCGTATCGATACTCGGGAAGGTGTATCGATATCTTTTTCCCAAATTTGGCCACTGCCTTCTCGCGTACCGATACGACCCATAGGTGTACCGATACGCGACCGTTAAAATCTATTAAAAGTAGGGGTGGGCATTGTCGGGTACCCGGTTTTTTAGTACCCGGAAAATCGGGTACCCGGTTCATCCGAGTACCTCATTAAGCGGCCTGTGTCCCGACCCATTATATCCGGGTACCCGTAAAATTCGGGTAGTCGGGTACCGGGTACCCGGTTCCTATTTTTTAAATTTTTTTTAATTCTAAAATTAAAAAAATCACATGTTAAACACAAAAATATTTTTTAAAAAATAAACTTAAAACTTAAAAGAATATAATACAAACATAGAAAAATGTAGGGATTTAAACTTAATTTTAGAGTGAAAATATTAAGAAACATAAAATAAAAATATAATTTTAAATATAAAAAATATATTAATTTTTATCGGGTCGGGTCGGGTACCCGGTAAGGGGAAACTTCTGGCCCGTGTCCCGGTAAATTTTTCGGGTCGGGTAATTTTTTCCGAGAATTACCCGACATTTTAGTTTCGGGTCGTCAGGTTTTCGGGTCGGGTCAATATGGTCGGGTATTTTTGCCCACCCCTAATTAAAAGCATCTTTTAAAGTTCTGAAATGTTACCTTTTAGTCCCTGAACATCGTGTATGCAATTAGGTGAGTTTGAATGATCTGATTGTGATGAAATTTTGCAGAGAAGCATGAAATAAGACTAATTGAATATTGGCCACCTTAAAATTAGAAATTTCCTTGTATTTTATAGATTTTATATTTTGGTCCCTAAATGCTTATTTTATGCAATTAAACCCCTAAATGAAATCCGATCGTTGTGCCATTTCTTCCTATGCTCTTTGATGATCATATAGGATCTAAATTGCATCTAAAAAAGATAAAAAGAAAAAAGGGTCGCTAATCGGACTTAGCTTTAACGAGTTGGCTTCGGTTTTCCCCGTGTAACTCTTTGGTTCGGGTCATCCGTCTAGACCGGGTTAAGGGGGTTACACAAATCTAGTGGATTTGAGAAAATCCTTAGTGTGGATAGCTATGGTAGTGGATATAAACCTTGTTAGAAGGTTGAACCACCATAAATTCTTGTGTCCCAATCTTTTTATCTTTCCGTTTGCTTTCCACCAATTTTTTGAATTGCCAATTCACCCCTTCTTGGCCTTTCACCATTGATTGATCATCCCAACAATTGGTATCAAATCTAAACTAATTGGAAGGATTAACAACCTCTTGAGTCGATCCTAAGGTAATTTAATCTATCTACCATCGAGCCATGGCCTCTACTTCCGACACCAAGCCGACCTTTTTCAATGGAGATAACTATCCCTATTGGAAGAATAGGATGAGGCTCTTCACCAAATCCAACAACTACTTCCTTTGGGATGTAGTGGAAGATGGGACATTCATTCCTATGAAGGAAGAAGGTGGTTGGCACGTCCTCAAGACAAGGAAAGAGTATATCGATGAAGAAAGGAGGAAGATGCAAGTCAACGAAAAAGCCATGCACATACTCTTTTGTGCTCTTGGACCGGACGAATACGAAAAATGTCTTTTTACACGAGTGCAAATGAGATACGGGACAAGCTTGAAGTTACATACGAGGGCACAAATGATGTCAAGGAGACCAAGATTGGACTCCTAAATTTGAGCCATGAGAACTTCAAAATAGAACCGAATGAAGTAATCACCAAGATGTTCGATAGATTCTTCATAACCGTCAATGGGCTTAAAGGTTTTGGAGAAGTCATTTCGGAAGACAAGCTTGTTCGGAAGCTTATCTATTCTCTTCCCGAGTCATGGGACGGAAAGAGGACCGCCATCATCGAAGCCAATGATCTCAAGACCTTGAAGCTTGATACTCTCTTGGGATCTCTTCTAACTCATGAGATCATGAAGAAAGGAAGAGAAGAAGAGAAGAAAAAGGAAGAGAAGAAGATAGAGAAGAAGAAAGTGGAGAAGAAGAAGATGGAAATTGCTCTCAAAGCTTCACATGAGGAGAGCGATTCTAGTGAGGAAGAAGATGAAGAAATGGCTATTCTAGCCAAGAGATTCACTCGGTTCATGAATCAAACTGGGAAAGAAAGTTCCATCGGAAAGAGGGTTTCAAGAACTAGAACAAGGAGAAAGATAGTGATCAAATAGTTTGCTATGAGTGCAAGAAGCCATGACACATTAAGTTCGATTGTCCCCAACTCAAGAAGAAGAGCTTCAGGAAGAAGAATAAGCTCAAGGCTCATGTTGCTACTTGGAGTGACGAGGACTCATCCGATGAGGAGGAGCAAGAAGTAGCCAACCTTTTTCTCATGAAACTAGAGGAGGATCTTAAGGGGGAGCATTTCTACAAGGCCAAAGATTCAAGTGCAAATTCATGGTACCTTGATAGTGGATGCTCGATTCACATGACCGGTGACAGAAGTTGATTCTTGGAGCTAAAGCCAAAGAGTCAAGGAGTAGTAACTTTCGGTGACAACTATAAAGGCCACATTGAAGGGATTGGTTCCATTGGTAATCACTATTCTATACTTACTGACAATGTGTTATATGTCAACGGTCTTAAGCATAATCTTTTAAGCATAAGCCAATTATGTGATAAAGGTTTCAACGTTCATTTTGATTTAAATGGTTGCAAAATTATCAACATTGAAACTAACAAAATTGTGCTTATTGATGCATAGGAAACATATACATGGTGCATTTAGATGACATTCATATTTCAAATGCATGTTTTGTTGCTAAAGATGAGCATGATTCTTGGCGTTGCATAGAAAACTAGGACATGCTAGCATGAGTGTTATGGAAAAAATAATTTCAAATGATCTAGTAAGAGGTTTGCGAAAAATAAAGTTTTCTCTTGATAAAATTTGTGATGCATGTGTAAAGAGAAACACAAAAGAGTTTCTTTTAAACCTATTAATGATATTTCTACTAGTAGAGTTTTACAATTGATCCATATGGATCTTTTTGGCCCTATTAGAACAATGAGTTTGGGTGGAAAATCATATGCATTTGTTTTAGTTGATGACTTCTCTATATTTACTTGGGTTATATTTTTAAGTACCAAGGATGAGGCTTTATAAAATTCATCACATTTTCAAAAACAAATCAAAACGATGTTGGTTACTCTATTTCTCATGTTAGGAGTGACCATGGAACCGAATTTCAAAATCTAGGTTTTGAAGAGTTTTGCAACTCAAATAGGATTAGCCACAATTTTTCTGCTCCTCGCACACCTCAACAAAATGGGATTGTTAAGAAGAAAAATAGAACTTTAGAAGAAATGGCTAGAACCATGCTTTGTGAAAATAATTTGCCTAAATATTTTTAGGCGAAAGCCACTAATACGGCTTGTTACATTGTCAACCGAGTAATGATTAGGCCTATTTAAAAGAAAACACATTATGAGCTTTTCAAAAATAAAAAGCCTAACATTAGCTATTTTCTTCCTTTTGGATGCAAATGTTTTATTTTAAACAATGGAAAAGACAATTTCGGCAAGTTTGATGCAAATATTGATGAACCTATTTTTCTAGGTTACTCTTTAAACTCTAAAGCCTATTGTGTATTTAACAAAAGAACTTTAGTCGTAGAAGAGTCAATACATGTGGTTTTCGATGATAACCACCTTTCGAGGAAGGATACTTGTGATGATGATGATGTAGGGATTTTTAATGCCAATGATGGTGGAGGACAATCATCAAAGGTAGATGAAGTTCTATTAAAGGAACAACCATAAGATCCACCTCTAGAATCCTTGAAGGAAATGAATATAGAGGAAAAGAAGGTAACCTACCCAAGAGAGTTCAACTATGTCAAAGGTGGTGAGATTTTGGGTGATCCATCCAAAGGGTTGATGTAAGGTGAATTTGAAATGAGAATGATGAGGGAGCTTTCATTCTTTTTGGGACTCCAAATCAAACAAAGGAGGGATGACATCTTCATAAATCAAGCTAAGTACATCAAAGACATGCCCAAGAAGTTTGGGTTGGAGAATGTGAAACCTCAAGCCATACCGATGAGCTCTTCTACAAAGCTTGACAAAGATGAAGGAGGTAAATGTGTTGA